>CM035840.1:279897546-280497546 GCA_020510985.1 Pholidichthys leucotaenia | reverse complement strand
GTGTAAGTCTATTGCATCTTTTGCATTCAAAAAAAAAAAAAAAAAAAAACTAATAAAATAAAAATAAAATAACTCCTTATACAACGATATAGAATGATGATAATCACGTCAGTGGCGAAAATGCACCTGTAAGCTGGTTGCCAACCGCCAATCAAATCTAAAAGAAGAATATAGCACTTCAGCTAATAATTTAGCAGCATTTCAGCTCAAGTACTTCAGCATGTTTAGCCTTTCCTCAAACTGTTCAGCATTTTACATAGTGTTATAGCCCTTCAGCAAATAATTTAGCAACATTCCAGCTCATCTATCTGTAAATGCAAGAAATGTCTGTCTGTCTGTGTTCCGTGCACATCTCCCGAACCGTTCGACGGACTGGGCTCAGGTTTCTTCTTCTTTTTCTGTTAGATTTGATTTATGACGGTTGGCAACCAGTTCAAAGGTGCATTACCGCCACTGACTTGATTGTTTTCCTCATAGCTTTGTGACATCTTCCTCATAGCTTTGTGACTTCTTACTCATAGCTGTGTCGCTCTGTGATGTTTTCCTCATAGCTTTGTGACGTAATCCTCATAGCTTTGTAGCTTTGTGACATCTTCCTCATAGCTTTCTGATGTAATCCCCATAGCTTTGTAGCTTTGTGACATCTTCCTCATAGCTTTCTGATGTAATCCCCATAGCTTTGTAGCTTTGTGACGTCTTGACCAAGATTTGGGATTCATCCAGGTTTTGTTGTCGTCACCCGCATTACTGCTTATATCACTCTTTTTCTTCTCCTAGATCTAATTGCCAGCCGGCAACCAGCCTGCACGTGCACCATCACCACCCACCGGGTTGGAGTGTGGACAAGAGAATGGCAGGGGAAAAAAAAAAACTAAATTCTTTTGACTAATCCAGTTGTACTTAAATATCTTAAGTAGAGCTGCATATATTTCTTTGACTGAGGTTCCTAACATGTTTTCCAAACCAAAACTTAAATTAGCCCTTTCCATTACTGCAATCAGATGTTTCCTTTGTTCCCGGTATCCCTGACATTCCAACAAAACGTGCTGAACTGTTTCCGGAGAATCACAATGTGCACAGCTTCCAGTTGGGTGTTTACCTATTCTATGTAGCGTCTGGTTCAAAGTAGTATGTCCTATTCTCAATCGGGTGATGACTATCTCTTCTTTACTGTCTCTGCCAAGTCCCACTCCAGAGACCACCCACCCCCGAATGCCACAAAGAGATCTCCCTGTATCCACTGAGTCCCAACATTCCTGCCACCCCCGCACCACACACCTGCCAATTATTGATTTGCCCTCTGCCCCACCGAGTGAGATGTCCAGATCCACCACCCCAAATTTCAATGACTGCCTCGCCAACAAGTCCACATCATCACTTTCCTCCACTCCAACATGGGCTGGAACCCAAAGAAAGTTCACCAGCCGGCCCCCACTGCAGAGGCCGCAAATCAAGGAGTGGATTTCCACAACTAGGTCCTGCCCACACAACCACAGCGACTGAACACACTCGAGAGCTGCAGGGTCCCCAGAACCATTGGCAAATGCCACCAACATGCTTCCAAAGCTCCGTTCAACATATTTATGCACTATACAATCCGCCGCTGATTGTCCATGCTGCCTCCCCAGTTGTTGCACCCCAAAATCCACCAGTCGCATCCCAAACAGCCATGGAGGAACAACAGACCACAGGACCACCGGGCCAAAATCCATGTGTTTCAATCCTGCCCGCCCAGCAATGGCATCACTCATCCATCCAAAGCTACCAATGCTGGACTCACCGTGCTCCCAGAAATCATTAGGAATAGCTCCTGCAGAACGCGACCTCCCATGCCCCCCCAAGTCGATCCAGCATGCCAGCATCAACGCGGCTCCTCCCAATCCCAAGGGCATTTCACCCATCTCCACTTGGATTGCCAACACTGGAGAAGCTCCAAATGCACCACAACATATCCCAAGAGCCCCCATCTGCTCCACGTCCAGAAGGTCCAAGTGACAACCAGCAGCCGACATGAACACAACACATCCACAGTCCAGTATCGCCCTCACTAGCCCTCGACATACCCTCAACAGAGAGGCCCCCCAGTCCTGCCCCGCCAGACATCCCAAAATACCATTAACCTTCCCACATTTTCCTCCAGTTCCTTCAATATGCTGCTTCCAGGCCACTCCCTCATCGAATAACACACCTAAATACCGAACTACCTTTACTTGCTCTAACTTTTGGCCATAAAGTTTTAAAGAAATGTCTTTGTGAGATTTAGAGAAGCAAATCACTTGTGTCTTTTTGACACCGATAATTTAAAAGCCCACTGGTTTGCCCATTGTTCAACTAAGTCTATTGCTGCCTGCATTTTCCTCTGAATGTACTCAAGATTACGTCCCCTTATTCATAAGGCCCCATCATCTGCATACAAGGCCTTCCCTATTCCCCTATCGATTCCTTCAAAAATATCATTAATCATAATATTAAACAGAACAGGGCTACACACACTGCCTTAGGTAGTACCATTTTCAACTTGATATATTTTGGAGTACTCTGTACCAACTCTTACCTCAATTGTTCTATCATACAGAAAACCTAATGCCCAGTTGCATAAATTACCTTCAACACCAAACTGATTTAATTTAATCAGCAACCCTTCCTTCCACAGCATGTCATACGCTTTTTCAACATCAAAGAAGACGGCTATCACATTTTCCCTATTTACCTGGGCCTTTCTAATTTCAGATTCTAGGTGTAAAATGGAATCCATAGTATTTCTCCCTTTTCGGAACCCACTTTGAAAAGGAGAAAGACATTCCCTCCCTTCCAAAATGTAATTCAGCCTTTCAGTCACCATTCGTTCCATTGTTTTCCCTAATTGTGAGGTAAGAACTATTGGCCTATAATTATTGGGATCTGGTGACTCTTTACCTGGCTTTAACACTGAAACTATAACTGATTGTTTCCATGCCCTAGGAATCTTCCCAGTTTCCCAAACTTTATTAAACAGCTTTAATACTGTTTGAAGTGCACTGTCCTCCATGAGCGACAACATCATATAACATATGCCATCCTTCCCTGGTGAAGACTGCTTCGATTTCATAATAGTCCTTTTCAATTCTGATAGCGTGAATGGCAAATCTATCATGCCCCTTGAAGTATTCTTCCTTATGTTCACATGTGGGTGTTTGGATAAAGTGCTTTCCCTGCTTTGTCTAATTGTGTTTGGTAGGTTTTCTGAACTAAGAATCTTCACTAAAGTTTGTGCGAAAAGCTCTGCTTTGTCTATACTAGTAATAGCTATTTTCCCATTAATGTTTAGCACTGGTGTTTTGTGCTCTCTCCTAATACCACTCATTTCCTTCATCATTCCCCAAATATCTGATAGCTGTATTTCTCTTCCTATAGTATTACAATACTGTCTCCAAAACAAACGCTTAGCTGTTTTAATTGTTTTCCAGACGATTGCCTGACACCGTTTCTACTCAATCACTGCTTCTAAAGTATGATGCTTTTTCACTTGTCTGAATGCCCCAGTTCTATTTTTAATAGCTTTATTACAATTATCCCACCAAGGAAAATTCTTTCATCGTCTATAACCTGCACATTTTGGTGTTGTTTGAGTTGCAGACTCAATTATAATCGCACTGACACTTTTACTAAACTCCTCCCCATCCAAAATGTCCTCACTATTTAGCTGCTCACATCTAGTCTTACAGATATTTAAATTTATCCCAATCTGCCTTACCCAATTTCTATCTTGTACCAAATTGCATCGCTTCTTCTCCCGCTTCTAGACCAATTTTAACTCTTATTGGGTAATGATCACTCCCATTAGCTGACCGACTTAACACCTCCCAAGATGTGATTCCTGCAATGGCATTTGAAACCAAAGTTAGGTCTAACACACTTTATGTGACTAGGTTACTGCTAAATCTTGTACCCTCCCCATCATTCATGCATAATAAGTCCCTATCCTCTAAAAAATCCTCAATCACTGTGCCATTTGTAAGATAAGATAAGATAAGCCTTTATTAGTCCCACAACGGGGAAATTCCAGGATTGCAACAGCACAGGGATAGCAACACTCAGAGCAACAATCAGAAGGCAAGAAAAAAACAAGCAAGCAAGAGCGGCTAATATACATATGTACATATTACTATAAAATAAATATATACACACACACACACAGACACACAGTGCAGAGCATTGTAGCTGGATGGAATAAATATATGAGTATATGAACACACAGTGCAGGGAAAAGCCAGTGTGAACACACAGTGCAGAGCATTGTAGCTAGATGGAATAAATATGTAAATATATAAACACCCACAGTATGGAGCATTGCAGCTAGGTGGAATAAACATGCAAGTATATAAACACACACAGTGCGGAGCAATGTAGCTAGATGGAATAATATGTAGATATATAAAAACACAGTGCGGAGCATTGTAGCTAGATGGAATAAATATGTAAATATATGAACACACACAGTGCAGAGCATTGTTGCTAGATGGGATGAAACAGCATAACCGTCTACTTAGTTATCCTACATGGTATGATTATGTGCCCATACATATTCTCACCCTCCATAGCGACCGGTATGTTCCTAGTTGTATGCCGGAGGGGACCATTGTGTAAGTCTATTGCATCTTTTGCATTCAAAAAACTATTAGTTTGTTACGTCTTTTTGCTATCTCTGCGAGCAGCCCTGCTTAGGTTGTACTTGTTGTATTTGTATCTATATTCCTGCTACCCCCAGTGTATTATGTGCATTAAAATCCCCACATCAAACCACCTTACCCTGTGCTTGCCTATGTACAGCGTTCAAAGTGTCAAATGTCAATCTGTTACATGGATTAAAGTAATTAATAATTGTAGCTTCATCTTTTACTGCCCAAATTTTTATCATTATTGATTCATGTTCTTTCCCTATTTCCATTATTTTGTAATTTGTTCCATTATACACAAAGGTTGCTACACCTCCTCCTCTACCAGCTTCCCTGTCGTTCCTTATTGATGTGTATCCTTGAATGACAAAATCCAACTGAGGTTTTAGCCATGTTTCCTGTATACAGATTACCTGGGGTTTGTCTTGCATATCAGATATAAACTTTTTGAATTCTTGGCCATTTGATGTTAGACTTCTGGCATTCCAATGCAAAATTGTGAATACCATTATGACCCACTAGTCTGCGGACTTAAGAGAGCCCCCATTTAACAAGTCCTCAACTGCTTCCCAATGTAGCCCCTTAATGCCAAGATATTTTTCTACTGCTTTCACAATGATTTTGATTTTTTCCGTTTTCTTGGAAGTCTGCGCAGTACAGTTTATCATATCCACCACAAATAAGACAAAATTGTTTTCCTTCATAACCAGAGTATCTTCCTTAATTCTACTGCATGCACTGCAAGCCTGCACACTTTCTCTGTTAAGAGTCCACTGCCACTTTTTTAGCTGACACCTTTTTCACAGCTTCTGCATATGTTAATCCCTGGGAGACTTTATCTGCTGAATTTCTGCCGCTCTTTTGCTGGCTTCACAACCTCGCTACGCAGCACTATGTTCACCACCGCAGTTACAGCACTTTAATTTGGCTCCGCTTTCACACTTGCCATACTCATGTTCACTGGAGCATCTTGCACATCGCTGTCTACCTTTGCATACCGCTGCAACATGACCAAACTTCTGACATTTGAAACATCTGAGGGGGCGGCAATGGTGCAGGTGTAGTGTGACCGACTACTGATCGGAGGGTCATAGGTTCGATTCCTGCTCCGTCTGCTGTCCGCTTGTTGAAGTGTCCTTGAGCAAGATATTGAACCCCCAGTTGCTCCTGGTGGCCTGGTTAGCACCTGTGTGTATGGCAGCTCTGCCGCCATCAGTGTGTGATTGTGTGTGTGAATGGGTGGATTGCAGGATCTGTAAAGCGCTTTGGTCATCCTAGATAAGAAGAAAAGCGCTATATAAGTGAACGCCATTTACCATCTGAGTGGAGGCGGAACGTAAAGTCTGACTTCATAGCTCATGTAACCAACAAACACCTTACTTGGCAGTCTTGTTTCATCAAATGTTAACATTACCAACAGACTATTAAATTTTTCACCATTTCTATTAGTTTTCAACCTTTTCACCTTGTCACTCTTGCTCCAGATATGTTTTCCTTTATTTCATCAGCTGTGACAGCCGTTGAAATTCCCAATATCACTCTTCTCATTGCCTTATTTCCTTCCAATACTGAACACTGCACACCTTTCCCCTCCATCTTAGTAACTCTGATTGCTTTTCCTTGCTGAACACTATCTTTACAAGAAATAACGAACCACTAAGAAGGATTCTTGCATTTAAAACTTCTCCAAGTAACTTAATTGCATTTGTGAGCTTAATTGGGATCCACTCACGAAATGATGCCCCTTTCTGAGTAAGTTTAATGATTACTTTACACTCCTTCTGCTTATTCCGTGATTGATCATCTTCTGATTCATCAGCACCTGATAACCCACTTGATTGACATCTACTTTTCTTTCTTCTAGACTCCACCGTGCTCCAAACTTCCTCATCCTTGCTTCGCACCTCCATTCCTCCTAGTTGAATACATGTCCTGGTCAAATCGCCTTCTTCTTCTTCGGCACAGAGTTGCCACCTCTTCATGCCGTGGCTACATGCTGTGCTGAGGTTTACGAGGGTGTGCATCCCCGAAGACAGATCAAAGGACTCTCTATGACATCACAGATACACTATGTTCTGATATGAGGTCATAGAATTCCAGTCACATGACCATAAAAGGAGTTCTAATCAACTACTTATATGGTCATGTGACATCATAGGAACACAGTGTGCCTTTGATGTCATGTCAAATGATGTCACTGTTGCCATAGTAGCCATGTCAAAGATCAAAGGCAGGCATCACCATGCTTACTGTTGCCATGGTAACATACAGTACTTGGTTTCTACGCGCATGCACTGCTTATACTTGGTTTCTACGGGTATGCACTAGTTAATTCTAATTGTTCATTATTATATTATTATGGAAAAATGACATATTTAAAGAATAAAAAATTAAAACGTTTTAATGTATTTTTTGGTAAATGACCTTATAAGGCCTCCCTGCAGTCACTGTACAGCCCACAAATGGGCCCTGGCCCACAATTTAGTAACCACTAATCTAATGAAATCAGACTGAGGAGAACATAGTCCAAACAGAACCAGAACCGTTCTGTTACTGGGTTAACAGACTTGTAGGAGAGTGAGTTGGTCATAGACCATCAGGTCTTCATCACTGATATGATTATTGCTGTTATTATTATTACTATTAACCCTTATTGCGGCAAGATTTCATGGACAGATAGCGCCCCCACTGGCACAGTCACAGTGCTACGCCTGTCATGTGATGTTATATGACATGGCCAAAAACTCCCCAGTTTATTTAAGTTGTACAAAGGATTCCACCTCACAAGGTGGCAGACACATATAACTTACTGCTTTTGCCTTGCGGAGGACTTATGGAAAATCAGTGGCAGTAATGCACCTGCGGGCTGGTTGCCAACCACCAATCAAATCTAAAAGAAGAAGAAGAAGAAGACGATAGAGTGATGTAAGATGAACTGCAGGCGCACAGAAGAAGTAGGACACTGACAAAGATTTCTTGAAGGAAAAATCTAAAAGTGGATATAAATCAACAAGGAGGAATGGAGGTAGGAAGCGGGGAAGAGAAAGTTT
Organism: Pholidichthys leucotaenia; assembly: GCA_020510985.1. NCBI lineage: Eukaryota > Metazoa > Chordata > Actinopteri > Cichliformes > Pholidichthyidae > Pholidichthys > Pholidichthys leucotaenia. The sequence continues at coordinate 280,489,841 of CM035840.1, read as the reverse complement.
GGAGCTCGGTGGAGTCTAAAAGAAGTAAACGTAGAAGTAAAGAAAATCAATTAAGAGAGTTTTCAAGTGCTGATGAATCAGAAGATGAACAATCCCGGAATAAACAGAAGGAGTGTAAAGTAATCATTAAGCTAAAAGTGAAGCACCTCGGACACAGTCCAAGGACGGATAATTTTTTCACACATAAGGAGTTGTTCAGAACTCCTTATCCACCTTATTCCTAGCCCCCACGATACCTTGCGTGAATTATGGGCACAACTTCCGGTACTAGTTTAGAAAGTGGGGTTGTCACGGAAACTGGACACTTTTCCTTGTTTTAAAAAACAATGACTTCAGCATCAAAAATGTGGGAACACGGCCTTTTGCACCTCAAAACAGTAATATAATCGTACTGTAACGTTGGGGCTGCAAGGAAGGGGCGGGGATTCTCCCGGAATGCTTTGCGTCTTGGAGGATTCACTGTTATCCATGTGTCCTAAGTGTTATTGCTGTGCCATTATAACTGTGTAATAAGACCAGCTGTGATAGCGTCGTTTTCCCTATATGTGACAAATCATGTGTCTGTGTCACTGAGTGAGATGAGGGGCTGGGTAAATGCGCCCCCCCCCCCCCGTTCTGTGTCATGAGTGTGTGTAGAATAAAGCCTGTTGCATCACAGTCATCGCTCCTTATTGTGTGAACCCCATGAAACGTCACACTGGTGTCAGAAGTGGGATAACTGAGAGATGGAAGCGAGGATCAAGGCGGAGATTTGGTGGCTCATCGCCCAGATAGAGACAGAGATGAACTACGGAGCAGACATGCCAGCCCCCAGAGATGCTCGCTGTGATGAATGGGGAAGCGAACCAGAAGGAGAAACCATACTCCGCTTCCTGCTCGTTTCAGGGCAGAGTGGATCAGAAAGAGCAAGCGTGCGTCGTCTTATGCCTTTTTCAAGGAAGGGCTGGGGGGGGCCAATGGGGGAACTACGAGCCGGCGATCCCACTGCAACCGAGGGCAGCAATCAACAAGGAGGTGACCATCCCACCGACCCGCCAACCAGCGAAACTTCCCCGCTTTGGTGGCAAGACTCTGCTGGACAATTATTTGGTCCAGGTTGAACTAGCCACTGCGCTGAATGGCTGGACACCAGAAGAGACAGCTGTGCAAGTCGCACTGGCTCTGGAGGGCGGAGCTCTCTGCACGCTGTCTGATCTCTGGCCTGAGGAATGCCACAGCTGGCCAGCGCTACAAGGAGCGCTGCAGAGGCGGTTTGACAGAGCGACCCATGCCGATCATGCCCGGGAACAGCAGGCCATCTGCTGGCGGGACAACCAGGAGAGCCTGGGAGCCTATGCAGCGGATCTGTGGCTGTTGACACAGCGTGGCTACCCGGATTTTGAGCTGGAGGTGGTGGAGAAGCTCACTCTACAGAACTTCATCTGTGGACTTTGCCCGGCCCGGCTCCAGAAACACATCCAGATTCATGCCGCGAGCAGCTGGGAGACGGCTGTGGCAGAAGCGAAGCGGGTGGAGCCAGTGATGGATTATGCAGCTGACGTGTCATCACCGAGGCAGAGAGCTTTTCAGGCCACAGCTGAGAGTGAGGATGAGGAGGAATTGGAATTACGCCAGACCACAGCTGCACGGTCGGTGAGAGTACAACGATGGCGGCACGAGGAGGGATGTTTCCACTGGGGAGAACCAGGACACATCGCGCGCTACTGTCCTGCACCCACCCCGCAACAACCAGCCTCCTCACCGGCTTTAACCCGAAAGTGAGGTGGCACAGATGGGGACCTGCCACCTCCCACTGACATTTTCCCCGATGGACAGCTGGGCCGACTTGGACAATCACCAGGGCTGTACCTACAGTGCAGCCTGGACGGCACACCAATCAGGGCCCTGATCGACACCGGTTCCACTATGTCCCTGGTCCGACCCGGGGCGCTGCCTGGGACAGATGGACTCGGACTGCAAGGGTGGGAATCCACCAGGCGCTGTGTCTTCACAGCCACCAGTGAGCCTGCCAGACTGGGAGGGCGATGAGTCCTTAGGGTGGGAGTGGCCAGTCAGAACACAAACCACCCGTTCTGGCTGGCTGACATCCAGGACCCGTGCATGATTGGACTAGATCTGCTCACAACATGGGGCACGAAGATCGACACTGCCAACTCTTCGCTCCTGCTGGGGGCTCAGAGCATCACGCTCCGTGGCAACAGCCAGACAAGGAACCAAACATGATCGAAGGGCCGGTGCCGTCAGCGCAGGCCAAGGAGCATGACCCAGCAGTCTCACGGGCTCTCCAGACTACTACGGCCCGGGATAGCACAGCAGCTCACAGCTCTTTTTCAGATCATCGGGCAACTCTCCCCAGCGATGACATCACGGAGGCCCTTGGCACGCAGCAGCTTCGGAGTGAGCAGGATGGAGATTCTGTCATCTCCCGGGTCCAGCAGTGGCTGGACATGGACCACAGCCCGGAAGGCTGTGGCTGCACTGGACCCAGAGACCAAGGTCTTGTATTCCCAGTTGTGCAACCTTTGCTGTCACGAGGGTGTTGTTTATCAGCGGTGCCAGTCTCCAGCTGGGCAGCATCACGTCTGACAGCTGCTGGTCCCCCAACGGCTCCACCCCAAGGTGCTCCAGTTGGTCCATGGGTCGGTGGAGGTGGGCCACTTCAGAGCAAGGAAGACTGCAGCATCTTCGGACCCGGTTCTACTAGCCGGGGTGTCGTTGAGACATGAAGCGCCATGTCCACCGCTGTCCCATCTGCACGACTCAAAGAAGACAGATGCAGCAACCCCCCCCCCCCCTTCCTGCAGCAGTATGAGATGGACGGCAAACCGGGGTTGGATTATTCATTCTGCTCAAGAGGACACCTGCACATGGTACCTGAACTGGCTCGGTAGACCCTGGTAGCAGCGGGGAGTCGACAGAAGCAAGCATACAACTCTTGCTGCCAGGGGAGGGACTTTGCTGGACTTTTTCTGACCGAAGCGGAATGAGGGACTGTCACCAAAGCTGGCGAGCCACAAGTTGGGACCATGCGTGGTGGTCGCTGACAACGGCGGCCACCCTGACGCCTGAACGGATTTGTATTGGACTTTTGAGTTGGACTTTATTATTCTGGGGACAGAAACCAGTCCAGGGAGGGACAGTGTAATGTCGGGGATGCAAGGAAGGGGCGGGGATTCGCTCAGCATGCTTTGCACTGCGGTGGATTCAAAGACTGTTATCCGTGTGTTCTAAGTGTTATTGCTGTGCCATTATAACTGTGTAATAAGACCAGTTGTGATAGTGTTGTTTTCCCTATATGTGAAAAATCATGTCTGTGTCACCATGGGTGAGATGAGGGGCTGTGTAAACGACCTCCCCTCCATTCTGTGTCATGAGCATGTGTAGAATAAAACCTATTTCATCACAGTCATCTCTTCTTATTGTGTGAACCCTTTGCAATGTCACGGTACCACTTCTCACACGACTATCAAGGGATGAGAAGATGACCTTAAAAAGTGGTCTGGCAGACTGTAGCTCTGTTAATTAGCTCTGCTGCTAAGATGCTAATGCTGTAAACAAATAAAAATGTTTCCACCACAATAAAGTCGGATGCATTTTGTTAAAATACGTATGTTGGACATAATCAAATTTACCTTAGAGCAGATGTAGAATCTAGTCAGAGCCACAAAGAACCACAACACCTTGCTTGGGTGTTTTAATGTTGGGGTAAATACAGACAGCTGCAGCTGTTGATTTTACCCCAAAATTAAAATGCTCATGCTGCCGTCATGCCATGAATGCTTGTTATTTAACCTAACATGTACAGACCTTTTCTGACAATTGTTCAAAATTTTATTGATCCATATTTTGTGATAATTTAAAAATTAATGCATGCTGAAGCTGCTAATATCAAGTTTATATCGTTCCAGTGCAGTGCAACGAATGCAAAAAAAAAAAAAGCCACAACTATTTGATATTTCTTAAATTGTTAAACCTTAGGAAGCAAACTGTTACTATTTTTTTATTTATTATTTTACTTCATGCAGCTTTGCATCTGGTGACATATATAAACGTCAGATCTGTGACATTCATACAAGTGAAAACATACCTGGTGTTGTTGTGTCTGTCCTGTGTCTGTACCACTGATCACACCAACAGTCCTTTTTAGATTTGAGTGCATGATCTACTGTATACATTGCTGTTGAAGCCAGCACAGATTTAGCTGAGGTTTAGGAGCCTCACACCACGAACAGCAGCAAGGACCAGAACTATGCAGAAACTTTCAAAAATACAAAAACTACAATTGCTGAAATTATCTGCCACTTGACTGCAAAACAAGTATGTGGACTATACATTAAAATGAATTTGAAACACTTTTAAAAATGCTATTTTAAATGCCCCGCTACTCCACTCTTGCTGACTGATTTAACACTACTTCAGCCGAAACTGGAAGTTGCGCCCATAATCGTTTCTGCAGCAGCGCCCTCAGGAATCTTCTTCCACTTCTTCTTTTAGATTTGAATGGCGGTTGGCAACCAGCTTACAGGTGCACCGCCATGTACTTCACTCTATATCATCACTCTATCTGGTCAGGGGCTGTAGTCCTTCTATCATCATTGCTGTGTCCAATCGAACCTCAACTCTATCTTCAGACATCACTCTTCTTCGTCTCCTCGTACTTCACTCTGTATCATCACTTCACTCTATAACATCACTCTACCCATCTTGGTCGTGGGAGGATACAAAGATATAGAGTGATGATAATCAAGTCAGTGGCGGTAATGCACCTGTAAGCTGGTTGCTAACCGCCAATCAAATCTAAAAGAAGAAGAAGAAGATACAGAGTGAAGAAGACGAAGAAGAGGTTGCCAACCAAGAAGAATTCTGACTTTTGATACATAGAGTGATGTTTACTGAGTGAAGTACATGGCGGTAAGGACTACAGCTCCTGACCAGATAGAGTGATGATATAGAGTGAAGTACGTGGCGGTAATGCACCTGTAAGCTGGTTGTCAACCACCAATCAAATCAAAAAGAAGAAGAATAGACAGAGAATAATATCTTCTTCTTTTAGATTTGATTGGCGGTTGGCAACCAGCTTACAGGTGCATTACCGCCACTGACTTGATTATCATCACTCTATATCTTTGTATAAGGAGTTCTTACAAAGAGTTCTGAACAACAAAACACTTCCAAATAAACCGAGGACCAGGAGAATACTTTTGATAATGTTAATGGATGACAAAAATACAACTTAAAGGGTTAGTTCCTTTATTTTCAGATCTACAGCATTTTTTACTTCATGCATAAAGTCGCACTTTGAATTTCATCTCAGTGTTTACTTAAGTACTCAGCTTCAAAGTTTTGTATAAACTTGCACTTAAAACTTCAGAATGCGTGGACTTCCAGTCTGGACACCATGGTGATAGCAGCTTAACGCTGAAGCTCCCAGACCCGATCCAGGAAAATACCTTGAAAATCAGATTTAACGGATTTTTGGAAGAGTGAAAATCAAAAGGCAAAGTCATCATGCCTAAAGGAAAAAAGAAGAAATCGACATTTACCAGGCCAGGACACGCATCGGCTGGAGAATCTGATCCGGAGGATTTCCATTCAGAAGACGAGGAGCTGAATGAAGCTAGCAAAAAGGTTAGCTTAAAAATGGTACTTAAAGAATTAAGACAATTTCGCCGAGAGTGTTGGGCCGAATTTCGTGAAAGCAAAGACGAAATAAAAAGGACAAACAGCAGAGTGGACCAGGCCGAGGACCGAATCTTGGAAGCAGAGGAAAGAATAAAAGGGCTGGAAGATACCATGCTGGAACTACACAAAAGACAGTCAAGACTGGAGGCTAAGCTAACCGACCAAGAAGGAAGACTAAGAAGAGACAACATAAGAATTCATGGTCTGAAAGAAGGAGTCGAGGATGGTTTCACCACAATGGCGGCATGCGTGGAATCCTTATTGAGAGAAAAGTTGGATATTCCCCAAACCACCGACTTGAAGATAGAAAGGGCGCACCGTACATTAGCCCCTAGGCCGGCAGCGGAAGCGCCCCCACGATCGGTGGTGGTGAAGTTCTCCAACTCCAGAATAAAAGAAGAGGTTGTAGTGGACACCATGGTGATAGCAGCTTAACGCTGAAGCTCCCAGACCCGATCCAGGAAAATACCTTGAAAATCAGATTTAACAGGTTTTTGGAAGAGTGAAAATCAAAAGACAAAGTCATCATGCCTAAAGGAAAACAGAAGAAATCGACATTTACCAGGCCAGGACACGCATCTGCCGGAGAATCTGATCCGGAGGATTTCCATTCAGAAGACGAGGAGCTGAATGAAGCTAGCAAAAAGGTTAGCTTAAAAATGGTATTTAAAGAATTAAGACGATTTCGCCGAGAGTGTTGGGCTGAATTTTGTGAAATCAAAGAAGAAATAAAAAGGACAAACAGCAGAGTGGACCAGGCTGAGGACCGAATCTTGGAAGCAGAGGAAAGAATAAAAGGGCTGGAAGATACCGTGCTGGATCTAGACAACAGACAGTCATGACTGGAGGCTAAGCTAACCGACCAAGAAGGCAGACTAAGAAGAGACAACATAAGAATTCACGGTCTGAAAGAAGGAGTCGAGGATGGTTTCACCACAATGGCGGCGTGCGTGGAATCCTTATTGAGAGAAAAGTTGGATATTCCCCAATCCACCAACTTGAAGATAGAAAGGGCGTACCATACATTAGCCCCTAGGCCGGCGGCGGAAGCGCCTCCACGATCGGTGGTGGTGAGGTTTTCCAACTCCAAAATAAAAGAAGAGGTTGTAAGACTGGCTTGGCAGAAAAAAGGATTTATGCACCAAGAGAGAAAAGTTTTCGTGGAACACGACTACGCCCCGGAGGTCCTTAAAAAGCGTTGGAAATACAACGACACTAAAAAGGTACTACGAGAGAAAAAACTGCGCTTCCAGACGCCATTTCCGGCGAAGTTGCGGGTTTTTTACGGCGACGAGACGTGTCTCTACAACTCAGTGGAAGAAGCAACCTCGGATATGGCGAGAAGAGGGCTCCCGGTAACGGTGTTTAAACCCGCACCAGACCCGATCGAAAGAATCAAGGCTCAAACGTGGTCCACACAGAGACCCTCAAAATCCTCGGGCCAACAGCGGGAAACCCAGCGCCAGAGCTACAAGGAAAAACTGGCCGTTTACAGGAGGGAATAACGATTTTTTTAGTCAATCTGCACATCCAACCCCCCTCCTACAAGGTAACAAACATTAAAGGAGATGCAGAATCAGCATGTGGTAAAACATTTCATGGAACAGTCATAATACTAGAAACAAATAAGTCTTTTAAAAAAAAAAAAAAAAACTTGTTAAAATAGAAATGTGACAATGATCCACATGTTCTCTCCACACTAACAAATACTGTATTAACGTGAATGTTTGCTGTGATGGTGGTGGGAGGGTGCACACAATTTCATAGGGTATAGGCATAAAAAAAAAAAAAATCATTACAAGTTCGGATTGGGATCTGAAATTCACGTTAAAAACATGGGACACACACTAACCCGTGGATAGAGACCCCGCTAAAAATTTGGTTTAAGATAGTCAGAGAGAATCAAACTAAAGAGCCCTATCGACTTCTACAATGGATCGCCTATGATCAGGACTTTACTCCTAATAAAACAGACACCAGATTTAAAAAGTGGAAGGAGAAAGGGCTGATAAAATATTACGATTTTTTTAAAGGGCAAATCTTAAGAAGTTTTGAAGATTTGAAAAAACAAGGCCTAATAAATCAAGACCTTTACAGGTTCTTCCAGCTTAGACACCACATAAACAATATACTTAAAAAGGAGGTTTTGGAAAGGGCCCAGTCAGGTGTTCTGAAGGTCTTCTTAATGGCATATAAAGGGATCCCAGGGATCAGATACATTTCTAAAATATACCAAGGTCTTCAAGACTTAAAAGGAGACAACACATCTTATATAAAAGAGAGATGGGAAAAAGAGGGGAATTTCACTTTACAACTGGAAATATGGGAAAAGCTAAATAAACAGCAATGGAAAAGTACCTCATCCCTGCAGTGGAGAGAATTTGGATGGAAAAACTTGGCAAGATTTTTCAGAACACCTGCACAAAACAAATTTACCCATAAGGGATTGAACTGTTGGCGCTTGTGTGGTGAAAAGACTGCAAATCATTTTCATGTGTTTTGGTCATGCCCAGTTATCCACCAATATTGGACCAAGGTACAGACAATATTGGGGAAAATATTCAAAATTACAGTTCCCTTTTCTTTTGTAACTTTGTATTTGGGTTTACTACCGGACTCACTGGAAAGACGAGGAGAAAAATACTTATTCAATGTTTTAATATTGGCAAGCAAAAAAGCTCTAACTAAAAAATGGATGTTGAAGGACTGTCCTACACCTGAAGATTGGACTAACGTGATCCAAGACATTTACTCGATGGAAAAGTTGACATTCGCACTGAGACAGGACATGGATGTGTTCATGAACTTTTGGCAACCCTGGACCGCATATGTGTCTTCCATTAGATCTAATCTTTGACAAATACCATTTCAATAATGGTTCCGCTCTTTGTTCCAACACTACTCAGATGCTCTTTTATCTTTATTTACTTACTTTTTCTTTTTGTTTGTTTTTTTACTGGTTTGTTTGTTTTTTTTGTTATTTGTTTTTTGTTTTTTTTTCTCTTTAATTTCACTTTTTCTTTCACTTTAAAAAAAAAAAAAAGGGGTGTTGTAAGAATTAATCTTCCAATGTTGTCAGATATCAGAAAATAAGGGAACATGTGATGAAAATGTAAACACTGCATTGCTGTAACGACCTGTATACCCTTTACAAAAACTTAAATAAAAAAAAATAAAAAAAAACATGGGACAACTTACAGGGGTAAGAGAGGGCCCTCATCACGTAACGGAATCTGAGGAATCTCCTTCAGAGCCTACACACCATCATGGCTCTTCTAGGGTCACTAAAAGACCTCAGCTCAGGAAGTTCTTTTGTCAGTTTTTTGTTTGAAAGTTTTATACACTATGTTCTTAATGTTTTTTATGTTCTTAATGTTCTTTCAGTTTCTGAGTAGCATAAAAGAGGGCAACCACACTGTTATACTAAATAAGACAACACAATGGAGAAACAGGGTGTAACCAAAATAATCTTATAAAATGTAAAAGGGATCCTGAATCCAGTGAAAAGATCCAAGATTCTAGGCAAAATGAAAAAAGACAAAGCAGGAATAATATTTTTACAAGAAACCCACCTAACAGACGTGGAGCACACTAAACTCAACTGACAAGGGTTTAAAATGATCTCTTCATCTTCGTATAAGTCAGGGAGGAGGAGGGGAGTAGCGACATTGATCTCAACCAAAATTATATTTGAAAAAAAATCAGAACACAAAGATAAAGAAGGGAGATACAGTTTGGTACTTGGGCGGCTAGAGGGAGAAGATATCACCCTGCTGAATGTATATGCACCTCCAGGGGCTAACTGGAAATTTTATAAAAACGTATTTGACCTAATGATAACTAAAGCACAAGGTTTAGTGATATGTGGTGGAGACTTCAGTCTAAGACTGAATCCATACTGGGATGCATCGGGTAATTCTCAACATCAAAATAACACTCAAAGTAGGAAAACTCGGATGCTACTAAAAGAAATGGGAATCTGTGATGTGTGGAGGGAATTTTAACCCCAGTGTAAAAGATTATACATTTTACTCAGCACCACATTCGTCATACTCAAGGATTGACTATTTTTTTTATATTTAATAGAGACATTGGAAGAGTGAAAACATGTAAAATAGGACTGATGGATCTCTCTGACCACAGTCCGATCTATATGGACTTAAGTATCCAAAAATACACAAATAATACATTTTCTTGGAGGTTAAATTCAAATGTGCTGAAAGGACCACTGAAAGATGAATTGGAATCAGATATTCTCAGATATTTGGAAGAAAATGATAATGGAGAAGTATCCCCTTTAATACTGTGGGACGCATACAAAGCTGTAATAAGGGGAAGATTATTGCAAAACTGGCAATCCAAAAGAAACTGAGACAAGAAAAACTAACCACATTAGAGTCAGAACTTAAGAACCTAGAAAAAGAGCACAAAGACAACACTCATTCTAATGACTCGCTCAAAATTAAGGAAATTAAAAAACAAATAAATGAGATCTACACAATAGAAATCCAGAAGAAACTTACATTTCTGAAACAAAAATACTATGAAGCAGGCAGCAAATCGGCAAAATTACTAGCCTATAAATTGAGGAAACAACAAACGGAGAGAGCAATCTACAAAATCAGAGACCCAGTATCAAAGGAAATAAAATTCAGAATTCAGGATATTCTTAAAAGCTTCGAGAACTACTATAAGAACTTGTACTCCCTCAAAAAACATAAAAACGCATCCGAAGCATTCCTAAACACATTAAACCTTCCCCAACTTACTGAGTCTCAAAATAAAACACTACTGTCAGAAATACAACCTACAAGAATTAGAAAAAGCAATTATGAAACTTAAAGCTAACAAATCCCCAGGAGCAGATGGCTATACAGCAAAGTGGTACAAAACCTTTAAACAGCAACTATCTCCTCTCCTCCTGAAAACATTTAACTATGTCCTCCACACAGGGGAAATCCCCCCCTACTGGAGAGAAGGGGTCATTGCAGTCATACCTAAACCTGAAAAGGATAAACTAGACTGCTCCAACTACAGACCAATCAGTGTATTAAATCAGGACTATAAGCTTTTTACCACTATCCTTGCCAAAAGGTTAGAAAATATACTGACAGACTTAATTCACTTAGACCAAACAGGTTTTATAAGACAAAGACAGACACAAGACAACATTAGATGCACTTTACACATAATTCATCATCTAAAAAAATATAACTTAAATGCAGCCATATTGGGATTAGATGCTGAAAAAGCATTCGATTCGGTTGACTGGTCTTTCCTATATAGAATCTTATCCAGTTTCAATTTTCATAACAACTTCATTAGAACTATCCAGGCATTATATAAAAAACCAACAGCTAAAATAAGGATTAACGGTAATTTATCATCATCTTTTGAGCTGGAAAGAGGATGTCGTCAGGGCTGCCCCTTGTCTCCACTGCTCTTTGCAATCTTCATAGAACCTCTGAGCCAATGGATGAGACAGAATCAAAAAATTCAAGGTATTACACTTGGTCAGAAGGAACATAAAATAGCACTCTTTGCTGATGACATTTTAATATACCTGGGGCAGCCGGACACCTCTTTTCCAGAACTAATCTCAGTTTTTTCAGAGTATGGAGATTTATCGGGGTACGAACTAAACATGCATAAAACCCAAGTTTTAAAGGCGACGGACAGACGAAAATTCAATATCGCTAAATCATATCTCAAATTGTTGTCTGAGACGAGCTAATTTGAACCCCACATGTTTTGGTGTCAACGTATGTCGCATAAGGTGACAATGCGCTCTTGAAGTACGCTGTTGTGGAGAGCTGTCTGACCCAGCCAAGCGATCAGCGGCTAAGATGGCCACTGACTGTGTGACGTCATTTTGGTTAGGCACACGGTCGGCGGACATTGCTGTGTTTTACTTGATGTTTACGTTTTAAAATCGGCGATTACGGATATTTCTCGGAATACTTGTGGATTACAAATAGATTATTTATTAACATTAGGATTTCAGGAATCGAATTAATTATGGTTTGTCGTTGTGTTGTCTACGGGTGCGACGTTATACCAGAGGAGCATGCTGTGAGTGTTTTTGAATTTCCCGTCCCTGGGAAAATCAGAACGGCATGGGTGAAATTCGTTCAGAAAACGCGAAAAAAAATGGACTGATGTCGGTAAAACACCCAACATGTGCGGTAGACATTTCGTTGACAGCGATTTCGAGAATAAGATGCAATTTGTGTCACGACTCACCGCTCATCAGCGGCTTCAGCTGCGCGCACAACTGCGCCTCATCACCAGCGGCTATTTAGCGCACCTGCAGGACGCTGTCTCCCGGGCTCATCACCTGCCGCTGCAAGTAAGCAACATTATCACTGATTATCCCTGTCTCGGTGTGGTGCCCGTTACCCTTGTCCTCTGCTCTTTTCCGGCTGAACGGCGCGCTGCTCTGCTGCCTGCGCATCGGTGTTCACCCCAACACATCCCCATACCGCATACATCCATTCACACACACCTGCTTGTTGAATAAAGCTGTTAAATCTATCCTGAGCCTGCGTGCGTGTTTCCTGGGCCAGACATTATGTCAATTTGAAATGAAATTTGCAAAAAGATTGCTGATAAAGAAAACGGCTATTCCAACTATATATGCCTCGATTTCCAAGTGTGACTCTGAGAAAGGGGTCAGTGACAGTGGCGTGAAAAGCACGGGTGATCTACCGATGCGATCAGCTGTCACAAAACGAGAAGTAAACAGGGTAAGTTTTTTTATTTTTAATATTCACTGCAAATGTTTACTAAACATCTTAAATGAATTCCAAGCCATGGTTTGCATTGCCTTACCAACTTATCAAATATTAGCATATTAGGGTGTTCATACTCATCAAATATGAAATATTCAGTGCTGTATAGGGAGGTGGTTGTGCCTGTTTGATCAATTTATATTTCTATGTATGTAATCCAATTTGAGACCTCTGGGATAAAATTATGATGATCTACTTTTTTTGCAGATTTCATCAACTGTCACTCAACCTTAAAATAGTGTTGATGTTTCTGACCAAGCAGAGGAAGCTGATGAACAGGACTTTTATGTAAATCCAAATTTATACCATAAAATGGTAGAAAAATTATTGAAATGTATATGACATGCGACTTTGATGAATGCTGAACTATGAGAATTATAACATTGACATGAACATTAAGAAACTCAATATATGATTTTACAAAACTTTATTTAAATAACATTGTTCACAAATCTAATCTTGATAGGCAAAATCCCTTGTAGTGATGAGATGGGAAGGTTTCTCTGATGAGGCTCACCGCACAGGCAGGCAACATAACCCTCACTTCTTCCCCAAAAAAATCCCCAACACTACCGTACCAGTTGCCTGTAGGCTATGAATCTGTATCGCCTGAAAAATATGGGGTTGGCATTGATTTTCCGTTTGCATTGATTATTGAATGTATTGAATGATTTCTTCATAATTCATCTGGGAAATTAAATCAAATGAATAAATATTGTTTATAAACTCACTCGTGTGGACGACGTCATCTGTCTCATCAGCTCCAGCTGCGCACAGACCAGCAGGTGCTAATCAGCGGCTGTTAAAAGTATTGAGAAGATGATGATTAACAACATGTCATCAGGCAGCGAGTGACCAATGGGTAGTTTTAGTTTGAAAATTAAGTGTGTGACCATGCATGTCGCCAAAGAAAAATATTTCTAAGCATCTTTTACCAAGATAAATCTTCCAGCCGATCGTCGTCAACGTGGTCTGTTCCCGTCTGTGTTGCGTCTTCCTCCTCTCCCTCTGGCTCGAACAAATAAGGCTGACAGGCCACACACCACCCAAAACTTCTTCCTTGTCAATGTCATCATTTATATTGAGGCCGTCAAACTCGAGAAAATAATCGCTGTCCGAATCACTTTGCTCTCGTTCTGCAATTTTCTTTCTTACCGAAATGACGTCAAGGCTGCACGCACCTATCGGGAGATGGCGGTACTGCAGCATCAGTGAGTGAAAGATGGGCTATGACCAAATAATGTCATTTATGGAGGATGGTGACACATATTAAATCAGGGGAATGGGAAGAATGGAATATTTTCATACAATCAGTTGATTGGTTCAATAAAAAAATGTCACTGTCCGTCGCCTTTAACATTCAACTATGACCCAAATCAATATTTACTAAGCAAACTCAAAACTAACTGGGAGATGGAATCTATGAAATATCTGGGGGTCAATATCCCGAAACAACTCAACAAAATTATAACACTAAACTATGATCCACTGGTGGCAAAAATAAAATCTGATCTAGCAAGATGGAATATGATACCATTCTTGGGTACTGCACAAAGAATTGAAGCAGTCAAAATGAATATACTTCCACGTCTTCTATACCTTTTCCAAACAATACCGGTAGAACCTCCCAAAAAAACATGGCAAGAACTGGACAGAAGGATCTCAAGATTCATATGGCAGGGCAAGAGACCTAGACTCAGATATAGAACCCTACAGCTAAACAAAGAAAAAGGTGGGCTTGCGCTGCCAAATATCAGGGACTATTTTAAAGCCGCACAAATTAAAACTTTAGTAGAGATATGTAACCCAGTCTATACTGCACAATGGAAGGAGATGGAATGCCAAATAACAAGTGACATCCCCCTACAGGCGATAAAAGGGAATAATGCCTTACCTAAACTTTTGAATAACACTAACCCGTGGATAGAGACCCTGCTAAAAATTTGGTTTAAGATAGTCAGAGAGAATCAAACTAAAGAACCCTATCGATTTCTGCAATGGATTGCCTATGATCAAGACTTTACTCCTAATAAAACAGACACTAGATTTAAAAAGTGGAAAGAGAACGGACTGATAAAATATTACGATTTTTTTAAAGGGCAAATTTTAAGAAGTTTTGATGATTTGAAAAAACAAGGTCTAATAAATCAAGACCTTTACAGGCTCTTTCAGCTTAGACACCACATAAACAATATACTTAAAAAGGAGGATTTGGAAAGGGCCCAGTCAGGTGTTCTGAAGGTCTTCTTAACCTCTTGCGCTCCGTTGTACCATGGACGGGCAAGTCTCTGCATGGTGTAGATGGTGATGTAGGTGGTGATGGTGATGGAGTGGCGTCCAAGCGCGCACTGAAAATAAAAGCTGCAGACACAGCCGCGAACAGATTAGTTCATCTGATTGACCTCTCATTCGACTAATAAGAGCCTTGAATTGGGTTTCTGAAACCTTGAAGAACCAATGACTGAAAACCTAGCCAGAAGGACCCGCCAACCAAGGCTGTGAATGCAGTGAGCCAATTGAAGCAGAGAAGTTCGCGAGCTGTTTTTTTTAGGGCTGGGTGAAGACTGACTGCTGGAGCGGATCAAAAAAGGATTAGACTGAGACGTTATGATTTCTTCCATGGTCATAGACCGACAGAGGCTGATGACGAAGGCTGAGTGACACACACACCTTCGCCAGTCTTTTTTTAATTACTACTGTTATTTGTTTTGAAAAATCGCTCGCCAAAAACCGCAATCATGGAAGCACAAAACTGCAATAATGGAATTATGTTTTGATCGGGTCGCGAGACCAGAAGCGGACTAGCGTCGTGTTCGTCTGACAATGGGGAAGAGAAGTTCGCCAGGACGCTGCTGTGAAGAGGTAAGGTGTTATAAGCTAAATTATTCTTTATTCCTGACTATTCTTCTGTAGCGGGGGGGGGGGGGGGAAGCCGCGGTGACTGAGCTGCTGTCCCACATCCCACATGAGGCTAATCCGTCATGTAGCGATGGCCGATCTCCGTCCTCTGTAGCGAGGGGGGGGGGGCAACCCCCCCCCCCCACACACACACACACACACACACACAGCCCTGAATGTGACCTTTCATTAGAGCCCAAAATGAAGCTTCTACATTGAATCATTCAAAAGTTACAGACGTTTTTCCAAATTGTGCCATTTGGCACAATTTGGCACAGTTCCAAAATGCCTGGGCACAGCCTGAGGAAAAAGCTGTGTAATATATTCATTTTTTGTAGTATTGTTACAAAATTTGGACCTCAGCTGGATAACACTTGGTTCTACATTTCTGTTACATTTTCCAGCCCGGATCTGAAGCTGTGTGTTATTTGCAAGCATTTGTATCCAAAAAAACACCCAGGCCAAATTTATTTTCTTCAAGTTCAGTATGTTTAGATGACTGTAACTCAGTGGCCGGAGCACTTAGAGAGATTATGACTGTTTTGCCAAAAAATTCAAAGTGTTTTCTTTTAAATGAGACCAACCCCATGAAGAATTTGGTTTAAGATAGTCAGAGAGAATCAAACTAAAGAACCCTATCGATTACTGCAATGGATTGCCTATGATCAAGACTTTACTCCTAATAAAACAGACACTAGATTTAAAAAGTGGAAAGAGAACAGACTGATAAAATATTACCATTTTTTTAAAGGGCAAATTTTAAGAAGTTTTGAAGATTTGAAAAAACAAGGTCTAATAAATCAAGACTTTTACAGGTTCTTTCAGCTTAGACACCACATAAACAAAATACTTAAAAAGAAGGATTTGGAAAGGGCCCAGTCAGGTGTTCTGAAGGTCTTCTTAATGGCATATAAAGGGATCCCAGGGATCAGATACATTTCTAAAATATACCAAGGTCTTCAAGACTTAAAAGGAGACAACACATCATATATAAAAGAGAGATGGGAAAAAGAGGGGAATTTCACTTTACAACTGGAAATATGGGAAAAGCTAAATAAACAACAATGGAAAAGTACCTCATCCCTGCAGTGGAGAGAATTTGGATGGAAAAATTTGGTAAGATTTTTCAGAACACCTGCACAAAACAAATTTACTCGTAAGGGGTTGAATTGTTGGCGCTTGTGTGGTGAAGAGACTGCAAATCATTTTCATGTGTTTTGGTCATGCCCAGTTATCCACCAATATTGGACCAATGTACAGACAATATTGGGGAAAATATTCAAAATAACAGTCCCCTTTTCTTTTGTAACTTTGTATTTGGGTTTACTACCGGACTCACTGGAAAGACGAGGAGAAAAATACTTATTCACTGTTTTAATATTGGCAAGTAAAAAAGTCCTAACTTTTTTACTTGCCAATATTAAAACAGTGAATAAGTCCTAACTGGAGAGAGACGCGGGCAGTGAAGATGGCTGCTTAGGTGAGGAGCACCGCAGTGCAGACAGCCTTTTTTTTCTTCTACAAGGGCGTTTTTCTCTTGTTTCCTCAGCTGAAATTATTATCACTACTACACTTTACATTGAGACTGGATTTGTGGAGAACAGGATTAGTATGCCAACGCAACAACAGAAAATTAATCTTCGCCCCAAAGCCGGTGCTAGCAAGGAAAATCTGGCTAAAGCTGGTGATACCACATCGAGCCCTCCTCCCTCTCCGCCACCTTCAACAGGCGCAGGTGTTGCCAAAGACCAAATGGCGGAGGACATCTCTAAGATCTTTGCACTGTTGAAGGAAATATCAGAGAGGCAAGACGCCAAACTCAACTCTATTGAGGCGTCAATGAGGGCGGTGGACACCAAGCTAACGGAGTTAGCTACCCGGCTGGGAGATGTGTGGAGTCTCGCATCGCTTTTCTTGAGGATGCTAATACAGCTCTGGATGCTAATCCCCCCGCAACCCAGACACAGGTAGAAGATTTACTTTTGAAGCTGGACGATTTGGAAAATAGATCACGCCGAAACAATCTACGCTTTGTCGGCTTTCCAGAAAATTGTGAAAAATCAGATGCCCTTACCTTCATGCACAAAGCTATCCCACATCTGCTGAAAATGGAGTTCCCTGGAGGGCTGGAAATTGACCGTGCGCATCGGAGCCTCGCCGGACGCAGACCTGACGGGCAGCCACCCAGGGCTATCCTGATTCGACTTCTGCGCTTCCAGGATAGGGAGCGTATTGTGGAGGCAGCGCGCAGGATGGGAAAGCTGGATTGGAATGGTCATCACATCATGATTTTCCCGGATTATTCCAGACGAGTATCCGAGATGAGAGCGGCGTTCAAGCAGTGTAAACACCTGCTGCACCAGAAGAAGATTGCATTCTCTCTCAGGTACCCTGCAGTTCTCGTTGTGAAGTTGGCAAGTGGTAAACAGGAGTTCACTGACCCTAAAAAAGCATTGAACCTGATTCTTTCACTACCGTGAGACATTGATGAACAATGGTATGAATATATGCTATATGTTTATTTGTTATATATTTTTGACGGAGGATTTGATGCAGTATTAATGTAAGGTTCCTTTTTTTTGCCCACGCTTTATTGTTTATAGGCATGAGGCTGCTGCGATGTTGCGGCTCTCCCTAAGTTTGTTGCACTGTTCACAGTCACGGTCCTAGAGTTTTTTATTTTCCTTTTTTTGGTTGGTGCGGTTTTTGTGCACCGATGGGTGACATTGGTTTCAGGTCACTGATTATGTTACTTTATGATTAAGTGGTTTTCGGGGGGGTTTTTTTGTATTTTTAATTTTTATTGTGTTTGTCTTTTGCCCAGTGAGGGGGTTTTTGGTGGAGAATTGCTGGATATTTTGGATGGTAATATGTACCGTTTATGATGTCGGCTAATCGTCAGAGC
Organism: Pholidichthys leucotaenia; assembly: GCA_020510985.1. NCBI lineage: Eukaryota > Metazoa > Chordata > Actinopteri > Cichliformes > Pholidichthyidae > Pholidichthys > Pholidichthys leucotaenia. Next base: position 280,471,565 of record CM035840.1, on the reverse strand, counting down.
TTTCTTAACCTCATTACTTGGAATGTTAAAGGCCTTAACCACCCAATTAAGAGGAAAAAAATTTTGGCGTTTATTAAATCAAAAAAAGTGGATGTAGCGTTGCTTCAAGAGACCCACCTCACTAAAACAGAATCTAAAAACTCTGTCGGGACTGGGTGGGCCATGGGTTTGCGTCTTGTGGTAATAGCCAGAGCAGGGGAGTGGCAATCCTTATTCATAAACATTTGCAGTTCAAATGTCTAAAAGAGGTTAGTGATGATGATGGACGACTCCTTATAATTCTTATAGAAATTCAGGGCCATAGGATGATACTCGCTAATGTTTATGCACCAAATATAGTTGATTGTGCATTTTTTGCACAATTGGAACACAAATTAAGCAAAATGGGTAATTATCCCATTTTAGTAGGCGGGGATTTTAATCAGGTCATGGACAACATTTTAGATTGGAGCACCCCCTCACAGCGTTCATCTAAATCTGGCTCTATATTGAAAGACATGTGCAATGCAATTGGTTTGGTAGATGTTTGGCGGCTTTTTAATCCGTCCACAAGGGATTACACTTTTTATTCCACTGTTCATGATGTCTTTTCCAGGATTGATTATTTTTTAATGTCAAAATTTTCTGTTTCTTCTGTAAATTCGAGCTTCATTGGTAGCATAATACTATCAGATCATGCCCCTGTTTTTCTACATATGATCCCGCCTTGTCAGTTGAAAAAAAATTCTAGATGGAGGCTTAATTCAAGCTTTCTTTTTAATCCAGATTTTGTGTCCTCTTTGAAAGCAGAGATCTCCTTATATCTTGAGACAAACTGGGATTCTGCTCCCTCTGCCAGGGTTGCTTGGGAGGCCTTTAAGGCATTTATTAGGGGACATACAGTATTATTCAATATGCATCTTTTAAAAAGAAAACTAACATTGCTAAACAGATGGATTTGGAGAGGAGAATAGCTATATTAGAGACTTCATTCAAACAAGACACAAATTTAGTAAATTTGTCACCCCTTCTGAAGCTTAAGTATGAGCTGAATTCAATTCTAACACAAAAAGTTGAATTTTCCCCATTTCGTCTTAGGCATAAACAATTTGAGGAGGGGGATAAACCTGGCAAAATGCTGGCTAGATATATTAAAATGAAAGAAGCTCAGTGTACTATATCTGCTATTAGGACACAGGATGGTACTCTGGTGTCAGACTTAAATGAATTTAATGGTGCTTTCAGAGAATTTTACACCTCGCTTTATTCTTCTGAAATGGAGGCTGGATCTCAAGAGATCTATGCATTTTTATCATCCCTATCTTTGCCCTCCCTAACGAAGGAACAAATAGACTTACTTGACGCCCCAATTACTAAAGAGGAAATTGTGAAAGTGATTAAGAGCTTCCCGACTGGAAAGGCACCGGGCCCTGACGGATTCACTGCAGAATTTTACAAGGCCTGTGTTGATGAGCTTTCTCCTTTACTTTTAGAAATGTTTGCAGAATCTTTTGAACAAGGCCGTTTGCCCCCTTCTTTAACAGAGGCTTTCATTTCGCTTATTTTAAAAAGCAATAAAGATCCGTTAGAATGTAAGAATTATAGACCAATTAGCCTTATAAACTGTGACTGTAAAATTCTCTCCAAAATTTTGGCATTAAGATTAGATAAAGTAATGATATCTCTTATAAATCCTGATCAGGTGGGTTTTATTCGTTCCAGGGGTGCGGCAGACAATATTAGGCGATTTATTGATATCATATGGTTAGTTCAAAATGATCCCTCACTTGCACACCTCTCTCCAGTGGCAGCCCTCTCCCTGGATGCTGAAAAAGCATTTGACAGGGTTGAGTGGCAGAATCTCTTTGCAACTCTAGAGACTTTTGGTTTTGGTTCAAAGTTTCTTTCTTGGATTAAATTACTATATAATGAACCTAGAGCTTCAGTGATATCAAATCGAGTTACATCACAGTCTTTTAGACTTTATAGGGGTACGCGCCAGGGCTCCCCTTTAAGTCCCCTGCTTTTCGCTTTGGCATTAGAACCACTAGCTGTTGCTATCCGCAAAGACAGCAATTTTCCAGGTATTCAGGTCCATGGCAGTACCCATAAGATAATGTTGTATGCTGATGATGCATTGGTACTGATTACACAACCTCAAAAATCAATTCCAGCTCTCCTTAAAATTATTAACCAATTTTCACGTTTGTCTGGTTATAGAGTTAACTGGATAAAATCAGAAATTCTCCCTCTAACATCTTATTGCCCTAAAACACTGTTTACATTTGGTCAAAATATAGGCTTCTCTTGGCCAAAATTAGGAATTAAATATCTTGGCATCCTGTTTCCTCACACTTTATCAGATCTGATTCAGATTAATTTTGAGCCCTTGCTTGGAAAATTTAAAATAGACATAGAAAGTTGGTCACCTCTTTTTTTGTCTCTCTGGGGCAAGGTCAATGTTATTAAGATGATTTGTGCACCCCGATTTAATTACCTTCTGCAATCTCTTCCTCTTAGGATCCCAGTTGGTTATTTTCGACAATTTGATAGGTTGTGTAATAAGTTTTTATGGAATGGTAAGCGCCCTAGATTAAAGTTGAAAAGATTGCAGAAGTCTATAGATTCAGGAGGTTTGGGGGTCCCAAATTTGGTTTTATATCATTACGCTTTTAGTCTTAGACATTTGATTCATTGGGCTCTCCCCCCTGAGAGAGCTCCCCCTTGGTTTTATTTGGAGAGTTATTTGAGCAGCCCTCTTCCCCTAGTACATCTAATCACAATCAAACTTTCTTCTGAATTTCAGTCGCATCCTATTATATCCTTTTTACAATACGTTTGGAAGAGAGTTGCTTCTATACTAGAGTTTAGCTCTCATCTTCATTCTATGGCTTCTATTTGGCTCAACCCAAGTCTCCATATTGGAAAATCCCCATTTATGTGGAAAATCTGGGTGAAAAAGGACATCTTGATGTTAAAAGATCTATATGAACGGGGAGCTCTCAAATCATTTGATGTTTTACGGGCACAGTATGGACTACCACAGAATCAGTTTTGGAAATATTTACAACTTCGACATCTGCTGTGTCAAGTCTTTGGATCTACAACTACCCCTCCTCCTGATGTAGATTGGCTCATCCAGGCTTTGAGTTCCTGTGGCAAAAGATCTAAGGCCTCAAATTTCTATTTAATGCTCCTTAAGAACTCAAATAAAGATTCTACATTCCTTAAACACGTATGGGAAAAAGATCTGAATTCACAATTTACTGATGTTGAATGGGCAAATATTTTAAAGAATGGGAAGAAAGTGTCTAGGGAATTGAAAACCAGACTTGATCAATTTAAAATTTTGAATCGATTTTACTGGACACCTCGTAAAATGTTGAGAGCGAAACTCATTCACTCTTCAAGCTGCTGGAGATGTCTACAGGGGGAGGGGACATTAATCCATATGATCTGGAGTTGTTCGGTAATACAGGACTTTTGGTTGCAGATCCATAGACATATTATGACAATTGTTAAGCAAGAAGTGCCATTTACTCAGAGACTTTTTGTCCTTGGGGATCCATCAATGATTCAGGACCCAATCTCTGATGCCGAGTGGATTCAGACTGCTTTGATGCTGGGCCGAAAGTTGATCACTTTTTACTGGAAATCTTCCTCTGCCCCACCCGTAGCTCAATGGCTCAGGGAGTTGGGCAAGCTTGCTGCACTAGAACGCCTTTCATATAAGCTTCTGGACAGGATGGACAGCTTCTATAATAAGTGGGGATCCTATCTTACCTTTATAGGTGTAGTAGATTAAGCTAATCATTTTAAGAGTATTAGGGTGGAAATGGAATGTTTTATCCTCTCACTGGGTATACTTGGGTTTTTTTGTTTTTTGTTTTTTTTTTGTTGTTTGTTTGTTTGTTTCTGTTTTATTTTCTAAATTGAAAACCCAATAAAATTCAAATTACAAAAAAAAGTCCTAACTAAAAAATGGATGTTGAAGGATTGTCCTACACCTGAAGATTGGATTAACGTGATTCAGGACATTTATTCGATGGAAAAGTTGACATTCGCACTGAGACAGGACATGGATGGGTTCCTGAACTTTTGGCAACCCTGGATCGCATAGGTGTCTTCCATTAGATCTAATCTTTGACAAATACCATTTCAATAATGGCACCTCTCTTTGTTCCAGCACTACTCAGATACTCTTTTATTTTTTTTTATTTATTTTTTTTTGTTTGTTTTTCTTGTTTTGTTTTTTGTTCTTTAATTTCTCTTTTTCTTTCACTTAAAAAAAGGGTGTTGTAATAATTATTCTTCCAATGTTGTCAAAAAACAAAAAAAGGAAACATGTGATGAAAATGTAAACAATGCAATGCTGTAATGACATGTATACCCTTTACAAAAACTTAAAAAAAAAAAAAAAAAAACAACTTCAGAATGCATGTGTGCATGGTCCTGACTAGAGAAATGCTGCCAATGTTGCAAAGTTCAAAATAAAAAGGAGCAGTGTTGCTGAACTGAGTCAAATCTGTAATATATTCTTTGACTTCTAGATTTCTGTTTTTATACGTGTACAAAATGCAACCAGTCATTAACAAAGTACATTCTGTACTTTTATTGTTTTAAATAAGACAGACGGTATCGGGTTTGGATCAGTATCAGCCGATGCTCAAAGTCACAGTATTGTATCAGTCTTGAAAAAGTGAGATCAGCTCATCCCTACACCTTACACACCACTGACTTTCAGTACAACTTTGAGTCATGCCACCTGCAGAAATTCTCTGATGACTCGGCTGTTGTTGGGTATAGGGGGAGAGGAGGGGGAGCACAGGGCACTGGTAGACAGACTTGTTGACTGGACCAAACAGAATCACCTGCAGTTGGTGCCATGATCAGCAACAGACTGGACTGGAAATCTAACACTGATGCTGTGTACAAGAAGGGGATGAGCAGACTCTTCTTTCTGAGGAAGCTGAAATCCTTCAATGTGTGCAGCAAGATGTTGGAGCTTTTCTCCCAGACCGCTGTTGCCAGCACCACCTTCTTCGCTGCTGTCTGTTGGGGTAGCAGCATCAGAGCCAGCAGCACCATCAGACTTGACAAGATTATCAAGAAGGCTGGCTCTGTGACTGGTCTCTGGCTAGAGACTTCTGAAACGGCGGTGAAGAGGAGGACACTGAATAAACTGTTATCCATCGTGGACAATCCTGATCACCCCCTCCGCCACACACTGGACAGACAGCGGAGCACTTTCTCCAGCAGGCTGCTTCAGCTTTGCTGCTCAACGGTCAGGTACAGGAAATCTTTCCTGCCACATGCCATTTCACTGTACAATAACTCATTCTGTTGTTGAATTCTGGTCGTAACAATGCTGCCATACTGCACCTTGCAGTCTGACTGGTACCTCACATTGCACCCTGCACCCGATAGTCCTGCATTGTACAGCTAGTATAATCCATGTATCTATACGGATCATCATCTATTCATCTGTGATGTATATAAAGTTATCTAGGAAGTTTTGCTTTCCCTGCGTAATTCCTTTTACTATTATGCTGTGTGTCTTTCTGTCGTTTTGGTTCTCTACTGTGTCATGCTGCTGTTACACTGTAATGTCACAGTTAGGGATCAATAAAATACATCTATCTATCAATCGATCTCCTCTGTCTGTTGGTAGTTGGATAACAACCACAGTTCCTGCTGACTTATAACCACACATTATTATTATAACAGAACAGTGTTCGTATTCTCACCAAGGATCCACCAGTGATCATCTCTGTTGGAGCTGAACTTCACCCATCATCATCATCACCACCACCCAGCCTTCATCAGCTCCTGTATGACCGACGATAATCCTTTACTGATTATCATTAACTTCATAGTGATTAGATCCATAACTGTCGGCGTTAGCATTAGCTCACGGTTCCTCTTCGTCCCTGTTGTCCGTGTCTTACCGTCCTAACTCCTCGGTCCCTCTGTCGTGTTGTCCTCTCTGTCCCGGTGGACCGTGTCTCTATCCTGTTAAGAGACTTACCGTCTTTTATTAGCAGTCTCCGGTAATCCTCCGTTTGCTCTAAAATAGAAGGTAGCACCGGAAAAAAACACCGGACGTAGCTGCAGCCAATCAGAGTTCGTTCTTCTTCTTCTTTTAGATTTTATGGCGGTTGGTAGCACAACTAAGGTGCCTTACCGCCACCTCCTGGTGTGGAGGGTGGAATAAACGCTTCAGTTCTCGCACCAGTTTCTTTTACAAATGTCATTAGTTGGCTATATAAACGCCCTAATTTCTTAAGATGTTCCCTGGTGTCAGGTAAGGTATATTTAGGTGCTTTTTTGTTTCCTCCTTACAGAATTCGCATTCAACAGCCAATCAAGACTCGTGTCTATGGTTGCTATGGAAACTAACAGAGTGGCGTCGAGGGAGAGAGCGCGCCCTCGTGTGGAGCGTGGAGATGTTTACATGTCTGATTATTTATTCTACACATACATTATTTCATCATTTAGTTCATTCATTCATTCATTCATCCACACAGACGTTTCTCATCACGTTTCTGCTGCTGTTTGTCTGTTATCAGGATTCATGTGTGCTAGAATGCCCGGGAACTTGCGCGACCGTGTGCGACAACGCGCATCTAAGGGAGAGACGCTGTAATGTCATCCATCCATCCATCCATCCATCCATCCATCCATCCATCCATTCCTCTTCTTCCGCTTAATCCTTTTCGGGTCTCGGGGGGGTTGGAGCCTATCCCAGCATCTTTGGGCGAGAGGCAGGGTACACCCTGGACAGATCGCCAGTTCATCACAGGACCAACACAGAGAGACAGACAACCATTCACTCTCACAGTCATACCTAAGGACAATTTAGAATCCCCAGTTTGATGCCAATTAAACTAACTTGCATGTTTTTGACATGTGGGAGAAACTGGAGAAATCCCGGAGTAAACCCACTCAGACACGGGGGGAACATGCAAGTTCCACACAGATCACTGTTGGTCAGGGGCTCGCTATAATACTGTGGGGAGTCAATTATGTAGCATCTCAGACAGAGACAGTGAATAAACATGGGAAATCAATGCCTAGAGGGTTCCTGGGGATATAGCAGGAAGGAGTCAGGGACATAGGGGGTTGAAAGCAGTGTAATATAAATGTCATGCTGTGTGATGAGAAATACCATGTAAACGTGTGAAGAGTGAGCTGGGTAAAAAGTGGAGATCGTGCTGTAATCATTCAGTCTCTTCTGCGCTTGAGAGATGTGTGAGTGTGGAATAAATCGTCTGTCCATAAACCTGCCTCTTTATTCACACACTCCACACTGGTGACCCCAGACGAATTATGGAACACGAGGCAAGAACCCTGGAGCCGGACCGGTCGGGAAGCCCCAGCAACGCAGCAGCCATCCCACAGACAGCCTGGACTGGAACCCCCAGCAACGCATGTGCGGTTTCAGTCAAGCTACCGGACTTTTGGCAGCACAACCCGCGCTCTTGGTTCCACCACACCGAGGCCCAGTTCGCCCTCCGGGGAGTAACAGCAGACGACACCAAGTTCTACCATGTGGTAGCAGCGCTGGACGCCCGCACAGCTCAGCAGGTAGCGAGCCTGCTCGATCAGCCTCCAGCCCACAACAAATACGAGGCGCTCAAGGCTGCGCTGACCCGGCGCTACACGCTCTCGGAATGTGAGAGAGCGGAGAGGCTCCTGGGGCAGACCGAGTTAGGAGATGGTTCGGCCGTCGACCTGATGGAGAAGATGCTGGCGTTAATGGGCACGGACGATGGGCACTTTCTGTTTGCCCACCTTTTCCTCCGGAACCTTCCAACAGAGGCAAGAGCGGTTCTGGCCAATTCGCCGTTGCTGGCCACGCGTGACTACTGTGCGCTAGCCCAGGAGGCAGACCGGATCATCCTCACCACCAGGGCGATCACAGTCAACGTGGCGGCGGAGCCCAGCGAGACGACCAGAGGAGGCGAGGAGCCACCGACGGTAGCGGCAGCGGGGGCCAAGGAGCGCCAGAGAGACACGCTCTGCTTCTACCACCGCCGCTTCGGAGAGAACGCGCACAGATGTGCGCCACCGTGCCAGTTCAAGCACCCAGGAAACGCCAAGGCCGGCAGTTGGTAGCAGCTGCGACCGCCGGCGAAGAGAACAATCTGCTCTACGTGATGGACTTGCGCTCGGGGAGACGCTTCCTCGTCGACACCGGAGCCCAGAAGAGCGTCATCCTGCCATCCTACGCTGACCGGCTGGCAGGACCTAGCGGCCCCGGACTTGTGGCAGTAAACGGCTCGGAGATTAAGACGTTCGGTGAGAGAACACTGGTCTTATCTCTACATGGCCACTCGTACGAGTGGACTTTTGTCATAGCAGCACTGTGTTGCCCGATCCTGGGAGCTGATTTTCTGTGTGCGCATGGTTTACTTGTGGATGTTGCTAACAGGCACCTGGTTAATGCACTGTCCTTTGATTCTCTCCCCTGTATAGCTCGAGGGACCCAGCCAACAGCACAAGCCAACGTCACAGCTACAGGCGGTAATTTCCACGTACTGCTCACTCAGTTCCCAGCACTCACAGTCCCGACGTTTTCGGCGGCCATCGCTAAACACGGGGTGGAGCACTTTATCACCACCACCGGGCCGCCCGTTTTTGCAAGACCTCGGCGCTTGGACGCAGCTAAACTGGCCATAGCGCGCGAGGAGTTCACCAACCTGGAAAGGTTGGGCATCATCAGGCGTTCGAACAGCCCATGGGCATCCCCGCTACACATGCTCCCTAAGGCTGAGGGGTCGTGGCGACCGTACGGTGATTTCCGCAGGTTGAACAACGCCACAGCACACGACCGCTACCCGATTCCCCACATACAGGATTTTTCTGTTCACCTCGCCGGAGCACGCATTTTTTCCAAAATAGACCTGGTCCGCGGTTACCACCAGGTCCCGGTGCGAGCGGAGGACGTACCCAAAACAGCGGTAATAACTCCATTCGGCTTATTCGAGTTCCTGCGCATGCCATTCGGGTTAAAAGGAGCGGCACAGACCTTCCAGCGCATGATGGATGCAGTGCTGCGCGCTCTCCCGTTCGTGTTCGTCTACCTAGACGATATCCTGGTAGCCAGTGCGTCCGAAGACGAACACGAAACCCACCTCAGGACGGTTTTCCGGAGGTTGGAGGAGCACGGGTTAATAATCAACCCGGCGAAATGCCAGTTCGGCGTGATGGAGATTGATTTTTTGGGGCACTGCATTTCTCCGGAAGGAGCGATCCCGTTGCCCGACAAAGTGCGCGCCGTGGCAGATTTTCCCCGGCCTCAGACGGTCAGGGCGCTACAAGAATTTTTGCGGATGGTGAACTTTTATAACCGTTTCCTTCCACGCACGGCGTGGCTCATGCAACCATTGTACGCTGCGCTCAAGAGACAGAAACCCGCGGATCGGGTCGAATGGACCCCAGAGCGAGAGCGGGCATTCTCGGAGGTTAAAGCAGCCCTGGCAAACGCCGCACTGCTGGCGAATCCGGACCCGGCGGCCCGGATAGCGCTCACCACCGACGCTTCAGATGTGGCCATAGGGGCTGTCGTGGAGCAGCGCGTCGCCGGGGCTTGGCAGCCACTCTCCTTTTTCAGCAGAACTTTGCACGACAGTGAACGTAAATACAGCGCGTTCGACAGAGAGTTGCTGGCTCTCCACCTGGCCATACGCCACTTCCAGTTCTGGCTGGAAGGGCGCAGCTTCACCGTGTTCGTGGACCACAAGCCACTAAAGTTCGCGATGGCCAAGGTTTCAGAACCGTGGTCGGGCCGGCAGCAGAGACAGCTGGCCGCGATCTCAGAGTTTACTACCAATATTCAGCATGTGTCGGGTAAACTGAATGTCGTGGCGGACTGCCTCTTGCCCGCTGTGGTGGCCCCGGTCTACGTGGGGATAGATTACGCAGCCATGGCCGCGGAGCAGATTAGCGATGCAGACGTACGCGCATTCCAGTCTGGACCTGATTTCTCCAGAGGCGCCAAACTTCATTCTTGGGGATTTTAACCATGTTTCTTTAAAGAAGACACTTAAAAACTTTCATCAGTATGTCTCCTGCCCAACCAGGCGAAAAAAGACATTGGACCTGTGCTATGGATCCATAGAGAGGTCCTATAAATCACTCCCCCTTCCTCCTTTAGGATCCTCAGATCACAACTGTGTTCATTTGCTGCCCACATATAAAACTGCTCTCAGAAGAGGCAAAGTGGAGACCAGAGACATTGATGTGTGGACAGAGGATTCAGAGCACAGCCTCCAGGAATGCTTTGACTGTACAGACTGGAAGATGTTCATAATGGCCTGCGGGGATGATTTGGACTCTCTGGCTCAGCTCACATGCTCATACATGGCTTACTGTCAAAATAAGTTTGTTTCACGTAAACGTGTCAAAATATACCCCAACAACAAGCCATGGGTTACTAAATCAGTTAAATCCTGCTTACAGAGGAAAGCTCTTGCCTTTAAACAAGGGTCTGTTTCTGCGCTACAGGTTGCCACCAAGGAGCTGAAGGCCGAAATTTTAAGAGCAAAACAGAATTATAAATCAGAGTTGGAAAGCAAGATGGCAGCAAATAAACTTGGTTCGGCCTGGGCCAGTATGAAAACTATTGCAGGCCTTCAGAGCACAGAGCGCAGTAATCGTGTGTTTTTAGATGGTTTTAGTTCAGACACAGAGCTGGCTAATGCTCTTAATTGTTTTTATGGTCGTTTTGACTCCTTTGATTTTAGCACAGAAATCCAAGATTTGAAACAGAAACTCAAAGACAATCAGCACTTTAATATTGAGATGCAAGATGTTAAAAGGGAGTTCCGCGCTGTAAAAGTGAACAAAAGTCAGGGCCCTGATAATATATGTGGACGCCTGGTAAAGTCCTGTGCACATGAACTGAGTCCTATATTTCATTATATTTTCAATAAGTCCTTACAGACACAACATGTGCCTAAGATCTGGAAAGATGCCGTGGTTGTTCCCGTTCCAAAATCCAGCTGTCCTAAAACGGTAAACGACTTTAGACCAGTTGCTTTGACTTCAATTTTAATGAAAATTTTTGAAAAACTGGTCAGACGTGAGGTCCTAAGGCAGACTGAACATGCATTGGATCCTCTGCAGTTTGCCTATAGGCCTCACAGAGGAGTGGAGGATGCCACTGTCACTCTGTTTGACATGCTTTTTAAACATCTGGATTTTAATGGGACACACGCCAGGCTTTTATTTGTGGACTTTTCTTCTGCCTTTAATACAATCCAACCTCATATTTTAGTTGAAAGGCTCCTGCAACAATTTGATTTAAGCAATAATCTGGTGGGTTGGATTCTGGATTTCTTAACCAACAGGACGCAGAGAGTAAGGGTCAATGGCACATTGTCTGACCTAAAGTGCTCTTCTACTGGCTCTCCTCAGGGGTGTGTGTTGTCACCACTACTCTTCATCCTGTACACAAACATGTGTCGGAGCAGACATGACAACAGACACATTATAAAGTATGCTGATGACTCAGTCCTTGTCAGTCTCCTCCAGGATGGTGAGAGTGGCCACGGCCCAGTAGTTGATGATTTTGTTCACTGGTGTGAGGATTCCTACCTGCAGCTGAATACAACAAAAACGAAAGATATGATTATTGACTTTAGGAGGAAAACTCCCAGGCACAAAGTCACCATACTAAAAGGCCAGACCACCGAATGTGTACAATCGTACAAATATCTTGGGACAATTATTGATAGTGGATTGAACTTTGAGGTGAACTGTGAAAGGGTGTGCAAAAAGGGTCAGCAAAATTTGCATTGTTTGAGGAAACTTGCACGCTTCCAAATTGACCGAACCATAATGACTATGTTCTATCGGGCTTTTATTGAATCTGTTTTATCCTTTTCTTTAATGTCATGGTTTGGTCAGATAAAACTGAAACAGAGGAAATCCTTGGATCAGGTAGTCAGATGGTCCAGTCGTTTGCTTGGTGAGTCACAGCTGAGCCTGACATCCCTGTACACCAGACAAGTACAGAGGATGGCCGACTCGATTTTAAATGATGACTCCCACCCTTTGCACTGCAACTTTCAGCTTCTTCCCTCCAGACGGAGGTTTGCTGTCCCAAAAAGTAGAACCCAGCGCTACAAAAACAGCTTTGTCCCTGCTGCTGTCAAAGAGTTGAACAAGCTATAAAAATTATATTGTACATATTTTATATTTACCTATTTTGTAAGATGTGTGCCTGTGTTTGTGTCTATGTTGAATGTAATTAGTGGCTTGTAAATATGGATGTCACCAACTGCAAAACAAATCTACCTACGGGTACAAATAAAGTAACCTGAACCTGAACCTGAACCTGAACCTGGACCAACAGGGTTAAGGCTGGAGAGCAGGGTGCTGCAAGACGGCATGCCCCCCCTAATCTGCGACGTCTCCACGGGACGCCCACGTCCGGTGGTCCCGGTCGCGTGGCGCCACCGCGTGTTTGAGTCGGTTCACACTCTGGCTCACCCAGGAGTGCGCGCGTCAGTCAAAATGGTGGGAGAGAAGTTTGTGTGGCCAAGCCTACGCAAACAAGTAAAAGAGTGGGATGCAGCCTGCGTGGCGTGCCAACGAGCCAAGGTACACAGGCACACGAAGGCTCCCTTGGAGCCGTTTCGGGTACTGGCTAAGAGGTTCGACCATGCTCACGTGGACCTCGTGGGCCCCCTTCTGCCATCACAGGGGTGCACGCACCTCCTGACAGTGGTGGACTGCACTACGCGCTGGCCAGAAGCAGTCCCGCTGGCGGCAACCATGTCCGCGGACATGGCACATGCTTTTTTAACAGCATGGGTGGCGCGTTTTGGAGTCCTGTCGGACATTACGTCCGACAGGGGCCCTCAATTTGTTTCCGACCTCTGGTCCGCGATGGCTCGCAGCCTGGGTGTTACAATTCATCGCACAACCGCATACAACCCACGGGCCAATGGGTTATGCAAGCGTTTTCATAGATCACTGAAAGTAGCACTCAGGGCTTCACTGACAGATGCCAATAGGGTAGACAGGTTGCCATGGGTTTTATTGGGGTTGCGCTCCGCGCCAAAAGAGAATTTGGAGGCTTCCCCAGCAGAGCTGGTTTTCGCGCAGCCCCTACGGCTGCCCGGGGAATTTCTGCCAGATAATCCCGCGCCGGACAGCTGCCCGTCTCAGCTTTTGCAGCGTAGTGCAAACACAGGCACGCTGCCAGGCCCGGCCCACCACTGTTTTCCGCGTGCTTTCGTGCCTAAAACTTTGAAGAACGTGCAGTTCGTGTTCGTCAGACATGACGCCCACCGCACTCCATTGCGCCCACCCTATGATGGACCATTCAGAGTGCTGGAAACAGGGGATAAGCATTTTTTTGCTAGACTTGGTGGGTTGGCGAGAGAAAATTGGCATAGACAGGCTCAAACCCACCTTTGTAGTGGTGGACGAGCAAGTGCTGTTGGCTAAGGCCCCTTGGCGTGGAAGACCCCCAAGGAGAGCTCCCCAGGGAAACGATTCACCAGGGCAGCCACACGGACAGAGCGAAGTTCCCCCTCCCCCTCGCCACGGCCCACCCGCAGTCAGACACACTCCCAGCAGCCCCCCACCGGCACAGCAGCGCCACAGAGGCAGTAAACCCCAGTTACAGCAGATATGGGAGGAGACTGAAGCCAAAAGAGCTTGTGGACTGATGTTCTATCTAAGATGCTGGGGGGGGGGGGGGGGGGGGGCGGTGTGGGGAGTCAGGTTATGTAGCATCTCAGACAGAGACAGTGAATAAACATGGGAGAACAATACCCAGGGGGTTCCTGGAGATATAGCAGGAAGGAGTCAGGGACATAGGGGGTTGAAAGCAGTGTAATGTAAATGTCATGCTGTGTGATGAGAAATGCCATGTAAACGTGTGAAGAGTGAGCTGGGTAAAAAGTGGAGATCGTGCTGTAATCATTCAGTCACTTCTGTGCTTGAGAGATGTGTGAGTGTGGAATAAATCGTCTGTCCATAAACCTGCCTCTTTATTCACACACTCCACAATACCACCAATTCTAAAATATAACCCGACAGCCAGGCTTGTAACAAGTTGTACAGTTTTAGAAGTAAAAATTATTCCCTCTTGTAAATGGGCTTTAAATTATGTTTATTCGCCAGACATTTTAGTGTTTCAAAGGGGGTTAGAAATCACAGTGATCCAAGTCTACAGAATAACAGAATAAAATGACTGTCGTGATTTTTTTTTCCAGATTCTTTGAGACTCTTGGATTCCTTAGTACATCCACATGTTTCAGGTTTGAGGGTCAGTTTATTATGAATGTGTCAAGCTGGTGCAAACTTGTTTGTGAGCATAATTTATTTACATATTGTGACGTTGTGAGGGTTCACACAAGAAAGGAGAGATGACTGAGTCAGAAGCAGGCTTTATTTTATACACACCCTCAACACAGACAGGAGGGGAGGTCATTCACCCAGACCCCCCTCTCACTGAGGGTGACACAAACACATGATCAGTCACTGCTCTGACTCTTCTTATAACACTGCTGTGTCATTATAACGCAGCCACAATGACTGTCATTATAATGCACTTATCAATCAATCAATCAAACGTTTATTTCGAACTCAAGATTCATAGTGTATACAAAACATGTGTAAAAATAAAAGTATATAAAATTCAGCCATCACACAGCGCTCATATAACAACATTAAAATTCAATAATGAACTCAATATAAAATAAAACGCCACCACTTCCAAATGCTGGAGTGAAGTGTGAGTGACGAATTAACAGTTGTGGATATAAAATGGTTGTAACATGCCAGCAACCTTCTCATAAAACTATAAACATTCTTTCGTATCAACTCGCCAAAAGACGGAATATTCAAGGACACAAACATCTCGCTTGCACTCGACCTATGAGGTATAGCTAACAACCTTCTTAGGGAATTATTATATGCAATGCGGATTTTGTTCCTAACAGCAACATTGCTATTAAACAATAGAGACAAGCAATACATTGAGGTACAGAAAGTCTTGAACAACATACATTTAACATCAGGAGAACACCTATGGAAATTCCACAACAGTACATTTGTTTGAACATAGAGTTTCCTGAGTTGCCTATTACAATCAACATTAGTTTTATCACATTCAATCCACACACCTAGGTATTTGGCCTTTTCAACAAAGTTCAAACTATTACCACAAAGTGGCATAACAGGATCTGAAGTTTTGACACCCTTCGGTTTGAATGCCATACACATAGATTTAGTACAGTTGAACAAGATGTCATTTTTTTCACCAAATTTCTCACATACCGAGAGGAGATGTTGCATAGCTGCAGTAGACAAACTTAACAAACAAAGATCATCAGCATAGAAAATGTGATTTAACAATGCACCACCGATGGAGCCACCAACATTAGTATTGTTCAACAGTACACTGAGATCATCAACATAGACATTAAACAGGTGACTTCCGGTTATGGCTGCCACGTAAGACGGACGTGTCTCACTCTGCTCTGCTCCTGGAGAAAAAAATCGGCAAATAACTCTCTCATTTGGGACAGAACGTATCCCAGCGTTTGGGCGAGGATATGTCGGCGAAGCCTAAGGCTGGAAAACCAGGTAAAGGAAAAAGCGAGCCGCCGAAACAGTCCAAATTAACGGACTTTCAGGTCTGTGACGCAGCAAACAAAACTCCATATATGGCGGAGGAGGCTGGCAACGGTGCGATATCTGCGGGGAGCGGCACAGATGCGCTGATGGCTGCCATGAGTTCAATGAGAGCGGACTTTTCCTCTAGATTTGATGGGATTATGACAGCGTTGGAAGGAATAAGAAAGGAATTGGGTGACTGTGTAGAACGAACGGCGCAGATGGAGCTCCGTCTCGCTAGTGCTGAAGATGACGTCACCCGTCTTCAATTAAAGGTGCGCACTTTGGAAAAAAAAATAAATGTCTAGAAGATAATATTTTGGATTTGGAATCTCGGTCGAGACAGAATAACTTGAGGCTGGTGGGTCTTCCAGAGGAATCAGAAGGTCGGGACGTATATTCCTTTCTGGAAAAGTGGATTCCGGAGGTGCTGGGCAGCGAGGAGTTGCAATCAGCAGTGGTTCTGGAAAATGCACATCGTATTGGCCCACGGAGAGATAAGGGACCGCCGAGGACCTTAATTATGAAGTTTCTTAGCAACAGAGACAGGATGAAGATCTTCAACGCTGCACGAGCTAAAGGAGAGATTAAACACCAGGACCAGCAGGTGCGGTTCTACCCAGATTTGGCCACAGGAATCCAACAATTGAGGAAGCAGTTTGATCCCATACGTAAGGAGCTGCGCAACCTTGGGATTTGTCATGGTGTAATCTATCCTGCGAGACTGCTGACCACGTATGAGGGCAGAACCCACATCTTCAAGACCCCAGAGGAGGCGCAGGAGTTTATCAAGAAGATCAAAGAAGAAGAAGAGACTGGTGGGAGCTAAGCATGAACAAAATATAAGGTAGAATAATTAAGCATTTGCACAGGCATCTGACTGACTTGAAGTAAATAGCAAGTTTACAAAATATAGATTGTATTATATATTAAAAAAAAACAAAAACAAAACAAACAAAAAAAAAACTATGATGTACAAAGTTGTTAAAAATTTTGGAGTTAAGTTGGAAAACTACAGAGGAGAGTTAATGTTACGTCATTAAAAGCAGTAGAGTTAGGGTGATTGGGAGGATGAAGAAGGAGTGGCTTAGGCTGTTCCCCGTGGGTGTGGAGCGGTCGATGGCTATATCGGGAGACGGAATTTTTCTTTTGATTTTGGGGGGTTCGCCACAAGTGTGGGAAGGGGGAATTTGTTTGTGTGTAGTTTGTAGGATGAATGTTCAACCACTCATGTTTTTGCTTCTCTGTATGAGCATGTTTACACTGCAAGGTAATCCCAAACTCTCTATTGATCATAAACCAAAGTGTTAATCTTAATTTAACTTCATGGAATTGCAGAGGTCTACAAAATTTAAAAAAACTTAAACAAGTTATGAATAAAATAAAAGACATGGGTTCAAAAATTGTGTTTTTACAAGAAACTCATCTAATAGAGGAGGATATAAAAAGAATTAGAAGTAGATGGCAAGGAAGTGTCTTCACCTCATCATTCTCATCCCGGGCCAGGGGAGTTATGACTCTCATACATAAATCAGTCCCTTTTTAAGTGAAAAATGTAATTGGAGACAAACTTGGAAGATATGTAATCATTCAAGGTTCTTTGCTATTAGAAAATATAAATCTTGTGAACTTATATGGTCCCAATATAGATGACCAAAAGTTCTTTGCTAATTTATTTCTTATTTTATCATCACTTACAGGGCAACATATAATAGCAGGGGATTTTAATTGTACATTGAATCCAGGTATAGATAGATCAACAGGACTGGATTGTACGCACAATGGATGTAGGATGACTATTAATCATTTTATGAAAGAATTGAGATTGTTAGATATATGGAGAGAAATGAAACCACAAGTTAAAGCCTATTCTTGTTATTCCAGTACCTACAAGACATTCTCACGTATTGATTATTTTTTGATTTCCACAGAATTAAGATCCAAGATTCAAAACTGCTTTTATGATAACATCGTGATTTCTGATCATGCACCCTGTTGTCTAATATATGTAGATAAAAAATTGACAAAGGAATCAGGTAGATGGCAATTTCAGCATAAATGGCTTCAGGATGAGGAATTTGTCAAGTATATAGAAAAACAGATAGACGAGTTCTTTGACATCAATACTACACAAACATCAGCATGTGTAAAGTGGGAGGCTTTCAAAGCTTTTATTAGGGGACATATTATTAGTTATACAGGATCAAAATCTAAGAAGACTCGAGAGGAGAGAGCTAAATTGGAACATAAAATGAAAAGTCTTCAGGAAAAAGTGTATGCAGGAAGTGATCCAAGGTTGGAGAATGAATTACTGATTTTGAGAGCTGAATACGACAAAAAATCAGCGAATAGAGCTGCCTTGAGTCTTCTAAGATTGAAACAATCTTTTTATGAACAAGGTGAAAAATCAGGAAAATTATTGGCATGGCAGATTAAACAATTAGAAATTAAAACACCAATTACTAGTATTATAAGTAACGGACAGGTAGTTATTGATCCTTTAGAAATTAACAGAGCCTTTAGAGATTACTATGAAAAATTATATGATACTAAAAATGAATTTGATTTAACAAAACTAAATGGGTTTTTGAACGAACTATCTATACCGTGTATTCCAAATGAAAACAGGGAGATATTGGAGTCTAAAATTAGTCAAGAAGAAGTTGGGCTAGCCATTGATAATATGAAATCCGGAAAAAGTGCAGGACCAAATGGTCTTCCAGTTGACCTTTATAAAAAATTTAAGAATAAATTAATAAAACCTTTTTTGGAAATGGTTTTAGAAGCATTTCAAAATAATAATTTACCATCATACATAAATAATGCCTTAATTATACTGCTGCCAAAACCAGGTAAGCCCTCTAATAAATGTGAAAATATGAGACCAATAAGCCTATTAAACGCCGACCTTAAGATAATCTGTAAAATTTTAGCAAGACGAATACAAGAAATTTTACCAAATATTATTAATCGAGATCAGAATGGCTTTATAAAGGGAAGACAAGGCTTCCATAATGTAAGAAGACTATTTAATATTATTTATTTTAATAAAGAAGCACCGGATACAGCTCTCCTATCACTGGACGCCGAAAAGGCCTTTGATAGAGTTGAATGGCCCTTTCTTTTTGAAGTCCTACAAAGGTTTGGACTTGGAAATAATTTCATAAAATGGGTTCAAATAATATACAATAATGCTACAGCAGAAATCCTAACAAATAACAATATTTCAAAACCAATAAAAATCAATAGAGGATGTCGACAAGGCTGTCCACTTTCACCTTTACTGTTTACTATGGCAATTGAACCTTTAGCGATAGCGATACGTTTACATTCACAAATATATGGAATTAAAGTTGGACCAACAGAACATAAAATCTCCCTGTACGCCGATGATATAATTTTGTTTATGTCGAATCTAAAAAAATCAATTCCAACCTTGTTGAATTTAATAATGAATTTTGGGGAAATATCAGGATATAAAATAAATAAAACTAAATCTTCAATATTAATGCTAAATGAGACCCAGAGAAATTACCCAGCCCCTGAGGTAAATCAATTCAATGTTGTAAATCAGTTTAAATATTTAGGAATCCAAATTATGCCTAAGCTAGAATCAGTCGCCAGTGTCAACTATGAAGCCTTAATGTCAGATATCAATGAGTTAACTCAGAGATGGATGTCACTACCAATGTCGATGATCGGGAGAATCAATATACTTAAAAGTAATATTTTACCTAAAATACTTTATTTATTTCAATACATTCCCTTATCACCACCTTTAGATCTATTCTCAAGAATAAAAAAAAAGTTAGTGGAATTTATATGGAACAACAGGAGGGCTAGATTACGTTTGTCTTTATTATATTTACCATTTGATCGTGGAGGTCTGAAATGTCCAAATTTTATGTTGTATTATTGGTCGGCACAACTGAGGTCTATGACATATTATTTTTCATCAAATGATCTCCCTCACTGGACTGAAATGGAATCATACAATTTACCTTTACCTCTTCCCATATTCATATACTCAGATTCGGCAAAAAAATTACAAAAACAAGTTAAAAATCCATTTGTAAAGCATATGATCAAAATATGGTGTGAAGCTAAAAACTATTTAAAAGAACCACAGTTATTGTCACAATTTAGTCCAATATGGGGTAATCAATATTTTAATCCAGGGAGAGCGGACGCTGTATTTAAAGTATGGAATTTAAAAGGGATACAAAAGATTCAGGATTTATATTTGCCATGTGCAGACAACATAATGTCTTTTGAAGAGCTGAGGATCAAATTTAATCTCAATAGAACACATTTTTTTAAATATCTTCAACTTAGAAACTTTATTCGATCAAATCAAAATAAAGCTCTCACTCGACCTATTTATTCATCCTTGGAAAAAATGATGATGAAAGATAGTAAAAGAAAGGGTATTATTTCAGAGTTTTATAACTCATTGACACTATCTTCAAGTGAAAATTCACTGAAAAGATTAAACTACTGGAAAGAAGATCTGCAAATTGAAATTTCAGAGGAACAATGGGAATTGGCTTGTACAGAAGCTCAAACCAAATCAATAAATGCACGCCTTAAATTGATACATTTCAAATGGTTAATGCGGATGTATGTTACACCGGAGGAGTTAAATAGATATAACAAAAATATACCAGATACATGCACAAAATGCATGGAAAGTAAAGGAACCCTATTTCATTGTTTATGGGAATGTAGATTAATAAGAATGTTTTGGGAAGAGGTGAGGGTAACAATTGAAAAAATAATCTCAAAACAAATCATATTGAATCCTAAACTGTTTTTGTTGGGTCTGTACCCAGAAAAGCATAATTTTAATAAAAGTGAAAGAACATTCGTAGACCTCAGTTTGCTTAATGCCAAAAAATGTATTGCACTATTATGGAAAAAGACTCATAGACCAGATGTGACTCAGTGGTTAAGACAGATGTTAACAAACCTTCCATTAGAAAGAATAACATATATACTGAAATCAAAGGAAATTGTGTTTGAGAATATATGGAGACCTTTTATTGATTATGTAAAAAATTTAAACATAACTCTTGAAGAAGAAGGTGAATGATGTGTGTGGACCCTGTAAATTCCAAACTGGTGAACATAATATGTATACTTATGTATTGGATTGTCTAGACTAAACAGAGGAGCATTGTTGAAGACTTGATTTTGTTGGTGGTTGTTGGTGTTTTTAGTGCTTTTTTTTTTGTAGTACTTTAGTGTTAGTGTTTGATTGTTTGTATCATGTTTGTTAAAAAAAAAAAGGTTCAATAAAGATATTGTGGAAAAAAAAAAATGAACAATTTAGTTTTATTCTCTAACCTACTGACAACAACTCACCATGAAATTCCAAGTCAAAATATCTTCATTGATTTACAGAAAATGACAACTGGCCAAAACAACAAAAATATGTTGCTTTTCGATCAACTAATGCAAACAAAACAAGCTCATGTTGATTCTTGAACACTAAAATACTTTAGTTTTAACTAAGGGAAAACTCATAAATCTGTATTTGTGGAATAACTCTGATTATTCACAGCAGTCCTGTGTTTTGCCATGCTTAGATGGTCTCCTAGTCAGAACAGTGGTGTTGGAATTCAACAGCTACTCTAATTCAATGGCTGCCATAGAGATGCAAATTTAGGGAAGATCTTGCATTTGTTTCAGTTTTTTCCAGAGTAGAAGACAAAGTGATCTTGTGTGATAATTTCATTGCTCACAGGATGTTATGGGGTAATTCAAATGATGGAATGGAACAGTTAAGCTGTCAAAAATATGAGCAAGAGAGAAGACAATTCAAAATCTTTGCAGAATGAGAGTTAAGATGGATTTAATTGATTTATGACAAAATAATTCTGAAAGTTATTGCACTGGCTTGTGCACACACACCCCCCACCCCCCATGGCTGGGTTAAAGTTAATAATAGTGTGGTGTCCGAATTAAGAGGAGTCGAGGTGACATTTTAGAGGTTTTATTATAATAAGAACTATTCACACAGGAGTCCCTACCGCGAGTGCAGGAGCCACATCGAGGGGACAATATGTCTCCCGCAGCTGGCTTATATACCTCAGGTGATGCCACCTCCCAGAGTTGGGGCGTCACCCCTCCCTAGCCTAGGGCACCACCATAATAATATAATATATATAATATACTGTGGAGGATACGAATAAGGGTTACCAGAGTGGAGGCAAGGATCAAATAAGTGCAGGCGGACACAGCGAACTGAAGGTTAAAAGGGTGCTTTATTCATCCTCCATCACAAGGCTCACTCAGCGCTGTGGCAGCGCGCTGGAGTGAGCCCTGCGACTCTAACTGCGTCCCTCAGCAACAAGCAAGTGAGAGAGAGCTAGTGGGAGAGCGAGCTCTAGTGAGGCATATACAGTCAGCTTATATACTCAGCCACAGACAATGCATGCATGGCATATTAGCATCACAGTACAGCATGAATGCATGGGACATTTACATGAGAGTCACACATATCAATAGCAGAATTACTGGCACCGGAATTCCTCTCTGCTCTGGAGTTGTAGGACAAAGGAGGCTGTAAGGCACATCTACATATTGATATCATGTGGAGTGTGTAAAGGACAAGGCAGGTTTGTCTCAAGCAGTTTATTACACACTTCCAACATGAGCATAGTAGTCAGAGGACATCTCATACCAAACTAGTCCCTTTAATACTCAGGTCTCCCTACAGCTCACAAGAAACATTGCATTCACACCAAAGGTCACATTGTATTCACTTCCTTAATCCCTTGACATCCCCCTCACAGTCTTTGACCCACAAAGGATCCTCCAAGCAGTCTCTGACACACAAAAGATCACACTTTCACAACTTCCTGTTATCTCCGTGGAGTGTATAAATGACGAGGCCGATTTGTCTCAGGCAGTTTATTACACATCTCCAACATTGAGCATAGTAGCAAGAAGAGGGCATCTCATACCAAACTCGCCCCTTAAATACTCAAGTCTCCCTACAGCTCACAAGAAACATTGCATTCATATCAAAGGTCACAATGCTTTCATTTCTTAATCCCTTAACATCCCCCTCACAGTCTCTGAGACACAAAGGATCCTCCAAGCAGTCTCTGACACACAAAAGATCACACTTTCACAACTTCCTGTTATCTCCAAGGAAACTCTGCACTTTGTTCTTATCTAAGATGCGAGGCATTATGTTTTAGCCCTGGCGGCTACACTACCCCTCCCCACCCCCCACCCCCGAGCATATTGGATCGAACAAAAGAATAACAGTCTGCATGCTGTGACAGAATCGTTACACATCAATCTACATGCTGCTTGGGCTTCAGTCTTCTCCCGTATCTGCTGTAACCAGGATTCACCGCCTCCACGGCGCTGTCATGCTGGGGAGCTGCTGTCTGGGGGTGAACACCTTTTGTCAGTCCCTGCGGGTGTTCTGGGGAAATTTTACTCTGGGAAGCTCCCCGTGGGGCTCTTCCACGCCGAGGGGCCCTCGCCAACAGCACTTGCTCGTCCGCCACAACGAAAGCGGGTTTGAGTCTGTTTATGCCAACCTTTTCCCTCCTACCCCCCAAATCCAGCAAAAAATGCTTTTCCCCTGTTTCCAGCACTCTGAACAGTCCATCATAAGGTGGTCACAGTGGGAGGCGATGTGCGTCGTGTCTGACAAAAACAAAAGATCACACTTTCACAACTTCCTGTTATCTCCAAGGAAACTCTGCACTTTGTTCTTATCTAAGATGCGAGGCATTATGTTTTGAAGCCCAAGCAGCATGTGAATTGATGTGTAATGATTCTATCACAGCATGCCGACTGTTATTCTTTTGTTCGATCCAATATGCTCGGGGGGGGGGGGGGGGGGTGTAGCCGCCAGGGCGAAAAATACGGCGCGTTGAAGGCTGCGCTCATCCAGCACTGCACACTCTCGGTTGAGGAGAGAGCAGAGGGGCTCCTGGCATGAACCGGGTTAGGAGATTGCACGGCTATTGACCTGATGGAGAGGATGCTGAGATTGAAAGGCTTGGACGACAACCACTTCATTTTTACCCACCTCTTCCTCAGGAACCTTCCGTCAGCGACAAGAGCGGCCCTGGCCAGTTCGCCGTTGCTGGCCAAGCGGGACTACCGTGCGCTGGCCCGGGAGGCACATTGGATCATCATGGCCAGCAGAGAGCTCGCGACCATGGCCGCAGCGACGGAGCTCGGCGCAATGGCCGGAGATGGCGGGGGACCACTGACGGCGGTAGCAGAACCACCGACGACGGCGGTGGCGGGGGCCAAGGAACGCAGAGGAGACACCCTTTGTTTCGACCACCGCCGCTTTGCAGAGAAGGCACGCAAATGTATACCACCGTGCCAGTTCAAGCGCTCGGGAAACGCCAAGACCGGGGGTCGGTAGCAGCTGCGGCCCTCGGGGAGGAGAACAAGCTGCTCTACTTGACGGACGCACAGTCGGGAAGGCATTTCCTCATGGACACCGGCGCCCAGTTGAGTTTCATCATGCCGTCCTACGCTGACCGGCTGGCAGGATCCAGAGGCCCCGAAATGGCAGCAGCAAACGGCTCGGAGATTAAGACCTTTGGTGAGAGGACTCTACTTCTGTCGCTACACGGCCGTACATTTGAGTGGACTTTTGTCATAGCAGCATTGAATTTCAATATATTGGGGGCTGATTTTTTGTGCTCACATGGGTTGTTGGTTGATGTCGCTAACAGGCGCCTGGTTAATGCACTGTCTTTTGATTCTATTCCCTGTACAACTCGAGTGTCCCGGCCAACAGCACAAGCCAACGTCACAGCTGCAAGCGGTAAGTTCCACACACTGCTCACTCAGTTCCCAGCACTCACGGTCCCGACATTTTCGGCAGCCATCGCTAAACACGGGGTGGAACATTTTATTACCACCCCCGGGCCGCCCGTTTTTGCAAAACCTCGGCGCTTGGATGCAGCTAAACTGGCCATAGCGCGCGAGGAGTTCGCCAACCTGGAGAGGTTGGGCATCATCAGGCGTTCAAACAGCCCATGGGCTTCCCCGCTACACATGGTCCCTAAAGCCGACGGTTCGTGGCGTCCTTGCGGAGATTTCCACAGGCTGAACAACGCCACAGCGCACAACCGCTACCCAATCCCTCATATCCAAGATTTTTCCGTTCACTTGGCAGGAGCGCGCGTCTTTTCTAAAATAGACTTAGTCCGCGGTTACCACCAAGTCCCAGTGCGTGCTGAGGACATACCCAAAACGGCGGTGATAACTCCGTTTGGTCTATTCGAGTTTTTGCGCATGCCATTCGGGCTTAAAGGGGCTGCACAGACGTTCCAACGCATGATGGATGCGGTGCTACACGATCTCCCTTTCGTATTCGTCTACCTGGACGATATCTTGGTAGCCAGCGTGTCCAAAGACGAACATGAAAACCACCTCACGGCAGTTTTCCAGAGGTTGGGAGAGCACGGTTTAATAATCAACCCAGTGAAGTGTCAGTTTGGGATGACGCAGATTGATTTTTTGGGGCACCGCGTCTCTCCCGAAGGAGCGGTTCCGCTGCCTGACAAGGTGCGCGCAGTAGCAGATTTTCCCCGACCGCAAACGGTCAGGGCGTTACAGGAGTTTTTGGGGATGGTGAATTTTTATAACCGTTTCCTCCCCCGCGCAGTGCAGCTCATGCAACCGCTGTACGCCGCGCTCAAAAAACAGAAACCCGCGAGTAAGATCGAATGGTCCCCGGAGCGAGAGCAGGCATTCTCGGAAGTCAAGGCAGCCCTGGCAAACGCTACGTCGTTGGCACATCCAGACCCAATGGCCCACATAGCGCTCACTACTGACGCGTCAGATGTGGCCATAGGGGCGGTCGTGGAGCAGCGTGTAGCCGGGGCTTGGCAGCCACTCGCCTTTTTCAGCAGGACTTTGCGCGATAGTGAACGAAAATACAGCACGTTTGACAGGGAGTTGCTGGCTCTCCATTTGGCCATTCGCCACTTCCAGTTCTGGCTGGAAGGGCGCCGTTTCACCGCGTTCGTTGACCACAAGCCACTAACATTCGCGATGGCCAAGGTTTCAGAACCGTGGTCGGGCCGGCAGCAGAGACAGCTGGCTGCGATCTCAGAGTTTACTACCGATATTCAGCATGTGTCGGGTAAAATGAATGCAGTGGCAGACTGCCTCTCACGCGCCGTGGCGGCCCCGGTCTGCGTGGGGATAGATTACACAGCCATGGCCGCGGAGCAGGTTAGTGACGTGGATGTGCGCACGCTCCAGTCTGGACCAACAGGGTTAAGGCTGGAGAGCAGGGTGCTGCAAGACGGTATGCCCCCCCTAATCTGCGATGTCTCCACTGGGCGACCGCGTCCCGTGGTACCGGCTATGTGGCGCTGCCGCGTTTTTGACTCGGTTCATTCTTTAGCGCACCTGGGAGTGCGCGCGTCGGTCAAGATGGTGGGAGAGAAATTTGTGTGGCCGAGCCTTCGCAAACAAGTGAAAGAGTGGGCGGCAGCCTGCATGGCGTGCCAACGAGCCAAAGTACACAGACACACGAGGGCTCCCTTGGAGCCATTTCACATCCCGGCTAAGAGGTTCGACCATGTTCATGTGGACCTCGTGGGCCCCCTCCTGCCATCACAGGGGTGCACGCACCTTCTGATGATGGTGGACCGCACCACGCGCTGGCCGGAGGTGGTTCCACTGGCGTCAACCACAGCCGAGGAGGTGGCGCGCGCGTTTTTAACAGCATGGGTGGCGCGTTTTGGAGTCCCGTTGGACATTACGTCCGACAGAGGCCCTCAATTTGTTTCCAAACTTTGGTCAACAATGGCCCGCAGCCTGGGTGTCACAATTCACCGCACAACTGCGTACAATCCACAGGCTAATGGATTATGCAAACGTTTTCATAGGTCATTGAAAGCAGCTCTCCGGGCGTCACTGACGGATGCAAATTGGGTAGACAAACTACTGTGGGTTTTATTGGGGTTACGTTCTGCACCTAAAGAGGACTTGGAGGCTTCCCCAGCTGAACTCGTTTTTGCGCAGCTACTTCGGCTGCCCGGTGAGTTTCTCCCAGATAATCCTGCGCCGGGCAGCTCCCTGTCTCAGCTGTTGCAGCGTAGCATTGACACAGGCACGCTGCCGGGCCCTGTCCACCACAGTTTTCTGCGCGTTTTTGTACCTAAAACTTTGAAAAACGCAGAGTTTGTTTTTGTCAGACACGATGCACATCGCCCCCCATTGCGACCACCTTATGATGGACCATTCAGAGTGCTGGAAAAAGGGGACAAGCATTTTTTGCTAGATTTGGGGGGTAGGAGGGAAAAGGTTGGCATAAACAGACTCAAACCCGCTTTCGTTGTGGCGGACGAGCAAGTGCTGATGGCGAGGGCCCCTCGGCGTGGAAGACCCCCACGGGGAGCTTCCCAGAGTAAAATTTCCCCAGAACACCCTCAGGGACTGACAAAAGGTTTTCACCCCCAGACAGCAGCTCCCCAGCATGACAGCGCCACGGAGGCGGTGAATCCTGGTTACAGCAGATACGGGAGAAGACTGAAGCCCAAGCAGCATGTGAATTGATGTGTAATGATTCTGTCACAGCATGCCGACTGTTATTCTTTTGTTCGATCCAATATGCTCGGGGGGGGGGGGGGTAGGCGCCAGGGCGAAAACATAATGCCTCGCATCTTAGATAAGAACAAAGTGCAGAGTTTCCTTGGAAATAACAGGAAGTTGTGAAAGTGTGATCTTTTGTGAGTCAGAGACTGCTTGGAGGATCCTTTGTGGGTCAAAGACTGTGAGGGGGATGTCAAGGGATTAAGGAAGTGAATACAATGTGACCTTTGGTGTGAATGCAATGTTTCTTGTGAGCTGTAGGGAGACCTGAGTCGTCCGAGCCTTTCAATCTCAGCATCCTCTCCATCAGGTCAATAGCCGTGCAATCTCCTAATCCGGTTCGCGCCAGGAGCCCCTCTGCTCTCTCCTCAACCGAGAGTGTGTAGTGCTGGATGAGTGCAGCCTTCAATGCGCCATATTTGTCGCTGGCTGGTGGCTGCTCCAGTAGGCTCTCCACATGCTGAGCCGTGTGGGTGTCGAGCTTTGCGACCACATGGTAGAATTTCGTGTCATCCACCGATATCCCCCAGAGGACGAACTGCACCTCAACCAGGTGGAACCAGGAGCGCGGATTGTGCTGCCAAAAATCCGGTAGCTGGATTGTAATGGCAGCCGCTTGGCTGGGGGCTCCCAACGGGGCTGGCTCCGGGGAATTCTCTTCTTGTTGCATGCTTCATCTTGGGTCACCAGTGTGGAGTGTGTAAAGGACAAGGCAGGTTTGTCTCAAGCAGTTTATTACACACTTCCAACATGAGCATAGTAGTCAGAGGACATCTCATACCAAACTAGTCCCTTTAATACTCAGGCCTCCCTACAGCTCACAAGAAACATTGCATTCACATCAAAGGTCACATTGTATTCACTTCCTTAATCCCTTGACATCCCCCTCACAGTCTTTGACCCACAAAGGATCCTCCAAGCAGTCTCTGACACACAAAAGATCACACTTACACAACTTCCTGTTATCTCCAAGGAAACTCCGCACTTTGTTCTTATCTAAGATGCGAGGCATTATGTTTTCGCCCTGGCGGCTACAATCAGTCCATACATCTCATTGTTCTGTTAATTGCTCAAGCTGAGCGCTCTGCCTGTCCTGTAGGTTATGGTGGGTTACCATAATACGATCCTACATTCCTCCCCCCCACACCCTTTTGAAAATCCAAGCACACAAATACTCCCAACCATGTAATTTACACCCAATTCACACTCTAATTCAAAGGGATATAGGCTTATACACTCACACACCACACTGGCCCAGTGGAACTCTCCGCTATATAAACAAACAGTCACTGAAAAGAAAAAGGGCCACACGCCAAAAAAAATTAATCCCGATGAGAATATTCATACTGTGGAGCTTGTAAATGAAGAGGCAGATTTGTTTCAGACGCTTTATTACACACTCTCACATTCTCAAGCATAGTAAGAATGATATTCAAGTAGAAGCTCTTCTCTTAAATACCATGACATTCTTCTAGAATCTTCTCACACAAAAGATGATCTTTTCATCCAATCGCAATCAACCCACTCATCCTTAACACTTCCCTGTTATCTTACTAGGGAAACCCCGCTCTTTGTTCCTGTCTAAGATGGTATACAATTAGGCTCTCCCCAGGTTGCCACACCACCACCCCCAGCAACTTAGATCGGACAAAAGGATAACAGTCCACATGCTGTGATAGAACCATTAACATCAGTCCACATGCTGCTTGGGCCTCAGTCTTCTCCCGTATCTGCTGTAACCAGAATTCGTCGCCTCCGTGGCGCTGCCCTGCCTTTGGGGGGCTGTTGTTTGGGGGGAAAACCTTTCTGTCTGTCTGTGTGGGTGCTCTGAGGAATCGTCTCTCTGGGGAGCTCCCCGTGGGGGTCTTCCATGTCGAGGGGCCCTCGCCAACAGCACTTGCTCGTCCGCCACAACGAAAGCAGGTTTGAGTCTGTCTATGCCAATTTTTTCCCTCCTACCCCCCAAGTCTAGCAAAAAATGCTTATCCCCTGTTTCCAGCACTCTGAACGGTCCATCATAGGGTGGGCGCAACGGAGGGCGGTGGGCGTCGTGTCTGACAAAAACGAACTCCACGTTCTTCAAAGTTTTAGGCACAAAAACGTGCGGAAACTGTGGTGGGCAGGGCCCGGCAGCGTGCCTGTGTCTGCGCTACGCTGCAAAAGCTGAGATGGGCAGCTGCCCGGTGCGGGATTATCTAGCAGAAACTCCCCGGGCAGCCGGAGTGGTTGTGCAAAAACGAGTTCTGCCGGGGAAGCTTCCAGATCCTCTTTAGGTGCACAGCGCAACCCCAATGAAACCCACGGTAGCCTGTCTACCCAATTTGCATCCGTCAATGAAGCCCTGAGAGCCGCTCTCAATGATCTATGAAAAAGTTCGCATAACCCATTAGCCTGTGGGTTGTACGCGGTTGTGCGGTGAATTGTAATACCCAGGCTGCGGGCCATCGCTGACCAGAGTTCAGAAACAAATTGAGGGCCTCTGTCGGATGTAATGTCCGACGGGACTCCAAAACGTGCTACCCATGCTGTTAAAAAAGCGCGCTCCACCTCCTTGGACGTGGTTGCCGCCAGCGGAACCGCTTCCGGCCAACGCGTGGTGCGGTCCACCTTTGTCAGGAGGTGCGTGCACCCCTGTGATGGCGGGAGGGGGCCCACGAGGTCCACGTGAACATGGTCGAACCTCTTAGCCAGAATACGAAACGGCTCCAAGGGAGCCTTCGTGTGTCTGTGTACTTTGGTTCGTTGGCACGCCACGCAGGCTGCCGCCCACTCTTTCACTTGTTTGCGAAGGCTCGGCCACACGAATTTCTCCCCTACCATTTTGACCGACGCATGCACTCCTGGGTGCGCCAAAGAATGAATCGAGTCAAACACGCGGCGGCGCCACGGGGCCGGGACCACGGGACGCGGGCGACCCGTGGAGACATTGCAGATTAGGGGGGGCATGCCATCTTGCAACACCCTGCTCTCCAGCCTTAACCCTGTTGGTCCAGACTGGAGCGCGCGCACGTCCGCGTCACTAACCTGCTCCGCGGCCATGGCTGCGTAATCTATCCTCACGCAGACCGGGGCCGCCACGGCGCGCGAGAGGCAGTCTGCCACTACATTCAGTTTACCCGACACATGCTGAATATCGGTAGTAAACTCTGAGATCGCGGCCAGCTGTCTCTGCTGCCGGCCCGACCACGGTTCTGAAACCTTGGCCATCGCGAATGTTAGCGGCTTGTGGTCAACGAACGCGGTGAAACTGCGCCCTTCCAACCAGAACTGGAAGTGGCGAATGGCCAGGTGGAGAGCCAGCAACTCCCTGTCGAACGCGCTGTATTTACGTTCACTGTCGCGCAAAGTCCTGCTGAAAAAGGCGAGCGGCTGCCAAGCCCCGGCTACGCACTGCTCCACGACCGCCCCTACGGCCACATCTGAAGCGTCAGTGATGAGCGCTATGCGGGCCGTTGGGTCTGGATGTGCCAGCAATGCAGCGTTTGCCAGGGCTGCTTTGACTTCCGAGAACGCCCGCTCTCGCTCCGGGGTCCATTCGACCCTATCCGCGGGTTTCTGTTTTTTGAGCGCGGCGTACAATGGTTGCATGAGCTGCGCTGCACGGGAAAGGAAACGGTTATAAAAGTTTACCATTCCCAAAAATTCTTGTAGCGCCCTGACCGTTTGCGGCCGGGGAAAATCCACCACTGCACGCACCTTGTCAGGCAGCGGGATCGCTCCTTCGGGAGAGACGCGGTGCCCCAAAAAATCAATATCTGTCACTCCGAACTGACATTTCGCTGGGTTGATTATTAACCCGTGCTCTTCCAACCTCCGGAAAACTGTCATGAGGTGGGTTTCGTGTTTGTCTTCGGACACGCTGGCT
This sequence comes from Pholidichthys leucotaenia, assembly GCA_020510985.1. Classification (NCBI taxonomy): domain Eukaryota; kingdom Metazoa; phylum Chordata; class Actinopteri; order Cichliformes; family Pholidichthyidae; genus Pholidichthys; species Pholidichthys leucotaenia. Next base: position 280,440,484 of record CM035840.1, on the reverse strand, counting down.
ACCAGGATATAGTCCAGGTAGACGAACACGAATGAGAGATCGCGCAGCACTGCATCCATCATGCGCTGGAACATCTGTGCCGCTCCTTTCAACCCGAATGGCATGCGCAAAAACTTGAATAAACCGAATGGAGTTATTACCGCTGTTTTGGGTATGTCCTCAGCGTGCACTGGGATTTGGTGGTAACCATGGACCAGATCTATCTTGGAAAAAATGCGCGCCACGGCGAGGTGAACAGAAAAATCCTGTATGTGGGGAATTGGGTAGCGATCGTGCGCTGTGGCGTTGTTCAACCTGCGGAAATCCCCGCACGGTCGCCATGAGCCCTCAGCTTTAGGGACCATGTGTAGCGGGGATGCCCATGGGCTGTTTGAGCGCCTGATGATGCCTAACCTTTCCAGATTGGTGAAGTCCTCGCGGGCTATGGCCAGTTTAGCTGCATCCAAGCGCCGAGGTCGTGCAAAAACGGGCGGCCCGGTGGTGGTGATAAAATGCTCCACCCCGTGTTTAGCGATGGCTGCCGAAAATGTCGGGACTGTGAGTGCTGGGAACTGGGTGAGCAGTGTGTGGAACTTACCGCCTGCTGCTGTGACGTTGGCTTGTGCTGTCGGCCGGGTCACTCGAGCTATACAGGGGAGAGAGTCGAAAGACAGTGCATTAACTAGGCGCCTGTTAGCAAGATCAACCAGTAAATTATGTGCACACAGAAAATCAGCCCCCAGTATATGATAATCCAATGCTGCTATGACAAAAGTCCACTCATATGTACGGCCGTGTAGAGACAAGAGTAGAGTCTTCTCACCAAAGGTCTTAATCTCCGAGCCGTTCGCTGCCGCCATCTCGGGGCCACTAGATCCTGCCAGCCGGTCAGCGTAGGTCGGCCGGATGAAACTCTTCTGGGCGCCAGTGTCCACGAGGAAATGCCTCCCCGAGCGTGCGTCTGTCAGGTAGAGCAGCTTGTTCTCCTCCCCGAGGGTCACGGCTGCTACCGACCCCTGGTCTTGGCGTTTCCCGAGCGCTTGAACTGGCAAGGTGGTGTACATCTGCGTGCCTTCTCTCCGAAGCGGCAGTGGTAGAAACAAAGCGTGTCTCCCTCGCGCTCCTTGGCCCCTGCTGCTGCTGCCGTCGGTGGCTCCTCGCCTCCTCTGGTCGTCTCGCTGAGCTCCGTCGCTGCCGCGATGGTCGTGAATGCCCTGGTGGCGATGATGATCTGGTCTGCCTCCCGGGCTAGCGCACGAAAGTCCCGCTCGGCCAGCAACGGCGAATTGGCCAGGGCCGCTCTCGCCGCTGTCGGAAGTTTCCGGAGGAAGAGGTGGGTAAAAAGAAAGTGGTCATCGTCCGTGCCCCTCAACATCAGCATCTTCTCCATAAGGTCTATTGCTGACCCATCTCCCAACTCGGTCCGCGTCAGGAGCCTCTCTGCTCTCTCGCCATCCGAGAGAGTGAAGTGCTGGATGAGCGCAGCCTTTAGCGCCTCGTACTTGTTGCCAATTGGTGGCTGATCGAGCAGGCTCGCTACATGCTGAGCTGTGCGGGCGTCGAGCACTGCGACCACATAGTGGAACTTGGGGTCATCTGCCGTTATTCCCCGGAGGGCGAACTGCGCCTCGACGAGGTGGAACCAAGAGCGCGGATTGTTCTGCCAGAAATCCGGTAGCTTGACTGTGACCGCACATGCGTGGCTGGAGGTTCCCGTCGAGGTCGGCTCCGGGGATCTTGAACCGTGTTCCATGATACGTCTTGGGTCACCAGTGTGGAGCGTATAAATGAAGAGGCAGATTTGTTTCAGACGCTTTATTACACACTCTCACATTCTCAAGCATAGTAAGAATGACATTCAAGTAGAAGCTCTTCTCTTAAATACCATGACATTCTTCTAGAATCTTCTCACACACAAAAGATGATCTTCTCGTCCAATCGCAATCAACCCACTCATCCTTAACACCTCCCTGTTATCTTACTAGGGAAACCCCGCTCTTTGTTCCTGTCTAAGATGGTATACAATTAGGCTCTCCCCAGGTTGTCACAATACATACAAATAAGTAATTACAGACATAAACAATGGTGGTGTAGGGAACCCACGCTGGGATATTCATCTCAGACTGGAAGCAGAGGGGAGGGGAATATTCCCTCTGCCGGCAGACCGTGGGGGATTTAACGGAGGAGGACAGTACTGTCACCATGGGGTGAGACGCCGGCTCGGCGCTCAGCCCATGCTCCTTTTATCCCTGCCTCTCATTGGGCAGTGCCTCAGCTGGTTCCCAGCTGTCAGTGTCACGGGACGGCTGGGGCCAATTAATCCTCATCAGCTGGGGCGCTGTTAATGAGTATAAAGAGGAGCAGCTTCGATCATTCGGGGCTGCGACATAAGCACTGCTAGGCTGAAGCCCCTTCGTCTGGTGTCAGCCTCAACTCCCCTTGCAGCATTCCGGTGTTTGTATCCCGCTGTGAGTATGCACGTCTTGTTACCCCCACGTCCGGTACAAGCTACCTACCCCTGCGCTGTGCAGCCTGAGAATGTACGTCTGTATGAGTGTCTGTGCTCTCCTCATCCCTTCCCCTTTACCCTGAATAAAATATCACGACTCACTGGCTTGCCCCTGGCTCTGATTGCCCGGCTCCCTAGAGCCGGATATGACAGTATGTCGCAGCCCGAAGAGTTGCCGGCGGCCGTGAGTCGCTGTGGAGATGTACCTTTCTGTCCGGGTGTCAGCGCTGCTAGCATGCCGTTTCCCAGGAGTCACTTCCGGCGCCAGGGCGACGGGCTGAGGTCCATCTCGGAGGCAGTCGACGGGACGTTCTTCACCCTGCACGACGCCTCCAACGCGAGACGCTGGCATCCGGGCCGTGCTGAGGAACTCCTGGACTGTCACCCTCACTCTCTGTACCATCTGGAGGACAGTGCCAGGATAGACGCTGCAGGTACACAGCCAGAGAAGCTCCACGGGGTGGATGGAAATCCCGGCAGGGAGTCGAAGTGGGCGACGTCTTTCCCCGCTTCGGAGTCCCGTTCCTGCCGCTATTCCAGTCCGGGAGTTCGCGCCAACCAGAGGACTTCCCCCGACCTGCGCCACGTCACTCGGGATTCCCTTCGAGGAGCCGCAGCTGACAGCAGTTATGTCCGGGGTCGAGTGGCTGTCGCGAGCTCTACTGTGTTTCCTGTCACCACCTTCAGGCATGTGGCGGCGGCAGTGAGATTGATGGTGAGGACTTCAGGGCTACGAAGCCTTCCCGTGCTCGACGCCTTCCTCGTCTCGATCTCCGATCTGGAGCGGCGAATCCTGGGTTTCCCCCTCGCTTCGTCCCCTGGGAGTAGTCGTCATCACATCGCCGAGTCACCTCTGCACGAACCTCGTCCGGATCCAGTTCTGGGTCATCGTCAGGACCGTTCCTCCCACGCAGCTGTCATCCCTTCGCCTCGTCAGTGTGGAGATTCTACAGCCTCGTCCCCTGAGCCTCGTTCCCCCGCTGTCATTCCTGGACATTCGGGCTGGCTCACCCCGGCTGTTTCCCCCTCCTCCTCGACGCGCTTCCTGACCGCTGTGTGTGCCTGGAATCCCGGCCTGGTGAACTCTCTGCTGGAGACAACGCGAGCGATCCTCAGACGAATTCCCGGGGGGTCCTCCGTTATCGCCGGGCGGGGAGAGGAAGAAGCAGAATCCACTACAGCAGGCGATACTCAACCTCCAGGGGGCAGGCAAGTCATTGTTTTTTCACACCTGCTTAATGATTTGCTCTGTCACATCCCTGGAGGAGAAGTTCAGGGTTCGCAGCTCCCTGAACTCTCCCCACCTGCTGTAACCTGTATGCCTAATCCCGCATCCTCTGTGTCTCTCTCCGCCGAGCGGTCCCCGGCTCCGGGTCAACGTGGTGGGATATGGAGAGGGCCTGTGGTTCCGCAGCTACATTGCGGACGGAGGAGGGGGACTGACTGCTGCGTGGAGTCTACGCTGACGACTGAGCGTCCCTGGGTCTCCACGGAGGAGCGGTTCGGTCCAGCGGGACGAGATTCTTCTGGCTTCACGCCGAGTGGGTCGTCGGCGGGGTCACCTGAGCTGGAGGGATCTCAAGCTGCGCTGACCATCGTGCTGGCTGCGGGGCCCGACGCGGCTAGATGGGAGCCTGACAACGACCTCCTGACGACGGATCCTGGATCTTCGCAGTCCTGGACGGCGTCAGAACCCGAGATCAGGCGAGTGCTCTCCTTTCTTTTCTCTCTTTTTATCTTTGAGCACTTCAGTCTATCTCCAGGGGAGACGAGCAGGGTGCAGCCGTCCGCTGCGTCTGAGCTCGTCTCGCCGGGTTCTGGCGCTGCCGGTGATCCTGATCCCGGTTCTGTTTTCTCTTCTGAGCCTTCTTCCAGGGTCACCGGCGAGGAGTTGCTGTTCCTCGTGGTGCTGGAGGGTCCGGGTTCAATGTTGGAGGTCGGTTCTGGTGCAGTGTCCAACGTGGGTTCGCCCGAGACCCAATCGGGGTCCAACGTGGGTTCGCCTGAGGCCCGATCGGGGTCCGACGTGGGTGCTGCCCCAGTGTTGTCCAGGTCCGGTGAGGAGGTGGCCGTTTCCCTGAGGCCCGCCGCCCTCGTCATCGGCTCTCCCCTGAGCCTCTTCCACCGGGATCCGCTCTGACCCTTCGTCCGTCTCAACGGTCCTGGTGGTTGAGTGATGCGGGTCGACGACCCGACCCGCAAAACTTTCGGTTCGGCGATCTGGTTTCCCCCCACTGGTCTGTGTTTGCCTTTGGGCGGCCTGGTTCGGCAGCCGTTGGACTGGATTCCTGGGATCTGGGCCCAGAGTTCGCCGTCCGAACATTTCGCTTCCCCGGGTTGCCAACTGGACAATGGGTGGGGAGATTACCAGAACAATTCCGGCCGTTTTGGACTCTGCCTGCCGTCTCCTCGGGTGTCCTTTACTACTTTTATTATTATTGAAGTCACTCGGGTGTAGTTTCTTTGTCCATTAGGGGAATATATGTTTTTGTGCTGTGTGTTGTTTTTTTTTTAACCATACTCAGCATTTTTATCGTATTGTTATCCTGTTACCCTGTCACCTTTTTTTCCTCTTGGTGACTCACCTTATGTATCGCGCTGTGTATTGCATTTTCTTATCTTTACTCAGCGTTTTCATTCATCCTTACCTTAGCCTTGGCCTCGTCGGTGCATCATGGAGTATGCGTGTGGTTTCCTGTTCAACCATACTCTGTGGTCACCCCATTCTGTCTTATTATCCTCGTGGGGGGCCTTCCCTAGCCCCGACTTTAACATTGACTGTGTTTGTTATTGTTTGAAGTAATGTGTTTCATTCCCACTTAACCGTACTTCATTATTACCCATTTGTCCTTGTCACCTCTGTTTCTTTAGGTGATCTTTTATATATTCAGTGCTGTGTGTTTTGTTTTCTTTAGTATCCATGCACAGCGTTTTTCATCATTTTTTGTCTTGGTGCATTATGGAGTAGTGTGTTTTGTTCCCCTTAACTATACTCTGTGATTGCTTTATTCATTCCTGCCACCTTTTTGGTGGGTTTTTGGTTTTCTTTTTTTTGCCCCGATCTATACGTTATTTGTATGCTGTCTGTAGTCATATTTGGTATTTTCCCTACCTGTGTCCTAACTCAGTTTTCTCCCTAACTGTGCTCTGGGTTAATCCTTTTCCCTGTGTTGTAGGGTATTGTATTTGGGGTTTTTTTTCCCTGCCCTGCTGCCCTACATTGGTCTATTGTTTTTTTTTTTTGTCCTTCCCTTTGCATCTTCCCCTCCGGTCCTGCCTCCCTTCCGCCCGCCCTAGGTGGGGAGGGGGGGGGGGGGGCTGGGATGTTCCTGGTCGTTCGGGAGCCCGACCGTGAGGGGGAGGCTCTGTCACCATGGGGTGAGACGCCGGCTCGGCGCTCAGCCCATGCTCCTTTTATCCCTGCCTCTCATTGGGCAGTGCCTCAGCTGGTTCCCAGCTGTCAGTGTCACGGGACGGCTGGGGCCAATTAATCCTCATCAGCTGGGGCGCTGTTAATGAGTATAAAGAGGAGCAGCTTCGATCATTCGGGGCTGCGACATAAGCACTGCTAGGCTGAAGCCCCTTCGTCTGGTGTCAGCCTCAACTCCCCTTGCAGCATTCCGGTGTTTGTATCCCACTGTGAGTATGCACGTCTTGTTACCCCCACGTCCGGTACAAGCTACCTACCCCTGCGCTGTGCAGCCTGAGAATGTACGTCTGTATGAGTGTCTGTGCTCTCCTCATCCCTTCCCCTTTACCCTGAATAAAATATCACGACTCACTGGCTTGCCCCTGGCTCTGATTGCCCGGCTCCCTAGAGCCGGATATGACAAGTACGTATTGTAATGGGAGAAGTTATGGTAATGCAGCAGGAAAGAGTAGCTGCGGGGACAGTAATGGGTGGATGTGTGAATGTATTGTGATGCAAGATTTCAGGCAGCAGGGGGAAGGAATGGAGTGATATAAAAGGAGAGACCCTGGTGGATTGAAGAGTTCCTTTTCTGTGTATGAATGAAGAGAGAGAGAAATAAAGTTCGTCTGTCATGCAAGTCTGGTTCCTTTATTTGCACTCTCCACAGTGGTACCCGAACCCATAAACTCTCAGGATATTCACAGAGATTCTTGACAGATCACACCAGTTACACAATATAGGGCAATTAACACGCTTGACACCCACATAAACTGCATCCTCAACACAACATACAATCTCCAGGCATCCACAACTCACAACGGTGGTCATGTGCATATAACACAGACTGGGAGGTCTTCAAAATAGCAGCATCCCAGGAAGACAAGACACATGTGGAGGAGTATGCTGAAATGGTCACCAGCTACATCGCGAAGTGCACAGAGGATGTCACTACAGTGAAGACCATCACTATGCAGGGAAACCACAAGCCCTAGTTGACCGCAGAGGTGCGCTCGCTGCTCACAGCCAGAGATGCAGCCTTCAGAGCGAAGGACAGGATCGCCCTCCGCTAAGCCAGGTCTGCGCTCTCAAAGGGAATTAAGGCGGCGAAGCGCGCCTATGCGGAGAAAATCCAGGGACACCTCTGTGACACTAGGAACACCAAGCAGATCTGGCAGGGAGTTCGGACACTGACAGGCTATAAGTCTAGGCAGGGGGTTGATGATGACGACGCTTCTCTTCCAGACAGGCTCAACAACTTCTTTGCACGTTTTGAAGCATCAAACCCGACAATCAGAGGGAGGGCTGGCCCATCCCCACCATCCGTCGGACCAGCTTTTACCATCAACACAGCAGACACATGGAGGACCCTAACCAGAGTCAACCCACGTAAAGCTGCAGGTCCGGACAACATCCCGGGACGTGTGCTCCGAGACTGCGCGAGCGAGTTGGCGGATGTCCTGACTGATATTTATAACATCTCCCTGAGTCAGGCCATCGTTCCCAGATGCTTCAAGACCTCTATCATTGTACCGGTGGCAAAGAAACCAGTTGTGTCCTGTTTGAATGACTATCGTCCTGTTGCACTGACACCAATTGTGATGAAGTGTTTTGAACGGCTTGTCAAACCACACATTACAGCCTGCCTCCCTGCATCACACGACCGGCTCCAGTTTGCATATCGTTCAAACCGCTCCATGGAGGATGCTATAGTCACCACCCTGCACTCTGTCATCACCCACCTGGATCAGAAAGACACCTACGCCAGACTCCTGTACATTGATTTCAGTTCAGCATTCAACACCATTATTCCCCAATGACTGATGGAGAAATTATTCCTTCTTGGTCTGAACACCGCCACATGTCTCTGGATCCTGGATTTCCTGACTGAGAGACCCCAGTCTGTCCGGGTTGGAAACAACATCTCCAACTCTGTCACGCTGAGCACCGGATCCCCTCAAGGCTGCGTACTCAGTCCACTGTTGTTTACACTTCTAACACATGACTGTATATCCAGACACAAGGGAAAACAGATTATTAAGTTTGCAGACAACACCACAGTGGTGGGACTTATTCAGAGGGATGAGGAATCAATGTACAGGGAAGAAGTGAGAGACCTGGAGGGCTGGTGCAGGGACAACAATCTGGTGCTCAACGTGGACAAAACGAAGGAGATGATTATCGACTTCCGGTGGTCACAGCCTGAACACGTCCCCCTCAGCATCGGCGGCCGTTTAGTGGAGAGAGTGGAGAACATCAAGTTCCTCGGAGTGCAGATCTCGCAGGACCTGACCTGGAGCAAGAATTCCTTGGGGATCAGGAAGCGGGCCCAGCAGAGACTGCACTTCTTGAGGAAACTCAAACAGGTCTCTCTCCCCATCTGCATCCTCAGGACCTTCTACAGAGGTGTGGTGGAGAGTGTTCTGATGTACTGCATTGCTACATGGTACTCCAGCTGCAGTATGTCAGACAAAAAAGCCCTGCAGAGGATAGTCAAGGGAGCTGAGAGGGTAATTGGAGTCTCCCTCCCCTCTGTCCAAGAACTTTTTCAGAACCGTTGTAGGAGCAGGGCACTGAACATTGTCAAGGACCGTTCTCACCCTCTGCATAAACACTTTGAACTTCTGCCATCTGGCAAACGATTCTGGAGCATCAGAGGCAGAATCACCAGACTGATCAACAGCTTCCTTCCACAAGCTGTTAGGATGCTGAACAGTTGACCCGGAATCTCTCATATTCACTACTGCACCTACGAACATTATGTTCATTATTTGTATATTATAGTTAGTTAGTTTTTTCAAGTATGTCTCAGGGATGTGTGAACGGACGGGGGTGTGGGGTGTGGGGGGGTGAAGATATGTGTGAGTGTGTCTTAAATCATGTTCTTCTACTTATATGGATGCCGAGAGAAACGCAATTTCATCTTGCCTGCACTACAGTTGTATGTACAGCAATATGACAATAAAGGTTTGATTTGATTTGATAAAAAGCAAAGTCAAACAGTCAATATCACACAATTCACATTACTATAATGACAAAGCTGTGTCTTTTGCTTCTTTTTTTTATACTTCAGAACATGTCTTGAACACAGTAACATTAACCTTAGCAGATACTCTTTTTAATGCACTAAACCAGACACACCATAAGCCCCCATTCAAAACCTAACCCAGGTCTCCCAAAGGCCCCCCTCTGGAGTGTCTGTCCCACGGCCCACTCCCAGAGCATCTCCGCTTTTTCGTGATTGGAGACGGGCTGCATTGACGTCCCTTTCTGCCCAAACGCCGCAGCTTGTTGGGATGCCATCTCGACCCATCAGTCAAATTCAGGTATCCGTTGCCGTCAGACTGGACCACCCGTAGATTATCCTGTCCAACTTTCAGTTCTCTCGAACTGCACACCTGACCAAGTCGAGGCTCGACCCTAGGGCAGACGTCATCACCCTCGCCCAGGGGAGTGCTCACTGGCTTTCTCCGTTGTCTGCGTCGTGATCTGGCACCCTTATGGCTCCTCAGCAGTTTGCCAAGTTGATTCGAGCCTAGTCCCTTGTTTTTATTTTTGGCACGGCTTGGGTTCGTGCCATCTGATGTTACCCCGGTTGCTAGTCGTTGTTGCGTTGGAGCGTCATCAGCAACTGTCGGCTCAACAGTGGTATCCAGCCAGCCACCGGAGCCCTGCTGCTCTCGCTCTCTGGACCTTTCTGCCTTCGCAGGGGCTAAACCATGCCGTTCGGGTCCACCGTCTTCGGGACCACAAACAGTGGCACAGAGCCCCCGTCTCGTCGGCGTACTCTGGTGCTGGCGGTGTCCCTCTTCACCTGGAATGGGCCACCCAAAGTCCCACACTTCATCACCACTTCCCACATAAAACGGCCGGTCCCACAGGCCACCACCTGACCACTCCTCCACTTCTCCGCAGTTGATGGAGAACCCGAGCCCGTAAAACAAGTCACAGCCCATCAGATTATTTCCATCTCAAGACACCCTGAATTCAGCTGCGCACTGAGAGGCCTCCTTGTACCTCACCGACAGCCACACTGAGCCCACGATGTCAAGGGGGTTACTACCATATCCATAACAGGCTATGCTTGTTCTACTCACTGTGTAGTCAGGAAAACACCGTCTTACTGTTTACAAGTTTAGAATGGAGACTGCTGACCCCATGTCCACCAACAGCGGTATTGGTGTCCCATCCAGCAGAATCTTGCAAATAATTCGACCGTCCGTGTTGGGCGAGACAGTGTGGACCACCATAGGTGCTTTCTTTTTCACACTGTCCTTTGCAGGTCTCTCTTCGTCCTTGTCGAAATTGCAGCAAACCCTGGTGAAGTGATGGAGCAAACCACACCGTCCACAACACTTGCCCTTCGCTGTGCACTCCCTGGCTTGATAGCGGTGCCTACTGGATCCACAGCCATAGCATCTCGGCATCCTCGGGGTGGACCGTATTTTAACGATGGCCGCATACTTGTCATTGCTTCCATCATCTGAATCCAAGGCCAGGGCCTTCCACCGTGTGTCGTTCTTGGGCAGGGCCTCGTTAATTTCCAAGGTTTCTTGTCAGCCATTCCGCTGCCTTGTGTTGCCGCGCTAGCTCCAAGGCTGCAAGCAATGATAGCTCACCAGCAAGAGTTAGCAGGCGAACTCTCACTGAGGAGTAGGCCATGTGTTCAGCCAACTGGTCGCGGACCATCTCCTCCTCCAAAGCCCCAAACCTGCACTCACCCGCCAGCTGTCGAAGGTCTGCCAAGAACTGCTGGACCAACTCTCCGGGTCGCTGACGCCGCTGTCTAAACTGAATGCACCGCATAATGATGTTTTCAGGGGTGTGAAAGTAGCTGTCCATGAGCCTTGCGACGTCGTCGAAACTGTCACCTCCTCCAAGCGTGCTCAGGATTCTCTGGCCCTCAATACCTAGATTATGGACAAGAATATCCCTCGCTCTTAATTTATCCAGGTCGCCGAGGTCTAACGCCAACAGATAGTTTTGGAAGGCCACTTACCACCTGGCCCAAGGGACCAGCGGCTCACCCGGAGCCTCCAAAAAGGGATGAAGTGTGGTAGCAGCCCTCTTCATCACCATATATCCTCGTCGCCAAATGTTGTGTCTGAATTAAAGAGGAGTCGAGATGACGTTTTAGAGGTTTTATTATAATAAGAACTATTCACAAAGGAGTCCCTACCATGAGTGCAGGAGCCACAGCGAAGAGACAATATGTCTTCCGCAGCTGGCTTATATACCTCAGGGGATGCCACCCCCCCAGAGGCGTGGCATCATCCCTCCCTAGCCTAGGGCACCGCCATAATAATATACGATCCTACAAATAGATTGCATTTATATTGTGGAGAGTGTGGAAATGATGAGGCCAAGTTACAATCAGACGAAGTTTATTCACACTCTCACAACATCATACACAGAAAGCACTGAATAGCCAAACCAGGTTTCATCCCTTAAAACTCCGCAGATCATCTCACATCTGCATGACATTTCACCTCTACTATACATTTTCCTTAAACCCCCAGCTCTCTCTTCCTACCAACTCCCCATGAGGTCCCTGCCTATTGTTCTCTTGTGTCTAACCACTGCCTCCTGACTGAGACGCTGTCTGTTGACACAACCACAATATACATTGCTATATCACCAATATGCATCGCCATAATCCCCCCCCCCCAGACAGAGTTTCAGTCAGCACATCTTTTGGGCTTCAGTCTCCTCCCATATCTGCTGTAACGGAGGTCTCTGTGCCGGCGGGGGGCTGCTGGACGTGTGTCTGACTGCGGGTGGGCCAAGGGGGGGGGGAAACTTCGCTCTGCCCGTGTGGCTGTCCTGGTGAATCGTTTGCCTGGGGAGCTCTCAGTGGGGGTCTTCCACGCCGAGGGGTCCGAGCCAGCAGCACTTCCTCGTCCGCCACTACAAAGGCGGGCTTAAGTCTGTCTATGCATATTTTCTCCCGACGCCCCCCCCCCCACAAGTCTAACAAAAAATGCTTGTCCCCTGTTTCCAGCACTCTGAATGGGCCATCATAGGGTAGGCGCAATGGCGGGCGGTGGGCATCGTGTCTGACGAACACGAACGCCGTGTTCTTCAAAGTTTTTGGCACAAAAGCGCGTGGGAAACAGTGGTGGGCCGTTTACTGCTACCAGCCCGGGGCCGCTGGGTCCTGCCAGCCGGTCAGCGTAGGTCGGCAGGACGATGCTCTTCTGGGCTCCGGTGTCTACGAGGAAACGCCTCCCTGAGCGCGAGTCCATCACGTAGAGCAGCTTGTTCTCTTCGCCGGCGGTCGCAGCTGCTACCGACTGCCGGCTCTGGCATTTCCCCAGCGCTTGAATTGGCAAGGTGGCGTACATCTGCGTGCGTTCCCTCCAAAACGGCGGTGGTAGAAGCAGAGCGTGTCTCCCTGGCACTCCTTGGCCCCCGCTGCCGCTACCGTCGGTGGCTCCTCGCCTCCTCTGGTCGTCTCGCTGGGTTCCGACGCTGCTGCGTTCACCGTGAGCGCTCTGGTGGTGAGGATGATCCGGTCTGCCTCCTGGGCTAGCACACGGTAGTCACACGCGGCCAGCAGCGGTGAATTGGCCAGGACCACTCTCGCCTCTGTTGGAAGGTTCCGGAGGAAGAGGTGGGCAAACAGAAAATGCCCATCGTCCGTGCCCATTAACGCCAACATCTTCTCCATCAGATCGACGGCCGAACCATCTCCTAACTTGGAATGCCTCAGGAGCCTCTCTGCTCTCTCACAGTCCGAGAGCGTGTAGCGCCAAATCAGCGCAGCTTTGAGAGCCTCATATCTGCCGTGGGCTGGGGGCTGTGCGAGCGTCCAGCGCTGCAACCACATGGAAAAACTTGGTGTCGTCTGTCGTTATTCCCCAGAGGGCGAACTGGGCCTCGGTGTGGTGGAACCAAGAGCACGGGTTGTGCTGCCAAAAGTCCGGTAGCTTGACTGCAACAGCACACGCGTTGCTGGGGGTTCCCATCCGGGCCGTCTGTGGGATGCCTGCCGCGTTGCTGGGGCTTCCCGTCCGAGCCAACTCCGGGGTTCTTGCCTCGTGTTCCATAATACGTCTTGGGTCACCAGTGTGGGGTGTGTAAATGAAGAGGCAGATTCATGACAGACGATTTATTACACACTCACATCTCACAAGCACAGAATGGACTGACTGGTTACAGCAAGCTCTCCTCTCTATATCTCAAGTCACACTTCACAAGTTTCATGGCACTTCCCCACACAGCATGGTATTTACACTACACTGCATTCAACCCCCTCTGTCCTTCCTGGGCATTGTTCTCCCATGCTTATTCTTTGTCTCTGTCTGAGGTGCTAAATAACCTGACTTCTCCCAAGGTCCCCAAACACCATACATTTTCCTTAAACCCCCAGCTCTCTCTTCCTGCCAACTCCCCATGAGGTCCCTGCCTATTGTTCTCTTGTGTCTAACCACTGCCTCCTGACTGAGACGCTGTCTGCTGACACAACCACAATATACTTTGCTATATCACCAATATGCATTGCCATAATCTAGTGCTTTTTGTGACACCGACAGACACTTGACAATGAGTAATTACTCATTCACGCTACAGACACTGATAAGCTACATCTGTAGCCACTGCTGCCCTGAGGCATGCAGACTGACAGAAACGCAGGGTGGGGGGTGCAGGATTCGAACCTCAAACCCTCTGGATATTGGAGGACCTGCTCTACCTCTTGAGCCATTGTCGCCCCAAGTTAAAAGTATGAGGCTCTGCTACATGACAAAATCTTTTACTTAGGAGGAAATGAGGATGCTTTTGTTCAACACTCTACACTAGATGGTGGCGATTAAAGTATTTAAAATCGACTAGATTGTTGTTTAGGATATAGTTTTTTTTTCCCAATCAGAATAGGTATGCGTGTACACGCTGGTGTAAGCGTATACGTGCTTAAGTCCACACTCCAGATCAGAGGGTGGCGGTAATGCACCCAAAAGCTGTTTGCCAACCGCCAATAAACAAAAAGAAGAGAAGTTTTTTTTTTTTTTATTGAAACATTGAAAAAATTCAAACTCTCGTGAGGAACACAAGGGGTAATCAAAGGTAGTGTCTAAGACAGAAAAGAGAACCAACTTTGGAACAAAAAAAATATAAAACGACACTCAACTCAACTAGGGGGTTGAAATACAAAAAGACCATATACATACATACACTTTTACGGCGCTAATACGCTGACCGCCCTCTTCCAGTCACGTGAGTGGTTGTGATAGTGTGCGGCGCGCTTCAGTGTAGAGTTGGCGGGCAACTGAAAGGACCAGACGCAGGTACGGACAGGGAAAGGCGATCGTCTTCAGAACCAATATGGCGGACTGGGCTAGGAACCGGCAGAGGGACACTCACGACAGCTACCGGGACATGAGGTGAGTTCAGCACGGCCCGGTAACCCCGGGTTAAACCACGGTAAGCACCGGTATCAGCAGGTCTTTGTTCGCTGCTGTGGGTCAGCTGGTATGGGACCGCTGATCTAGGATCGGTGTACGCGGAGAACAGAGGAGAGCCCGAACATAAGAGGTCAGGAACGCAATTAAAACGCATCACAAACCCATTAAGGACTTAAGGATTGGTGGGAATTTGGAAAGCTGGGCTTGTGTTTCCTGTTTCTCTGCAGTGTCCAGCCGTGCTTTGAAGGCGGCAGTGGTAGGAGTATTTACGGTGTGGTTACGCCCACGCTTCCAGGCTGCTCTTTTGGGGAGAAAAATTCTGACGGATTCTAGCCCTTTGTTCAGTCTAGTGGGTTTTATAACTCCGTGAAACCGCAGTAAACCCGGTTCCAGACCGCCGTATGGGTTCTGTCGGTGAGGCGGTAAACCGAACACTATAGCATCGATCAGATGTTCCCAGTTTATATTTAGTTTTATCATCTCATGTTCTATATCACACACAGAATATTATAGACGTTACAGAACTGCGGTATTTGCGTCTGTAGTTTCCTGCTGCAGAAACACTGAATAGAACTACAGTTCCCACCAAACCGCTGAGTGACAGACGGAAGTTAAAGGGCGGGAGAATGGAGGATTGTTTTTAGGTAAACGAAACTAAAACTTTTGTAATCAAGTTATTTTATCAATTATAAAACCAAATTAAACAAGGGTCGATATGATCGATTCAATTTAACTTTATACATTTGACAGAAGACGGTAATTAATTATTGTTAGCTCCGCCAAGGGAGGGGGGGGGGGGTAACGCTTTTTGTTGGTATTGGTTGGCTGGTCTGTCCGTCTGTTAACAACATAACTCAAAAAGTTATGAACGGATTTTGCTGAAATTTTCAAGAAAGGTGTGTAATGGCACGGAAGAGATGATTGGATTTTAGTGACGATCTGAGAGTGCATGCCACCACCAAGGGCTTTGTTTGTATTTGTGCAGCAGGATTACACAAAAACTACTGGGTGGATTTGGATGAAATTTTCACCTGAGGTGGTTCTTGGGCTAGCGAGGAACCCATTACATTTTGGTGATGATCTGAGAATGCATACCTTTGCCAAGGCTCTTATATTGTCACAAAGTTTACTCCAATACTCCAAAACTAACAAAGATTTTGATGAAATTTTCACCAGAGGTGGTCATTGGGCTGCAGGAGAACTCGTTAGATTTTGGAGCTGATTGATGAGTGCATACCTCTCCCAAGGCCCCTATCTTGCAATCTATGGTGGGATGGAGGCAGGTAGGTACAGAAGGAGGCTTGGCAGAGGTATGCACTGTCTGAATGCTTTTGTAGTAATGATAATGAAGTTGTTTTAATAATTACTAGTACATACCCGTCCGTGCCCGTAGAAACCAAGTATAAGCAAGTATTTCTGCATGCCCGTTGCTGAAGGGTCTCCTCCTGTCTTGAGACGGCTGTGTTGTTCACAGTCATGCCTGCGGCGGACTGCTGGAACCTGAGGTGTTTCGTGTTCACAGCATCTTTTCTGACGTGCAGCAGTTCTCCTCACTCTATTGCTCTCCATCTGGTGGGTCTTCTTGTTCTTGTTCTTCTTCATTCAGACCACTGTTTGAGGGATAGGTGCGTTGTAATTCCAGTTCCTGGACAGGATCCTGCAAATAGATCTGAGCAAAAAGTGGCTTTCGACCCTGTTCAGGAAGACCTGTACGTTCCCGTTGAAACCCAGAAACTGGAGCACCCGGAGAAAATCAGCGCTTTGCTTGGCATTTTACACATTTGTGGTGTAGACTGCCATTCTCCATGGGTACTGCTTAGAATGGGTGTGGTTTAAAGTAGTGTGTCCTATTCTTAATGGGGTGACAGACTGACACACTGACAGAGATTTCCTGAATTTATAGAGTGCCTTCTGCCTTACTGAGTGAGATTTCCAGGTTTACTGCTTCGAATGGGTGTGGTTTAAAGTAGTGTGTCCTATTCGGTCTCAGCTTGTCTGTGCCTTGCCTGGCGTACAGCGTTGCTCGCTTTGCGGGCATTTCGGGCTTCAAGTGACTCAGCATGTACATGACGCACTGCCACACATTTCCTGTCTGTCTGTGCATCCCTTGTCTGTTTGTACCCTATGCTGGTGAAGGGTCTCCTCCTGTGGCAGGCATCATAGGACACTACATCATAGGTAGGCAGGCATCATGAGTGATGGTCTATATGACGTCATAAAGACATCAAGGCAGGCATCGTGAATGATGGTCTATATGACGTCATAAAGACGTCAAGGCAGGCATCATAGGACACTACATCATCGGTAGCCAGTCCTGTTGTCTATTTGACGGCATTGCCTATATGACTGCATCGTGAGTCCTATGTAGCCTGAGATCATAGGATCATCATAGGACATCATAGGCCGTCCTATGATTTTAACCTGGACTAAAGGTCACTTTGATGTTTGTTCTCATCATTTCAACAAACTGAATACATTTTTTTAAATCTGAATTAATTTTAGTACAATCTGTGTCTTCTTTGCCCACAGGAACTCTGGCTTGTCCAGATGGTCTCAGTGCAGGAAGAGGGGGGTAGACGGAAGTCTGAGGACCAAGGAGGACGCTGATGGTGGAGATGCAGACGGAAACATGGACCAAAAACACGACAGGTAGGACTGGGGGACAGACAGAGGAACATGTGGGATAGAGACATGTTAGTGGGTTAGTCACGCCATGTTTTTGTGATTCTGGTCCAGTTTCAGGACTCCAGAAGGTTCTGGTCCAGTGTCCCGCTGTGGGAGCGGGACAGACTGGGGCAGTCAGGTGGAGGACGAAGAGATGAGGAGGGACATGATCCACAGAGACATGCAGCGGTAAAAACACTTTTATTATTTTAGATCAGGGGTCCCCAAACCTTTTCCAGTGAGGGCCACATAACTTTTGCCTTCTCTGATGGGGGCCGGGGTCAGTTTGTAACAGAAAAAGTGTGACGATCGCAGGGGTGCCTAAACGTAAACATTTATTGTTTTTCAGAAAGCTACACATAACCAAATATTATTAACCCTTTCCGGGATCGTCACAGGAAAAAAGTCAGAAAATAAATAATAACCAAATAACCCTCTCTGGGTTCTTCACAGAAAAAAAGTCCATGGAACATTAACTTTCTGTTGTGCCGTGCACAATCTTAACGGGTAAAAGTTCAGCTTAGTTGTCAGAGCAGAATCTCTTACTTAAATGACTCATATGAGCAGTCTCTCGAAGTTCTTGTGTTTCTTCCTTAAAATCCTTTTGTCCTCTACTGGGACAGTCAGAGCACTCAGCTTGAGCAGGAAACAGAGCAATCACGGGACTGATATGTATGGACTGAGATCAATATGTAAATGTGCCTTACATTCTCTTTTGTCCTATTCAGCCCCGGAGCAAAGAGAGGAATTCCGGCACAAGTAATCAAGCTATTGATGTGTGTGACTGTTATGTAAATGTGCCACGCATCCTCTCTTGACTGTGATGTAAAGGTGCCATGCATGCTCTCTTGTCGGTATAAATGTGCTCACTCGAAGCTCACTGTATCGCTCTTAGAGAACGTACTCAGAGCTCGCTCACAGCACACAAACAGAGCGCTGAGTGAGTCTCGTGATGGAGGAATAGAACACCTTTAACCTTCAGCTTGTCGTGTCCGCCTGCACTTATTACGTTCCTCCACACTTGGGGGAGGGGGATCAGATAGGGGCACAGACTGCAGAAGTGTGGAATAGAACGTCACGTTCTATGCGTGTATTAGTCTCGATCGCGTGGCCAGACTGAAAAAAAAAATCATAATGCGTCTCTGGTATTGTTCAGGGGGCCGGGCCAAATGTGGAGGCGGGCCGTAGTTTGGGGACCACTGTTTTAGATGGTTAAAAACCACAACAGTGTTAATGGGTTTATGTGGAGGTCATGGATGGTCTGGTTTGTCTGTCCAGTTACAGGATGGTCCAGTCTGGGTCGGGTCAAGTTTATGGGTCCAGTTATAGGACAGTCTGGTTCTGTAGAGTTTAACCAATTAAAGATGTTTCCAGTTACAGGAGGAGGATCCTGGGAGGAGACAGCGGACAGAGGGAGAGGAGGGTTTCATCTGGATCCTCTGGGAGGTACTGACCTTTGACATCATCCTACAGTGATGAAAAAGTTAGGACACGCCATTAATATTCACTTCTTGATTCACACTATCCAGTGATGTGCTCAGACATTTTGCGGTGCAGGTGCTCAACCAAGATATAAGGTCCCTCCTAAACAAGCTGTATACAGTAGCACAAATTTTACTGTACTTGCTTAGTGTATTGATTTTATTTTAATACCTATACACTCATGGAGATATTTAATACTCCATGGATTTTTAGTAAATTTCTTCTATTATCTTCATAATTAATGATGTATTTACATCATGAGTTTTATTGATAGTACTATAATACATATTCACATACCTGTACATTCATACGTTTAATAAAATGTGGCTTATTTTTTAGAAAGTATTGTCTTTAAATATGGATTATTTAAAAATATTTTCTTTTCTTTATGTAGATTTTCTTAGTTGACTGTTGGTGGATCGATCACATGATGAGATCTGACAGAATTCTGTATCCAGGTTACACAAGTTGGCATATAAAACAGATAAAGCCGAGTGATGAGCAGAGACACTAAATGCATACCTGCCAACTACTCCGGTTTTGCCGTAATGGTTCCGGTTTTCAAGACCCCATTCCAGGTTACGGCTTTATTAATGAAAATTACGGTTTTTCATTAAAAATTCAGTCAAAAATTTTCAGTCGTAAAAAAACACGAAAGCAATTCCAAACACGAGATCGCTAGGAATCGTATCTAAATTTAGAACAAAGGCAATTGGCACTGCTTCCTGTAGGTGTATTGCGCATGTGCGAGAGGTCTGAGCCTAAGGTGCGCCCTTTCAGCCAGAACTGGAAGTGGTGTCTCTGTCGAACATGCTGTATTTCCGCTCACTGTAGTGCAAAAACCTGCTAAAAAGGTGAGCGGCTGCCAAGAACCGGTGAGGCATTGCTCCACGACGGCCGCTATGCTCATGTCCGAGGTGTCGGTAGTGAGCGCTATCCGAGCCACCGGGTCTGGGTGTGCCAGTAGTGCAACGTTCGCCAGAGCTGTTTTAACCTCAGAACGCCTGCTCCCGCTCAGGAGTCCAGTCGACTCTGTCCGCCGGTTTCCGTTTCTAGAGTGCGGCGTACAACGGCTGTATGAGCTGGGCTGCGCGGGGGAGGGAATGGTTATAAAAGTTAATCATCCCCAAAAACTCCTGCAGCGCCCTGACATTGATGTTGAGGAGAAAAAAATAGCAAAACAATTTAGTTAATTACTTTTACGATTCCAAACAGTTTGAAATTGACAGTGCACAGTGGACATTGACTCATAACTTTTGAATATTTCTAAGACTTGGCTACATCAGTTATTGTGCAAAATGAACTGCTCAAGACTCAATGGAGATTGAAACTGGTGATCTGAAATGAATGCTGGAATTATAAAAAGTAATGGTGTGTTGGAATTTTATTTCTATTATGGAATAGATAAAATTAACTGATTTTGATTTGATCAGGTGTTAAAGCATGAAATGGATAATGCTTGTTGGAATATTTTAGGAATGCTATCTTCTTGGAACATAAGTCAATATTATACAGTAATAAAGTGGCATTCAGCTGTTTGTTTTATGTCATTTAAGCACAGTTCTGGTACTTAAAAATCATAAAAACCCAAGAGCTTCGGGGGGCTTTGACCCCCCACCGGGGCTCTGCCCCAGACCCCACTGGGGGACTATGTCCCCCAGACCCCCTGCTAAATTTTCAGATAATTTCCCCAACCCCAAATCACATCCCTGGAGCCATTGTTTCCATTTGGAATTGTGAAGGAATTAGGTCAGCATTGTATACATTTTCATCATGGAATCTGCCGGAGAAAAATCACAAATGAGTGTGAAAAACAAACGAAAATTACAGTCTTTTCACGAGGAATACTCCAAAGCATTTCCAGGAATTGTTATTTGCTCAAGAAAGGGTGAAAATTACCCCAACTGCACTTTGTGTAGACAAGATTTTTCGATCAGGCATGGAGGAATCAGCGATGTGAAAGACCACGTGGGAACGAAAAAACACAAAGTCGAATGCCAGTGACACCAGCGGCAAACTTTCTACGTTCTTCGTAAGAAAAATAGAAACATGATTACTGAAGAAATATGAGGTTGTTAGCCACATTTTAACTTTGATTTAATGCTAATATTTGTTTGCCGTTTGGGGGCTTCGCCCCCTTGAACCCCCCACCAGGACTTTGTCCTGGACCTACCGGGGCCTGCGGCCCCTGGACCCCAGCTAGCTACTAGGCTTTTCAGGTTTTAAAGGTGACGGACAGACGAAAACTCAAAATCGCTAAATCATATCTCAAATTGTTGTCTGAGACGAGCTAATTGGAACCCCACATGTTTTGGTGTCAACGTATGTCGCATAAGGTGACAATGCGCTCTTGAAGTACGCTGTTGTGGAGAGCTGTCTGACCCAGCCAAGATCAGCGGCTAAAATGGCCACTGACTGTGTGACGTCATTTCGGTGTGGCACACAGTCGGCGGACATTGCTTTTTTTTATTTGATGTTTACGTTTTAAAATCGGCGGTTACGGATATTTCTCGGAATACTTTTGGATTACAAATAGATTATTTATTAACATTAGGATTTCAGGAATCGAATTAATTATGGTTTGTCGTTGTGTTGTGTACGGGTGCGACGTTATACCAGAGGAGCATGCTGTGAGTGTTTTTGAATGTCCCGTCCCTGTGAAAATCAGAACGGCATGGGTGAAATTCGTTCAGAAAACGCAAAAAAAACTGGACTTATGTCGGTAAAACACCAAAAATGTGCAGTAGAGATTTCGTTGACAGCGATTTCGAGAATAAGATGCAATTTGTGTCACGACTCGCCGCTCCTCAGCGAATTCAGCTGCACGCACACCTGCCCCTCGTCAGCACATCCCCATAAATCCATTCACACACACCTGCTTGTTGAATAAAGCTGTTAAATCTATCCTGAGCCTGCGTGCGTGTTTCCTGGGCCAGACATTATGTCAATTTGAAATGAAATTTGCCAAAAGATTTCTGATAAAGAAAATGGCTATTCCAACTATATATGCCTCGATTTCCAAGTGTGACTCTGAGAACGGGGTCAGTGACAATCAACTGTCAGAACACGAGAAGTAAACAGGGTACGTTTTTTTATTTTTAATATTCACTGCAAATGTTTACTAAACATCTTAAATGAATTCCAAGCCATGGTTTGCATTGCCTTACCAACTTATCAAATATTAGCATATTAGGGTGTTCATACTCATCAAATATGAAATATTCAGTGCTGTATAGGGAGGTGGTTGTGCCTGTTTGATCAATTTATATTTCATAAACTCAATATACTAATAATAACTCAATATATGATTTTACAAAACTTTATTTAAATAACATTGTTCACAAATCTAATCTTGGTAGGCAAAATCCCTTGTAGTGATGAGATGGGAATGTTTCTCTGATGAGGCTCACCGCACAGGCAGGCAACATAACCCTCACTTCTTCTCCAAAAAAATCCCCAACACTGAATCTGTATCGCCTGAAAAATATGAGGTTGGCATTGATTATTCCGTTTGCATTGATTATTGAATGTATTGAATGGTTTCTTCATAATTCATCTGGGAAATTAAATCAAATGAATAAATATTGTTTATAAACTCACTCATGTGGACGATGATGGCCGCTTCATCTGTCTCATCAGCTCCAGCTGCGCACAGACCAGCAGGTGCTAATCAGCGGCTGAGAAGATGATGATTAACAACATCTCATCAGGCAGCGAGTGACCAATGGGTAGTTTTATTTTTAAAATTAAGTGTGTGACCATGCATGTCGCCAAAGAAAAATATTTGTAAGCATCTTTTACCTAGAAATATCTTACAGCCGATCGTAAACGTGTTCTTTTCCCGTCCGTGTTGCGTCTTCCTCCTCTCCCTCGAACAAATAAGGCTGACAGCCCACACACCACCCAAAACGTCTTCATTGTCATTGTAATCATTTGTAATCATTTATATTGAGGTCGTCAAACTCTAGAAAATAATCGCTGTCCGAATCACTTTGCTCTCGTTCTGCAATTTTTTTTCATACCGAATTGACGTGAAGGCTGCACGCACCTATCGGCAGATGGCGGTACTGCAGCATCACTGAGTGAAAGATGGACTATGACTAAATAATTTCATTTATGTAGGATGGTGACACATATTAAATCAGGGGAATGGGAAGAATGGAATATTTTCATACAATCAGTTGATTGGTTCAATAAAAAAATGTCAATGTCCGTCGCCTTTAAAAGTTGGCAGGTATGTAAATGTGGTCCCAAAGACAAACCCTCAATTTTTATGATCTTTGAATATCTTTATTTGTACAAATATATCCACCTTATTCCTGTCAGTGCTGCTGTAGGAACGATTATGGGCGGAGCTTCCGGTTTCGGCTGACCTAGTGTTAAATCAGTAAGTGACTCCACTTAAAATTTAAAATAGCGTTTTTAAAAAGTTTTTCAAATTCATTTTAATGTACAGTATAGTCCACATAAGTGTTTTGCACTCAAGTGGCAGCTAATTTCAGCACTTGCAGTTTTTGTATTTTTGAATGTTTTTGTGTCGTTCTGGTACTTGCTGCTGTTCGTGGTGTGAGGCTCCTCACAGATAAGCACAGCTAAATCTGTGGCTTCAACAGCAATCAGTAGATCATGACTGAAAACTAAAGGATTGTTCGTGTGATCGGTGGTACAGACACAGCAGCACCAGGTATGTTTTCACTTGTAGACGTTTTACCCCAAATTTAAAACGCCCATGCATGGTGTTGTGGTTCTTTGTGGCTCTGACTAGACTCTACGTCTGCTCTGAGGTAAATTTGATTATGTCCAACAGATTTTAACAAAATGCAGCCGACTTTATTGCAGTGGAGACATTGATAGATCTCAGAGCTTTTATTTGTTTACAGCGTTAGCATGTTAGTAGCGGCACTAACTAACAGAGCTACTGTCCACGGAGCTACAGGCCACTTTTTAAGGTCATCTTCTCATCCCTCCATAGTTGTGGGATGTGGTATGATTATATTAATGTTTTTGAGTTGCAAAAGGCCGTGTTCCCGCATTTTTGATGCCGAAGTTATCATCACTCTATAAATTGAAGAAATCTGTGTCTGTCACAATCATAGGAGTTGCTAAAAGATGGTAGGACTGCCTGTGATGTTCCTATGATCTCTACATGATGTCTACATAGGCATCACTTACGATCATCTTTCTCGCTATGACATCATCAAAGATCAAAGGCAAGCATCACTCGCAATCATAGGACTCACTATGACATCATCAAAGATCATAGGACTCGCTATGACATCGTCAAAGATCAAAGGCAGGCATCACTGAATGCGTGGTGACGTGCTTGCTTACACCTGCTTTCTACGGGCATGCAGAAATACTTGCTTATACTTGGTTTCTACGGGCATACACAGGTATGCACTAGTTTTTTAGTTCAAGAAATCTCCGTCTGTGTGTCACAACCTTAGGACTCGCTAAAAGATCGTAGGACCGCCTATGATGTTCCTATCATGTCTACATGATGTCATATAGACCATAGGGCAAAGGCACACATCACTCACAATCATAGGACTCGCTACTCATAGGACTTGCTAAAAGATCATAGGACTCGCGATGACATCATCAGAATGAAGAAGAATAATCTTGGCCGTGATATATAGTGAAGTACAACGATCTGCCAGTAACCGAGAGGTGAAGAAGAAGAGACAAAGAAGAGTGATGTCTGAAGATAGAGTTGAGGTTTGACTCGACACATCTTGGCCGTGGCAGTTCAAGATGTGTAGAGTGATGATCTAGCGTGAATTGATGATATAGAGTGAAGTACGAGGAGACAAAGAAGAGTGATGTCTGAAGATAGAGTTGAGGTTCGATTGGAAACAGCAATGATAGAAGGACTACAGGTCCTGACCAGATAGAGTGATTATATAGAGTGAAGTACGTGGCTGTAATGCGCCTGTAAGCTGGTTCCCAACCGCCAATCAAATCTAGAAGAAGAAAAAGATGACATCATCAAAGATCAAAGGCAGGCATCACTGAACGAGTGCTGGCACGTGCTGGCTTACACCTGCTTTCTACGGGCATGCAGAAATACTTGCTCATACTTGGTTTCTACGGGCATGCACAGGTATGCACTAGTTGTTTTTTAACAAGGAAAAGTGTCCTGTTTCAGTGACAACCATACATTCTAAACTAGTACCAGAAGTTGCTACCATAATTCACGCAAGGCATCATGGGGCCTAGGAATAAGGTGGATTGATACGCATTTGTGAGAAGGTTTTCTTTTTTAACTTTCTAGTGTTTCTGCTGTCATTTCTGTTACTGTAACAGTTTATATTTTGTTTTGGGTGAAACTATTTTGGTTTAATTAGTAGGTGATTTATTTTTTAATAGGGGTGGTGGTGGGGAGTATTCACAAATTTAGCATATAGTATAAACTTGCAAACTTAAATTAAGTACAAATTTGAAAGAATAAAGGCACGAGTGCATGAAAAGATGCTAACTCACAAGTTTTAAAAAATCACAAATTTACAAGGCAAATTTTTTAAAATTTATGAGACAAAAGTTGCAAATTTAAAGGAAAAGTTGCCAATTACGTCACAAATTCACACAAAAAAGTTTGCAAATTTATGAGAATTAAACACATTGAATGTGTCTCTGTGGGGGGAAATTAAAATCTATACCTTTAAACTATTTGGTGATATTTCCGATTACCATCAGTAAATTTTGTCGCTGTGGCATCTGTGACATCACCTATTTGACAAAATAAACCAGCAGAGACACCTGATTCATACTGAGAAAAAGTTAACACACCCCACACTCATTGCTCTGGAGAGTGTCTTAAGTTCACATTCTGGTTTTGGTTTTGAATATTTTGACTTTTGCTATAAATGTACAACTTTTTCCTGATAGTTTTGTTGATAAATTGATTTGATTTCTCTGTCTTTCTCTCTTTCGCACTTCTTTATCTGCTTGCTGTACACGCTACACTGCGGAGTATAGATTACACCCCATAATTCATTCGTTTGAAATCAGTTAGAATCAATTCTGTACACAGCTGAGCTGACACGTAAGTTTAAAATATGTTAGAGATACAGTGAGGTAAAAACCCCTCCCTCTTGCATGAGGGGGGTGGTCAGGCTATAAAAACCATAGGGCTCCATTTTGGGGGGGCACATTCTCACCAGGAATTGCCTAGAGAGGTGTGTCCCAGCGCTGCCTGTAACCATATCTCGCTTTCAGTAAAAAAAGGAAAATATACTTCATCTCTCAGCCTGGTTATTTGGCCGTCGTATCAAAGAACTGGGGTTTAACGTAGACTGGAACCCACTGGAACTTAAACTGGAACCCATCAGATAAATAAGATCTAAACCACTGTAATGAAGTTCCATTAAGTCTGACATAGTGTTCTAATCTATCAAGTAACTATTTCCCTGCAGGTAGTCAAATAATTGCGTAGCAGCAACTCTTTCTAAGATTTTTGAAATGAAAGGGAGATTAGAGATTGGTCTATAGTTAGCTAAAACTCCTGGATCCAGCGTTGGCTTTTTGAGTAGGGGTTTAATTACAGCAGTTTTAAAAGCCTGCCGTACATGGCCTAAAGTTAATGAAGAATTGATTATATGAAGAATAAAGCTACCAATAAGTGGGAAGACTTCTTTAAATAACCTAGTAGGAGTAGGGTCTAAAAGACAAGTTGAAGGCTTGGATGAGGAAACTATTTTGTCTAAATCTAAAAGGTCAATTGGAGTAAATTCATTAAGACTGATATCAGTTGAAGGAATTGTGGGAGTTACTGTATTTAAGTTAACGGTGGGAAGAATCTGATTGATTTTATCTCTGATAGATGAAATTTTATTATTGAAAAAGTTCATAAAGTCCTGACTAGTAAGCTCTAAGGGAATGCTAGGATTGGCAGAGTCCTGACTCTTTGTCAACCTGGCAACCTAGTGCTGAAAAGAAACCTGGCATTATTTTTGTTCTCTTCTATTAATTCAGAATAATAACTCGTTCTAGCTTTTCTAAGAGATTTTTATAAATTAAAAGATGATTTCTCTTCCGGTCTGGACGCCATGGCGACTGCAGCTTAACACTGAAGTTCTCAGACCCAATCCAGGATAACACCTTGAAAATCAAACTTAACGGATTTTTGGAGGAGTGAAAATCAAAAGACAAAATCATCATGTCTAAAGGAAAACAGAAGAAACTGAAATTCTCCAGGCCAGGACACGTATCGGCCGGAGAATCCGAACTGGAAGATCTCCGTTCAGAAGACGAGGAACTGGTGATAGCTAACAAAAGGGTTAGCCTGAAATCACTATTTGAGGAGCTACGACGATTTCGCCGAGATGTTACGGCCGAATTTCGGGAATTCAGAGAAGAATTGAAAAGGACAAACAGCAGAGTGGACCAGGCCGAGAACCGAATCTTGGAAACAGAGGATCGAATAAAAGTGCTCGAAGATTCTGTGCTAGACCTACGCAAAAGACAAGCAGTTATAGAGGCTAAGCTAACCGACCAAGAAGGAAAACAAAGAAGAGACAACATAAGAATTCATGGTCTGATAGAAGGAACCGAAAATGGTTTTAACTCAATGGCAGAATGCGTGGAATCCTTACTAAGAGAGAAATTGGATATTCCACAAACCACCGACTTGAAGATAGAAAAGGCACATCGTTCATTAGCCGCTAGGCCGGCGGCGGAAGCGCCCCCACGTTCGGTGTTGGTAAGATTTTCCAATTTCAAAATAAAACAAGCGGTTGTAAGACTGGCCTGGCAGAAAAAAGGATTTATGCACCAGGAGAGAAAAGTCTACGTGGAACACGATTACGCCCCGGAGGTCCTTAAAAAGCGCAGGGAATACAATGACGCGAAAAAGGTGTTAAAAGAGAAGAAATTGCGCTTTCAGACACCATTTCCTGCGAAGTTAAGGGTCTTCTACGGCGATGAAACGTGTCTCTATAATTCGGCGGAAGAAGCAACAGCTGACATGGCGAAAAGAGGGCTCCCGGTAACGGTATTTAAACCCGCAGCAGACCCGAGTGAGAAGATCAAAGCGCAAACATGGACAACACAAAGACCTTCAAAATCCACGGACCAGCAGCGGGAAACCCAGCACCAGAGCGTCGCGGATAAACTATCCGTTTTCAGGTTGGAATAGCGACCTTTTTTTTTTTTTTTTTTTTCTTTTCCTTTTCTCTTGAATCAATCCGCACATCCAACCCCCCTCATACAAGGTAACAAACATTAAAGGAGATGCATATTCAGCATGTGGTAAAACATTTCATGGAACAATCATATTATTTGAAACAAATAAGTCTTTGTAATTAAAAAAAAAAAAAAAAAAAAACTTGTTAAAATAGAAATGTGACAATAATCCACATGTTCTCCTCATACTAACAAATACTGTTTTTGCGTGAATGTTTGATGTGATGGGGGTGGGAGGGTGCACACAATTTCACAGGGTTTAGGCATAAAAGGAAAAAAAAAAAAATCATTACAAGTTTGGATTGGGTTCTGAAACTCACGTTAAAAGCATGGGACTACTTTCAGTGGTAAGAGAGGGCCCTCAACACGTAACAGAGTTTGAGGAATTTCCCTCAGAGCCTTCACTCCATCAAGGCTCTTACAGGGTCTTTAAAAAGACCTCAGCTCAGGAAGTTCTTATGACAGCTTTTTGTTTTAAAGTTTTTTACACTACGTTCTTAATGTTTTTCTTGTTTTTAATGTTCTTTCAGTTTCTGAGTAGCACAAAAGAGGGCCACCACACAGTTATACTAAACAAAACAACACAATGGAGAAACAGGGTGTAACCAAAATAATTTCATATAATGTAAAAGGAATCCTGAATCCAGTTAAAAGATCCAAGATTCTAGGCAAAATGAAAAAAGACAAAGCAGGAATAATACTTTTACAAGAAACCCACCTAACAGACGTGGAACACAATAAACTCAGTAGACAAGGGTTTAAAATGATCTCTTCATCTTCATATAAATCAGGGAGGAGGAGGGGAGTAGCGACATTGATATCAACCAAAATTACATTTGAAAAAAAATCAGAACACAAAGATAAAGAAGGGAGATACAGTTTGGTAACTGGGCGGCTAGAGGGAGAAGATATCACCCTGCTGAATGTGTATGCTCCCCCAGGGGCTAACTGGAAATTTTATAAAAATGTATTCGACCTAATGATAACTAAAGCTCAAGGTTTAGTGATATGTGGTGGGGACTTCAATCTTAGACTGAATCCATACTGGGATGCTTCTGGTAATTCCCCACATCAAAATAACACCCAAAACAGGAAGACTCGGATGCTACTAAAAGAATTGGGAATCTGTGACGTGTGGAGGGAACTCAACCCCAGTGTAAAAGACTATACATTTTACTCAACTCCACATTCATCTTACTCAAGGATTGACTATTTTTTTATGTTTAATAGAGACATTGGAAGAGTAAAAACATGTAAAATAGGACTGATGGATCTCTCCGACCACAGTCCGATCTACATGGACTTAAATATCCAAAAATACACAAATAATACATTTTCTTGGAGGTTAAATTCAAATGTCCTGAAAGGACCATTGAAAGATGAATTGGAATCAGATATTCTCAGATATTTGGAAGATAACGATAATGGAGAAGTATCCCCTTTAATACTGTGGGATGCATGTAAAGCTGTAATAAGAGGAAAGATTATTGCAAAACTGGCAACCCAAAAGAAACTAAGACAAGAAAAACTATCCACATTAGAGTCAGAACTTAGGAACCTAGAAAAAGAACACAAAGGCAACACTCATTCTACTGACTCGCTCAAGATTAAGGAAATTAAAAACCAAATAAATGAGATCTACACAATAGAAATCCAGAAGAAACTTACATTTCTGAAACAAAAATACTATGAAGCAGGCAGTAAATCGGCAAAATTGCTAGCCTATAAATTGAGGAAACATCAAACAGAAAGAGCAATCTACAAAATCAGAGACCCAGTATCAAAGGAAATAAAATTCAGAATTCAGGATATTCTTAAAAACTTCGAGAATTACTATAAGAACTTATACTCCCACAAAAAACATAAAAACGCATCCGAGGCATTCCTAAACACATTAAACCTTCCCCAACTTACGGAGTCACAAAATAAAACACTACTGTCAGAAATACATCCTAAAGAATTGGAAAAAGCAATTATGAAACTTAAAGC
Source organism: Pholidichthys leucotaenia (assembly GCA_020510985.1). Lineage (NCBI taxonomy): Eukaryota > Metazoa > Chordata > Actinopteri > Cichliformes > Pholidichthyidae > Pholidichthys > Pholidichthys leucotaenia. The sequence goes on along the minus strand of CM035840.1, from coordinate 280,410,867 downwards.
TAACAAATCCCCAGGAGCTGATGGCTATACAGCAGAGTGGTACAAAACCTTTAAACAGCAACTATCTCCTCTCCTCCTGAAAACATTTAATTATGTCCTCCACACAGGGGAAATCCCCCCCCTCCTGGAGAGAAGGGGTCATTGCAGTTATACCTAAACCTGAAAAGGATAACCTAGAGTGCTCCAACTACAGACCAATCAGTGTACTAAATCAGGACTATAAGCTTTTTACCATTATCCTTGCCAAAAGGTTAGAAAATATACTGACAGACCTAATTCATTTAGACCAAACAGGTTTTATAAGACAAAGACAGACACAAGACAACATTCGACGCACTTTACACATAATTCATCATATAAAAAAATATAACTTAAATGCAGTCATATTGGGATTAGATGCTGAAAAAGCATTCGATTCGGTTGACTGGTCTTTTCTATATAGAATCTTATCCAGTTTCAATTTTCATAACAACTTCATTAGAACTATACAGGCATTATATAAAAAACCAACAGCTAAAATAAGGATTAACGGTAATTTATCATCATCTTTTGAACTGGAAAGAGGATGTCGTCAGGGCTGCCCCCTGTCTCCACTGCTCTTTGCAATCTTCATAGAACCTCTGAGCCAATGGATAAGACAAAACCAAAAAATTCAAGGTATTACACTTGGTCAGAAGGAACATAAAATAGCACTCTTTGCTGATGACATTTTAATATACCTAGGGCAGCCGGACACTTCTTTACCAGAACTAACCTCAGTTTTTTCAGAGTATGGAGATTTATCGGGGTACAAATTAAATATGCATAAAACCCAAGTTTTAACATTCAACTATGACCCAAATCATTATTCACTAAGCAAACTCAAAACTAACTGGGAGTCGGAATCTATGAAATATCTGGGGGTCAATATCCCGAAACAACTCAACAAAATTATATCACTAAACTATGATCCACTGGTGACAAAAATAAAATCTGACCTAGCAAGATGGAATATGATACCATTCTTGGGTACTGCACAAAGAATTGAAGCAGTCAAAATGAATATACTTCCACGTCTTCTATACCTTTTCCAAACAATACCGGTAGAACCTCCCAAAAAAACATGGCAGGAGCTGGACAGAAGGATCTCAAGATTCATATGGCAGGGCAAGAGACCTAGAATCAGATATAGAACCCTACAGCTAAACAAAGACAAAGGTGGGCTCGCGCTGCCAAATATCAGGGACTACTTTAAAGCCGCACAAATTAAAACTTTAGTAGAGATATGTAACCCAGTCTACACTGCACAATGGAAGGAGATCGAATGCCAAATAACAAGTGACATCCCCCTACAGGCGATAATAGGGAACAATGTCTTACCTAAGCTTTTGAATAACACTAACCCGTGGATAGAGACCCCGCTAAAAATTTGGTTTAAGATAGTCAGTGAGAATCAAACTAAAGAGCCCTATCGACTTCTGCAATGGATCGCCTATGATCAGGACTTTACTCCTAATAAAACAGACACCAGATTTAAAAAGTGGAAGGAGAAAGGGCTGATAAAATATTACGATTTTTTTAAAGGGCAAATCTTAAGAAGTTTTGAAGATTTGAAAAAACAAGGCCTAATAAATCAAGACCTTTACAGGTTCTTCCAGCTTAGACACCACATAAACAATATACTTAAAAAGGAGGTTTTGGAAAGGGCCCAGTCGGGTGTTCTGAAGGTCTTCTTAATGGCATATAAAGGGATCCCAGGGATCAGATACATTTCTAAAATATACCAAGGTCTTCAAGACTTAAAAGGAGACAACACATCTTATATAAAAGAGAGATGGGGAAAAGAGGGGAATTTCACTTTACAACTGGAAATATGGGAAAAGCTAAATAAACAGCAATGGAAAAGTACCTCATCCCTGCAGTGGAGAGAATTTGGATGGAAAAACTTGGCAAGATTTTTCAGAACACCTGCACAAAACAAATTTACCCATAAGGGATTGAACTGTTGGCGCTTGTGTGGTGAAAAGACTGCAAATCATTTTCATGTGTTTTGGTCATGCCCAGTTATCCACCAATATTGGACCAAGGTACAGACAATATTGGGGAAAATATTCAAAATTACAGTTCCCTTTTCTTTTGTAACTTTGTATTTGGGTTTACTACCGGACTCACTGGAAAGACGAGGAGAAAAATACTTATTCAATGTTTTAACATTGGCAAGCAAAAAAGCTCTAACTAAAAAATGGATGTTGAAGGACTGTCCTACACCTGAAGATTGGACTAACGTGATCCAAGACATTTACTCGATGGAAAAGTTGACATTCGCACTGAGACAGGACATGGATGTGTTCATGAACTTTTGGCAACCCTGGACCGCATATGTGTCTTCCATTAGATCTAATCTTTGACAAATACCATTTCAATAATGGTTCCACTCTTTGTTCCAACACTACTCAGATGCTCTTTTATCTTTATTTACTTACTTTTTCTTTTTGTTTGTTTTTTACTGGTTTGTTTGTTTGTTTTTTTATTTGTTTTTTGTTTTTTTTTCTCTTTAATTTCACTTTTTCTTTCACTTTAAAAAAAAAAAGGGGGTGTTGTAAGAATTAATCTTCCAATGTTGTCAGATATCAGAAAATAAGGGAACATGTGATGAAAATGTAAACACTGCATTGCTGTAACGACCTGTATACCCTTTACAAAAACTTAAATAAAAAAAAAAAAAAAAAAAAAAAGATGATTTCTCCAAGCTAAATAGATTTCATCTAAACCAGTGGAGCGCCATTTTCTTTCTAATTGACGAGTTTTCTGTTTTAAGCTACGAGTTTCTGTGTTGAACCAAGGAGTTAGAAAGAGTCTGGTGCAGAGAAGCTGTAACACTATCTACCATGCTATCAATTACAGAAGGAGCAAGCTCTCTATAGCTTATTTCCGTTGTGTTGACACATGGCATAGAGGAAACAATCTGCATAAATTTGGTAACAGCATCATCTGAGAGGCATCTACTGTAGTAATATTTTTCCTTAGGAGTCAAATAGTCAGAAATAGTAAAATCAAAGGTTAACAGACAATGATCTGACAGTACAAGGTTATGAGGAGACACTACAAGATTTTCTATTTCTATGCCATATGTCAGAACAAGGTCCAACATATGGTGGAGATAATGAGTAGAATTTCTTACTTTCTGAAAAAAACCCCATTGAGTTTAATATTGAATTAAATGCCACATTAAGGCAATCACTATCTACATCTACATGTATATTAAAGCCCCCTACTATAATTATTTTATCTGATTTCAGCACTAAATCAGCTAAGAATTTAGCAAATTTGGAAAAATTCTGAGTAGGTTGATGGAGATAAACAAATAAAATACCCAAATAAAATTGGGTTTAACCTAAAATTGCTAAAGTGCCCAATACTGAGGACCAGGCCCTCAAAGGAATTGTAACATGTTTTTTGCTTTACATTAACTAGTAATTTGGAATGGTAAATTGTTGCTACTCCTCCTCCACGACCAGAACGTCTGGGATTTTGACAGTTTAAATAACCAGAGGGAGTTGATTCATTTAACCCAACATAATCCTCTTGTCCTAACCAAGTCTCTGTAAGGGATATTAAATCAATCTGATGATCAATTAACAGATCATAGACTAACAGAGACTTAGGAGTTAGAGACCTAATATTTAATAAACCGCATTTAATTTTAAATCATGAGGAGGAAGAGAGGCCAAATCATTCAATTTAGAGGCTTCACGTTTAATTTGAGTTTTACCAGTTTTTGTTTAATCACTTTGGGATGCTTATACATTAAATTTTTATGTAAGATGAGCTCCCCAAAATGAGCTCCAATTGTCAATGTAGCCCACGTTGTTTGCAGGACACCACACAGACAAAGATAATGAAGAAAAAAATATAAATGAAGCAGTTTGGTAATGAAATCACAACATTCAATAGGAGAAGTTAAAAGTTACATCAATAAATTTCCAGATATTTAAGGAAATACCTGTAGATTATTGTAAAGGAAATATCATGTCTATAAGGAACAAGGTAAACTGGTAAGGAAGAAAACCATGCAAATCTGTGAGAAAAGTTCCAAATGTCTAAGGAAAGTTCAACTTGCTGAGTTTGTTTATTGTGGGACTTGATTTAGAATCTTCTATAAAGACAATACAGGTTTTTACATTTATTAAGATTGCTTTACAAAAAATTAAGTGGGTACTGGCACAAGTCCCACTGTATCAAGTGCATAGTGCCTCTAGGAACTCGGACATTGGCAGAAGTCCATGAATTATTATTTTTGTAACGCTAAAATTCTAATCAGATGCAAAAAGACATATAACATAAAAATACACTTCATAAAATTTTGAAATTTAAATATAATTATTATAATAATGATTAGAGAAAGGAAGGAATTAGATAAATTCAAACCTTAGTTCTGATGTACAAATAATAGTGCAGTAAGATTATGAGTAGAGATTTTTGTGCTTTTTTCTTTAGTGTTTCTTCTTTTTTTTATTTTTCTTCCGCTTCCTTATTTAATAATGGATGTGTATTAGGGTAAATTGAAGCTGAAACCTTTGTCAATACTGAACAACAACCACAAGACATTTTAGGAGATATTGACCCAGACAATAACTATTTTAATCTTATTAATAAGTGTGCTTATTATGATGAACAATTAAATGGAATTATGAATTCAGATCAGACATTGACAGTATTAATAGTAGGAGTCTCTATGCAAACTTGGATAGTGTTAAGGAGTTTTAAATCAATTTAACACCCCATTTAGGATTATTGCAATAAGTGAAATATGGATTAATGAAGAAAAAGATACAGATTTTGAATTATATGATATGAGATGTACACAAAAATAGGAAATGTAAAAGTGGTGGTGGGGTCAAAAGTGGACACAACTGACACATTTTTTCAAAAATTTATAACCTCTGCCCCATTTGGCTGCTCCTCAGGGACATTTGTTGGCCATTGGGAGCAGACAAGAGGGGGAGGGAGGAGGAAAATATGCAAACATTGCCAGTGCACGCTATGAGTTTAAAGACAGAACAGGCCCTTAAAGAATGATTACCACACTGGAATGTTTGGAGTAATGAGAGAACCATATGAGGAAGGAGATTTATCTTGAAACACAAAATATAATAGACACATTAAACAGCTTGTTAATATAGCATATTAAAACAGTTCATATATGGATAAAAAATTATAGTTATATGTTGTAACACACCCACACACACTTATAAAATATGTGATTTTAACAGATAAATGCAGAATTAGTGAATTTCTATTACAAGGTAATATTAGATGATAAAAGTAGTTGCAGAAATATTTGTGATCATAAATAAAATTAAGACAAATCACTTTATATTTCGTATTGCTCATTGATACTTCCATACTTGACCTATTGTATAGAAGCCTGGGGTAACAATTATAAAGGTATACTTAATTTATTGCTAACATTACAAAAAGGGCTGTCCATGTTATACACAAAGTCTGGTATTTTGAACATACTAATTTATTGTTTACACATTAAAGTTATTGAAATTGCAGGATCTGGTTGATTATTATATAGTACAATTAATGTTTAGAAAAAAGAAAAATGAAAATCTTTATAAGACCTAAAGGCTCAATAAAACTTAATCTGGCATTGATAATTTTGTAGGTAGTTGAGGTGATAATATATATTTGGCAAATGGGAAAAAATAATTCAAGGAGCCCTTATAAGTATAATTATTAGTTTATTGATCTTAGTTTTTTTTGGATGTTGTATCCCCATAATTAAAAGAATAAAATAAATAAAATTAAAATTAAGAGAATGACTTCCGGTCTGGACGCCATGGCGACTGCAGCTTAACACTGAAGTTCTCAGACCCAATTCAGGATAACACCTTGAAAATCAAACTTAACGGATTTTTGGAGGAGTGAAAATCAAAAGACAAAATCATCATGTCTAAAGGAAAACAGAAGAAACTGAAATTCTCCAGGCCAGGACACGTATCGGCCGGAGAATCCGAACTGGAAGATCTCCGTTCAGAAGACGAGGAACTGGTGATAGCTAACAAAAGGGTTAGCCTGAAATCACTATTTGAGGAGCTACGACGATTTCGCCGAGATGTTACGGCCGAATTTCGGGAATTCAGAGAAGAATTGAAAAGGACAAACAGCAGAGTGGACCAGGCCGAGAACCGAATCTTGGAAACAGAGGATCGAATAAAAGTGCTCGAAGATTCTGTGCTAGACCTACGCAAAAGACAAGCAGCTATAGAGGCTAAGCTAACCGACCAAGAAGGAAAACAAAGAAGAGACAACATAAGAATTCATGGTCTGATAGAAGGAACCGAAAATGGTTTTAACTCAATGGCAGAATGCGTGGAATCCTTACTAAGAGAGAAATTGGATATTCCACAAACCACCGACTTGAAGATAGAAAAGGCACATCGTTCATTAGCCGCTAGGCCGGCGGCGGAAGCGCCCCCACGTTCGGTGTTGGTAAGATTTTCCAATTTCAAAATAAAACAAGAGGTTGTAAGACTGGCCTGGCAGAAAAAAGGATTTATGCACCAGGAGAGAAAAGTCTACGTGGAACACAATTACGCCCCGGAGGTCCTTAAAAAGCGCAGGGAATACAATGACACGAAAAAGGTGTTAAGAGAGAAGAAATTGCGCTTTCAGACACCATTTCCTGCGAAGTTAAGGGTCTTCTATGGTGATGAAACGTGTCTCTATAATTCGGCGGAAGAAGCAACAGCTGACATGGCGAAAAGAGGCCTCCCGGTAACGGTATTTAAACCCCCAGCAGACCCGAGTGAGAAGATCAAAGCGCAAACATGGACAACACAAAGACCTTCAAAATCCACGGACCAGCAGCGGGAAACCCAGCACCAGAGCGTCGCGGATAAACTATCCGTTTTCAGGTTGGAATAGCGACCTTTTTTTTTTTTTTTTTTTTTTCTCACGGCAGCACGGTGGTGCAGTGGTTAGCGCTGTTGCCTTACAGCTAGAAGGTTCCTGGTTCGAATCCCTGGGCTGGCAGGGGTTGGAACCTTTCTGTATGGAGTTTGCATGTTCTCCCTGTGCTGTGTGGGTTTACTCCGGGGGCTCCGGTTTCCTCCCACAATCCAAAGACATGCATGTTAGGTTAATTGGTTGTTCTAAATTGTCCTTAGATATCTGTTTCCTATAGGCCCTTAGAATAGAGGGTTAGCATTAGTGAAAGCGCTTTGAGTGGTCTTTGTGACTAGAAAAGCGCTATATAAGTGCAGGTTAGTTAGTTAGTTAGTTCTCTTGAATCAATCCGCACATCCAACCCCCCTCATACAAGGTAACAAACATTAAAGGAGATGCATATTCAGCATGTGGTAAAACATTTCATGGAACAATCATATTATTTGAAACAAATAAGTCTTTGTAATAAAAAAAAAAAAAACTTGTTAAAATAGAAATGTGACAATAATCCACATGTTCTCCTCATACTAACAAATACTGTTTTTGCGTGAATGTTTGATGTGATGGGGGTGGGAGGGTGCACACAATTTCACAGGGTTTAGGCATAAAAGGAAAAAAAAAAAAAAATCATTACAAGTTTGGATTGGGTTCTGAAACTCACGTTAAAAGCATGGGACTACTTTCAGTGGTAAGAGAGGGCCCTCAACACGTAACAGAGTTTGAGGAATTTCCCTCAGAGCCTTCACTCCATCAAGGCTCTTACAGGGTCTTTAAAAAGACCTCAGCTCAGGAAGTTCTTATGACAGCTTTTTGTTTTAAAGTTTTTTACACTACGTTCTTAATGTTTTTCTTGTTTTTAATGTTCTTTCAGTTTCTGAGTAGCACAAAAGAGGGCCACCACACAGTTATACTAAACAAAACAACACAATGGAGAAACAGGGTGTAACCAAAATAATTTCATATAATGTAAAAGGAATCCTGAATCCAGTTAAAAGATCCAAGATTCTAGGCAAAATGAAAAAAGACAAAGCAGGAATAATACTTTTACAAGAAACCCACCTAACAGACGTGGAACACAATAAACTCAGTAGACAAGGGTTTAAAATGATCTCTTCATCTTCATATAAATCAGGGAGGAGGAGGGGAGTAGCGACATTGATATCAACCAAAATTACATTTGAAAAAAAATCAGAACACAAAGATAAAGAAGGGAGATACAGTTTGGTAACTGGGCGGCTAGAGGGAGAAGATATCACCCTGCTGAATGTGTATGCTCCCCCAGGGGCTAACTGGAAATTTTATAAAAATGTATTCGACCTAATGATAACTAAAGCTCAAGGTTTAGTGATATGTGGTGGGGACTTCAATCTTAGACTGAATCCATACTGGGATGCTTCTGGTAATTCCCCACATCAAAATAACACCCAAAACAGGAAGACTCGGATGCTACTAAAAGAATTGGGAATCTGTGACGTGTGGAGGGAACTCAACCCCAGTGTAAAAGACTATACATTTTACTCAACTCCACATTCATCTTACTCAAGGATTGACTATTTTTTTATGTTTAATAGAGACATTGGAAGAGTAAAAACATGTAAAATAGGACTGATGGATCTCTCCGACCACAGTCCGATCTACATGGACTTAAATATCCAAAAATACACAAATAATACATTTTCTTGGAGGTTAAATTCAAATGTCCTGAAAGGACCATTGAAAGATGAATTGGAATCAGATATTCTCAGATATTTGGAAGATAACGATAATGGAGAAGTATCCCCTTTAATACTGTGGGATGCATGTAAAGCTGTAATAAGAGGAAAGATTATTGCAAAACTGGCAACCCAAAAGAAACTAAGACAAGAAAAACTATCCACATTAGAGTCAGAACTTAGGAACCTAGAAAAAGAACACAAAGGCAACACTCATTCTACTGACTCGCTCAAGATTAAGGAAATTAAAAACCAAATAAATGAGATCTACACAATAGAAATCCAGAAGAAACTTACATTTCTGAAACAAAAATACTATGAAGCAGGCAGTAAATCGGCAAAATTGCTAGCCTATAAATTGAGGAAACATCAAACAGAAAGAGCAATCTACAAAATCAGAGACCCAGTATCAAAGGAAATAAAATTCAGAATTCAGGATATTCTTAAAAACTTCGAGAATTACTATAAGAACTTATACTCCCACAAAAAACATAAAAACGCATCCGAGGCATTCCTAAACACATTAAACCTTCCCCAACTTACGGAGTCACAAAATAAAACACTACTGTCAGAAATACATCCTAAAGAATTGGAAAAAGCAATTATGAAACTTAAAGCTAACAAATCCCCAGGAGCTGATGGCTATACAGCAGAGTGGTACAAAACCTTTAAACAGCAACTATCTCCTCTCCTCCTGAAAACATTTAATTATGTCCTCCACACAGGGGAAATCCCCCCCTCCTGGAGAGAAGGGGTCATTGCAGTTATACCTAAACCTGAAAAGGATAACCTAGAGTGCTCCAACTACAGACCAATCAGTGTACTAAATCAGGACTATAAGCTTTTTACCATTATCCTTGCCAAAAGGTTAGAAAATATACTGACAGACCTAATTCATTTAGACCAAACAGGTTTTATAAGACAAAGACAGACACAAGACAACATTCGACGCACTTTACACATAATTCATCATATAAAAAAATATATAACTTAAATGCAGTCATATTGGGATTAGATGCTGAAAAAGCATTCGATTCGGTTGACTGGTCTTTTCTATATAGAATCTTATCCAGTTTCAATTTTCATAACAACTTCATTAGAACTATACAGGCATTATATAAAAAACCAACAGCTAAAATAAGGATTAACGGTAATTTATCATCATCTTTTGAACTGGAAAGAGGATGTCGTCAGGGCTGCCCCCTGTCTCCACTGCTCTTTGCAATCTTCATAGAACCTCTGAGCCAATGGATAAGACAAAACCAAAAAATTCAAGGTATTACACTTGGTCAGAAGGAACATAAAATAGCACTCTTTGCTGATGACATTTTAATATACCTAGGGCAGCCGGACACTTCTTTACCAGAACTAACCTCAGTTTTTTCAGAGTATGGAGATTTATCGGGGTACAAATTAAATATGCATAAAACCCAAGTTTTAACATTCAACTATGACCCAAATCATTATTCACTAAGCAAACTCAAAACTAACTGGGAGTCGGAATCTATGAAATATCTGGGGGTCAATATCCCGAAACAACTCAACAAAATTATATCACTAAACTATGATCCACTGGTGACAAAAATAAAATCTGACCTAGCAAGATGGAATATGATACCATTCTTGGGTACTGCACAAAGAATTGAAGCAGTCAAAATGAATATACTTCCACGTCTTCTATACCTTTTCCAAACAATACCGGTAGAACCTCCCAAAAAAACATGGCAGGAGCTGGACAGAAGGATCTCAAGATTCATATGGCAGGGCAAGAGACCTAGAATCAGATATAGAACCCTACAGCTAAACAAAGACAAAGGTGGGCTCGCGCTGCCAAATATCAGGGACTACTTTAAAGCCGCACAAATTAAAACTTTAGTAGAGATATGTAACCCAGTCTACACTGCACAATGGAAGGAGATCGAATGCCAAATAACAAGTGACATCCCCCTACAGGCGATAATAGGGAACAATGTCTTACCTAAGCTTTTGAATAACACTAACCCGTGGATAGAGACCCCGCTAAAAATTTGGTTTAAGATAGTCAGTGAGAATCAAACTAAAGAGCCCTATCGACTTCTGCAATGGATCGCCTATGATCAGGACTTTACTCCTAATAAAACAGACACCAGATTTAAAAAGTGGAAGGAGAAAGGGCTGATAAAATATTACGATTTTTTTAAAGGGCAAATCTTAAGAAGTTTTGAAGATTTGAAAAAACAAGGCCTAATAAATCAAGACCTTTACAGGTTCTTCCAGCTTAGACACCACATAAACAATATACTTAAAAAGGAGGTTTTGGAAAGGGCCCAGTCGGGTGTTCTGAAGGTCTTCTTAATGGCATATAAAGGGATCCCAGGGATCAGATACATTTCTAAAATATACCAAGGTCTTCAAGACTTAAAAGGAGACAACACATCTTATATAAAAGAGAGATGGGAAAAAGAGGGGAATTTCACTTTACAACTGGAAATATGGGAAAAGCTAAATAAACAGCAATGGAAAAGTACCTCATCCCTGCAGTGGAGAGAATTTGGATGGAAAAACTTGGCAAGATTTTTCAGAACACCTGCACAAAACAAATTTACCCATAAGGGATTGAACTGTTGGCGCTTGTGTGGTGAAAAGACTGCAAATCATTTTCATGTGTTTTGGTCATGCCCAGTTATCCACCAATATTGGACCAAGGTACAGACAATATTGGGGAAAATATTCAAAATTACAGTTCCCTTTTCTTTTGTAACTTTGTATTTGGGTTTACTACCGGACTCACTGGAAAGACGAGGAGAAAAATACTTATTCAATGTTTTAACATTGGCAAGCAAAAAAGCTCTAACTAAAAAATGGATGTTGAAGGACTGTCCTACACCTGAAGATTGGACTAACGTGATCCAAGACATTTACTCGATGGAAAAGTTGACATTCGCACTGAGACAGGACATGGATGTGTTCATGAACTTTTGGCAACCCTGGACCGCATATGTGTCTTCCATTAGATCTAATCTTTGACAAATACCATTTCAATAATGGTTCCACTCTTTGTTCCAACACTACTCAGATGCTCTTTTATCTTTATTTACTTACTTTTTCTTTTTGTTTGTTTTTTACTGGTTTGTTTGTTTGTTTTTTTATTTGTTTTTTGTTTTTTTTTCTCTTTAATTTCACTTTTTCTTTCACTTTAAAAAAAAAAGGGGGTGTTGTAAGAATTAATCTTCCAATGTTGTCAGATATCAGAAAATAAGGGAACATGTGATGAAAATGTAAACACTGCATTGCTGTAACGACCTGTATACCCTTTACAAAAACTTAAATAAAAAAAAAAAAAAAAAAAAAGATGATTTCTCCAAGCTAAATAGATTTCATCTAAACCAGTGGAGCGCCATTTTCTTTCTAATTGACGAGTTTTCTGTTTTAAGCTACGAGTTTCTGTGTTGAACCAAGGAGTTAGAAAGAGTCTGGTGCAGAGAAGCTGTAACACTATCTACCATGCTATCAATTACAGAAGGAGCAAGCTCTCTATAGCTTATTTCCGTTGTGTTGACACATGGCATAGAGGAAACAATCTGCATAAATTTGGTAACAGCATCATCTGAGAGGCATCTACTGTAGTAATATTTTTCCTTAGGAGTCAAATAGTCAGAAATAGTAAAATCAAAGGTTAACAGACAATGATCTGACAGTACAAGGTTATGAGGAGACACTACAAGATTTTCTATTTCTATGCCATATGTCAGAACAAGGTCCAACATATGGTGGAGATAATGAGTAGAATTTCTTACTTTCTGAAAAAAACCCCATTGAGTTTAATATTGAATTAAATGCCACATTAAGGCAATCACTATCTACATCTACATGTATATTAAAGCCCCCTACTATAATTATTTTATCTGATTTCAGCACTAAATCAGCTAAGAATTTAGCAAATTTGGAAAAATTCTGAGTAGGTTGATGGAGATAAACAAATAAAATACCCAAATAAAATTGGGTTTAACCTAAAATTGCTAAAGTGCCCAATACTGAGGACCAGGCCCTCAAAGGAATTGTAACATGTTTTTTGCTTTACATTAACTAGTAATTTGGAATGGTAAATTGTTGCTACTCCTCCTCCACGACCAGAACGTCTGGGATTTTGACAGTTTAAATAACCAGAGGGAGTTGATTCATTTAACCCAACATAATCCTCTTGTCCTAACCAAGTCTCTGTAAGGGATATTAAATCAATCTGATGATCAATTAACAGATCATAGACTAACAGAGACTTAGGAGTTAGAGACCTAATATTTAATAAACCGCATTTAATTTTAAATCATGAGGAGGAAGAGAGGCCAAATCATTCAATTTAGAGGCTTCACGTTTAATTTGAGTTTTACCAGTTTTTGTTTAATCACTTTGGGATGCTTATACATTAAATTTTTATGTAAGATGAGCTCCCCAAAATGAGCTCCAATTGTCAATGTAGCCCACGTTGTTTGCAGGACACCACACAGACAAAGATAATGAAGAAAAAAATATAAATGAAGCAGTTTGGTAATGAAATCACAACATTCAATAGGAGAAGTTAAAAGTTACATCAATAAATTTCCAGATATTTAAGGAAATACCTGTAGATTATTGTAAAGGAAATATCATGTCTATAAGGAACAAGGTAAACTGGTAAGGAAGAAAACCATGCAAATCTGTGAGAAAAGTTCCAAATGTCTAAGGAAAGTTCAACTTGCTGAGTTTGTTTATTGTGGGACTTGATTTAGAATCTTCTATAAAGACAATACAGGTTTTTACATTTATTAAGATTGCTTTACAAAAAATTAAGTGGGTACTGGCACAAGTCCCACTGTATCAAGTGCATAGTGCCTCTAGGAACTCGGACATTGGCAGAAGTCCATGAATTATTATTTTTGTAACGCTAAAATTCTAATCAGATGCAAAAAGACATATAACATAAAAATACACTTCATAAAATTTTGAAATTTAAATATAATTATTATAATAATGATTAGAGAAAGGAAGGAATTAGATAAATTCAAACCTTAGTTCTGATGTACAAATAATAGTGCAGTAAGATTATGAGTAGAGATTTTTGTGCTTTTTTCTTTAGTGTTTCTTCTTTTTTTTATTTTTCTTCCGCTTCCTTATTTAATAATGGATGTGTATTAGGGTAAATTGAAGCTGAAACCTTTGTCAATACTGAACAACAACCACAAGACATTTTAGGAGATATTGACCCAGACAATAACTATTTTAATCTTATTAATAAGTGTGCTTATTATGATGAACAATTAAATGGAATTATGAATTCAGATCAGACATTGACAGTATTAATAGTAGGAGTCTCTATGCAAACTTGGATAGTGTTAAGGAGTTTTAAATCAATTTAACACCCCATTTAGGATTATTGCAATAAGTGAAATATGGATTAATGAAGAAAAAGATACAGATTTTGAATTATATGATATGAGATGTACACAAAAATAGGAAATGTAAAAGTGGTGGTGGGGTCAAAAGTGGACACAACTGACACATTTTTTCAAAAATTTATAACCTCTGCCCCATTTGGCTGCTCCTCAGGGACATTTGTTGGCCATTGGGAGCAGACAAGAGGGGGAGGGAGGAGGAAAATATGCAAACATTGCCAGTGCACGCTATGAGTTTAAAGACAGAACAGGCCCTTAAAGAATGATTACCACACTGGAATGTTTGGAGTAATGAGAGAACCATATGAGGAAGGAGATTTATCTTGAAACACAAAATATAATAGACACATTAAACAGCTTGTTAATATAGCATATTAAAACAGTTCATATATGGATAAAAAATTATAGTTATATGTTGTAACACACCCACACACACTTATAAAATATGTGATTTTAACAGATAAATGCAGAATTAGTGAATTTCTATTACAAGGTAATATTAGATGATAAAAGTAGTTGCAGAAATATTTGTGATCATAAATAAAATTAAGACAAATCACTTTATATTTCGTATTGCTCATTGATACTTCCATACTTGACCTATTGTATAGAAGCCTGGGGTAACAATTATAAAGGTATACTTAATTTATTGCTAACATTACAAAAAGGGCTGTCCATGTTATACACAAAGTCTGGTATTTTGAACATACTAATTTATTGTTTACACATTAAAGTTATTGAAATTGCAGGATCTGGTTGATTATTATATAGTACAATTAATGTTTAGAAAAAAGAAAAATGAAAATCTTTATAAGACCTAAAGGCTCAATAAAACTTAATCTGGCATTGATAATTTTGTAGGTAGTTGAGGTGATAATATATATTTGGCAAATGGGAAAAAATAATTCAAGGAGCCCTTATAAGTATAATTATTAGTTTATTGATCTTAGTTTTTTTTGGATGTTGTATCCCCATAATTAAAAGAATAAAATAAATAAAATTAAAATTAAGAGAATGACTTCCGGTCTGGACGCCATGGCGACTGCAGCTTAACACTGAAGTTCTCAGACCCAATTCAGGATAACACCTTGAAAATCAAACTTAACGGATTTTTGGAGGAGTGAAAATCAAAAGACAAAATCATCATGTCTAAAGGAAAACAGAAGAAACTGAAATTCTCCAGGCCAGGACACGTATCGGCCGGAGAATCCGAACTGGAAGATCTCCGTTCAGAAGACGAGGAACTGGTGATAGCTAACAAAAGGGTTAGCCTGAAATCACTATTTGAGGAGCTACGACGATTTCGCCGAGATGTTACGGCCGAATTTCGGGAATTCAGAGAAGAATTGAAAAGGACAAACAGCAGAGTGGACCAGGCCGAGAACCGAATCTTGGAAACAGAGGATCGAATAAAAGTGCTCGAAGATTCTGTGCTAGACCTACGCAAAAGACAAGCAGCTATAGAGGCTAAGCTAACCGACCAAGAAGGAAAACAAAGAAGAGACAACATAAGAATTCATGGTCTGATAGAAGGAACCGAAAATGGTTTTAACTCAATGGCAGAATGCGTGGAATCCTTACTAAGAGAGAAATTGGATATTCCACAAACCACCGACTTGAAGATAGAAAAGGCACATCGTTCATTAGCCGCTAGGCCGGCGGCGGAAGCGCCCCCACGTTCGGTGTTGGTAAGATTTTCCAATTTCAAAATAAAACAAGAGGTTGTAAGACTGGCCTGGCAGAAAAAAGGATTTATGCACCAGGAGAGAAAAGTCTACGTGGAACACAATTACGCCCCGGAGGTCCTTAAAAAGCGCAGGGAATACAATGACACGAAAAAGGTGTTAAGAGAGAAGAAATTGCGCTTTCAGACACCATTTCCTGCGAAGTTAAGGGTCTTCTATGGTGATGAAACGTGTCTCTATAATTCGGCGGAAGAAGCAACAGCTGACATGGCGAAAAGAGGCCTCCCGGTAACGGTATTTAAACCCCCAGCAGACCCGAGTGAGAAGATCAAAGCGCAAACATGGACAACACAAAGACCTTCAAAATCCACGGACCAGCAGCGGGAAACCCAGCACCAGAGCGTCGCGGATAAACTATCCGTTTTCAGGTTGGAATAGCGACCTTTTTTTTTTTTTTTTTTTTTCTCACGGCAGCACGGTGGTGCAGTGGTTAGCGCTGTTGCCTTACAGCTAGAAGGTTCCTGGTTCGAATCCCTGGGCTGGCAGGGGTTGGAACCTTTCTGTATGGAGTTTGCATGTTCTCCCTGTGCTGTGTGGGTTTACTCCGGGGGCTCCGGTTTCCTCCCACAATCCAAAGACATGCATGTTAGGTTAATTGGTTGTTCTAAATTGTCCTTAGATATCTGTTTCCTATAGGCCCTTAGAATAGAGGGTTAGCATTAGTGAAAGCGCTTTGAGTGGTCTTTGTGACTAGAAAAGCGCTATATAAGTGCAGGTTAGTTAGTTAGTTAGTTCTCTTGAATCAATCCGCACATCCAACCCCCCTCATACAAGGTAACAAACATTAAAGGAGATGCATATTCAGCATGTGGTAAAACATTTCATGGAACAATCATATTATTTGAAACAAATAAGTCTTTGTAATAAAAAAAAAAAAAAACTTGTTAAAATAGAAATGTGACAATAATCCACATGTTCTCCTCATACTAACAAATACTGTTTTTGCGTGAATGTTTGATGTGATGGGGGTGGGAGGGTGCACACAATTTCACAGGGTTTAGGCATAAAAGGAAAAAAAAAAAAAAATCATTACAAGTTTGGATTGGGTTCTGAAACTCACGTTAAAAGCATGGGACTACTTTCAGTGGTAAGAGAGGGCCCTCAACACGTAACAGAGTTTGAGGAATTTCCCTCAGAGCCTTCACTCCATCAAGGCTCTTACAGGGTCTTTAAAAAGACCTCAGCTCAGGAAGTTCTTATGACAGCTTTTTGTTTTAAAGTTTTTTACACTACGTTCTTAATGTTTTTCTTGTTTTTAATGTTCTTTCAGTTTCTGAGTAGCACAAAAGAGGGCCACCACACAGTTATACTAAACAAAACAACACAATGGAGAAACAGGGTGTAACCAAAATAATTTCATATAATGTAAAAGGAATCCTGAATCCAGTTAAAAGATCCAAGATTCTAGGCAAAATGAAAAAAGACAAAGCAGGAATAATACTTTTACAAGAAACCCACCTAACAGACGTGGAACACAATAAACTCAGTAGACAAGGGTTTAAAATGATCTCTTCATCTTCATATAAATCAGGGAGGAGGAGGGGAGTAGCGACATTGATATCAACCAAAATTACATTTGAAAAAAAATCAGAACACAAAGATAAAGAAGGGAGATACAGTTTGGTAACTGGGCGGCTAGAGGGAGAAGATATCACCCTGCTGAATGTGTATGCTCCCCCAGGGGCTAACTGGAAATTTTATAAAAATGTATTCGACCTAATGATAACTAAAGCTCAAGGTTTAGTGATATGTGGTGGGGACTTCAATCTTAGACTGAATCCATACTGGGATGCTTCTGGTAATTCCCCACATCAAAATAACACCCAAAACAGGAAGACTCGGATGCTACTAAAAGAATTGGGAATCTGTGACGTGTGGAGGGAACTCAACCCCAGTGTAAAAGACTATACATTTTACTCAACTCCACATTCATCTTACTCAAGGATTGACTATTTTTTTATGTTTAATAGAGACATTGGAAGAGTAAAAACATGTAAAATAGGACTGATGGATCTCTCCGACCACAGTCCGATCTACATGGACTTAAATATCCAAAAATACACAAATAATACATTTTCTTGGAGGTTAAATTCAAATGTCCTGAAAGGACCATTGAAAGATGAATTGGAATCAGATATTCTCAGATATTTGGAAGATAACGATAATGGAGAAGTATCCCCTTTAATACTGTGGGATGCATGTAAAGCTGTAATAAGAGGAAAGATTATTGCAAAACTGGCAACCCAAAAGAAACTAAGACAAGAAAAACTATCCACATTAGAGTCAGAACTTAGGAACCTAGAAAAAGAACACAAAGGCAACACTCATTCTACTGACTCGCTCAAGATTAAGGAAATTAAAAACCAAATAAATGAGATCTACACAATAGAAATCCAGAAGAAACTTACATTTCTGAAACAAAAATACTATGAAGCAGGCAGTAAATCGGCAAAATTGCTAGCCTATAAATTGAGGAAACATCAAACAGAAAGAGCAATCTACAAAATCAGAGACCCAGTATCAAAGGAAATAAAATTCAGAATTCAGGATATTCTTAAAAACTTCGAGAATTACTATAAGAACTTATACTCCCACAAAAAACATAAAAACGCATCCGAGGCATTCCTAAACACAATAAACCTTCCCCAACTTACGGAGTCACAAAATAAAACACTACTGTCAGAAATACATCCTAAAGAATTGGAAAAAGCAATTATGAAACTTAAAGCTAACAAATCCCCAGGAGCTGATGGCTATACAGCAGAGTGGTACAAAACCTTTAAACAGCAACTATCTCCTCTCCTCCTGAAAACATTTAATTATGTCCTCCACACAGGGGAAATCCCCCCCTCCTGGAGAGAAGGGGTCATTGCAGTTATACCTAAACCTGAAAAGGATAACCTAGAGTGCTCCAACTACAGACCAATCAGTGTACTAAATCAGGACTATAAGCTTTTTACCATTATCCTTGCCAAAAGGTTAGAAAATATACTGACAGACCTAATTCATTTAGACCAAACAGGTTTTATAAGACAAAGACAGACACAAGACAACATTCGACGCACTTTACACATAATTCATCATATAAAAAAATATATAACTTAAATGCAGTCATATTGGGATTAGATGCTGAAAAAGCATTCGATTCGGTTGACTGGTCTTTTCTATATAGAATCTTATCCAGTTTCAATTTTCATAACAACTTCATTAGAACTATACAGGCATTATATAAAAAACCAACAGCTAAAATAAGGATTAACGGTAATTTATCATCATCTTTTGAACTGGAAAGAGGATGTCGTCAGGGCTGCCCCCTGTCTCCACTGCTCTTTGCAATCTTCATAGAACCTCTGAGCCAATGGATAAGACAAAACCAAAAAATTCAAGGTATTACACTTGGTCAGAAGGAACATAAAATAGCACTCTTTGCTGATGACATTTTAATATACCTAGGGCAGCCGGACACTTCTTTACCAGAACTAACCTCAGTTTTTTCAGAGTATGGAGATTTATCGGGGTACAAATTAAATATGCATAAAACCCAAGTTTTAACATTCAACTATGACCCAAATCATTATTCACTAAGCAAACTCAAAACTAACTGGGAGTCGGAATCTATGAAATATCTGGGGGTCAATATCCCGAAACAACTCAACAAAATTATATCACTAAACTATGATCCACTGGTGACAAAAATAAAATCTGACCTAGCAAGATGGAATATGATACCATTCTTGGGTACTGCACAAAGAATTGAAGCAGTCAAAATGAATATACTTCCACGTCTTCTATACCTTTTCCAAACAATACCGGTAGAACCTCCCAAAAAAACATGGCAGGAGCTGGACAGAAGGATCTCAAGATTCATATGTCAGGGCAAGAGACCTAGAATCAGATATAGAACCCTACAGCTAAACAAAGACAAAGGTGGGCTCGCGCTGCCAAATATCAGGGACTACTTTAAAGCCGCACAAATTAAAACTTTAGTAGAGATATGTAACCCAGTCTACACTGCACAATGGAAGGAGATCGAATGCCAAATAACAAGTGACATCCCCCTACAGGCGATAATAGGGAACAATGTCTTACCTAAGCTTTTGAATAACACTAACCCGTGGATAGAGACCCCGCTAAAAATTTGGTTTAAGATAGTCAGTGAGAATCAAACTAAAGAGCCCTATCGACTTCTGCAATGGATCGCCTATGATCAGGACTTTACTCCTAATAAAACAGACACCAGATTTAAAAAGTGGAAGGAGAAAGGGCTGATAAAATATTACGATTTTTTTAAAGGGCAAATCTTAAGAAGTTTTGAAGATTTGAAAAAACAAGGCCTAATAAATCAAGACCTTTACAGGTTCTTCCAGCTTAGACACCACATAAACAATATACTTAAAAAGGAGGTTTTGGAAAGGGCCCAGTCAGGTGTTCTGAAGGTCTTCTTAATGGCATATAAAGGGATCCCAGGGATCAGATACATTTCTAAAATATACCAAGGTCTTCAAGACTTAAAAGGAGACAACACATCTTATATAAAAGAGAGATGGGAAAAAGAGGGGAATTTCACTTTACAACTGGAAATATGGGAAAAGCTAAATAAACAGCAATGGAAAAGTACCTCATCCCTGCAGTGGAGAGAATTTGGATGGAAAAACTTGGCAAGATTTTTCAGAACACCTGCACAAAACAAATTTACCCATAAGGGATTGAACTGTTGGCGCTTGTGTGGTGAAAAGACTGCAAATCATTTTCATGTGTTTTGGTCATGCCCAGTTATCCACCAATATTGGACCAAGGTACAGACAATATTGGGGAAAATATTCAAAATTACAGTTCCCTTTTCTTTTGTAACTTTGTATTTGGGTTTACTACCGGACTCACTGGAAAGACGAGGAGAAAAATACTTATTCAATGTTTTAATATTGGCAAGCAAAAAAGCTCTAACTAAAAAATGGATGTTGAAGGACTGTCCTACACCTGAAGATTGGACTAACGTGATCCAAGACATTTACTCGATGGAAAAGTTGACATTCGCACTGAGACAGGACATGGATGTGTTCATGAACTTTTGGCAACCCTGGACCGCATATGTGTCTTCCATTAGATCTAATCTTTGACAAATACCATTTCAATAATGGTTCCGCTCTTTGTTCCAACGCTACTCAGATGCTCTTTTATCTTTATTTACTTACTTTTTCTTTTTGTTTGTTTTTTACTGGTTTGTTTGTTTTCTTTTTTGTTATTTGTTTCTTGTTTTTTTTTTCTCTTTAATTTCACTTTTTCTTTCACTTTAAAAAAAAAAAAAAAGGGGGTGTTGTAAGAATTAATCTTCCAATGTTGTCAGATATCAGAAAATAAGGGAACATGTGATGAAAATGTAAACACTGCATTGCTGTAACGACCTGTATACCCTTTACAAAAACTTAAATAAAAAAAAAAAAAAAAAAAAAAAATTAAGAGAATAAAAATAAAAGAAAGATCTATTTTAGTGGCCTTCTCTTCCAAGGACCGCCTCCATAGCAAGGGGACCCACCTGCCCACCTATTGCCAGGACGATGACGAGGTTGTGCCATGACTGATGGGGATCCAGAAGACGCCGATGAGATAGTTTAGGGTCTACGATAGTGTCTACAATGTACATTCACATGGTGTTAGATTTTGCTTTGCATTGCTGCTGCCCCACAGGTTTCCTCTGTGATAAATGATTAATGAAAGAATAGATGCATGTATATGAATGTATTTGTGTATGCATGTACGCATTTTCACATATATTCATATCTATGCATAGATGAGGATAG
Source organism: Pholidichthys leucotaenia (assembly GCA_020510985.1). Lineage (NCBI taxonomy): Eukaryota > Metazoa > Chordata > Actinopteri > Cichliformes > Pholidichthyidae > Pholidichthys > Pholidichthys leucotaenia. Next base: position 280,389,268 of record CM035840.1, on the reverse strand, counting down.
TTTAGTTTTGAATATATTTTACACATATAGGATTGTTAGCTGTATTAACTGATGATGTCTGCACCACACCCGATGTCCTCTGGAGAGATGGCGACCTGAGGGGGGCAGGTCTATGCGAATGCCGGAAGGAGGACATCACGCACATATAGAACTTGGAAACACTATACACATAGGGGGTAGACTAGGGTTATGAGATGGGTTTTAGACCCATCTCAACAGGGGGAGATGCAAAAACGTAGGTTTAGATAGATGGATAGATAGATAGATTATATAGATAGGTGCCCTGATAGGACACCTCATCAGGGGGAATTGTTGATAAATTGATTTGATTTCTCTGTCTTTCTGTCTCTCACACTTCTTTATCTGCTTGCTGTACATGCTACACTGCAGAGTGTAGATTACACCCCATAATTCTTCTGAGAGAGAAGAAGAGGATCTTCAGGTCTGGGAACAGGGAGATGCTGAAGTCGGTACAGAGGGAGCTGAGGAGAAAGATCAGAGAAGGCAAGGACAGCTTCAGGAAGAAGATGGAGGACAAGCTGCAACAGAGCGACATCAGCGGGGTCTGGAGAAACCTCAAAACCATCTCGGGGCTCCAGAATACCTCCCCCCAGGCCACAGGGGGCAGGGAGTGGGCGAACAACCTGAATCTGTTTTTCAATAGATTTGACCAACCGCCCTCCCCCCTGACTGCACAACAACCACTGCTGCCTCTAAAGAAATCAAGTCCTGCTGCCCACTCCCCACTCCACCAACACCCCCCCACTCCCAACACACAGCCCCCCATCCTGACCCTGACCAGGACCCAGGTGAGGACGGAGCTGAGGAAGATCAAGGCGAGGAAGGCGCCGGGACCGGACGGCATCAGTGCAAAGCTCCTCAAGTCCTGTGCAGACCAGCTGTGTGGGATTGTGACGTATATCTTCAACATGAGCCTGAAACTGGGGAGGGTACCACAGCTGTGGAAAACATCTTGTGTGGTACCTGTACCAAAAACTTCCCACCCCAAAGACCTGAACAGCTACAGACCGGTGGCCTTGACGTCCCACTTGATGAAGACCCTGGAGAGACTGCTCCTTGCTCACCTCCGCCCCCTGGTGGAACCAGCGATGGATCCACTCCAGTTCGCCTACCAGCATGGCATTGGGGTGGAGGATGCGGTGATCTTCCTCCTTCACCGTTCTCTGTCCCACCTGGAGAAGCCCGGGAATATGGTGAGGATCATGTTCTTTGACTTCTCCAGTGCTTTCAACACCATCCAACCGATGATCCTGAAGGACAAGCTGCTGCGCGCAGGGGTGGACCAGCACCTGTCATCATGGATCCTGGACTACCTCACGAACCGGCCTCAGTTTGTGAGAACCCGGGACTGTGTGTCCGACACGATCATCAGTAGCACGGGGGCCCCCCAGGGAACGGTGCTGGCTCCCTTCCTGTTCACTCTTTATACTGCGGACTTCTCACACAACACAACACACTGCCATCTACAGAAGTTCTCTGATGACTCTGCGATCGTTGGCCTCATCTCCAATGGAGATGAAGCTGAGTACAGAGGGCTTATCCAGGACTTCGTGGACTGGTGCCATCGGAACTGCCTCCAGATCAACGCGAGGAAAACTAAGGAGCTGGTGGTGGACTGCCGCAGGCATGGGCAGCCCCTCACAGTACCAGTAAATATACAGGGAACAGACATCGAGATGGTGACATCCTATAAGTACCTGGGTATTCATCTGAACAATAAACTAGACTGGTCACACAATACTGATGCACTCTACAAGAAGGGACAGCGCAGGCTGTTCCTGCTGAGGAGACTCAGGTCTTTTGGTGTACAAGGGGCGCTGCTGAAGTCATTCTATGACACGGTGGTGGCATCAGCCATCACTTTTGGAGTGGTCTGCTGGGGCAGTGGCATTACTGCAGCCGATAGGAAGAGACTGAACAAACTGATTAAGAAAGCTAGCTCTGTCCTGGGGCAGCGCCTTGATCCGATGGAGGAGATAGGAGAGAGAAGGACGGTGGCTAAACTGTCATCTCTGCTGGAGTCCGAGTTCCACCCTATGCAGGACATACTGAATGCACTGAGGAGCTCATTTAGCAGCAGACTACATCATCCCAGGTGCACAACCGAGAGGTTTCGTAGGTCCTTCCTACCAACAGCTGTCAGACTGTACAACCTAAGCAGGGCTGCTCGCAGAGATAGCAAAAAGACGTAACAAACTAATAGTTTTTTGAATGCAAAAGATGCAATAGACTTACACAATGGTCCCCTCCGGCATACAACTAGGAACTTACCGGTCGCTATGGAGGGTGAGAATATGTATGGGCACATAATCATACCATGTAGGATAACTAAGTAGACGGTTATGCTGTTTCATTCCATCTAGCAACAATGCTCTGCACTGTGTGTGTTTATATATTTACATATTTATTCCATCTAGCTACAATGCTCAGCACTGGGTGTGTTTATATATTTATATATCTACATATTATTCCATCTAGCTACATTGCTCCGCACTGTGTGTGTTTATATACTTGCATATTTATTCCACCTAGCTGCAATGCTCCGTACTGTGGGTGTTTATATATTTACATATTTATTCCATCTAGCTACAATGCTCTGCACTGTGTTCATATATTCATATATTTATTCCATCCAGCTACAATGCTCTGCACTGTGTGTCTGTGTGTGTGTGTATATATATATATTTTATAGTAATACGTACATATGTATATTAGCTGCTCTTGCTTGCTTGGTTTTTTTTGTTTTGTTTTTTTTCTTGCCTTCTGATTGTTGCTCTGAGTGTTGCTATCCCTGTGCTGTTGCAATCCTGGAATTTCCCCGTTGTGGGACTAATAAAGGCTTATCTTATCTTATCTTATCTTATAATTCTTCTTGCCTTGAGAGAGAGCAGTCGCATTTTTCTTCCCTCCTCTCGTCTGCCTTCCTGATCTATTCCCAGCTTTGCAATGTTGCGTTTTTGTCTGTGTTTAGTCGCTCTTCTCCTGCTGAATCTTAATCTAAACGGAAATTATGGATTTGGAAGTGGCTTAAATGTGCTATTGTCACTATTTTTCAACAAGAATCGGGCCAAGGGGGAGCCCAAGAATTGGGACCTGCGAGGAGACTCATGGACATTGGAATTCATGCGTCTGTGGAAACATTATTGGTTATGATCTCAGGACTTCTATTTTTGGCTGTGAAGTTCCCTGATGCATCAGAAATTGAAGGAAGTTGAGAGAGCTGATCAAAGCGGACCCGGCAAGCTCCTTCATCAAATTCGACCAGTTGGGGAGGGCACGAGTAGCGGCAAAGGTGAACTGAATGACAGTGATTCAGTGGAGGAATACATCTGGAGCCCTGTGCTCTCCATGGAAAAAAGCTTAAGCCTGCATGGAAATTATAGGCACAGAATTGCACGGATGAGGAAAAATTTTATTCTCTGAGTGCACTGTGCTGATTTGATTTGATCTTGTCTTTTGTGCCCCGTGTTTACATTACATTCCTCCTGACGAAGATAAGCGGAACGAGCGGCTCTCTGCTAACCCAAACAAGACACAGTTGTTATTGTCTCAACAGATGAACGCTCAAGGACAGTGCACCATGTGAACAATTTACCACCTGCAAGCAGAGCGAGAGACACTAGAGTCTAGCGTCTCTCGCTAGACTCTAGCGAGAGAGTCTAGCGGCTAGACTGTTTAGATCACATGACTTTAACATCTATCCACTGCCAGGAGGCGCCCTCTGCTGTTCACTAGCAATTGACACACCTACACTTGCACTCAACACTACACTACTGACACATTTACTGATGTATATTCACAATACACTGACTCTCTCAACTACTGCTTTGTCATTGTGTGATCTATTGTCTGCTAATTGTGCATTTGAGAGTTTTTTTTTTCTTGTAATCAAAATTTTGGTCACAAATGAGCTCTATTTTGATCAACAATGCGTTTTTTCTCTCTCCTATTGTGTTTTTCCCTATCCTCCCCCCACCCCCCCTTCCCCCCCCCCCCCCCCCCCCATTCGACTGGCGCCTCCGGGCTGCCCCAGCTATGGGATGCGCTTACTGAGCGCGCCCAATGTCAAGTCAAATTTCAATTCTCCTGTATGTATTACGTATGGTAGTATTGACAATAAACCTTATTCATTCATTCATTCATTCATAATTCATTCGCTGAAATCAGTTAGAATCAGCTCTGTACACAGCTGAGCTGACACGTAAGTTTAAAATATGTTACAGATACAATGAGGTAAAAACCCCTCCCTCTTGCATGACGGGGGTGATCAGGCTATAAAAACCATAGGGCTCCATTTTGGGGGGGGGGGCACACTCAACCAGGAATTGCCTAAAGAGGTGTGTCCCGGCGCTGCCTGTAACCATATCTCACTTTCAGTAAAAAAAGGAAAATATACTTCATCTCTCAGCCTGGTTATTTGGCCGTCATATCAAAGAACTGGGGTTTAAGGTAGTTTAGACTCAACAGTTTATTCCATAGTAATTTTTTTTTTTTTAACCGTGTGTGTGTGTGTGTGTGTGTGTCAGCTGTGATTCCAGGGAAGGAGACACCTCCAACCTGGAGACGGATGAGGCTGTGTTACTACGGCGACAGAAACAGATCAACTACGGCAAAAACACGCTGGCCTACGACAGATACATCAGAGAGGTCCCCAAGTACGAAAGTACACCCTAGCACACGCGCTAACACACAGATACTTCAGCAAGGTCCCCAAGTACAACAACATACCAGCACATGCACACCGTCAGCTGTCTGTCCCCATGTCCCTGCTGTGTCTCTACTGTCCCCCTCCCTGGGCCACTGTTTATTCATCCACTGTTCCCTGAACAAATCGGTGGTTTGTGATGGTGAAAACAGAGCACCAGTCTGGTACAAGCTGCTGTTTAATGTATTCAGTGAGTCTCTCTGTGCCGATTAGATCAAACCTGCTGATGTCAGACTAGCAGAATTCAGTCCCAGCCATGTAGAACTGCAGGGCTGGCAGCAGCTGCGGCGTTAGCAGCAGTTTGACATTATAAATAAAAACATGAGCTGAATGCAACAGTTTGAAAAGGAAACTTTAACTGCTGTTTTTGCTTTCAAAGTAAAGCTGAGCCTTCACCATAACAGTGACTATGTTTACATGGACACAAGTAACCGGATTAAAAGCCTGATCGGAATAAAAATGCTTCATGTAAACATGCCAATCTGAATATTCTGACCCGATCACACTCATTCAGATCAAAATTTCATTCCGATTGAGACGGGTGGGTTATGCTGATTGTTAATCCAAATGGTGCGCATATAAACACTTATTCCGAAGGTTGGGTAGAAAATATGTTTACTGCCATGTCTGTGCATCAGCCACATATCGACGTGACATATTTCCACCTTTACAGCAGCTAGCGGAAGACATGGCGGGAGTAAAACAGAACTGGTCTGTATCGTCCTGCTGTCTCCCTCTGTTCGTCATATGCAGAAGTATGAACTCCTGGACTTGTAGCTTCATTACAGAGACCAGCAGAAGCAGAAGTACAGTCTGAATAACACAACACAGGTCTATTTCAAAAAGAGAAAGACACAAAGCGGGACTTGCTAACACCGGAAGTTGCTTCTTCTTCTACTATTTTTGGAATGTCGAAATGTTGACGTGCACATGTCAAAATTATTTATTCCGTTCAAACGTGTGACACATGGAAACACGTCCTAATCGGATCAGCTTTTTCAGGATCTGTGTGAACAGTTAAGTTCTGATCTGAATTGTAATCAGACTGAAGAAATTTTGCCCATGTAACCGTAGCTAATGATGATTTTTAGTCAGAAATGTAAATTTCTTCTTTGATGAATAAAAACAAAGTAAAACTGAAGTAGTGATAATTATAAATCATTTATAAATAATGTCACTGACCTACTAGCCATGTTTACGTGGACACAAGTAACCAGATTCAAAGCCTGATGGGAACAAAAATGCTTCATGTAAACACGCCAATCTGAATATTCTGACCTGATCGTGCTCATTCAGATCAAAATTTCCTTCTGATTGAGACGGGTGGGTTATGCCGATTGTTAGTCCGAATGGTGCGCATATAAACACTTATTCTGAAGTTTGGGTAGAAAATATGTTTACTGCGCATGTCTGTACGTCAGCCATACGTTGACGTGACGCATTTCCATCTTTACAGCAGCTAGCGGAAGACATGGCGGGAGTAAAACAGAACTGGTTTGGATCGTCCTGCTGTCTCCCTCTGTTCGTCATATGCAGAAGTATGTACTGCTGTGCTTGTAGCTTCATTACGGAGACCAGCAGAAGCAGAAGTACAGTCTGAATAACACAATACAGGTCCATTTCAAAAAGAGAAAGACACAAAGCAGATTTGTTTACATCAGAAGTTGCTTCTTCTATTTCCACAATGGCAGATAATTCTGCACATGTTAAAATGATTTAGTCCATTCAAACGTGTGACGCATGTAAACACACGTCATAATCGGATCAGCTTTTTCAGGGTCCATGTAAACACTAAAGTTCTGATCTGAACTGTAATCAGAACATCAGAACATGGCTACTGATACATGAAGTTCTACTGAGCGTTCCTCTGTGGGACTCTTCTTCTGGATGAAGAACAATAAAGTTCAAAAATCATCAAAACTAGAGTGAGAATCCTGATGTTGGTTTGACGTCCCATTGTCCTGCTCTGGTCTGCTGTCTCTGCTGTTGTCCCGCAGTAATTGTGTGTCTGTCGTCCTCAGATATCGTCCACCCAAAAACACCTAACAAGTTCTTAGCTGTCCCGCTGTAGCTGTTGTGTCTCAGTTGTCCTGTGTCTCAGCTGTGGTGTGTCCCTCGTCCTCAGACACCTCCGTCAGCCCGGCATCCACCCAAAGACCCCAAACAAGTTCAGGAAGTACAGCCGACGGTCGTGGGACCAGCAGATCAAACTGTGGAAGGTCAAACTCCACGCGTGGGACCCCCCAAAGGTGGAGGGACAGGACCAAGACCAGCTGGACAACAGGTACGAGGACCGGGATGGGGTTTTGCACGGTCTGGGTCGTCATAGCAGGATTCACTGTGTCTTTGTTCCTGCAGTGATCAGCTGGATCTGGGCGACGTCATGGACTTTGAGCTGGACTTCCCCACCGAGTCAGAACCTCAGAACCCAGCAGCAGGACACAGCTGTCCACTGGAGGTTAGTTTGTCCACACTGGAGGGTAGGTCCGTCCTCACCAGTGTCTGAAGATTTCTGAGGTTCTTTAATAGCCTGGTGATGATGATGATGAAGGTTAATTAATTCTGACCCGTTAACTGTCCACGTCCGTGTCCTTCAGTACAACCACTGCTCAGGAACTCCTGTTAAAGTCCAGAAGACGTCAGATTCTGATTGGTCCTAGCTCAGCAGACCGCTGGACCTTCCTCCTGGTACCGGTGCTGGTTCTGCTCCGATCATCTACATGGTCTCAGGGTCGCTGTTTTATTCTGGGGATTTTACAGCCAAGTTTTAGAAGAGACTTTGGTCCGTGTTCATGTCTGAGGTCCAGGAGTGTGGTGTTGTGCTAATGAATAAACAGGAAGTGGGTGTGGTTTTAATTTAACGTGATGGTCATGTTGGATCCAAAACACGCTGACTGACAATGTTTTTATGACGTCACATTAATGACTATAAATCTGCTGTGAAATAAAGCCTGAGTCAGCGTGTTTTAACATGGAGTTGATGAATCCTCTGCTACAGTGAAGACGTCAGCGTTTGTTTTTATTGCCAACATTTTTCCGTGTATGTAAAAGTTTGGTTTCCCTGAATTTTTCTTATTATTATTTTGTTATTGGGTTTGTTTTCTAAAATACTGATGTGATGATGTTTCTGTTCTTGTTTATTGACTTTGAAATAAAAAAACTTAAATGTGTAAATTTGTCTTTTTTTCTGTTGCCAGTTGTGTTGTTAGAGGCTTGTTTCAGGTATTTTACTTGAAAATTTTAATTATGTGGTGACAACATTAAATCTGTGGAAGTCCAAATGTAATGTGAGCTGGACTGAACACCATAGTGTTCTGGAGTTTTAGTTCCCGTGAATAATTGTGTCATGCCTTAAAAGTGTGTTAAAGCTTCACATTAAACTTCCTCACAGCGTGATAATCCTGCAGGCAACAGACGATTTGTTGAATGAATGAATGAATTTATTTCGGATAGTACAGTACAGGTTAAAAGAAACTGTATAATGTAACAACAAGGTCAAATTAGACAAAGACTCCTACTACTATACAATTCCACGTAAGTTATCCGAAATGGGTGATGGCTGAAGCCGCAGTTTATATTGCCCACCCATATTCCATCCAAGAATTCAAAAGAGAAAAACAAGACAAGAGCGATTACAATTTAAAACAAAGCTAAGACAAAATGTGACTTGAGAGAAAAAAGAAAACTAAGCTAGGCTAAGTTAAGCGGTTACTATTATCTAAGACAAAATGTGACAGAGAAAAAAAAACTAAGCTACAACACAACACAGGCTGGATATGTCAATCCTTATGTGAGTTTACATGTCGTCTTGTAAATATGTTTGGAGTATTTCTTCCTTTAGTTTTTGTTTAAATTGTCCAAGCGTACATGATTTTAATTCAGGTCCAAAATCGTTCCATAATCTGACTCCTTGCACTGAAATACAGTGTTGCTTGGTGGTTGTTCTCACTGTAGGCTTTTGAAATATACATGTTCCTCTGAAGTGATATCGTTTCTCCCTTGTTTGGAACAACTTTTGGATATTTGCGGGCAGTGATAAATTCTTCACTTTGAACATTATTATTGCGGTTTTAAAGTCAACCAGATCTCTCAACTTGAGAGTTTTTTGTTTAAGAAAAAGTGGGTTTGTTGGTTCCCTGTAAGCTGCTTTGTTTATTATTCTAATAGCTCTCTTTTGAAGCATAAAGAGTGGATATATGTTTGTTTTATATGTATTTCCCCATACTTAATTACAATATGTCATGTATGGGAGTATTAATGATACCGCCCAATCTCCCTACTCAGCGTTCCTTACAAAATCATGGCGCGCCTAATACTGCAACGCATTTCCCCAGAAATAGAGGATATTCTAAGTGTGGATCAAGCAGGTTTCCGCAAGGACCGCAGTACAGGAGAACAAGTACTGGCCCTAACCACCTTCATTGAAAATGGCTTCGAGAGCAGACTGAAGACAGGGGCTGTGTTTCTCGATCTTACAGCCGCCTATGATACGGTCTGGCACAAAGGCCTCCTCCTGAAACTTATAAAGGCGATCCCTGCTTGGGCAACAGCAATTATAAAAACCCTGCTGACCAACCGAAGGTTCAGAGTCCACCTCAGTCAGAACACAAGTGCATGGAGAATGCAGAAAAACGGACTCCCACAAGGCTCAGTTCTAGCTCCAACTCTGTTCAACCTCTACATAAACGACCTGCCTACTACAAAATCCCGCAAATTCATCTATGCAGACGACATCTGTTTGGCATTCCAAGCACCAGACTTTGAACCACTGGAACGGGTGCTCACGGAAGATCTTGCTAAACTGGACCAGTTCTGCAAAATCTGGCGCCTAAAACCAAGCCCAGCAAAAAACGTCTCCAGTGTATTTCATCTCCACAATGCAAAAGCTGCCAGAGAACTAAACATCCACCTGAGCGGACTCAAGCTTAAGCATGCCCCAAATCCAACTTATCTTGGAGTGACCCTTGATAGGACCTTATCCTTCAAGGAACATCTAAAGGGGACGGCTGCTAAGGTGAAAGTACGAAACAACCTGCTCTGCAAGCTCGCTGGTGCAAAATGGGGGGCGGCAGTCTCCACCCTGCGCACCTCAGCACTGGCCCTTTCATACTCTGTAGCAGAATATTGTGCCCCTGTCTGGTCCAGGTCATCTTACACACACCATGTAGACACCCAGCTCAACTCAACCATGAGAACTATAACTGGAACAATCCGCTCAACACCACTCCCCTGGCTCTCTGTACTGTCAAACATAGCCCCTCCACACATCCGGCGAGCAGCATTAACTCAAAGGATGCTCCAAAAAGTTAAAGATTTTCCTCACTTACCAATCCATGCAGATATCTACACCCCACCCACTGCCCGACTTTCATCCAGACGGCCGATTTGGAAAAACCCTCCCCCAGCTGACTTTACCATCCAGACAGCTTGGCAAGAGGAATGGGAGACCAAGGAGGTCCCAAACAAACAGCTGGTGATAAACCCCAACCAACAGGTCCCGGGCACCAACCTCCCAAGGAGACAGTGGTCTACACTCAATCGCTTCAGGACTGGACATGGCCCCTGCTTGGCCAGCCTTCACAGATGGGGCAGTAGCCCTAGCCCACTGTGCGCATGTGGAGAGGAGCAAACTATGGAACACATCATAGAGGCTTGCCCGCTCCAAAGACTGGAAGGAGGATTACACACCCTCCATACAGCAAACCAAGAGGCAACTGCTTGGCTTAAGGACTTTGCATTCGCTAAATAAAAAAATGAATGATACAAGGTGTATAGTGTGGGTTGATTCAGCAAATATTTCACTCTGTGTAATATTGCAATTGATTTGGATACTTTACCTTTAATATAATTAATATGTGACTTCCAACACAGTTTGTTATCAATTATTACTCCCAAGAAATTTAGTTTCAGATACCCTTTCAATCTCTACACCATTTACACTGAGTTTGGGTACTGGGTTGTTGTGATGGTTGTTAAAGACTATAAATTTTGTCTTACTTAAATTGAGCGTTAATTTGTTTGAATCAAACCACAGTTTAAGCTTTCCTAATTCCTTTCCGAGTGTATCCAGAAGTTGTTCCAAATTGTTTCCACTGCATAGCAGATTAGTGTCATCGGCAAACAGCATTAAGTCCATTTTTTCTGAAACTTTACATATATCGTTTATATACATATTGAATAATAATGGTCCCAAAACTGAACCCTGTGGGACTCCACAGGTGACCTTCAGTAACTCTGAGTTTTTGTTGCTAACACATACATACTGATATCTATTCTTTAAGTAACTACTTAACCAGGACAGTGCTACCCCTCTAATACCACAATTTTGTAGTTTCTTTAACAATAAATTGTGATCTACTGTATCAAATGCTTTTTTAAGATCTAGGAATACTCCAACTGAATACTCTTTATTTTCAATGGCTGTTGATATTTTTTCTGTAAATTCCATTAGGGCATATGCAGTTGTCCTCTTGTGTCTGAACCCATATTGCTGCTCACACAATAAATCATTCTTCAGTATGAAGTTGTCAGTTCTCTCATAGAATATTTTTTCAAGTATCTTGGAAAATTGTGGTAATAGTGAAATTGGTCTATAGTTTGAGAGTTCCCCTCTGTCGCCCGTCTTGTATATCGGAATTACTTGAGCTATTTTCATTGCATTGGGAAATATACCTGATTGGAGAGACAGGTTACAGATATACGTCAGTTGTTTTACTATGCATTCGATAACAGTTTTGACTAATAGCATGTCAATACCATCACAGTCTGTAGATGTTTTACTTCTGAACGATTTAACAATTTCAATGACCTCTCTTTCGTCTGTGTTCTTTATGAAGATGGAGTCTTTTACAGCAGTGTTATTGCATATTGTATCACCTGTAGGCACCATAGTGGGTATTTCTCGGGCCAGATTAGGTCCAATGTTAACAAAAAAATTATTAAATTCATCTGCAGGTGAAGCTATATTCACACTCTGAGTCGTTTTATTATTTTTTGGAATATTAGTTGGGTTGCTTGTATTTCTGCTTTTATTTCCAAGGATACTGTTGAGTATTGTCCATGTATTTTTAATATTGTCTTTGTTTTTCTCCAGTTCTTTACTGTAATAGTCTCTTTTACTACATCTTATTATATATGTTAACTTATTTTTGTATGTTTTATACCGCTGCTCTGCTTCTTTTGTCCTTTTCTTTAGGAAAGCTTTATATAATAAATTTTTCTTTTTACACGCCTTTTGTAGTCCTTTGGTTAACCATGGCTTATCAGCAAATTTGTGTTTAAGCTTTTTTTTACTAATGGGCAGTTTTTTTCATAAAGAGTGGTTACAATGTTTATAAATGTGTCATAGGCTTCATTTACATCTGATACATAGACTTCTGTCCAGTCTTGCTTCAGCAAGTCCTCTTTAAAAGAATTGATTGCATTTGGTGATTTGTATCTGAATGATTTTGTAATTTTTTCTGCTTTGGGCCCCGTGTGGCCATGGATAAGTGCAAAGGTTGGCAAGTGGTCACTTATATCATTTATCAATAATCCACTTTCTATTTTCTTATCGATAACATTGACAAACAGGTTGTCAATAAGTGTAGCAGAGTGAACTGTGATTCTACTGGGATGTGTTATTGTGGGATATAGACTCATGCTGTACATAGAGTTCATGAACTCTGTAACTACATTTTGTTGATGTGGATTTAGTAAATCAATATTGAAATCTCCACAAATTGCTACCATTTTCTTACTAGTAATATTATTGTACAGCTCGACTAATTTATCTCTGAATGTCTCAATGCAAGTTCCCGGTGTTCTATATATGCAGCTTATGATTAGATTTTTTGTTTTATCTTGGTCAATCTCAACAGTAACACATTCCAAGATCCCTGGTAGTGCAAAGGACATTTCATTTACAAGTTTACACCTATACAGGTCATCAATATACAGTGCAACACCACCACCCTTTTTTTGAGTTCTGTTAATATAAAACATCTGATATCCCTCTATTGCCATCAGGGGAGCCTGTTCTTCATTAAGCCAGGTTTCAGAGACTGCAATAGCTGTAAATTTTCTGTCTAGCTGTTTTAAATAGTCCTGAATCTGTGGAAAGTTTTTGTTAAGACTTCTGCTGTTGAAGTGTATTATTGACAGTTTACCATCTAGTTGCACTTGACTTTTGAATTGCTTTTCAGTGTAATATTCACAGTGGTTATGAATATTATTGAAAAAGTGGTTATCAGGATCAATATCATTCTCCATCTCTTGTGGTTTATGTTCAGCATAGTGGCATATTTTCAGAGTTTGAGTTTCCTCACTCTGTGTCAGATGACTTCCTCCAGCTGGGGATAATTGATGTCTACTCGAGTCGATCATAAGTTTTTGTTTATTTTGCTTATTTTTTTTAAAGTACTTTGGCATGGTGTATCAAAAGAACTATTCTTATCGTGTGTATGAATATGGATTATCATTGACTCATAATTTTTTTTAATCGGTGTTCATCTGTATTTATCTAAGTCAGTAGCATCTCTGATCATTATACTCTTTGCTTGCTCAGGTGTTCCATTTAGTTTAATCCAGATTCTACAATTTCTTGTCCAGGTTGCCTGTATCTTATTTTGTTTTTTCAGCATCCGTGCCTGCCGTGCTAATTCAGCGTTTTTTTTTGTCAGGTGTTCATTTAGGTAAACTTGAGTTCCCTGTAGCTTTTTGGCCTGCCTCAGTATGTCATTCTTTACCCTTCTGTTCACAAAGCGCATCACAATTGATTTCTTTGTTTTGGGATCTTTCTTCGGTAAAGCATAACAGGCTGAAATTGCATTAGCTTCTACCTTAATGTCTCTATTATTAAGGAACTGAAGCACTTGATTTTCTAAGGACACTGATTCACTCATGGGAGCATCTTCACCATTCAGTCCTGTTGTGGCATGGGCGTATGACTGATATCTGATGTCTAGTCCACTTATAACTAGGTCATCAATACGAGAACCTTGTTCAAGATCCTCGACGTGTTGCTCCAAAAGACGCCCGTGTTGCTCCAGGTCCATAATTTTTTTGTCTTTTTCTTTTATTATTAAATGTAGGGCTTGTACCTCTTCTATTAGGCCTATTATTTTTGGCCTGCTGGCTAGTCAATTTGGCCAATTCTTCTGACATAAAGTTCAGAGATTTTTTAATTTCTTCCATTTCCTCTTTTTTTGGTGGCATTTTACTGACCTGTGGATAGAAGATTTGTTCTTTTTTTAACATGGAGGATTTTGGTGTTCACCAGTTAGGGTACAAATGAGTAAATGTAAATTAGGTACCCATTTGCAGGAATAAAGGTGCAAAGTCATGATAAAAGATGCCAATTTAAAAATTACAAAAGTTGGAAATTACAGTTTACTTACACAAAATAAAAATTTAACCAGCACCCAGACGAGGATTAAAAATTTACAGGAAAAGTCACCTTTTTTTTTTTTTTTTTAGAGAAATTTCAGCTTCTGGAGGAGGGGGAGTCTTTCCTCTCATGAAGTCTCAGATTCATGAGAGGAAGTTGCTTTTTGGGGGAAAAAGTAAATTGTGAGAGAAAAGGTAAATTTACAGGGGGAAAAAATGGAAATTTTTGAAAAAAAAAGTTGCAAGATTCTAAGGGAAAAAGTTGCAAGTTTATGCAAAAAAATTTTTTAAATGTACAGGAAATGAGTCAAATTTATGAGAAAAGTTACAAACTTATGTGAGAGGAAAAAAATTTTTTTTTTATAACAAAGTTTCAAATCTGATAAAAAGTTGAAAATTTACAGGAAAAAAGTTGCATATTCATTTAAAAAAATTTACAGGAAAACAGTCACATCTATAAGAAGTTACAAACTTATGTGAGAAAAAAAAGTATTTTAAGGGAAAAGTTGATTCACAGGGAAAAAAGTTGCTAAGTTACAAGAAAATGCAAATTCATGAGAGAAAAGTCACAAAAATAAAAAAGGTTGCAAATCTATGAGGAAAAAGTTGAAAAATTATCCAGCCATCCATCTTCTACCGCTTTTCCGGAGGTCCGGGTCGCAGAGGCAGCAGTTCAACCAGAGAAGCCCAGACTTCCCTCTCCCCAGCCACCTGCTCCAGCTCTTCAGAGAGGATACCAAGGCGTTCCCCGACCAGCTGGGAGACATAGTCTCTCCACCGAGTCCTGGGTCTGCCCCAGGGTCTCCTCCCAGTGGGACGTGCCCGAAACACCTCAAGTGGGAGGCATCCAGGAGGCATCCTAATCAGATGCCCATACCACCTCAACTGACTCCTTTCAATGTGGAGGAGCAGCAGTTTTACTCTGAGCCTCTCCCGGATGACTGAGCTCCTCACCCTATCTCTGAGGGTGAGTCCAGCAATCCTACAGAGAAAGCTCATTTCAGCCGCTTGTATCCGCGATCTTGTTCTTTCGGTCATTACCCAATGCTCATGACCATAGGTGAGAGTAGGAACGTAGATTGACTGGTAAATCGACAGCTTTGCCTTAGAACTCAGCTCTCTCTTCACCACAACAGACTGGTACAACGTCCACATCACTGCAGATGCTGCTCCAATCTGTCTGTCAATCTCTCGCTCCATTTTCCCCTCACTCGTGAACAAGACCCCAAGATACTTAAACTCCTCCACTTGGGGCAGGAGCCTGTCCCCAACCCAGAGCCCAGAGAGGACAATCCACCTTTTTCCGGCTGAGGACCATAGACTCGGACTTGGAGGTGCTGATTCTCATCCCAGCCGCTTCACACTCAGCGGCAAACCGTCCCAGCAAGAGCTGTAGGTCATTGCTGGATGAAGCCAACAGGACAACATCATCTGCAAACAACAGAGATGAGATCCTGTGGTCACCAAACATGACACCCTCCATTCCCTGACTGCACCTAGAAATCCTGTCCATAAAAATTATGAACAGGATCGGTGACAAAGGGCAGCCCTGGCGGAGTCCAACTCTCACTGGGAATGACTCTGACCAAGTGTTGGCAATACGAACCAAACTCTCACAACGGTTGTACAGAGACTGAATAGCTCGTAACAACAAGCCCGATACCCCATACTCCCGAAGCACCCCCCACAAAAAACCACGAGGGACGCGGTCAAATGCCTTCTC
Organism: Pholidichthys leucotaenia; assembly: GCA_020510985.1. Lineage (NCBI taxonomy): Eukaryota > Metazoa > Chordata > Actinopteri > Cichliformes > Pholidichthyidae > Pholidichthys > Pholidichthys leucotaenia. The sequence goes on along the minus strand of CM035840.1, from coordinate 280,373,453 downwards.
CAAGTCCACAAAACACATGTAAACTGGTTGGGCAAACTCCCACGAACCCTCAAGAATTCTCGAGAGGGTAAAGAGCTGGTCCGACGTGCCACGGCCAGGATGAAAACCACATTGCTCCTCCTGAATCCGAGGTTCGACCAGCGGCCGGACTCTCCTCTCCAGCACCTTGGCATAGACCTTCCCAGGGAGGCTGAGGAGTGCGATCCCTCTAAAGTTGGAGCACACCCTCCGGTCCCCTTTTTTGAAGAGAGGAACCACCACCCCGGTTTGCCATGCCAAAGGCACTGCCCCCAACCTCCACGCAATGTTGCAGAGGCATGTCAACCATGACAGCCCAACAACATCCAGGGCCTTGAGGTACTCATGGCGAATCTCGTCCACCCCCGAGGCCCGGCCACCAAGGAGATTTTTAACCACCTTGGCGACCTCAGCCCCTGTGATAGGCAAGTCTTCCCCCTCGTCCCCAAACCCTGCTTCCTCTGTGGAAGGCATATCAGTGGGATTGAGGAGATCCTCAAAGTATTCCTTCCACCGCCCGACGATATCCCCAGTCAAAGTCAACAGCGCCCCATCCGCACCATACACAGTGTGGACAGGGAACTGCTTTCCCCTCCTGAGCCGCCGGACAGTTTGCCAGAATCTCTTCAAGGCCGACCGAAAGTCTTGTTCCATGGCCTCACTGAACTCCTCCCATACCCGGGTTTTTGCTTCAGCAACTATCCGAGCTGCACTCCGCTTGGCCTGCCGGTACACCTCAGCTGCTTTGGGAGTCCCACAAGCCAACCAAGCTTGATAGGACTCCTTCTTCAGCTTAATGGCCCCCCTCACCACTGGTGTCCACCACTTGGTTCGGGGGTTGCCACCACGAGATGCACCGACCACCTTGCGGCCGCAGCTCTGGTCCGCCGCTCCAACAACAGAGGCAGAGAACATGGCCCATTCAGACTCCATGTCTCCAGACTCCCTCAGAATGTGGTTGAAGTTCTTCCGGAGGTGGGAGTTGAAGACCTCTTGGACAGGGGCCTCAGCCAGACGTTCCCAGCACACCCTCACTATACGTTTGGGTCTACCAGGTCTGAATGGCTTCCTCCCCTGCCATCGGATCCAACTCACCACCAGATGGTGATCAGTTGACAGCTCTGCACCTCTCTTTACCCGGGTGTCCAAGACATACAGTCGCAGGTCTGATGACACAATAACAAAATCGATCATTGACCTGCGACCTAGGGTGTCCTGGTGCCAGGTGCACATACGGACACCCTTATGCTTGAACATGGTGTTTGTTATGGACAAACTGTGGTTAGCACAGAAGTCCAATAACTGAACACCACTCGGGTTCAGATCGGGCAGGCCGTTCCTCCCAATCACCCCCCTCCAGGTTTCACTGTCATTGCCCACGTGCACATTGAAGTCCCCCAGTAGGACAATGGAGTCTCCAAGAGGAGCACCCTCCAGCACCCCAGTCACAAACTCCAAAAAAGGTGGGTACTCTGAAACATCATTTGGTGCATAGGCACAAATGATGGTCAGGACCCGTTTCCCAACCTGAAGGCGCAGGGAAGCAACCCTTTCATCCACCGGGGAAAACTCCAATATAGAGGCAGCAAGATGGGGGGATACAAGAATACCCACCCCTGCTCATTGCTTCTCCCCCGGGGCAACTCCAGAAAAGGCCAAGCTCCAGCCCCTCTCCAGGAGACTGGTTCCGGAACCGGAGCTGTGTGTTGAGGTGAGGCCGACTATATCTAGCCTGTATCGCTCAACCTCGTACACCAGCTCAGGCTCCTTCCCCACCAGAGAGGTGACATTCCACGTACCAAAAGCCAGTTTAGAAAGCTTGGGATCAGTCCGCCAAGGTCTCCGCCTTTGACCGCCACCTAATCCACATAGCACCGAACCCCCATGATCCCTCCTGCAGGTGGTGAGCCCACTGGAGGGCGGACCCATGTAACTCCTTCGGGCTGAGCCCGGCCGGGTCCCATGGGTGGAAACCCAGCCACCAGACGCTAGCCATCGAGCCCCTCCCCCAGGCCTGGCTCCAGGGTGGGGCCCCGGTAACCCCATACCGGGCGGGGTACACTGAATCCTTGATATAGAATTTATCATGAGAGTCTGTTGGATCGTTCTTAGTCTGGCCCTTCACCCAGGACCAGTTTGTCTTGGGTGACCCTATCAGAGGCAAATTGCCCTGGACAACATAGCTCCTGGTGTGGGACACATATGTTGGTTTCATATGCTCCACAAATAGAATACTGTATGTTTATTGTGTGCTGCACGTCTCAAGGGAACAAAGGGACTGAGCCTCCTAGGGCTAACGGGAGGGTGTGAGATTTGGCCTTTTGTTTTAAGGAGATGGCCTTGAGAGATTTCCTGACCACTGGAGACTTGGGGGTGGATGGTGTTAAGATCGGAGGAAGTTATATTGTGACTGGGATTAAGTACCATGTGACTGTATGTTTGATTAAACACCATGTGACTGTCGTTTGATGTCCTAGGTATAAAAGGACAGATGTGAGAAGATTCATCCTCTCTTTTCTGCTTTGAAATTGTTGGAGTATGTGATTGTGAATAAAGCTGAATCTGAGGAATAAACTCAGTCTCATCCTTCAACACATTCTCCACACTGGGATCACTGGGGCACACAAACTCCCCCCCACCACCACCACCACCACGATAAGGTGACGATCCATGAGGGGGTTGAAAAATTATGATTATTATTATTGTATTTCTACTTAGAATTGGTACAAAATCATGATATTCTGTAATATAAAGGTTAATGATGATTTGTGGGGACGAGTCCGTTTTATCCAGGTTGGGGGGAGGGTATATCATCCCTGGCCCCCCTTGATTTCCACCTTCCCCCATCCCCATTCATGGGCTATGAATGGGGATGGTGGGTAGTTTTGAGTCATTTTGCGAACACCACCTCAAATCACTTTCTGTCTCCAGCCTGAAAACCGCGGCGACATAACTAGCTAATGAATTAGTGAGCAGTGATTATATATCCACCCTTGTAGTTCCACTCCTGTCCAGTGGGGCGCGAACAGACACAACCATGGCTGTTTACTATAATAAGACCAGTGAAGAGGAAGGTTAGCAGTCAGAGCTGTTGCTGTCAGCGGGTCACATTGGATAAAAATTGGGACAAAGTGGAAAACCCGGAGACAGGACCATGTTGAGGGTTTGTTTGAGAGGAGCTACAGTCAGGGTAAGATTAGCCCCAGGTGGGGCTAAACCAGGCTGGGTTAACCCGGGTTAGACCGACCCGGATCTGTTAGCCTGCGCTAGCTATTCTTTGTGGCTTCATGTGGAACTGTGTTGGTTCTGGACTTCGTCAGACTACATGAATGAAACTTTAAACGTTCCGGTTTTGCCTGGATTAAGATGCGGGGCCAGAATAACAACAGTATATTAAATTTAGATGATTTAGGATTATGTTAGCCTCATTAGCCAGGATGCTAACAGCAGCAAAGGTCACCACATTCAACCGAAAATAAATGAAATAAAAATAAACACATTTTATCATTAATATTTGTCTCTTTGGTTTAATGGATTAAATTAAGACATTAATCAGTATTGTTATATGTATTCCACTACCTATTAAAAAAACAGGTAAAACGAAATCTAACCCCTTAATAAGAGACAATTCTATGAAAATTAACCAATGAAAATCAGACAGTGCTTTTGAATTGTGGTTCAACAGAATTATTTAAAAAAAAAAAAACACACTCATGAAACAGGCCCGGACAAAAATGATGGTACCCTTAACTTAATATTTTGTTGCACAACCTTTTGAGGCAATCACTGCAATCAAACGATTTCTGTTAACTGTCAATGAGACTTCTGCACCTCTCAGCAGGTATTTTGGCCCACTCCTCATGAGCAAACTGCTCCAGTTGTCTCAGGTTTGAAGGGTGCCTTCTCCAGACGGCATGTTTCAGCTCCTTCCACAGATGTTCAATAGGATTTAGATCAGGGCTCATAGAAGGCCTCTTTAGAATAGTCCAGTGTTTCGCTCTTAGCCATTCTTGGGTGTTTTTAGCTGTGTGTTTTGGGTCATTATCCTGTTGCAAGACCCATGACCTGCGACTGAGACCAAGCTGTCTGACACTGGGCAGCACATTTCTCTCTAGAATACCTTGATAGTCTTGAGATTTCATTGTACCCTGCATAGATTCAAGACACCCTGTGCCAGATGCAGCAAAGCAGCCCCAGAACATAAGAGAACCTCCTCCATGTTTCACAGTAGGGACAGTGTTCTTTTCTTGGCATGCTTCATTTTTGCGTCTGTGAACATAGAGCTGATGTGCCTTGCCAAAAAGTTCCAGTTTTGTCTCGTCTGTCCATAGGACATTCTCCCAGAAGCTTTGTGGCTCGTCAACATGCAGTTTGGCAAATTTCAGTCTGGCTTTTTTATGATTTGTTTTCAACAGTGGTGTGTCCTCCTTGGTCGTCTCCCATGAAGTCCACTTTGGCTCAAACAATGACAGATGGTGCAATCTGACACTGATGTACCTTGACCTTGGAGTTCACCACGAATGTGTTTAGAGGTTGTTCTGGGCTCTTTTGTTACCATTCGTATTATCCGTCTCCTCCTGTGGCCACGTCCAGGGAGGTTGTCTACAGTCCTGTGGATCTTAAATTTCTGAATAATATGTGCAACTGTAGTCACAGGAACATCAAGCTGCTTGGAGATGGTCTTATAGCCTTTTCCTTTAACATGCTTGTCTATAATTTTCTTTCTAATATCCTGAGACAACTCTCTCCTTTGCTTCCGCTGGTCCATGTTTAGTGTGGTACACACCATGTCACCAAACAGCACAGTGACTACTTGTCACCCTTTAAATAGGCCGACTGACAGATTACAAGTTTGTAGACACCTGTGATGTTAATTAGAGGACACATCTTGGTTGAACATGTCCCTGTGGTCACATTATTTTCAATCTTTTCTAGGGGTCCCATCATTTTTGTCCAGGCCTGTTTCATGAGTTTGTTTTTTTTAAATAATTCTGTTGAACCACAGTTCAAAAGCAGTGTCTGATTTTCATTGGTTAATTTTCATAGAATTTTTATTTATTACCACTTTTGCAAGATTCAAGTTATTTCTGTGACCATTGTGGGTTTTTCTTTCATTAACAGAGGGGTACCAACAATTTTGTCCACGTCTGTAACAATACTGATTAATCAGAATCAGAATCAGCTTTATTGGCCAAGTATGCACAACACATACAAGGAATTTGACTTTGGCTAAAACCTTGCTCTCGTTGTTCAGGTGGAGGATTTAAATAAGATTTAAATAAGGATTCAATGACAACAGAGTATGTAGAGTAAATTACAGTCTGTCCACATTTCTATAAAAGGATGCAAATATATACAGGAATATATGCAGTTATTTACTCAGACTATCCACACTTTGCAGAAATATATGAAAAAATATACAGTCATAGAGTATTTCAATGTGAACTCAGATTCAGTGATATAATGTGAATGAAGTAAAAAGCAGTGTGAGAGTTATGTGCAGTGTAAGAATGGATGAAAAGTGATGAGTACAGCAACAGGTAGGACTAGGTGAATATTAGGAGTTCATCAGAGTGATGGCTTGAGGAAAGAAACTGTTCCTGTGACGGGTGGTTTTGACCTTCAGTGATCTGTAACGACGACCAGAGGATAGAAGTTCAAACAGTTTGTGGCCGGGGTGTGACGGGTCAGCACAGATGTTTCCCGCCCGTTTCCTGGTTATGGACCGATATAAGTTCTCAATGGAGGGTAGGTCAGTACCAATGATCCTCTCCGCAGACTTAATGATCCGCTGCAGTCTGGTCTTGTCCTGTTTAGTGGCAGATCCAAACCAGACAGTGATGGAAAAGCAGAGGACAGATTGGATGATGGCGGTGTAGAAGACAACCAGCAGCTCCTGAGGCAAATCAAACTTCTTGAGCTGATGCAGAAAAAACAACCTCTGCTGGGCCTTTTTCCGGACAGTGTCTATATCTAACTAACTAACTAACCTGCACTTATATAGCGCTTTTCTAGTCACAAAGACCACATGGGAGGACCACTTCAGGTTCCGGGAGATTGTGGTACCCAGAAACTTGAATGAGTCCACAGTGGACACTGTGCTGTTGTTGATGGTGAGTGGGGGGAATGAAGGAGGGTGTCGCCTGAAATCCACAGTCATCTCCACCGTTTTGGCTGGGTTAAGTTCAAGATGGTTCTGGCCGCACCAGAGGATCAGCTGCTCCACCTCCCGCCTGTATGCAGACTCATCATCATCCCGGATCAAACCGATGACTGTGGTGTCGTCCGCAAACTTCAGGAGCTTCACCGAAGGGTCCTCTGAGGTGCAGTCGTTGGAGTAGAGGGAGAAGAGCAGTGGGGAAAGGACACATCCTTGGGGGGCGCCAGTACTAATTTTTCGGGAGCTGGATGTAAATCTCCCTAGCTTCACCTGTTGCCACCTGTCAGTCAGAAGGCTGGAGATCCACTGGCAGGTGGAGGGGGGCACCTTGAGCTGGAGGAGTTTCTGATGAAGAATGCCTGGGATGATGGTGTTGAACGCTGAGCTGAAGTCGACAAACAGGATCCTGGCGTACGTCCCTGGGGAGTCGAGGTGTTGCAGGATGTAGTGTAGTCCCATACTCACTGCATCATCCACTGACCTGTTTGACCGGTAGGCAAACTGCAGTGGGTCCATCAGGGGGCCTGTGACGACCTTCAGGTGGTTCAGCACCAATCTCTCCAAGGATTTCATGACCACAGAGGTCAAGGCAACAGGTCTGTAGTCGTTTAATCCTGTAACAGAGGGTTTCTTGGGAACTGGAATGATGATGGAGCGTTTGAAGCAGGAAGGCACTTCACACAGCTCCAGTGATCTATTAAAGGTCCGGGTGAAGATGGGGGCCAACTCGTTGGAGCAGACTCTCAGGCAGGACGGAGACACACCATCAGGTCCTGCAGCCTTCTTGATGTTTTGTCTCTGAAAGACCCAGCGCACCTCCTCTTCACAGATCGTTAGTGCTGGTGGGAGGTCAGAGTGGAGGAGGGATGGAGTTCCTGGGGCTGCAGATAATCCTTTTGTGTGGGTGGGAGGTGAGAACTGTAGGTTCTTTTCAAACCTACAGTAAAAGCTGTTTAGGTCGTTAGCCAGCTGGAGGTTTTCCACAGGGTGGGGGGATGGTCTCCTGTAGTTGGTGATATTCTGCAGGCCTCTCCAAACAGAAGCAGAGTTGTTGGCTGAGAAGTTTTGTTGTAACTTCTCACTGTAGCTCCTCTTAGCAAGCCTGATCTCCTTCGTCAGCATGTTTCTGGCCCGCTTGTACAGAGTCCAGTAATGTCTAAATTTAATCCATTAAACCAAAGAGACAAATATTAATGATAAAATGCGTTTAATTTTGTTTCATTTATTCTCGGTGGGTACAGGTCAAGTGGACCCAGGAATCCAGTCTGTACATGTACAAGTACATTTTCAGTCCAGTGATTACCTCCGCCAGGCTGCAGGCCAGGAGGTTATGTTTTTGCCGGGGTTTGTCTGTCTGTTTGTTTGTCTGTCTGTTGGTTAGCAAGGTAACTTGATAGGGCCATTTTCAACACAGAGGATGCGGACAATCACCGTGCTGCAGCGAGAGAAGAAATGCAGCGACTCAGGCAAGGGCTATCCCCAGATGCTATTGAAGCTCGTCAAGCTTAGTTTTATTTTTTTTTTAATTGATTTTTTTCCTTATTACCTCTGCCAGGAGGTTATGTTGTTTTTGTTTTTTTAAAGAAGATCTGCTCGATATTGCCAGTCATGCCTCGTTCAAAGTCTAAAAGTGTGAAACAGAGAAGGCAACAGAGTGCAGAGTGCATGAGAAAGAAAAAAAGGCAGGGAGATAACACAGAGGATGCGGAGAATCACCGTGCTGCAGCGACAGAAGAAATGCAGCGACTCAGGCAAGGGCTATCCCCACATGCTATTGAAGCTCGTCGAGCTTAGTTTTATTTTATTGATTTTTACCTCCGCCAGGAGGTTATGTTTTTGCCGGGGTTTGTCTGTCTGTCTGTTTGTCTGTTGGTTAGCAAGATAACTCAAAAAGTTTTGGACGGATTTCAATGAAACTTTCAGGCGTTGTTGGAAATGGTACAAGGAAGAACTGATTACATTTTGGGGATGATCCAGATCACCATCCACAACAAAACCGCCATTACGGAAAATGCCATTTTCGTGAATAACTACTCAACCACTAATCCTATCATTGTCAATCCAATTGCTAGTCATATGTTTTCATGATCAAGGAATCTGAAAACGTACACACAAACACTGTATGGGGAGAACTGTGGCGCTTGGCGGAGGTCTGCGCTCTCCGAGTGCTTTTCTAGTTTGTAAATGTCAAGAAGGAAAACAACAAGTAGAATTTGTGTAAAGCTGTTGGAAAGACTTTTCCCAGTCACCAAGAAGTGTAAACAATATGTATATGGAAGATGACAGCTAATATGACCTGGAGAAGGTTTTGACTCAGTTTCAGCTTTCAGAAGACTTTTGTTCTCCACCACTGCTGCTGCTCGTCACCGCTGGCTGCCCCAGATGAAGATCCACAGTCTGTGGGACTATAATGTTCTGAATGAGACTTTAGAAAATTATGAATCAGTTCATAAATCATTGGATTGAAAATGTACTTGTACATGTATAGATTGAATACCGGGGTCCACCTGGGGTGCTCAGTTGGTCAGGGGTCCACTTGACCAGATCCCATGGTTATGGATACATAAGACGCTGCCAAAATGTCTGTTGCTGCAGAAGAGTTGACAATCCGACAAAGCATTTTCAGATCAACTCCAAGCCACCTGCTGCTGTGGCTTAGCTAGATACTGTTGCATTCCAAATAACCGTACATGTACGGGTATTTATTTTGCCCAAAAATACAGCCCTATATGGTCTTATTTGGGTCCATACGCTTATTGGGATATGCCCTATGTCACCCTATACGGTTTTATTTGGGTCTATACGCTTATCAGAACGCATGGACCTGAATGCAGGTCCCAGTCGTGGGTGTTCTCCGGAGAGTTTCGCCTGGAAACTCTGCGTCGAAGTCGCTGAAGCAGAAGGGCGAGCAGATCAGTCAGGCTGCTGCGTTCGCTTGTCGTCGGAGAATCACCGCCGGGTGCTGCGTTCGTTGCCATCAGGACACCAGCGTGGCTGTCCAAACCAGAAGGTTGCGTTGCACAAAGCGTGTGCATTTCCGGGTCCGCGCCAGCTTTGACACGAAGGACATTTTTTCGAGATTTATTCAAAGCTTTACCGATTGAAGTGTGGCACTCGTATGTATATATTTTTTCAAGTGTGTGTGTACTAAGCAGCAGGCCCGCAGCCACTAAATCACTCCTCGTAATTGGCTGAAAAAGCTGTCGGAGGCACTTCCTTTATTTCCGTATTATCTCGGCTGTGTTCGGGATACACGTGCCGGTTGTTTACAAAACAGTCTACATGTCGTCATGCCATGTGCCCGGGGCCATGCGCGGAGCAGCAGACGATGGCTTCTGAAGTGTCTGACCCGGCGTCTGACGCTTTTGATTTAAAGTTGAAGAAATACTCTATGAAACAGAAAGAGGAGTTGGGAAAGCAAATTGAACTGTTTAAAGGTAGGTTCATGTTAATGTTTAGCTTAGATTTGAACCAAAACAACTTGAACATCTGTGGATGTGTTTGTGTATGTGGGCTTTGCAAGGCACCACCCCACGATGCTTGTACTGCATACTGCATTAGTGCAAAGATGTATCTTCATCTACCATTACTGATACATTCACTGGTAACATTTACTGGTAACATACATGTATCTGAACTAGAAGTACAATAAGGAAACAAAGAAGTTTAATAATATGTCTGTATGTGAACCCTACTACCCTATTAATCAACAATAAAATCATTATATGCTATATTGTTTAATTATAAAGTAAATATATATATATATTTGTGAACTAAATCCTCATATTTTTGGCAGGTAGCAAGTGTTAGTAAGCTGATTTGCAATATTATGAATATACTGGTACATTTGTTGTATTATTTTTTTTTTCAAATGTTTAAACTTGACCATTAAATTTGGTAAATTTTAAATTGCTATTAATGTTCCTCTGATAAATTGTTCATACAATATTTTCAAAAGAAATAAAACCAATTCAGAAGGTGGTTTCTTTTAATTTTGTAGATATTTCAATATCTCAGGCATAATTATGAACATTATTTAACTTTGTATGTATTGTGCATCCCTATACTATTATTGCGCACCTATACTTTTATTGAAATTTTAACAAATTTCCAGCCTATACTATTATTACACCCTATACTCTTATTAAAATTTTCAGTTTTTTCCACCCTATACTATTATTCCGACCTATACTCTTATTTGGAATGGGTCTGTAAATCAAAAGGTTGCAGGTTTGCATCCTGCTATCAGCCCCTTTGTTCACACCATTTTACTTGATATGAGATGAATTTTTTTTTTTTTTTTTTTTTTTTTTGTTACTTATTTGTACCCGTAGGTAGATTTGGTTTGCAGTCTGGTGACAAACCACTGGCTGCTGGTCGCTGCGTGCGCGAGCGCCCTAAACCTACATGTTTTTGATATGCGGGAGGAAACCGGAGAAATCCCGGAGTAAACCCACGCAACACGGGGAGAACATGCAAACTCCACACAGCTCACTGTTGGTCGGGAGCTGGGATCGAACCCACGATCTCATGATCCCCGCGATCCCCCAGCCGAGGGTAAAACTGTGCTGCCACAGTGCTAAACCACTGCACCACCGTGCAGCCCGGAATTTTAATTGGAATTGGAATTTTAATTTGGAATTAAAATTAAAGCGGTTAGCCTTTGGATTAGGGAGTGGGTAAGGTTGAAAAGGTAGTAGATAGATATAAAAAATTGTGAAACAAATAAATGCCTCAGATTCCCATACCTGTAGCCTGCTGCTTTTAAGATGCTTGTTAATAGAATGTACTGACCAATCAGATTGGAGCCGTATCTGTAGGAAACATTCTTTGGCTACGTCTTAGGTATCCATAGCCACTGCATTTTTTTATATTATGTATTGCTATTGTGGTGTTTTTAGTGCTTTGTTTCTTTTGTTGTGTGGACCATGAGTCTGAATAAAGCTTGAATTGAATTGTATGTATATTGTAAAATTAAATATTTAATATGACTACATAAACTGCTCTTATTTATAACGTACTACTACTATTACTATTACTAAAAATAATAATAATGCTGAGTTAATGTGTCTGATGTGTTTTTGTCCTCAGAAGAGCTGTGGTAGAATCCCACTGACCAACATACAGACCTGTAGACACTACACAGCAGGAAATGGCAGGTGAGACACTCGGAGACATGGAGACAATAAAAGCATGATGTCCTCTGCTGTGTTGTGGATGTTCACCTGTTCCCTACATAGTGCCCTATCTAGTGAAACATGTGTAGTGCTGTTTGAAATCTGAACTGATGTTTAATTCTCTCTATAGGCAGTAGTGAGGAGGGAGGTGTTGGAAAAATTCCCTGTTAGGATATGAGAGGTTCAGTCAATGATCAGGCAGGATCAAAGTTTCAGCAAATTTAATATGCACTGATCAGTGGAAGACAATACAGAGTACAGTTTTCACAGACTGCTGCAGTGCATTGGCTTTACTAACAGAGTGATTTCTGGCTATATATATCCAAAGGGCCATCGGGGTGAGGTCACTTCTTGATAGTTCATTCATGAATCAGTTGATAAAGTTTGCTGAGCCTCTTGATTATTTCATTCATGACTCAGATTGTATCTGCTGACTACATGCAAGAAACCAGTTGACATTAGTGATAGGGCTGGACACAATCACAGTGATACAACTGGACATTCACAGTTGATAACCTAAGTTACATCAGCATCCTTCAATCTATTTTTCCACTACTCGACAACTCCAAATATGGTAACAGGATTTCCTGAGTCAGTATACACTTTAAGCTTTGTATATATATGAGAAATCCATATACATCAAAATTCATGTAACTCAGTGTAGCGTAGAATTTTTCCATCAGAGGAAATGGGCATGTAGAACATGACTCTGGTTGTAGTGTAGGAGGGAGGGAGCGGACATGTAGAACACGGAACTCTGTTTACTCACTGAAATGTATTTTATGGAAATGCTGAGGGTTTTTTTTTTCAATAAAAAACAAAAAACAGAATTTCCATAAAATACATTTCAATGAGTATTTGATTGTTATTATTAGGCTCTGAGATGGGTCAGTGATTGGCAGCAACACTGATTTTCATGCATTGTTTATTTTTTGTAGAGTCAAATTTAAAGCAAAACTCATGTTCGTGATCCTAAGTAGGGGTGTGCCATATCATATCGTTCACAATAATGCTGGTATAAATTTTGATACCAATGTAAGAATGAATATTGCGATATTTAGGGTTTGTTATTATAGAGACAACAAAACAAACATGGGGCGGGAAGCGGCTCTCCGTGCTTGGAACATGTGTGTCTGGTTGTGAGGAGGTCATTGAGTCTTAAGGCTGTTTCAGAATGGTGCCATCTTTAAAAAAAAAAAAACAGTGCAGCGATGCAGATAATCTGCCTGCATTTTTTTCTGCATATCAACAACACCGCTTCAGGGAAAAGTTTTACTTCACCCTGAAGTGGTGTTGACGTCCGAAGTTCCCAGAGGTTTATTTTTGTTCCATTGTGGCTGCTCCAGCTTGATTTATTCAACCAACCAAAAGAAAAAAAAAATCTGTTAACAGCCCCAGGATTTGTCCGTGCAACGGAGATTTCTAACGTGGGTAACTTGAGAGAGAGAGAGAGAGAGAGAGGAGAGGTCTGATGCAGTGGTCATTTACCTGCAGAAGTGTCTTGTTTGTGGGAAACTGCAGACAGGTAGGCCAGCATATGTTCAGTATGATAAAAATGATGAAATAATAATAATTTTAAATCAGCCCACTCCCTCCCTGTTTTATTTAGACCCTCTTCCTGACCCAGTGAAATAACAGACTAGACTAAATTAATGTAGTATCTTAGTCAGGCAGATAAGGGCCAATTTTCATAAGAATCGTTCACTTCTGGATAGAAGCATGAAATTTGGCACAAATGTAGTCCAATAAGTCCTGTTTCATATAAGATTAAGACCCACTTCGGATCTGGCTTGGTACTTGCATTATTCAAGATGGCGTCCAAATATGGCCGCCAAAAAACACGTTTTTGCTTATAACTAGAAAATGTGAGCTTTTAGGGCATAATAATGTATTGTTGACTAATATAAATGTGTACATTCCGCACATTTTGAGCCCAAAATCAAGTCTGTATGACAAACGGTTCTTGAGATATGGCTTATTCAAGTAATCACAATAATGCAACTTCTTATGTTCATTTCAGGTACAGCAGTGGGAGTGTCAGTATTGAGATACAGGGATGTCCAGATTGCTTTTTTTTCAGGCCTAACTATGATTTCTTTTTTTTTTCAGGTATCCCAAGTTGTTATTGTAGTGCTGTAGAAGTGGTGGTGGTGAAACCAATTAATCTAACGTAGCATACCAGGAACCGAGACAACATGGATTCACGAGAAGACAGTGCCTGCTTAAGTTCTGGAAGTGACAAAATTGGAAAGTGGAAATTTTGTTGTAAAAAAGTCAGATCATGCTTTCTCGATGATTGCTTTGGACCACTGTCATGAACAAGAGAATGCCAAGATCAAAGGCCAAGGGGGTGCTATAAGCCTCACTGAGGATCCTTCTGCCTTAAGAAGGTGGTTGGTTGCTGGCCCTGAAGTTGCTAGGGTTGTTAGTGAGCTAGAAGAATCTCTGTTGAAGCCCAAGGCAATGAATCTCAAACATCATGATCAAATTCCAAGTGTCCAGGTTGCATTTGCAAAAAATGTTTGTAACCTAGTAGTTTCATTAGAGGACATGGGAAATCCCTTCAAAGAGACAAGCAATGACCTTGTTAGACTTGACACCAATGAAATAATGCCTCACCATGTTATTAATGCAGTGAAATCAGCGCATGAATTAGGCATTGCTCAGTATCAGGAGTTTGTTGATAACAGACTGAATAAGCGTACAGTTGCTTTAACTGACACAGTTTCAAGAAACAATCTACCTCTGTTTGGTACTTATGAAGTGACAAACAATGTCAGTCAATCTAAGGTGTCTGCTTTGAAATCTGATTGCAATCTTTTTGCTCGGCTCTATATTGCCTGTCAAACCCGTGATGGAAGCATAGAGGAGTTTTTCAGACATGAAAACAATGCCCATCCTCCTTCACTGTCTGCTCTAGGCAAATTGCGTCAAGGCAAGAAGTCAGATTTGCTTCAGTGCATTGGGGTATCACAAAATCAGTTTTTACCAGCTGTTACCATGAAGGTCTTTGATGGAGCAGCTGTTGTGAATATGCTTGCACCTGGTAAAGCAAAGACTTTCCAAGAGTATTCAAGGGGAGTTTTCTTGCCTTACATCATTGATCAGGCTAAAGATGTGAAACGTGTTGATGTAGTGTGGGACCGATATCTTGACAGCAGCCTCAAAAAGGCAACCAGAGTGTCTCGAGGCAAAGGTATCCGAAGAAGGGTGCTTCCTGACACTGTCATTCCCAGTAACTGGCAGACCTTTTTGCGCTGCACCGATAACAAAGCAGAGCTATTCCAATTCCTTGGTAGAGAACTGGCTTCTCTAGAGGTGGAAGGTGTCTTGTTTGTTTCAACTTCTGATGTGAATGTTGTGAGCAACAGACCAAGTGACATGGCTTCTGCTGGCATTGATCCAACTGATCATGAAGAAGCTGATACAAGGCTTATGTTGCATGTTGCCCATGGTGCAGCTCAAGGCCACAGGAGTGTATTGATAAGGACAGTTGACACAGATGTTGTTATTCTAGCTGTTACATATGTAAATCAGCTGGACATTGACCTGTGGCTGGCGTTTGGTGTGGGAAAACATTTCACCTACATATCAGCAAACAGCTTGGCAGGTAGCCTTGGTCCTTACAAGTGCAAAGCCCTTCCCTTCTTCCATGCTTTCAGTGGCTCAGACACTACTTCCTCGTTTGCTGGCAGGGGCAAGAAGACTGCATTTGATGCTTGGGAAGTTTTTCCTGAAGTGACACCTGTATTCAGGAAACTGAGCTTCACTCCTGAAGTTATAACAGCAGAGGATGAAGCTGTTCTTGAACGGTACACGGTAAAAATGTACAGTCGTACCTGCCCACTGTATCAGGTAAACAAAGCTCGTCAGACCCTTTTTGCACAAGGAACGCAGTCACTTGAAAATATTCCACCAACAAAGGCAGCATTAACAGAACATATCAAAAGAGCTGCTTATCAAGGTGGCTATGTGTGGGGTCAAGCACTGGATCCAGTGCAAAATCTACCAAGTCCTACACATTGGGGATGGACTGAAGCAAGGGAAGGCTTCGTCCCAAAGTGGACCACTCTCTCTGAAGCTTCCAAAGTATGTCAAGAGCTTGTGCACTGTGGTTGCAAGAAAGCTTGTAGGGGCTTGTGCAAGTGCAGCAGGGCAAATTTAAGCTGCACTTCTCTGTGTTATTGTGGTGGTGCATGTCACCAGGCAGAAGGTTAGCGGAGGTCTTCTCGATCACTTCACTCTGTTGATGCATGGGTTGTAATGAGGTTACACTCGATTACATAATATTTGGCATATCACTGACTGCGTCTTGTATTTTTAACTTTCTTGGGGTTTCTCATTATGCTATTATTGATCTTCGAATGTGATTTGAGTGAACATATACCATAAATGTTCAATTACTATTGTTCAGCATTTGTATCTCTGTAACTTTTGATATGATTAAGATTATACAGTTTGTGGCAATTTTCAAAATGTTATATCTCAAGAACCGTTTGTCATACAGACTTGATTTTGGGCTCAAAATGTGCGGAATGTACACATTTATATTAGTCAACAATACATTATTATGCCCTAAAAGCTCACATTTTCTAGTTATAAGCAAAAACGTGTTTTTTGGCGGCCATATTTGGACGCCATCTTGCATAATGCAAGTAACTAACTAACTAACTAACTAACCTGCACTTATATAGCGCTTTTACCAAGCAAGATTCGAAGTCGGTCTTAATCTTATATGAAAGAGGACTTATTGGACTACATTTATGCCAAATTTCATGCTTCTATCCAGAAGTGAACAGTTGTTTCACCTATCTGCCTGACTATATGTTAAAAGGAGCAAAACCCCCTTATGCCCCAGGGCATAGAAATAAGATGAAGACAGAAGTAATGTGGTGAATGAGTATTCGTGGTTATACTGCTTATAGTTTAGGGTTTACATTTTTTAATGTAATAAATGGGTTGCCTTAACCAGAACTAAATTGCTCTTACATTTATAAGGCAGTGTTTTCAGGATTATTCAGATGTTTTAAGAAAAATCTTCATAATTTTCAAAACTTTGGGTTACTATATGTAGTCTGCAGTACCAGCTTTATTCTCATCTGCTTGTTATTGTTCTCTCTTAATAGTTTTTTTTAAACATCTTTTCATAAAGGTACACTTTTTTTTTTAAAAATGTGAACATTTTTGGTGGTAAATTTGTGACCTTTTTCATGCAAAATTGTAACTTTTTACCTAAAGCCTCTTCTTGTGTTTTTATTCTGAAAAGGTAATCAGAAGCAGCACCAGATTTAAATCACTTATGTTTTAATAATCATTAGATCAGTTGACTATTACAATCCAAATTTATAATTTTCCTCCCAGCTGAACGTTATAATTAGGGCCCGAGCCACTGACGTCAGTGGGCGAGAGCCCTATTGTATCCGCTAGGATGATTATTTTTCTTTCTCTGTTGAAACGCCTTTATTTGAGGCACTGAACATTAATGAAATAGTGATATTTTTTTTTCCCCCACACACTCAGACCCGGTGAAAAATTCAATAAACTGGAAAAAATATATGCCCTCCCACCCCCAATTTTTGTGGGCGGGGCCAAACATACAAGGTCAATGGAGACCAGCGACACTAAAGTTTGCCGTACAGACACAAAATTCGGGTGAGGTGTACATCACCTTGAGACATGCAAAAGCATAATTGTGGCCCTTACCCACAGCCGACAGGAAGTCCGCCATCTTGCCTCAAAACCACCCCACCTCCAGTTTGGCCAAAAACCACCCTTCGTATTTGAGCGAACTCCTTCTAGTGGCCTGCTCCCATTGAGCTCATTTTCACATGGCGACATCTATAGCCATGGGCCATTAAAGGTTGCATAAGTTACAGTAAAAAGCTCAAAGGTATGGCCAGGGCGCCATGGCAAAGTTTGACTCCGCCCCTTACAACATCAGACAGCTGTAACTCAAGCAAAACTTGTCCGATGTCCACCAAAGTTACCATGATGGTCAATAGTCCCACCACAAATGTGTCTACTGTATATGAAAATGCCTGACAAAAGATATAGTGCCACCTAGTGGCTAAAGGATGAATTACTGAAAACTCTTTATTTATTGCTCACACGCCGCTTGCCAGAATGACGTGAAATTTTCTGAGGTTTATCAGACCACATGGATGATCATAACGACACATCAACTTTAGCATGGCATTACTGCTGTTACCATGGACACGCCCTCCTCGCCATTCAGTCCGTGATCTTGTTGGGAGGGTTGAGAACGACCTGGAGTCATGAAATCTGAAACGTACAGTAGGTCGAGGTGACTGTCATATGTAGTCCTAAGTGTGTGGTTGATGTCCAAGAGTGGCTTTTTCAAAATCATTTACTGTTGAACCTTAAAAAAAAACAGTGTCTATGTGTTTCTCAATTAGGAAATCTAACCAGCAATGTTTTAAAGTTAACATACATAATCAAGAAATTACTTCAGTGACAGAATTCAAATACCTTGGAGTTGTACTAGACCCTCAACTCATTTTCAATCAACACATAAAGAAAATTTCAAAAATGATCAAAAAAAGTCTGAACTGTTTTAAATTGATCATAAATTACATACCAGAACAGGCAGCCCTATTGTACATGCATGCAATGATCTTCTCCCATATTTCATACTGTCTGACAGTTTGGGATCAGGCAGCTCCCTCTACAATAAAACGCATAGGTTCATTATATAATCAAGCCTTGAAAATCATGGATAAAAAGCCAATTCGCTGGCATCATTGTCATATACTAAAAAATACAATTTATTGAGTTTTGAAAGCTTCAATAATCTCTACTTTCTGAAATTAATCTTCAAATGTATGAATAAATCAGCCCTAGAACCACTCTGTGGTTTCATTCAAAGACAGGACGGCAGCAGAGTCACCAGGAGTTCTAACAGCAATCACTGTAAAATATCCCACTGCAGAACCACATTTGGACAGACGGCTTTTTCTATAAAATCTAGTCACATCTGGAACACAATGCCAAATGAAATTAAACTAACAACAGATTTCAAAACATTCACCGTAACGATTAAGAACTGGCTGAAGGCAAAACAAGAATGTACCCACACCTAGGACTTGTGATGTTAGCAAGGTCAGACTTTTAATGTGTTATTTGGTATTTGTTAGTGTTGTGTTGGGTGAATGTGTATTAGGTTCCTATGCTGCTTGCTTATACTGTCTTTATTTGTTGTTGCTTTACTAGTATTTTTTGTTTTTACTTGTATCTTCTAGCAGTAGTCTACTAATAATAAGCTAATATTACCATCACTAATGGAGGTGCTGCTGCTTGGGAGTCAAGTGCGGGAGCACTTCATAGACTGAACACATTGCAGTCTTTCATTGTATCCCATGCTGCCGCTTCAAGAGATGTTTCAACTTGTGTTTACTATACGCCCTGCCGCTCGTGTTTACATACGCTTCCGCCATTACCCCGTAGTAGCGATAGTATCATGGCGTTGTTTGGTAATAGCAGTGTGTTACGTTGTGATGCATGTCATTTTTAGAAAAAACACAGATGTGTTTAAACCCACAGCATTGAAAAGAGGAATTGATAACATCAGCGACATACGATTTGGGGGATTGAAAAATTTAGAACCGGTTCCCAATTCCCATCCCTAATCACCAGATGTTCCTGATAGTCCAGACTTGTCCTTGCTCCTGGACTCTGTCCTATTCTCTGACTGATTCTGTGTCTCCTGTCCAGTGGAGCATCTAAGCTGGTAGCAGCGGGCCTGTTGACAGTTGGGGGGACTATTGGAGGGACGGTCGTCTACGCTAAGTGGGACCCTAAGTTCAGAACGGCAGTGGAGAAGAATGTCCCCTACTCAGACTGGCTCCTGGGTCTGGCTCTGGGACCGCCATCCCCTGATGTGGGTGTCCCCAGCAAGAGACCAGTAAGTCTGTCCAAGTCTGTCCTCAGACCTGAGTGTCCACTGACTCCGTATCAGTCAGACTGTGTCCTCTGAGTCTGTGTCTGGGACTGTCCAATCAGGATTGAAACCAGACCGTAGATTGATGTTTAATCTGGTGTCTCCTCAGATGCCCCAGCCTCCATCCATGATGGACAGACAAGTGAAGACATCCAAAATAAAGACAGAGAAGAAGAAGGAGACAGCAGAGAGTCCAGCCAAAGAGTCCAGTCTTGTCCCTGCAGAGCAGACCATGGAAGGTAGGTCTCCCAAGTGGACACTGTGGTTGCCCTACTGTCCCACACAGGGTAGTTCTCTGATGGAACATGTCCTGCAGCTCTGTAATCAGCAGTTCAGGAAGAACTTCACTTTGACGTTTCCGTAGAGACCAGAAGCCTGTCAGTGGTCCACATGGGTCCACTATAGTTTCCAGGTTAATGTGTGGTTCCTCTGTGCTCTAATGTAAAATCAGCTAAATTTAAATCAGTTTAAGGGTCAGATGGTCCACAGAACTGATGTCCCACGGGACTGGTGTCTACTGCAGCTGTTTGTCTGAAGTTATATAATCAGATCAATGTAACCAGGAGTCTGGTTGTAAATGTTCCATCGTGCAGACAGCAGGGTCTGGGTCTAAACTTTAAGGAGTTTAGTATCTCAGGGTTCTAGACTCAGACTGAAGCTCTCCAGGTGTCTGTAGAACTTAGTAGAACGACTGTAAAACTATGACAGTGATTTGTGTTAAAATCTGTGAAATTTTTGTTTTTGTTCATCCACAGACGTGAGCAAAGGTAAGCTGGTCATTCTATGATCAGACTGTCCAACGTGACTAAAGTTTATTAGTTTAACTGATCAAAACATTAGAGAACGTACCGTCCGTAGAACTTGTGAGTGTTATTAAATGGCTGTATAATTAAACCCAACTGAGGTCGAAGTGTTTTATTCCTGTTTAGTGCTGCATGTTAGACTGACCCAGTCAGTAGTCTGCTGTAGAACATATGGTATGTCTGCACTAGAACCTATGGTACCTTGGCACTAGAACATACAGTACATACAGGTTTATAATTCTGGTATCTTAGTCTAGATAGTAGTTGTAGTTCTGCCCTTGTCCGTCTGTTCTAACCATATAATCTGTGTTTTTAGTATTGTTCTAGTCTAAACGGTAGCTGTAGTGTTCTCTCAGTTCTAACTGTATTTCTGTGTTTTTTAATCCCTCAGAGGCCTCAGCTGAAGCCACTCAGATTATCTCTGCCATCAGTGAGGTTCAATCAGTCCCTGCTCCGTGTGACTCTCGGGCAGCACCAGCAGTCACAGGTAGAACCAACACAGCAGTCACGGGTAGAACCACAGTCACTGATTCATTCTCTACCTTTACACCACTCTACATGGGGGATTAGCCACAGAGCACAGATGATCTCTTACATCATCATTAGTGTTCTATGTTCCATGACGGAGTGTGTGGAACCTGGATGACTGTGTTTCTGTCAGCTGTGACACAGACAGAACTCAGTCCTGTGATTGCTGTGTTAGATTTTTAACTAAAGCGTGTTCCTGTTGTGTAGAGGAGTGTAAAGAGTGTGAAGAACACAAACATCCATCAGCAGCAGCTGTAGAACCTCTGAGAGAACGTCCAGAAGAAGAAGTGGTGGCCAGACTGGCTCAGCAGGACCAGGAGGAGCAGCAGGTTTTAACGGGTACGTCACACTGACTCAGGAGCACAACCTGAATAAGGAACCTGTGTGTTGTGTGCATGTTAGATCTGGGCTTTGTTGTGTGTCGTCGTTGTCATCACTGTGTCGTGTGTTGCAGTGGTGTCGTCCAGCCTAGAAGAGTCCCTGTCCAGCTCAGCCAAAGCCACGCTGCAGGCCATCGGGGCTCAGGAGGCAGCTCTGCAGGCCATCACACTACACATACACAAACTGAAGGAGGCTATGGAGGCGGAGGTACACAGCAGTCTACACAACCCACTACACACCCGTCTGTGCAATCGTCTAAATAACTGACTACTCAATCATCTACAGCAGGGGTCCTCAGATGTTTTTGCCAGGGATCCACATTTGTTTTTTCCAGTAGGCCAGAGGTCTGGAGCAGTGCCAACATGCTGCATGGGTGGATATTTCATTTTTATGTTGGGAGGGACAATAAACAGAAAATTTTCTCCAGAGTAAATATTGAGGGGACACTGTAAGTATTGTTGTTGTCAGTCACGAGTTTATGAGAAAGAATGTACAAATGTACAGCGCTTCACTTTTTACACATTATATGTTAGTCTTATTACAACATGGATTAAATTCATTTTTTTCCCTCAAAATTGTACACACAATACCCCATAATGACAATGTGAAAAAAGTAATTTTTTTTTTAATTTTTTTTTAGATTTTTACAAATTTATTAAAAATAAAAAACTAAGAAATCACATGTACACAAGTATTCACAGCCTTTGCTCAATACTTTGTTGATGCACCTTTGGCAGCAATTACAGCCTCAAGTCTTTCTGAATATGATGCCACAAGCTTGGCACACCTGTCTTTGGGCAGTTTGGCCCATTCCTCTTTGCAGCACCTCTCAGCTCTATCAGGTTGGATGGGAAGCGTCGGTGCACAGCCATTTTCAGATCTCTCCAGAGATGTTCAATTGGATTCAAGTCTGGGCTCTGGCTGGGCCACTCAAGGACATTCACAGAGTTGTCCTGAAGTCACTTCTTTGATATCTTGGCTGTGTGCTTAGGGTTGTTGTCCTGCTGAAAGATGAATCGTCGCTCCAGTCTGAGGTCAAGAGCACTCTGGAGCAGGTTTTCATCCAGGATGTCTCTGTTCATTGCTGCATTCATTTTTCCCTCTATCCTGACTAGTCTCCCAGTTCCTGCCGCTGTAAAACATCCCCACAGCATGATGCTGCCACCACCATGCTTCACTGTAGGGATGGTATTGGCCTGGTGATGAGCAGTGCCTGGTTTCCTCCAAATGTGGTGTCTGGCATTCACACCAAAGAATTCAATCTTTGTCTCATCAGACCAGAGAATTTTGTTTCTCATGGTCTGAGAGTTCTTCAGGTGCCTTTTGGCAAACTCCAGGTGGCTGCCATGTGCCTTTTACTAAGGAGTGGCTTCCATCTGGCCACTCTACCATACAGGCCTGATTGGTGGATTGCTGCAGAGATGGTTTTCCTTCTGGAAGGTTCTGCTCTCTCCACAGAGCAATGCTGGAGCTCTGACAGAGTGACCATCGGGTTCTTGGTCACCTCCCTGACTAAAGCCCTTCTCCCCCAGTCGCTCAGTTTAGACAGCCGGCCAGCTCTAGGAGGAGTCCTGGTGGTTCTGTACTTCTTCCATTTACGGATGATTAAGCGGAAGAAGATGGATGGATGGAGGCCACTGTGCTCATTTGGACCTTCAAAGTAGCAGAAATTTTTCTGTACCCTTCCCCAGATTTGTGCCATCTCAAGGATGATCAGTGGAAACAGGATGCACCTGAGCTCAATTTTGAGCTTTATAGCAAAGGCTGTGAATAATTATGTACATGTGATTTAGTTTTTCATTTTTAATAAACTTGCAAAAATCTCAAAAAAAATCTTTTTTCACATTGTTATTATGGGGTATTGTGTGTAGAATTTTGAGGGAAAAAAACGAATTTAATCCATTTTGGAGTAAGGCTGTAAAATAACAAAATGTGGAAAAAGTGAAGCGCTGTGAATACTTTCCGGATGCACTGTACACTTAGGGGAAAAAAGCTGCAAATTTAGAAGAAAAAAGTCATAAATTTATAAGAAACAAACTGCAAATTTTATAGAAACAAATGCACATTTACAAAAAGTCAAGTTTACTAGAAAAAAGTTGCAAATTTAGTGAGAAAAATGTGTAAATTTACAAGAAAAAATTGCAGCTTTAAGATGCAAAAACAGCAGTTTTATGAGGGAAAATTGGCAAATTTACAACAAAAAAGTTTTCCATTTGCAAATAGATGTAAATGAGAAAAAGTTACAAATTTATGAGAAAAGCTGCAAATTTTAAAGAAAAAAATTGCCCCCCTGCCCGGACCCCCTTGATTTACGCCCATGTCACCAGGCTGTTCTGCTTTGGGAGGAGGCAGGTGAAGGCAGTGACTTTCAGCAGAACATTAGTGCACGTAACTGCACCAGAGATGGGCACACCCAGACACATGGACAATGAGCGTGGTCTTCGAGCTACAGTGGCAGCAAGGCCATGTTGGTCGGTCAAATCTGCTGTTTGAACGAGTGATCACAATCACAGGTGTCGCTCAATGTGCGTACACAATGCCAAAGGCAGTGCAGCAAAGTTGGTCAGCACAGAGAAGCGAATATGTGACTAGCCATGGAAAAACCAAGAACAAGTCTCCCGAAGGGTATTTTGAGTTATTTACAGATTCTAAAAGTGTGGAATCTAAGCTTTCCAATGATGTCTAACACATGGAAATCCGAAAACATTAGAAGATGATGTGGCCATTTGAATGTTAGCACCTCTCAAACTACTTCTCTGAGAAAATCAGGTTCAAAGTTTCCAAGGATTGTCACCTTCCAGGGGAGCCAGGTGGGGGGCGGTAACAAAAGCTGGTCATTTGCATGACTTGGCATGAACCCAACCCCCTTACAGTGCTTATCAAAAGGAGCTCTGGAAAGCCAGGAAGACGAGCTGCTTAGGTAGCCATGTGCTTCTACCTGAACGTGTTATTCCGAAATGAATAACAGACGTGTGAATGGCCAAACAAACTGAATATATAAATCAGCTGTGGTATCTACGCCCCCGAAACTAGGAAGCGGTCTTGCTGATATTTCCCTCTGAAGCTACTCTATTTCAAATACAAAGTTTATGATTTTAAAATCTCCCACACTGTTATTTGAAGCATGGAATAGCTTCTTCATGATTTCAACTAGCTTATTTTGCAAAAAAACAAACATTACAAGTTTTTCCCCAAAAAAGTATTTGTGTTTTTTAGGAATCACATCAGGCCGACTTGTTGCTGGTTTACTCGTGGTGGGTCACATATATTAAATAAAGGTGAAATAAAATAAACAGTAGCGTAGTCCTTCAGTCAAAAACAGAATTTCTAACATAAATGTCAGACTTCTAATAAAAACTGGAAATAAGCCTTCCGCTGTCTGACGGTAGCCCTGATTTTTGTTTTTGTGTCATGTTTGGATCGCTGGTCCGTGGTATCAAAAAGGCTTCGGGTCCGGATGTGAACCGGGGTCTGCTATTTGAGGAGCCCGGATCTACACAGTTGACTGCACAACTGACTACACTATCATCTGCATAATGATCCTTACCCAGCCTCTGTCCATACACTTGTGAACGTTCTCACCAATGGATTACTTGAACAGAATGGCGTGACGTATATCCGGTTATAAATGTGTCACCTCCTTGGCATCCGGTTTGTATTTACAATATAAGATTGCAGTAGAGCTAGGAAGAATTATCACAAATGTACATTAAACAAAATTTAATTTGGAGCCTTTCCAAGGACAAGAGAAAAAAATTCTCCAAAAATGTCTGTGCCCTGCTTTGCTCAGTGTTACAGTTTTATGACAGAAATGTACATTTTCACAGTTTTACAATGATTTGGCCCGAGCTCCTTGTTTAAACTCTCATCAGGGCTACTGTTGACCTTGGAGAAAACTTGTAATGTTTTAATTTGCAGTGACCGTGATCAACGTTAAAAAGGAAGCTAATAATGTAAAGATTCATCTTGTTCTCAGGATCCCAGTTTAATCATATTATTTTGACTACCCTGATGCTGAGAGGACACTGCATGTTGGAGCTTCTCAGTTCATGATAAAATTTATTTCTCTGTGCTTATCAGTCCTGTTTTGACTGTAGATCAGACCTAGTTAATCTGTCATTACATATCAGTTTGTGGACCGTTTACACATGGCTGCGTATGCGTGATCTTCTGGTTCTGTCCCTGTCTTCACCACTTGCTGCTGCTTTAGTCACATGCATTGCTGTCATTAAATCGTGACTGTTGACGCTTTGTCCATTGAGTTTGTCTGCTTAGAACATGACCTCCTTCAGGCTATATAAATCTAAGTTCTTCTTCTTTTACATATAAATGACAACAAAAATAAATCATAATGCATTACACTGTCAAAAACAACTCCTTAGCATGTAACTTGTCATAATAATATTACAAAAGGTAATTGTTTGAACACAGTAGGTTTTTTTTCTGAAAAGAAATGTTTAAAAAAAATCCCTATTTAGCGAGACTGATTATTGAAAACAGTTCCAGTTCCTGCAAAGCTATCAACAGAAAAAAATAACACTGCAGAGAAATTTAAGCAATAAAAACACTTTTTTTTACATTTAGTTAATAACAAACCAGATAAGACGGAAGTTACACACTAAGCAACTTTGTTTAAATATATCATATCAACAGAACAAATCCACACAGTGAAGCAGTCATTTTTACCTAATAATCTATGACAGTTAAAAAAAAACAAAAAACCTAAGACATCATTTAACGTCCAGTCCTGCCGCAGGCTTCATATCCACCGTTGGGACTCTGAGTTACCATGGGAACACAACAACAAAAGCAAAGTTTCTGTTGATTATAACAAAATAAAAGCTAGTATTAGCTTAAAATGACCTGACAGTTCTCCACCATGTTCCTCTTTATAGCAGTGAATTTTATTGTTTTACTAATCTGCAGAAAATTGCAGATCTTAAATTTTGTTCAGCCAGTGTAGAACACAGAGACCAGATGTGACGGAGCCACAATGCTGCAATGAAAATACGCATTGAACATGTTAACATTTTTCTCATTTAGCATATTTTTGATGGAGCCATTGACCTGAAAATCTCACCAGATAGGGGGTGTTTGTGATACATGGAGAATGTGTGCTATGGGAGTGTGATGTTTAATGGAGCAGGTGCCCGGGATTGTCTGATGCTCATGTGCAATTGAAGTCCCAAATGGATTTTTTAATTATTTATTTGTTTTTTAGTATACTTTATTAATCCCCCAAGGGAAATTACAGGACATTCAGCTGGATGGATGAGGCAGCCAATGTGTGGCGCCAATCCCTTCACCATTCACACCTAGGGCCGATTTAGAGTCTCCAGTTAACCTAACTTGCATGTTTTTGGCCTGTGGAAGGAAACCGGAGTACCCAGAGTAAACCCACACGGACACGGGGAGAACATGCAAACTCCACACAGAAAGGTTACCGATGGTCAGGGGCTGGGATCAAACCCACGATGGTCAGGGGTGGAATCAATCCCATGACCTTCTTGCTGTGCTGCCACAGTGCTAACCACTGCACCACTGAGCTGCCCAAAAATAGTAAATAGTATTTGAAATACTATAAATAACCATAAATTGTTATTTGAGTTTGAATTGAGATATCAGTAGCAACCCAAATAATCCATAAATACAAAGAAATCAAGGCAACTGTGTTCACAAAACAAGTTATATTTAACAAAGTAGAATGTCACAGGGAATAAGTATTGAACACATAAAGAAAAAGCGGTGCAAAAAGGCATAGAAAGCCAAGAAACCAGTTAAAATCCATCAGAATTCAGGAAGCCAGCCCATCCCCCATCAGTGCAAATTAATTTCAGCTGGTTAAGTCCTGACTGATAGGTCTCTGAATATCAGATTGTCACACCACAAAGAACTCATGATGGGTAGAAGCAAAGAGCTCTCTCTAGAGGTTCACAACCTTATTGACCACTACACCTGCAGCTGTGGCGTGGGTGTAGTGTGGCCGACTACTGATCGGAGGGTCAGGGGTTTGATTACCACTCTGTCTGCATGTCGACGAGTCCTTGAGCAAGACACTGAACCCCCAGTTGCTCCTGATGGGTCAGGCCAGCACCGGTGCATGGCAGCTCTGCTGCCATCAGTGTGTGAATGTGTGGATAGCAGGATCTGTAAAGTGCTTTGGTCATCTAGAGATAAAAAAAAAACAAAAAACAAAACGCTATATAAATGAACGTCATTTACCATTTATTGTTGCAAAACATAATGATGACATTATGGCATCATTTCCAGTGAGAGTTGGACTCCGCCAGGGCTGCCCTTTGTCACTGATCCTGTTCATAATTTTTATGGACAGGATTTCTAGGTGCAGCCAGGGAATGGAGGGTGTCATGTTTGGTGATCACAGGATCTCATCTCTGCTGTTTGCAGATGATGTTGTCCTGTTGGCTTCATCCAGCAATGGCCTACAGGTCTTGCTGGGACGGTTTGCTACTGAGTGTGAAATGGCTGGAATGAGAATCAGCACCTCCAAGTCCGAGTCCATGATCCTCAGCTGGAAAAGGTGGATTATCCTCTCTGGGTTGGGGACAAGCTCCTGCCCCAAGTGGAGGAGTTTAAGTATCTTGGGGTCTCGTTCACGAGTGAGGAGAGAATGGAGCGAGAGATTGACAGATGGATCAGAGCAGCCTCTGCAGTGATGCAGACGTTGTACCAGTCTGTTGTGGTGAAGAGAGAGCTGAGCGCTAAGGCAAAGCTGTCAGTTTACTGGTCAATCTACGTTCCTACCCTCACGTATGGTCATGAGCTTTGGGTAATGACCGAAAGAATGAGATCGCAGTTACAAGCGGCTGAAATGAGCTTTCTCCCTAGAATTGCTGAACTCACCCTTAGAGGTAGGGTGACAAGCTCAGTCATCCAGGAGAGGCTCAGAATAGAACCGCTGCTCCTCCACGTCGACAAGAGCCAGTTGAGGTGGTTTGGGCATCTGATCAGGATGCCTCCTGGACGCCTCCCACTTGAGGTGTTTCGGGCACGTCCCACTGGGAGGAGACCCCATGACAGACCCAGGACACGCTGGAGAGACTACATCTCCCAGCTGGCCTTGGAACGTGTTGGTATCCTCTCTGAAGAGCTGGAGCAGGTGGCCGGGGAGAAGGAAGTCTGGGCTTCTCTGCTTGAGCTGTTGCCTCCGCGACCCGGACCTCCGGAAAAGCAGCAAAAGATGGATGGATGGCATTGATTACAGGCATATGTATTTCTAAAGTGATGAATGTTCCAGTGAGCACTGTTGGAACCATCATTCAGAAGTGGAAAGAACATTATTTTACCATAAACCAGCCATGAGCAGGAGCTCCTCGCAAGATTTCCGACAGAGGAGTCAAAAGAATTATCAGAAGAGTTATCCAAGAGCCAAAGACCACTCATGGAGAGCTCCAGAGAGACCTAGAGTTAGCAGGTACTGCTGTTTCAAAGAAAACAATCAGTAGTGCACTCAACCAACATGGGCTTTATGCCCGCTTACCTTGCAAGACTCCATTGCTGAAGAAAAAGCACGTTGAAGCTCATTTAAAGTTTGCTGCACAACATTTGGGCAAGCCAGTAAAACGCTGGAAGAATATAGTCTGGTCAGGTGAGACCAAAATTGAACATTTTGCATGCGATCACACACAACATATTTGGAGGAGAAATGACGCTGCACATCAGCCTAAAAATATCATACCAACAGTGAAGTTTTGAGGTGGGAGCATCATGGTGTGGGGGTGTTTTTCAGCACATGGTACAGGCAGACTTCATATAATAGAAGGAAAGATGAATGGATAAATGTACAGAGACATCCTTGATAAGAACCTGTTGCCATCTGCCAAGATGTTGAAGATGAAATGAGGGAGGACATTTCAGCAAGACAGTCATCCCAAACACACAGCCAAGGGAACTCTCAACTGGCTCCAGAGAAGGAAAATAAAGCTGCTAGAATGGCCCAGTCAGTCACCTGACCTGAATCCATTTGAAAATCTATGGAATGAACTGAAGATCAGAGTTCATAGAAGACACCCACGGAGCCTTCAAGATTTCAAGACAGTTTGTGTGGAAGAATGGGCTAAAATCACTCCTGAGTAATGCCTGCACCTAGTTTCTCCATACAGGAGATGTCTGGAAGCCCTTATTACCATCAAAGACTTTTCTACTAAATATTAAATGAATTTCACCAAGTGTGTTCAATACTTATTGCCTGTGTCATTCCACTTTATTAAATATAACTTGTTTTGTAAATACAGTTGCCTTGATTTGTTTGTATGTATGGATTAATTGGGTTGTTCCTGATATCTGGTGAAAATCTCAGGTCAATGACTCCATCAGAAATATGTTTAATGAGAAAAATGTTGATGTGTTCAATACTTATTTTCCCCGCTGTACGTAAAACACAGTAGTCTCTGTGCAAGTAGTCCATTTGAAACGTTCTGGCCAGTAGTGAATGTTGTTCCCTGTAGTGAATGTTCTCACCAGTTGTAGACGTTTTTGCCAGTAGTGATCAGTAGTGAACGTTCTCACCAATAGTGATCAGCAGTTAATGTTCTCACTAGTACAGGAACTACTGTCTATTCCAGAACTACAGTGAACTCTGTGTGTTCAGTATTTCCCTGATCAGCTTCAGTCTCGCTACCATTTAAACCAGTTCACTAACCAGTATTTTCCCACTGTCTGAGTTATGGTTCCAGGTTCCACAGTCTGTTTTTCACCACCAAAAAATTGTGAAATTATCTCACTAACTAGATTTTATTACAAATGAGTGATCATAGTTTTTCTCTGTTCCAGAGTCCTCCCCAAGAGAAATCAGCGCAGTGGAAAGATCTAGAAGCTGCTCTGGCTGATAGAAACAGTGTTGTTAATGAGGCCAGGGCTGCTCTGGTTAAAGCCAAGTAAGACACAGACACATGGACCATTAGAATGATTAAGTTCTTCAATATCAGCTATAATTAGGCTCTAACACAGACACAGCTGTGGAGCTGATTCCTATGGAACACTTGGTGTCACTACAGAACCAGTGAACAGTTCCTAACCTTGTGTTTCAGTGAGTCTCTGGACAGTCTGCGGTCTGTCATAGAGTCATCTAAATCGGTGAAGACACCAGCGGTGCGCCCCCTGGTGTTGGCAGCAGAGGAGAACCTGCATCAGATGGTGGTGGACCTGGACAGTGTTGTCTCTAAGGTTAGAACGTTGTTGTCTTTGTCATTGTTAAAGAACCCTTCTGTGGAGTTAAATGACTGAACTGTCATGTATAAACTGATCAGTGTGTATCCTATCATCCGCATTCCCATGGTGCAGTGCAGTGTATCATCCTCCTGTCCTCCATGTTCCATCAGCCTTTTCCCTCCACATAACACCAGTGTTGTTCTGTCTGAGGGTTTAGGTCCAGGTGTTCTCTGTAGAACTGCAGCACTGACTCCATCATGTTTATCATCCTCCCTCAGCCTTTTCCCTCCATGATAAGATAAGTCTTTATTAGTCCCACAACGGGGAAATTCCAGGACTGCAGCAGCACAGGGATAGCAACACTCAGAGCAATAGTTTAGAACAGGGGTCGGCAACCCGCGGCTCCGGAGCCGCATGCGGCTCCCTGTGGCTTTGGAAAATAAATAATGAGTATTTAATTAAAATGTATTTTATTTCAGTTCATTAGTTTTTAAAATGTAATTCTAAATTTGAAGATTATGGTGATCTTGTAAAATCTAAAAAAAAAACGTGTTAAAGTTTAATCACCGTCAGCGAAAATCAACATGATAACATTAGCGCTCGTCGCTTCCCCGGAAGTCGTCTCCCGCGATAACCCGGATGTGTTGTGTTCAAGCTACTGCTGTATTGCAGTAGCTTGACAGCCCTGCGATTGGATAGTTGCAAACGATTGGACCAATCAAATGGCTCGTTGTATGCTTTTTCAAAGATTCATGGCGGCGTGTTCTCAGGGATGTGATTTTCTGCTAATTCGCCAAATTCCGCTTTATTTTATCTTCCAGGAAGATAAAGTACGTTAAGTACGTTAGCGGCTTGTGGTCCACGAACACAGTGAAGCTGCGCCCTTTCAGGCAGGACCGGAAGTGGCGTATGGCCAGGTGGAGAGCCATTAACAGAGGGCTGCGCGGGGAATGAAACAGTAATAAAAGTTAACCATCCCCTTTTATGATTCCAAACAGTTTGAAATTGACAGTGCACAGTGGACATTGACTCATAACTTTTGAATATTTCTAAGACTTGGCTACATCAGTGATTGTGCAAAATGAACTGCTCAAGACTCAATAGAGATTGAAACTGGTGATCTGAAATGAATGCTGAAATTATAAAAAGTAATGGTATGTTGGAATTTATGGAACAGATAAAACTAACTGATTTTGATTTGATCAAGTGTTAAAGCATGTGATGGATAATGCTTGTTGGAATATTTTAGGAATGCTATCTTCTTGGAACATAAGTCAATATTATACATTAATAAGTGGCATTCAGCTGTTTGTTTTATGTCATTTAAGCACAGTTCTGGTACTTAAAAATCATAAAAACCCAGGAGCTTTGGGGGGCCTTGCCCCCCACCCCCACCCCACCGGGGCGCTGCCTCGGACCCCGCTGGGGGACTATGTCCCCCAGACCCCCTGCTGAATTTTCAGATAATTTCCCCAACCCCAAATCACATCCCTGGTTCGTGTTGGAATTCTGAGCTTTCGGTGTTGTTTTCAGCGGAGTTATGAGATTTTTATCGAAGGATCAGGAGTCATCAGTGCTAGAAATAGCACTCTCCTTTCAACCCAATGTCAACCTTCAACCCAATGTCTTTTTTTTTTTCGGAGTTCAAAATGTTTTTGTTGCATGCAGAAATGTAATTTTGTTTTCTCTGCAGGAGTTCCCTGATTTCATAAATGCAACACATTATAGTTTGTTTATACATAGCATAAAGGGAAAAAAAAGTTATATGCAGTGTTATTTCATTTTAAGTGTCAAAAGGGTTTTTGTGGCTCCCAGTGTTTTCTTTTCTGTGGGAAACGGGTCCAAGTGGCTCTTTGAGTGGTAAAGGTTGCTGACCCCTGGTTTAGAAGATAAGAAAATAAGAGCAGTGAATATACATATGTACACATAAATATATACACAGTGCAGAGCATTGTAGTTAGATGGAATAAACAGCATAACCATCTATTTAGTTACCCCACATAGTATGAATATGTACCCATACATATTGTCACCCTCCGTAGCGACTGATATTGTCCTAGTTGTATACTGGAGGGGACCATTTGTGTAAGTCTATTGCGTCTTTTGCATTCAATACTATTAGGTTGTCACGTTTTTTTGCTATCTCTGCGAGCAGCCCTGCTTAGGTTATAAAGTCTGACAGCCGTAGGTAGGAAGGACCTGCGAAACCTCTCGGTCGTGCACCTAGGATGATGTAGTCTACTGCTAAATGAGCTCCTCAGTGCGTTCAGTATGTCCTGCATAGGGTGGGACTCGGACTCCAGCAGAGATGACCGTTTAGCCACCATCCTTCTCTCTCCTATCTCCTCCACTGGGTCAAGGCGTTTCCCCAGGACAGAGCTAGCTTTCTTGATCACTTTGTTCAGTCTCTTCCTATCGGCTGCCGTGATGCCACTACCCCAGCAGACCACTCCAGAAGTGATGGCTGATGCCACCACTGTGTTGTAGAAGGTCTTCAGGAGCACCACTTGTACACCAAAAGACCTGAGCCTCCTCAGTAGGAACAACCTTGATCTCGCCTTGATCTTCCTCAGCTCCACCCTCACCTGGGTCTTAGTGAGGGTCAGGTTGGGGGGCTGTGTGCTGGGAGTGGGGGGGTGTTGGTGGAGGGGGTGGTGGACAGCAGGTCTCGATGACGATAGAGGCAGCAGTGGTTGTTCAAACCTATTAAAAAACAGGTTCAGATTGTTCACCCACTCCCTGCCCCCCGTGGCCTGGGAGGAGGTATTCTGGAGCCCAGAGATGGTTTTGAGGTTTCTCCAGACCCCGCCAATGTCGCTCTGTTGCAGCTTGTCCTCCATCTTCTTCCTGAAGCTGTCCTTGCCTTCTCTGATCTTCCGCCATTGTTGTTAGAGGCATTTTCTGCGCTACTTTGTGCTTGCTTTTATGCTGTATCCACTCAACTAATTGTGCACACTTGGATGTTTGTTCATCATATATCTCTGGCATATCAGTCTCCCAACATCACCTGTAAGTGTCGCCAATGGACCAATAGCGGTAGAAACGTACGTACGCCAGCCATGAAGTTGGTGTGGGGCTGCGCATATTTCCGCGGTCATTCCATTCTCGATACATCTGAAATTTTCCGTGGAAAAGGACATACGTCATGTTTTTGTGTATAAGTACCCTTTGTACATGAGGCCCCAGGTCCATGTGTTCTCTGCAGAACATGGTTAAAGTTTCTTTTCTTCCATCTTCCTGTCCTCCACGTTCCCTCAGCCTTTCCCACCACGATGACACCACTGTTTTCTCCTCTCTAGGTCCAGTCTGCAGAGTCCGAAGCCAGGATCGTCTCCCAGTACAGTGAACTGGTCCATGATGCCAAAGTCCAGTTCCAGAAGGAAGTCAGCAGCCTGACCCCAGAGATCCAGGCCAACTGGAAGGGTCTCAGTAAGAACTGGACTGCTGTGTTCTAAATGGATCAGGATCTGTATTATAAAGTCTTAACCAGTAACTGTAGTAACCCTGTTCTGATGAGAGATGGAGACTTGGGGGCCATTTAGTCACTAATTACCTGTCTTTGACTGTGGGAGGAAACCTGAGCACCTGGACTAATCCCACACAGGAGAACATGCAGACTCCTAACCCTGGGATTCAAACCAGGAACATTGTAGCTGTGCGGCAACAGTGTTGACCATTGTTCCACCATGGAGCATGAGTTGGATGTTTGACCAGTGTCAGTGTGGGGAGTTCACAGATGATCCACAGCTCTACTGGACCTTCTACTGACCAATCACAGTTAACTTATGTTCTCTTCCTGGGTGGAGTTAGCATTGGTTAGCATGTTGTCTCCATCATGGGTCTACCCATCATGCTTCACTCCCCTCTCCTGTCCAATCACAATTTTTCCTCAATCAGTGATTGTCAGGTTAATCAATGATTATCAGGTTAATTAGTGATTATCAGGTTAGTCTGTGATCAGATATCAGACCTGTGAGGTTAGGGTTAGGATGCTGTGTTCTAACGTTGATGATCCATGGTTCCACAGGTGTGTGAGGAGTGTGTTATCACATGTGTGTGGTTGTTTAAGCTGTCAGCCTGACTCTGTGCGTTAATGTCCGTTTTCTCGTTGTACCAGCTGGTAAACTGTCTCCAGATGACCTGAACGCCCTGATCGCCCATGCCCACCGCCGTATCGACCAGCTGAACCGTGAACTGGCCGAGCAGAGAGTGAGGGAGCGGATCCACATCGAGGCAGCGGTGCAGGCGCAGAAACTGGAGGACCAGAAACAGCTGGAGAAGTCGGTCAGCTCCAGCCTACAGAGGGTCAGAGAGGAGGGCCGGCTGGAGACGGAGAAGAAGGTCTGAGATCTGCCACCACTGTAGGAGATCACTGAATGTTCTTTTAGAGA
This sequence comes from Pholidichthys leucotaenia, assembly GCA_020510985.1. Taxonomy (NCBI): domain Eukaryota; kingdom Metazoa; phylum Chordata; class Actinopteri; order Cichliformes; family Pholidichthyidae; genus Pholidichthys; species Pholidichthys leucotaenia. Next base: position 280,338,867 of record CM035840.1, on the reverse strand, counting down.
ACAGTTCTGGGTTCTTTTTAATCTCAAGTATGGTGGGTCTGTGTGCAGCTGTGTGAGCTGAGGGAGGTCATGGAGGCAGAGATGAGGACTCAGCTCCGCCGTCAGGCCGCCGCCCACGTTGACCACCTCAGGGAAGTCCTCAAAGTCCAGGAGCAGGAGCTCAGAGCCCAGGCTGAGCAGGTAAAGACCTCAGAAACCAGTGAAGATACCAGTATAACAACCATTTAAACCAGTAACCCATCAGTCTGTGTTCCAGTCCAGATTTTATAGAACAGAAACAGCTGAACTCAGACCATCAACCTGCTGCAGAACAACGCTCCATTATGGACCAAAAATCAGTTCTGAGTGTTGATGCAATGTAAACTAGTGACGTTCTGGTTCTGATTCACTGCATTTGCCTCATAAATGGTCTCCTAATGTTTGGTTCAGGACCCAGTGGTTCTTGACAACAGGACAGCTGATGAGTGTGGAGCCACAGGTTGGAGACACCATCGCAACCCCACTGCAGCCCTGACAGACTAGAACTCCTGAATGTCAGCTGGGATTATTTATCTTCAGCATTAAACCACAACTCTGATTTCTCCAGTTTATTAATGGTCAGATGTTCACAAAATAATGGAGACTACCACAGGAGACCGTGATGTGGGGTTTATACACTGGGCCAGTTAATCTGAACCAGTTAACCTGGCCCAGCTAACCTAACCAAGTTAACCCAAGATGGTTAGTCTGAGACAGTTAACCTGGCCTGGTTAACCCGAGCCATTTAACCTGACCCAGTTAAGGCAAGCCGGTTTACCGAACCCAGTTATCCTGACCCAGTTAACTCAAGACAGTTACCCTGACCCAGTTATCCCAGAGCCAGTTAACCTGAACCAGTTAATCTGGCTCAGTTAACCCAGTGCCAGTTAACCGGAGCTGGTTAACTCCAAGCCAGTTAACCCAAACCAGTTAACCTGAGCCAGTTAACCTGTTTCAGAAATCTCTGTTACTCAGACCTCTCCTGTGGATTTTTATTCCTCTTGAATCATGTTTTTATTCTTCAGCTGGATGATAATTTTGAGCAGAATCAGACTAAACTTTGTCCTCCTGAAACTTCTCACTACGGTGGTCTGAATGTTTGTCATGCTGAGAAGTTCACAGCTGGATTTTACTTGGAGTAAAATGGTCTTTAAACAACAATCTTTCCACAGAAGTGGATCCTGTTTTATGGAACTCCAGAGGTAGAGCAGTGGCAGCCATGTTTGTAGTTCTGTCCTGTAGCTGTAGCGTATATCTGCAGGTTAACGGTATAACACGACCATGCCAGCTCAGACTGTACACTGCTTCTCCAACAACAGACCATGGGTCACCAGTGACCTGAAAGCACTTCTGAACAAAAAGAAGAGAGCTTTTAGGTCCGAAGACAAGGAGAAGCTGAGGGGAGTGCAGCATGAGGTGAGAGAGATGCTGAGAAGGTGCAAGGACAGTTATAGGAGGAAGTTGGAGAATAAACTCAGGCAAAACATCGCTAAAGATATGTGGATGGGAATGAAACAAATAACGGTGCAACTGGAGAGTCAGGCCGACATCTGGGAGCCAGGAGAGAGCTGATGAACTGAATCTGTTTTTTAATAGGTTCAACTCACCATCTGTCACCCCAACAACACAGCCAGACCCCCCCCCCCCCCCCCCCCCTCCTGTGCAGAACCTCTCTCCATCTCCCCCCTCACCCCCTCCTCCTCCTTGGGGGACACCAGGCCACTCCCTCACATCACTGTGACGAGCCAATTGCCATCAGGGCCTGATGGCATCTCCGCCAGGGCCCTGAGGACCTGTATCAACCAACTAGCTCTGGTACTGAAACACCTGTACAACCTGAGCCTGAGTCCGGAGAGAGTACCGGTGCTGTGGAAGACATCCTGCCTTGTTCTTGTCCCCAAGAAGTCATCTCCATCGGACCTAAACCACTATCGACCAGTTGCCCTCACATCTCATGTGATGAAGGTCCTGGAGAGACTGATCTTAGCCCACCTGAGGCCGCAGGTGAAGACGTGTCTGGACCCTCTGCAGTTTGCATATCAGCCCCATCTAGGAGTTGAAGATGCTGTCATCTACCTGCTGCAGCGAGCCCATCGGCACCTGGATGGTGGAGGAGATACTGTGAGAATCACTTTTTTTGATTTCTCCAGTGCCTTTAACATCATCCAGCCGCTGCTGCTGGGTGAGAAGCTGCGGGTGATGGGGGTTGACAGCTCCGTGATCTCCTGGATTACTGACTACCTGACAGGCAGACCACAGTTTGTCTGGCTGGGCAACATCTTGTCTGGAGTGGTGGCTAGTGATACAGGAGCTCCACGGGGGACTGTGCTCTCTCCTTTTCTTGTTACCTTATACACCACTGACCTTCAGTACAACACAGAGTCATGCCACCTGCAGAAATTCTCTGATGACTCAGCTGTTGTGGGGTGTATAAGAGGAGGAGAGGAGGGGGAGTACAGGGCACTGGTGGACAGATTTGTGGAGTGGACAGAGCAGAATCACCTGAGGTTGAATGTCAGCAAGACCAGAGAGATGGTGATTGACTTCAGGAAGAAGAGGACACCTTCATAGCCATTGCAGATTAGGGGGGAGGATGTGGGAGTGGTTGAGGACTACAAGTATCTGGGTGTCAGGGTCAGCAACAGGCTGAACTGGAGATCCAACACTGATGCTGCGCACAAGAAGGGGATGAGCAGACTCTACTTCCTGAGGAAGCTGAGATCCTTCAACGTGTGCAGCAGGATGTTTAAGCTTTTCTACCAGGCCGTTGTTGCCAACGCCATCTTCTTTGCTGCTGTCTGTTGGGGTAGCAGTATCAGGGCCAGAGACACCAACAGACTTGACAAGATTATCAAGAGGGCTGGCTCTGTAATTGGTCTCAGACCGGAGACCTTTGAGACAGTGGTGGAGAGGAGAACACTAAATATACTGCGATCCATCATGGACAATCCTGATCACCCCCTCCACCACACACTAGACAGACAGCGAAGCACTTTCTCCAGTAGACTGTTACAGCTTTGCTGTCGAGTGGCCAGGTACAGGAAATCTTTCCTGCCACATGCAATTTCACTGTACAATAACTCACTATGATGTTGTATTCTGGTCATAACTATGCTGCCACACTGCACCTTACAGTCTAACTGGTACCTCACATTTCACTCTGCTCCTGATAGTCCTGCATTGTACAGCAGGTATGATTCATGTGTTTTTACAGGTCACCATATATTCAGCTATGATGTATATAGGTTTTTATAGTCGTGTTAGTTTTGCTTTCCACGGGTAATCCCTTTGTCTGTCATGTGTGTGTTTCTGTTGTTTGGTTGTCTACTGTCATGCTGCTGTTACACTGTAATGTCCCAGTTTGGGATTAATAAAGTACATCTATCTCTCTGTCTATGATGTCATCATGCTGCCACATCAGAATATTATGATATTCACTTTGATTACGTGTCAGATTATGGTGCACAGTATGGAACATCACCACCAGAGCCCACTGCACCTGGAGGTTTGATTTTCTCTGAGCACATTTATGGAAGCTTCTGTTAGGAGAAAAACAGAAACATCTGAGATGTGATAGTGATGGTGATGATGATGGTAATGAAGCACAGGAGAACTCATCCAAACCGTCGTTGACCCAGATCACTTCAGTAACGTCTCATCATATTAGTCTAATCTGCTCTAATTATTATTATTTTATCATCATCCAGGAGCTGAGCAGTAAACTTCTAGAACAGGAGACCCGGTACCATCAGCTGACCCAAGAACATCTGGACAACTTCACCCTGGACATGAACTCGGCCTACGCACGGCTGAAGGGGGTGGAGGAGGCCATCGACAGTAAGATGTTCGCCTGATTTATTAAAATAACATTACATATAATAGAGGAGACAGTCAGACCTACCGATTTATATGTAAAATTAAACATTTTAATGTTTTGGGGTTTTTTGGTGAAGGGATTTTTTTCCTCTTCATTTAAACAGCCTCAGAACCCGCCCTACTCAGATCTGATGTTCACAACCCCGTGAACCTTAGAACCTGTCCCAATCAGATCTGATGTTAACAACCCCATAAACCTCAGAACCCGCCCCACTCAGATCTGATGTAACAACCCCATAAACCTTAGAACCCGCCCTACTCAGAGCTGATGTTCACAACCCCGTAAACCTTAGAACCTGCTCCGTTCAGATCTGGTGCAAACAACCCCGTAAACCTCAGAACCCGCCCCACTCAGATCTGATGTAACGACCCCATAAACCTTAGAACCCTCCCCAATCAGATCTGATGCAAACAACCCCATAAACCTCAGAACCCGTCCCACTCAGATCTGATGTAAATGATCCCGTAAACTTCAGAACCCGCTCAGATCTGATGTTGACGACCCCGTAAACCTCCATACCACACCACTCACTTCTGATGTAAGCGACCCCATAAACCTCAGAACCTGCCTCGCTGAGATTTGCTGTAACAACCCCATAAACCCGAGAACCCTCTCAGATCTGATGTAAACAACCCTGTAAACCTCAGAACCCTCCCTGCTCAGATCTGATGTTACCGTGTTTCTGTCTTTGGTTCCAGGTCACGTGGTGGCGGAGGAGGAGGCGCGGCGGGCCCACCAGCTGTGGCTCTCTGTGGAGGCCCTCAGCTTCACTCTGAGGACTGCTGAGGCCGACGCCCCTACCGCACCTTTGGAGGCTGCCGCTCAGGCCGTGAAGGACAGCTGCGGCCACGACGACTTTGCCTCGGCTCTGGCCGATGCGCTCCCGGAGGAGTCTCTGCAGCGAGGTGTCTACGGCGAGGCGTCCCTGAGAGCCCGCTTCAACTCCCTCCACTCGGTGGCGCGGCGGGTGGCTCTGATCGACGAGTCCCACAACTCCCTCTACCAGTACTTCCTGTCCTACCTGCAGGCCATCCTGCTGTTCGAGGAGAAACAGGAAGCTCCTCCGGCGCAGCTCAGTGGCGAGGACCTGGACCCCTTCAAGCTGCTGTCGTACGCCAGCTACTGCTTGGAGCACGGAGACTTGGAGCTGGCCGCCAAACTGGTGAACCAGCTGAGAGGAGAGGCCCGGCGGGTGGTGGAGGACTGGCTGACTGAGGCTAGGCTGACCCTGGAGACCAGACAGGTAGTCAGTCTGCTGTCGGCCTACGCCAACGCCGTAGGGTTAGGGACCACACAGGCCCCGTAGAGGAACCACAGACAAACTGCCCCTCAGCTGAAATTAATGTTCAGATGCAGCTTTAGTTTTTTTGAAGCCCCCGCCACTGAAGGTCAACGTGTGTAAGATATCATAAATGCCCCCACAGCTTATTTATCCAGTTTATTCCCGTCACAGTAACATGAGTGGAGTCATCACATGTACCGCTGTGTTCCTGTCAGAACATGTTCAATAAACCATGAAGAACAACGCTGGTTCTCAGTCTGCTGAATCTGTAGTTCTTCACCCAACTTACATGATATATTTTTAAAGAAATTAAACTTTATATTGCAGGTTAAAATTTTCAGACATTTATTCATTATTGTCATGGAAGTAAAGCTACCAATAATCATCAGGTGAACAACTCACCATAACAGCTGCGTGGTTCTCCACTGGTTCCCCTCACACCACTGATTAACTTCTGTTGGTAGTCGTTATTTCTCCTGATCCTCCTCTGCTCCTAGTCTCTATGATGTTTAACAGGTTCTTCATCATCAGGCTGTGGTTCCTCATGTTAATACAGAGCATTAACTCTGTCATCACTGACGACCAGAGGGTTCCATCAGACCATGATGAGCCTGGTCTCTATGATGTTTAACAGGTTCATCATCATTGAGGCTGTGGTTCCTCATACAAATACAGAGGATTAAGTACTACAGTTGTCAATGACAGAGACTAGATGGTTCCATCAGACCATGATGATCCTGGTCTGTTCATCATGCAGCTTTAACCTGGATGTCATGAGTGTGTTAACTGATCACAGCTACGCACAAACGAGGAGATGGATGATAAAAAGACAAAAATATTTTTAATGATTTTTACATTGTTGTGGATCTTCACTTTTTATTCAGAACCTCAGTGGTGATTTTAGACATTTTGATTATCAGTTCATCCTCACTGGGACAGTCTGTTTTAACCCTTCACATCCTGGGCAGGAAGTGGGTCGTGCTCATGGCTGTGGTGACCCGGTTTCCTCGCTTGGTTTTGCCAAACCTGCTGAGGCCGATGAACATTCCGGGGTGGGCCACAGATTCGTAGGAGTTGTAGTTGTTGGCCAGGAGGGTCTCCTTAAACCGGCACTCATCGCTGTAGTGGCCCTGAGGAGAAAAAAAATGGAGACAATCACATATGAACTGGTATTTCTGCTGCTCTACAGGCTGGTTAGGGTGGGGGGATTAGGGTGACTATTACACTTCTGTTGTCTCTGTTTTACTTGTTCAGGTGTTTTTCCACTAAAATGGTTTAATATTTTAAAAACAGGTGATGGTTCTGGTTCTAATCCAACAGATTAAACCATCTCATTAAGGTCTTAATCCAGTTAGTCAGTGTTAACAGGAAAGGAACAGATTAACCCCAACAAATAGGACGTTGACTTATGTCTAACAAACACATTTATGATGGTTTCATTTTATATGAAGTGACTATAGGCAGCAGAACCCTAGAACATGAATAATCCTGATATACATTAAACACCATGTTGACACCCGTCCTTCAGGACTGAGACAGTCCACATGTGGCCCCGGAGCCTTATATTGACCACATTAATACTCATTCATGATTACTTAGATCCTGTTTTTTTTTTTTTTTTTTTACTCCTAAATCACAAACCAGCAAAAGCCAGGCATAAAGTCTGTGGCACATCACTGCTATCTGGTAAATGGTGTTCTCATACATTTTCACTTTGTACACGAGCACATCCGTTCCTTGGTGGAAAATCAATCGGTCCTACCAGGTAAACGATGACCGTAAGCCACCATCAATGACACACTCCTTCCTTCAAAAGATAAGGCAGTTACTAATTCTGATTGATTATTGTAGGTTGTGCTGCGTTCTACTATAAAAACTGAACTTGGAGCAGAAACTGAGTCGGATTATTAAACAGACGTACGAAGATGTTTCAATAACATTTGCATGAGTGATGTTTAACTGCAGCAGAGACCCCGGCTGAGCAGGAATGCTGACGTCAGTCCTGCAGCTTCATATTTTATGATCATATTAAACCTAAATAACTCACCGATCCATAGAGCTTCCCGTTGTGGCTCATGGCGATGAAGAGTTGACTTCTGACCCCAAACAGGGTCACCACTCCTCTGTCCACTGGAGAAATTTCTAGAAGACCTGAGACCGAAAATGGAGAGGTCAGAATTATGTAAAAGTAAAGAACAAGTTTATGTTGGAAATCTAGGATTTCTCCACCATCCTCGATGTTTTTTTTCCTCATGAATTTGTGACTTTCTATTATAAATTGAGGACTTCCCCAAAAGCACACATACGTCGGGTCATCGTTGGCAAGTTTACATCAGAATCCATCTTATCGAAGTCATTTGCACATTGGCAAGACATTGGCTAGACGCCGCGTAACGCCAACATTTAGCCAATGTCTTGCCAGTGTGCAAACAACTTCTATAAGATGTGCTGGAACTATTTGTTATTGATTGGTATTTAGTTTGTTTTGTTTAGGATTAAATAAGTTTTATTTTGGTAGTGTTTTTATTTGGTAATTTTGTTTATTTAGATTAAGTAGTTTGTTTATTCGTTTAGTTTTTATTTGTATCATTAATTAGGCTTATTTTGGGCTGTTTGGGTAACACCATGGGCACCTAGGTTATATAGGTGAGGCAGGCGGGTACAGGACCAGCATGCACCTGGGTGGGCCGATGTTTTTTTTTACCAGAGCAGGAGAGGCAGGAAGGCGCGGGAACTTCTGCTTGCCTCTTCTTGGAGTAAACGGACCACTGGAAAATGTCATGAATTGTTTGGACAACAGACTTCATTTGCCTGCATAAACCACAAACCCATGGTGCAAGTAGTAGTCATTTGCGTTAAAGTTATGTTTGTCTTTTTAAGTTTTGAATTTGGACAAATGGTCCCTACAAGATGTATTCTGATGTAAACTTGGTCTGTCGGGTTGATGTTGGGATATATGTGTGCTGATGGGGTTTTTGGTGGCAAATTTGTTTCTTCTTAAACTGTAATTTAGCATCTTTTATCATAGTTTTGCAATTTTACTGCCTAAACTAAATTAGTGATTACAGTTGATGCTTGTGACCATTTACTTCATCTGAAAATGTGTATTAGAGTCAGAGAAGAGAAAAAAGTGGAGATCAACCAGCAGCTGGCTAGCTAGTGTCCACCTTACTAAACCAACGGCAGTGACAGACTCTACAAGTCTGGATATAAACGATGATTATATCACATTTGGTTGACCATGTGTGTAAAATGACCATAAATCTGTTATAATCTATATTCTGATCATTCTAAAAAAAACTCAGAATACCTTCACAAATAGTTTGGATGGCCACCACACATCTCCTCCCACAGTTTTGAGGAAAAAACCAACAAAAAGTGCATCAAAACATGCAGATTCATGGTTCTATTAAGAATCTTGGGGGTTTTTTTTCACCTGGTTTCCAAAATATCCCCCCAAAACTCCATATTTTTTTCCCCATAGGAATGAATCTTCTCTGAAAAAAGTAGAAACTGTAACTCATGTAACTCAGGAACAAGGACAGCTCAGGACACCAAACCTAGTACACATGTTCCCCTTGGGATGCTGAACTGGGACTGAGTTTGGGGTCAAAATATCATATAAACTACTGTATATCTGTAGAAAGCTAGGGTCACCAGGGTCACTTCTGACTACAGGTTTTGGGTCAAAGGTCATGGTTAGCATTCCATATGCACTATTCCTATCCATATTCCTGAGGGTGCCGCTGTAGGAACGATTATGGGCGGGACTCCCAGTTTCGGCTGAGGTCGTGTTAAATCAGTCAGCAAGAGTGGAGTAGCAGGGGCATTTAAAATAGCATTTTTAAAAGTTTTTCAAACTCTTTTAAATGTATAATCCACATACATGTTTTGCACTCAAGTGGCAGCTAACTTCAGCACTTGTAGTTCTTGTATTTTTTGAATGTTTTGGCGTAGTTCTGGTACTTGTTGCTGGTGTTCGTGGTTGTGCCACAGACTGTATAAATGGAGGCTTCTCACCAGCAATGCGTAGATGATGCACTGAAAATGGAAAAGGACTGTTCATGTGATCAGTGGTACAGACACAAGAGCACAGCAGGTATGTTTTCACTTGTATGGATGCCACAGATCTGACGTTTATGTGTTATATATGTCACCAGAATGAAGGTTGCATGAAATAAAATAATAAATAAAAAATAGTAACAGTTTGCTTCCTAAGGCTTAATGATTTAAGAAAGATATCAAATAGTTTTTTGGGTTTTTTTACATTCATTGCACTGCCTTGGAACAATATGGACTTCAGCATGCATTAATTTTTAAATTATCACAAAATATAGGTCAATAAAATTCTGAACAATTGTCAGAAAATGTCTGTACATGTTAAGTTAAATAGCAAGCATTTATGGCATGACAGCAGCATGAGCATTTCAATTCCGCGGCGGCAGTGGTTCAGGAGGTAGAGCAGGTCGTCTAATAACCCGATGGTTGGCAGTTCGAATCCCGCTCTCCCCAGATATCCTGCCGTTGTGTCCCTGGGCAAGACACTTCACCCGCATTGCCTCCAGTGTCCATAACACTGGGTATGAATGTGTATAAATGTATAAAATGTTCGTTGGTGGCCGGAAAGGCCGTTGGCGCAGATTGGCTGCCACGTTTCCGTCAGCCTGCCCCAGGGCAGCTGTGGCTGCAGAAGTAGCTTACCACTACCACTGTTTGTCTGGAGTGAATGAATAATGTACCTATTTGTAAAGCGTCTTTGAGTATATATGATAAAGCGCTATATAAAACTGATGCATTATTATTAATTCCGGGGTAAAACGAACAGCTGCAGCTGTCTGTATTTACCATGACAGCCAAGCACGGTGTTGTGGCGTACGTCTGCTCTGAGGTAAATCTGATTATGTCCAACATATTTTAACAAAATGCATTCGACTTTATTGCGGTGGAGACATTGATATATCTCAGAGCTTTTATTTGTTAACAGCGTTTGCATCTTAGCAGCAACGCTAACAAATGGAGCTACAGTCTACCAGGCCATGTTTTAAGGTCATCTTCCCATCCCTCCATAGTCGTGGGAAGTGGTATGATTATATTACTGTTTTTGAGCTGCAAAAGGCCGTGTTCCAGCATTTTTGATGCCGAAGACATTATTTTTTAACAAGGAAAAGTGTCCCATTTCAGTGACAACCATATGTTCTAAACTAGTACCGGAAGTTGCTACCATAATTCATGCAAGGCATCATGGGGCCTAGGAATAAGGTGGATAGAATTAGTAAAGCTAGGGTCACAAAACTCTGTGCCCAGGTTCACATTAAACTGTGGGTCCGGGATCAAAAGGTCAAAGGTCAATGTTGTTTTTAAATTTCATTCGAATTCAGTTGCTTTTCATGATTTTTCATTTGGCTCTCACAGGATAAATCCACAGCCAACAGGCAGTTGCACCTGCACACTCACACACTATGGATGTCACCAACTGCAAAACAAATCTACCTACGGGTACAAATAAAGTAACCTGAACCTGAACCTGAACACTCAAAATTTCTCGTGGGAATTTTTAGTTTACAAATGTTATCTGTGAAACTGTTAAGGCCTGTACATACTCTGCAAGAACAGAGATTTTTTTTTTCCTTTTTCTTGAGGTGGCAAGAACAAGAACAGAGTTCTTTCTGTCCGGGACATTTCATACTTCACAAGAACCTCAAGTGCAGAACTGCTGGGAAATTCAAATTTCTGACCAGTCACACAATAGTTGTCAGACACCACACAAGAAAAAAGTTCTGCCCAGATGATGTGTCAAGAACGAGGTGCAAGAACAAAATGATGTCATTTTGTTCCTGCAGCCCTGGGAGAAACAAATTTCTCTGTTCTTGCAGAGTACGTACAGGCCTTTAACACACTGACATCCCACGTGATCAGCCTTTAAACACAGAAAACATCCTAAAGTCTGTCTACTCTCTCAGACATCAAACATCAGGGTGGACATGAGGAAGAACTTTAATCTGTAAACATGATTCATCACAGAGCTCCAACAGTAGAAACATTTTAGAAACGAGACGACCCGACTGAAACTTAGTTCTGATTCTGATGTTTAAAATAATGGGGTCTAAAGAAGACTGTGAACCATGACTTTAGTCCCAAACTTTGATTCTGTCTGGTATGTTTAAATTTAAAACCAGAATCTGTCTTTCAGAAAGATCGCCATGACAACAACATATTTAATTAGTTATGAATTAAACCTGAATTCTGTCTCAGCTGATCTCATTGTTCCTGCTGGGTTCTACTCACTGTAGGTGTTCTCGTTGTGGACCCCGGTGATCCTCCCGTCAGGTAAGACCTGGATGTGGAAGCCGATGCCCACATTACAGTAGAGCCGTCTCAGTCTCTTTATGCCCAGCAGGTACCGTCCGTCCATCTCAGAGACATTCCTCTTGTCCCAGATGATTCTGTCGGGCCGGATCGATGACCTCTGACCCGTCTGCCTGCTGCTGTCGATTATGGGGAGAGGAGCGAAGGAGGTGGAGAGGAGAAACCCGTATAGGAGCAGGAGGAGCTGGGACATCCTCTGACCGTCAGTCTGACAGGAACCGGTTTATGTCTGAATGTGCTTTTGGATCAGCAGAACCCTCTCAGATCAGTCCATCAGTGTGGAGACGTCTAGGAAATCACATCACCTCATCTCTAATCATGTCTCCATGTCTCCTGTTCCAGAGTCGTCCTCGTCCTCCTCAGGTGGACACAGTAACACACTTTTATGTGACCAGGGTGACATCATGGACTCCTACTGTCTGCTGGACTCTGACTCACAGAGGAACCTGCTGAGAAAAACACTTAAGACGTCAGATCTGTAGTGACAGAAAACACTGGGGGACACTGAGGAGACACAGGATGGACCTCCTGCTAGTGGACAGGAGGGATGAAGTCAGTGATGAGGACATCAAAGAGACAGGACATGGAGGAATAAGACTGAGAAAAACACGTAAGATGTCAGATCTGTAGTGACAGGAAACACAGAGGGACACCGAGGAGACAGAGGACGGACCTCCTACAGGTGGACAGGAGGGACAGAATCACTGAGGATGACACAGAGGAGACAGATAGAGGACGGACCTCCTACAGGACAGAAGGGATAGAGTCACAGAGGGGACAGGACATACCTCCTACAGGTGGACAGAAGGGACAGAGTCACTGAGGAGGACAACGAGGCAACAGAGGACAGATCTCCTACAGATGGACAGGAAGCACAGAGTCACTGAGAAGGACACCAAGAAGACAGAGGACATGGAGGAACAGGACTGGTGAAAACATTAAAGAAGTCAGATCTGTAGTGACAGGAAACACCAGGGGGACACCGAGGAGACGGAGGAAAGACCTCTTACAGATGGACAGGAGGGATGGAGTCATTGAGGAGGACGACAGAGGAGACAGAGAGAGGACAGACCTCCTACAGGACAGAAGGGATAGAGTCACAGAGGAGAGAGGACGGACCACCTACAGGTGGACAGGAGGGACAGAATCACTGAGGAGGACATCAAGGAGACAGAGGACATGGAGGAACAAGACTGAGAAAAACACTTAAGTCAGATCTGTAGTGACAGGAAATACCAGGGGAAGCCCACGAGACACAGGGCGGACCTCCTGCAGGTGGACAGGAAGGACAGAGTCACTGAGGAGACAGAGGATGAACCTCCTGCAGGTGGACAGGAGTGAATTCCTGTGGAGGACACCAAGAAGATGTTGGTGTCCAGTGAGAACAGGGTCCAGAACCAGACCAGAACTTCAGCTCTGACCAGCAGGACCCTGACCCTGAAGACAAAAGCTCCTACAGAACAGCACCAGCAGAAAGAGAACCTGGGAATGGTTCTGATCTAGGTGGTTCTGGTCAGTCTCAGGTTAGTCAGGGTCTCTGTTTTCAGTCCTGTTTTTGTCCACCCCTCATCGCCGATGTTCATCCAGATGTTTTATTTAGTAGAAGAGCAATAAATGACAGATGCAACTCTTAAAGTTTTTATCTCGGAGCTGAACAGTAAAACTGTAACATAATAAGCAAAATTCTGACATTGTTCTGCTGGGCTGACCCTAGGTTCTGGTCCTGGTGGTGGAGGAGAAGGAGACATGTTGGTGTCTTCATGTCTGTTTGCTCCATGTTTTAGACACAGCTGACCAGGAATATCTTCTACCATTTCTGTGTGGTCTAAGGCTGGGTTCTCTGGTCTTTCAGTGTTTGTGCTGTAGAACTGATGGTCTAATGTGTGTGACATCACAGCTGCAGCAGAAGGTCAATGTGTGTTTGGCGTTTGTGTCTCCTGTCCTGAGGACGTGACGGTCTAACAGACATCACCGCTGCAGTAGAAGGTCGATGTAGAATCATTTCTCAGGTTTTTTTTTTTTTTTTTCAGTGTTTGTGTCTCCTGTCGTGAGGATGTTGTGGTGACGTCACAGTAAAGGTTGATCAGAACCAACGTCACCGCTGCTGTAGGTCACCTCTTCACTGTGAACTTTTCTCCCATCAGCCCCAGTGGGTCTCCTGACGCACCACATGTCACATGGTATCACCGCTCCGCCGCTCCACGATGGCCGCTGTGTGCAGACGGGGTCCACCTGTGTGCTGGTGGTGGTGAATCACACAGTGGTTGGTGGAGGTCTTCATGGTTCACATGCAGGTCTGCTGGCCTGAGGGAGAACCAGAACACGTCATGAAACTCGGATGATGATAATCAGAGGTGGAGGAGTCAGAAACTGTGGTCAGGTTACCTCACGATATTAACTACTCGAGTACAAGCTAGTCACCAAAGCAGTTGCCTAAAGATGGAGTAATAAGTTCACTCCATCAGGTTTTTCTCCTTTTTTATATACATTTATGACTTTACTCCTAAATTTAACAGTTTTCCCTAGTGAATTTTAAGCATTTTTGCAGAAATGTTATTATAATAAATTTTATTTATGGATTGAGAGACTAGAATAAATAAAGTGAAGCGACACTTATTCCCAACAGTTGTTTCCTTGGTGTTAAAACATAAAAACAAAATGAAGCAGACATCAAAAGTATCATTTTAAAACAACCAATAAAAACTCTACAGTAATTAAGCAGAGCTCACCAGAACCCCATTCATTCATTACTTTGTTCCATGTAAAAGTCTCCACCCGTCTGCTAAAAGGCCCTGGAGTATTCAAGATCTGAATAGGTTTCAGACTGTTCCACAACACAACACCTGTGTAGAAAACGGCTGTTAGAGCAGACAGTGGCCCTGGTATTATGATTCTGCTGTGTGAACCATCTTTATATGAGTGCATAAATATTTAGGAGCATTTATGACACTGAACACATGAGTTACGACTCCACTGGCAGCAGGCCTGCCCGCATGGTCAGGATGGTTTCATTCTAATGAGCTGGACTCGTTTGCCTCACAATTAAAGACGATTAAATCATCAACCTTCATAAAGAGCCAGAAGACGTCATTATATTAGATACTGTTGACCAGAGTGGTGGCCTAGTGGTAGAACATCAGTCCTACAGCTGATTAGTCATGGGTTCAAGCCCCAGCCGGGTCATGCCAAAGACCATTAAAAATGGTACTTTCTGCCTTCTAGCTTGTTGCTCAGCATAATAAAATGGGGAAGGGAAGCTGATTACCCAGCCGCAGAGGGAGCACAAGCCTGGGTAAATGGGAGGGTGGCAACAAGAAAAACATCCAGTGTAAAATCCTCGCCAAATCAAATATGCAAACCCACGGTCTGCTCTGTGTGTGTGTGTGTTATCCTGTACAGAGTCAGTGATTCTCACTGACTCTGTCAGTGACTGATGAATCAATCTGAAGCTCGTGAAAGTTTTAGATGTTAAAACTAACTGCAAAGACCCTTAATGACTTTTTATTAAATTTAGTTTTTTCCTCCAGCCACCTACAATAAAAAGAACAAAATATAAACGATCGAAATTCTGTTGGAGCTGTGAACAATTTAGTGGGACAACAATGGCTGAAATATGGTTATAATAGCATAGAATGATGGTAAATTTAGACCATTTTTATTTTCTCCGGATAAAACTCATCAGTCAATATAACAGTATTACACTTTAAACACGGAGACAAAGTAGAACCAGAAAAACCAGAAGACCCAGAACCTCGACAGTTGCTAGGGTCAGGGTGGCTCCTTCTCTCTGATCTACCTGGAACACCTGAAGTCACATGATACATTCAACCAATCAGGTCACCACCTGAAGTCACGTGATACCACTCAAGGAACCTGGTCTGTGTGGTTCTGTCTTTGTTTCCTTTTTAACTCCTGATTAGTTTCAGTCCTAGAACCAGTCTGGATCCAGAACTGAGGCTCAGGAAGTCTCTGTGGTTTACCAGGTTTTTACTGGGCCTTAATGAGGGTTTTTACTGGATCTTTACTGGGCCTTAACCAGGGTTTTTGCCAGGTTTTTTCAGGGTCTTTTTAAGGTCTTTACTGGGCCTTAACCAGGTCTTTACTGGATCTTTACAGGCCCTTAACCAGGGTCTTTACCAGGACTTTACTGGGTCTTAACTGGGCTATAACTGGGCCTTAACCAGGGTTACTGGTTCTTTACAGGGTCTTTACTGGGCCTTAACCTGGTCTTCACTGGATCTTTACTGGGCCTTAACTAGGGTCTTTACCTAGTCTTTAGCAGGTCTTTATTGGGTGTTTGGGGTGGATGTCGGAGTTCCAGGACCACCTGGTGAAGCTGGTGATTATAGGTGATGTGGGAGTCGGTAAATCACGGTTATTGCACCGGTTCATCGAAAATGACTTCAACACCACAGAAATACTGTTAGGTCAGTTAATAGTTCTACTGTCAATATTCCACTTTTATATCTGCTGTTTTAGGGCATTATTGATCCTTAATCATCTAAAGGGTTTTTTTTCTGTTTCAGGAATTGATTTTAAAATCAAAACAATCGATCTGGATGGAAAGAAAATCAAACTGCAGATTTGGTGAGTTTTACTTGAGAATCAAATCTGTGATTTTAATCTTTAAATGTTTAACTGAAACAGTTTCAGCTTTCATCTGATTTTGACTCAGAACAGAATAGAATACAGTAGATATAAAAAGTCTACACACCCCTGTTCAAATGCTAGGTTTTTATGATAAAAAAATGAGACCAAGATAAATCATTTCAAAACATTTTCCACCATTAATGTGACCTATAACCTGTACAACCCAATTGAAAAACAAACTGAAATCTTTTAAGGGGAAAAATAAAAACTTACAATAACCTGGTTGCATAAATATGCACACCCTCAAACTAATACTTTGTTGCAGCACCTTTGGCTTTTATTACAGCACTCAGTCTTTTTGGGTAGGAGTCTATCAGTGTGGCACATCTTGATGTGGCAATATTTGCCAACTCTTCTTTGCAAAAACACTCCAAATCTGTCAGATTTTGAGGGCATCGCCTGTGCACAGCCCTCTTCAGATCACCCCACAGATGTTCAGTTGGATTCAGGTCTGGACTCTGGCTGGACCATTCCAAAACCTTAATCTTCTTCTGGTGAAGCCATTCTTTTGTTGATTTGAATGTGTGCTTTGGGTCATTGTTATGCTGAAAGATGAAATTCCTCGTCATCTTCAGCATTCTAGCAGAAGCCTGAAGGTTTTGTGCCAACACTGACTGGTAGACTAAGGCCCCAGTTCCATTTGAAGAAAAACAGCCCCAAAGCATGATGCTGCCACCACCATTCTTCACTGTAGGTATGATGTTCTTTTGGTGATGAGCAGTGTTGTGTTTGCGCCAAATATACCTTCTGGAACTATGGCCAAAAAGTTCAACCTTGGTTTCATCAGACCATAACACATTTTCCCACATGCGTTTGGAAGATTTCAAATGTGTTTTTGCAAAATGTAGCCGGGCTTGGATGTTTTTCTTCGTAAGATAAGGCTTCCATCTTGCCACCCTACCCCATAGCCCAGACATATTAAGAAAACGGGAGATTGTTGTCACATGTACTAAACAGCCAGTACTTGCCAGAGATTCCTGCAGCTTCAATGTTGCTGTCGGCCTCCTGGCAGCCTCCCTGACCACTTTTCTTCTCATGTTTTCATCAATTTTGAAGGGACGTCCAGTTTTTGGTAATGTCACTGTTGTGCCATATTTTCTCCACTTGATGATGACTGTCTTCATTATGTTCCATGTATATGTTATGTCTGATATTGCCCTGTTTCACAGAAGAGGCGAGGTGACTTGGAACACAGCTTTATTTAACTCACTCACGTTGACAGCTATAGACAGATCACTGGCTAAGCTCCAGGCAAGAAGTAAAATGGCCGACCCGGCCTTATATAGGGTGGGGCGGAGACGTCCCCGGAGGTGCGTGTCACCATCTTACACTTCACATTAAAATATATATTAAAATATATATATATATATATATATATATATACACACACTACCGTTCAAAAGTTTGGGGTCACTTAGAAATTTCCTTATTTTTGAAAGAAAAGCACTGTTTTTTTCAATGAAGATAACTTTAAACTAATCAGAAATACACTCTATACATTGCTAATGTGGTAAATGACTATTCTAGCTGCAAATGTCTGGTTTTTAGTGCAATATCTACATAGGTGTATAGAGGCCCATTTCCAGCAATTATCACTCCAGTGTTCTAATGGTACAATGTGTTTGCTCATTGCGTCAGAAGGCTAATGGATGATTAGAAAACCCTTGTGCAATCATGTTAGCACAGCTGAAAACAGTTTAGCTGGTTAGAGAAGCTATAAAACTGACCTTCCTTTGAGCAGGTTGAGTATCTGGAGCATCACATTTGTGGGGTCGATTAAACGCTCAAAATGGCCAGAAAAAGAGAACTTTCATGTGAAACTCGGCAGTCTATTCTTGTTCTTAGAAATGAAGGCTATTCCATGCGAGAAATTGCCAAGAAACTGAAGATTTCCTACAACGGTGTGTACTACTCCCTTCAGAGAACAGCACAAACAGTCTCTAACCAGAGTAGAAAGAGAAGTGGGAGGCCCCACTGCACAACTGAGCAAGAAGATAAGTACATTAGAGTCTCTAGTTTGAGAAATAGACGCCTCACAGGTCCTCAACTGGCAGCTTTATTAAATAGTACCCGCAAAACGCCAGTGTCAACATCTACAGTGAAGAGTCGACTCCGGGATGCTGGCCTTCAGGGCAGAGTGGCAAAGAAAAAGCCATATCTGAGACTGGCCAATAAAAGAAAAAGATTAATATGGGCAAAAGAACACAGACATTGGACAGAGGAAGATTGGAAAAAAGTGTTATGGACGGACGAATCGAAGTTTGAGGTGTTTGGATCACACAGAAGAACATTTGTGAGACGCAGAACAACTGAAAAAATGCTGGAAGAGTGCCTGGCGCCATCTGTCAAGCAAGGTGGGGGTAACGTGATGGTCTGGGGTTGCTTTGGTGCTGGTAAGGTGGGAGATTTGTTCAGGGTAAAAGGGATTTTGAATAAGGAAGGCTATCACTCCATTTTGCAGCGCCATGCCATACCCTGTGGACAGTGCTTGATTGGAGCCAATTTCATCCTACAACAGGACAATGACCCAAAGCACACCTCCAAATTGTGCAAGAACTATTTAGAGAAGAAGCAGGCAGCTGGTATTCTATCTGTAATGGAGCGGCCAGCGCAGTCACCAGATCTAAACCCCATTGAGCTGTTGTGGGAACAGCTTGACCATATGGTACGCAAGAAGTGCCCATCCAGCCAATCCAACTTGTGGGAGGGGCTTCTAGAAGCGTGGGGTGAAATTTCTCCAGATTACCTCAACAAATTAACAGCTAGAATGCCAAAGGTCTGCAATGCTGTAATTGCTGCAAATGGAGGATTCTTTGACAAAAGCAAAGTTTGAAGGAAAAAATTATTATTTCAAATACAAATCATTATTTCTAACCTTGTCAATGTCTTGACTATATTTTCTATTCATTTTATAACTCATGGTGGTAAATAAAAGTGTGACTTTTCATGGAAAACACAAAATTGTCTGGGTGACCCCAAACTTTTGAACGGTAGTGTATATATCACATTCCCCCCTTTAAAAGTCCGTTTTTTGGACCAATTAACAAGTGAAATTACAAAATTTCCCACAGAAACCTGAATGTTTCAGGCACCCCAGGTTGGGAACCACTGCACTAACAAGCAAAAA
The DNA here is from genome assembly GCA_020510985.1 of Pholidichthys leucotaenia. Classification (NCBI taxonomy): domain Eukaryota; kingdom Metazoa; phylum Chordata; class Actinopteri; order Cichliformes; family Pholidichthyidae; genus Pholidichthys; species Pholidichthys leucotaenia. The sequence goes on along the minus strand of CM035840.1, from coordinate 280,319,547 downwards.
CTAATGTTTCCAAATAGCCTAACACACACACACAAACCTAAAATAGGGTGGACTGCCGTCCTGCCCACACAGCAAGGTGGACTATTCTGCCACCTGCTAAAGTAGGTCAGAGTCCATTGATAACTAGATTGTATGCCATGCTCCTAAACTAGAACAAAACAAAACAAAAAATAATCCCTTATATAACATTTTTTTTTTTAAACAACAACACCAGAACTTCAACATATGCTATTTACAACCCAAGTCTTCAAGTAAAAAAAGACATAACTGGCATGGGGGCCCAAGACACCCTCTCAGCAGATGCGCCCCTGGAAACAGCCAGTCTTCGGGACAATGGCTGACTGTCCAGACACTGAAGCCGCTCCTTCTCACCATCGACCTCATCCCACGTCCAGCCTCGTCTCCCGGAGTCTTCTCCCGGACACGCCGAAGCCGATTTGCACTCCACACCAAGCAGTCAGACAGCTTGAAGTGCGCTGTGCCCAGTTTGTCCACTGTGCACAGACACTCCTGATGTTCCTTAGGTTGTCGTCTGGCCCATCTTCGCCATGGACGTTCCTCATCTCGACTCCGAACCCAATCCAGGACCCTCAACGGGGCCCGACTCGGCTTGAGACGTTGTTGTCGAGCACACTGATCCTCTGTGCTTCTCGGTCTTGCCCCGACCTCTTCTAATGCTGTTGTAATGTGCACCCTCGTAGTCACAGCCCCCCCCCCCCCGTCAACTTTAATGGCGAAACCCAGTCCATAAAATAAATCACAGCCCATGATGTTATCGCCCCATGCTGTCACCTGGAATGTGAAGTCAGTCACCGTCACAGACTTGTACCGAACAGTCAACTCCAAAATTCTGACCGTGTCCAGCCTTCCACCTCTATAACCGTACCATGGCGCTGGGTTACCTTTAATCCTGTGGTGTGACTTCTTCACCGTGGCCCAATTCAGCAACGACCCCTCCACCCCCATGTCGATCAACAGCAGCAGCTATACATCGTCCAGCACCACTGTGTAAAACGTGTATCCATTCGTGTTGGGAGACACCGTGTGGATGGTTGTCGGGGGTGGGCTGAGTGATTTATCCTGTGGGCTTTCCTGCTTAACTTCACTGCACACACCCTGGCAAAATAGTTCAAGCGACCACATCTGTTACAACATGCTCTTCTCACTGGACAGTCCTTAGTTTTTTCCCGGTGCGTCGCAGACCCACAATCCATACAAAGGGACTTGCCCGGGGCCGACCCCCGGCTAGTAGCGTTGGCTTCAGTCTCCTTGCCGTCCAAGCTATCTTCGTTGTCCAGGTCTGTGGCATTTGCCGCAACGAGAGGCTCTAGCAGCTGCTGTGACTGGTGCCCGGTTTGCTCTGGAGCTAGCTTGTCCACGGCTTCCATTTGGAGAGCTAGTTTGACGGCCTTGGCTAACATGAGTTCACTTGGCACTGTAAGTAGCCTAACCCACAGTGTGGTGCTACAAGTATGCTCTGCCAGCTGGTCACAAATCATTTCCTCTTCCAGTGCTCCAAAATGGCACTCGCTAGCCAGCTGCCTCAAGTCGGCGACAAACTGCCTGACGGATTCATCTACCCATTGATGTGGCTGTCGAAAACAGATCCTCTGGACCGTCACATTATCTGGGGTGTGGAAGTGGCTCGCTAGCAGCTCCACTACCTCTTCGCAGGTGTCCACAGCATTGAACGTTCACAGGATTCGCTGGCCCTCTATGCCTAAATTGTGCACCAGAAGCGCCTGGGCCCTTAGCTTGTCGAGTTCCTTGAGACCCAGTGCAACAACATAGTTCTGGAAAGCTTTGAACCACCTAGGCCAAGGTACTGGCGGGTCTCCTGGCACCTCGAGAAAAGGGCAAATAGGAGCAATGCACGCCTCCATGGTTTAATCCAACATCGCCAATGTTATGTCTGGTATTGCCCTGTTTCACAGAAGAGGCAAGGTGACTTGGAACACAGTTTTATTTAACTCACTCACGTTGACAGCTACAGACAGATCACCGGCGAAGCTCCAGGTGAGATAAGAGAAAGTAAGATGGCCAACCCGGCCTTATATAGGGCGAGGCGGAGACGTCACCGGAGGTGCATATCACCATCTTACACTTCACATAAAAATGTATCTCACAGTATACAATATTTAATGCCTTGGAAATTCTTTTGTACCCTTCTCCTGACTGATATCTTTGAACAATGAGATCCCTCTGATGCTTTGGAAGCTCTCTGCGGACCCTGGCTTATGCTGTAAGATATGACTACAAAAATGTCAGGAAAAGCCTGCTAGAACAGCTTAACTTTATTTGGGGTTAATCAGAGGCACTTTAAATGGTGGCAGGTGTGTGCTGACTCCCATTTAACATGAGTTTGAATGTGACTGGTTAATTCTGAACACAGCCACAACCCCAGTTATAAGACAGTGTGCATATTTATGCAACCAGGTTATTTTAAGTTTTTTATTTTTTATTTTTCCCCTTAAAATATTTCAGCTTGTTTTTCAGTTGGGTTGTACAGGTTATACGTCACATAAATGGTGGAAAAAGTTTTGAAATTATTTATCTTGGACTCATTTTTTCACATCACAAAAACCTGGCATTTGAACAGGGGTGTGTAGACTTTTAATATCCACTGTAGAATAGAATAGAATACTTCTCCATGTGGGGGAGTTCAACAGCCCTCTTCATATTTTACAAGTTAAAGTAATACTTGTGAATTTTTCCTTTGGTTTTAAAAATTCACGATATTTTGGAAGAATGACATGAAAATTCCTCATGTTTTCAGAAAGTTCCTGATGTGCAGTAAGAGCTAAAAATGTTCCTGAATCAAACCTGGAAGCCTCCATAGAAATGAATGAGTGACCACCAGGAGTCACTAAATCCAGACTTTATCATAGTTCCCTATAGTGTCCCCTATAGTGCCCTAGAGTGGTCTGCTGGGGCAGTGGCATTACTGCAGCCGATAGGAAGAGACTGAACAAACTGATTAAGAAAGCTAGCTCTGTCCTGGGGCAGCGCCTTGATCCGATGGAGGAGATAGGAGAGAGAAGGACGGTGGCTAAACTGTCATCTCTGCTGGAGTCCGAGTTCCACCCTATGCAGGACATACTGGATGCACTGAGGAGCTCATTTAGCAGCAGACTACATCATCCCAGGTGCACAACCGAGAGGTTTCGTAGGTCCTTCCTACCAACGGCTGTCAGACTGTACAACCTAAGCAGGGCTGCTCGCAGAGATAGCAAAAAGACATAACAAACTAATAGTTTTTTGAATGCAAAAGATGCAATAGACTTACACAATGGTCCCCTCCGGCATACAACTAGGAACATACCGGTCGCTATGGAGGGTGAGAATATGTATGGGCACATAATCATACCATGTAGGATAACTAAGTAGACGGTTATGCTCTTTCATCCCATCTAGCAACAATGCTCTATATTTGACTTCCGGTTATGGCTGCCACGTAGGACGGACGTGTCTCGCTCTGCTCTGCTCCTGGAAAAAAAAAAAATCGGCAAATAACTCTCTCATTTGGGACAGAACGTATCCCAGCATTTGGGCGAAGATATGTCGGCGAAGCCTAAGGCTGGAAAACCAGGAAAAGGAAAAAGCGAGCCGCCGAAACAGTCCAAATTAACGGACTTTCAGGTCTGTGACGCAGTAAACAAAACTCCATATATGGCGGAGGAGGCTGGCAACGCTGCGATATCTGCGGGGAATGGCGCAGATGCGCTGATGGCTGCCATGAGTTCAATGAGAGCGGACTTTTCCTCTAGATTTGATGGGATTATGACAGCGTTGGAAGGAATAAGAAAGGAATTGGGTGACTGTGTAGAATGAACGGCGCAGATGGAGCTCCGTCTCGCTAGTGCTGAAGATGACGTCACCCGTCTTCAATTAAAGGTGCGCACTTTGGAAAAAAAAAATAAATCTCTGGAAGATAATATTTTGGATTTGGAATCTCGGTCGAGACAGAATAATTTGAGGCTGGTGGGTCTTCCAGAGGAATCAGAAGGTCGGGACGTATGTTCCTTTCTGGAAAAGTGGATTCCGGAGGTGCTGGGCAGCGAGGAGTTGCAATCAGCAGTGGTTCTGGAAAAAGCACATCGTATTGGCCCACGGAGAGATAAGGGACCGCCGAGGACCTTAATTATGAAGTTTCTTAGCAACAGAGACAGGATGAAGATCTTCAACGCTGCACGAGCTAAAAAAGGAGAGATTAAACACCAGGACCAGCAGGTGCGGTTCTACCCAGATTTGGCCACAGGAATCCAGCAATTGAGGAAGCAGTTTGATCCCGTACGTAAGGAGCTGCGCAACCTTGGGATTCGTCATGGTGTAATCTATCCTGCGAGACTGCTGACCACGTATGAGGGCAGAACCCACATCTTCAAGACCCCAGAGGAGGCGCAGGAGTTCATCAAGAAGATCAAAGAAGAAGAAGAGACTGGTGGGAGCTAAGCATGAACAAAATATAAGGTAGAATAATTAAGCATTTGCACAGGCATCTGACTGACTTGAAGTAAATAGTAAGTTTACAAAATATAGATTGTATTATATATTAAAAAAACAAAACAAAAACAAAACAAACAAACAAAAAAAAAAACTATGATGTACAAAGTTGTTAAAAATTTTGGAGTTAAGTTGGAAAACTACAGAGGAGAGTTAATGTTACGTCATTAAAAGCAGTAGAGTTAGGGTGATTGGGAGGATGAAGAAGGAGTGGCTTAGGCTGTTCCCCGTGGGTGTGGAACGGTCGATGGCTATATCGGGAGACAGAATTTTTCTTTTGATTTTGGGGGGTTTGCCACAAGTGTGGGAAGGGGAAATTTGTTTGTGTGTAGTTTGTAGGATGAATGTTCAACCACTCATGTTTTTGCTTCTCTGTATGAGCATGTTTACACTGCAAGGTAATCCCAAACTCTCTATTGATCATGGACCAAAGTGTTAATCTTAATTTAACTTCATGGAATTGCAGAGGTCTACAAAATTTAAAAAAACTTAAACAAGTTATGAATAAAATAAAGGACATGGGTTCAAGAATTGTGTTTTTACAAGAAACTCATCTGATAGAGGAGGATGTTAAAAGAATTAGGAGTAGATGGCAGGGAAGTGTATTCACCTCTTCATTTTCATCCCGAGCCAGGGGAGTTATGACTCTCATACATAAATCAGTTCCTTTTCAAGTGAAAAATGTAATTGGAGACAAATTTGGAAGATATGTAATCATTCAAGGTTCTTTGCTATTAGAAAATATAAATCTTGTGAACTTATATGGTCCCAATATAGATGATCAGAAGTTCTTTGCTAATTTATTTCTCATCTTATCATCACTTACAGGGCAACATATAATAGCAGGGGATTTTAATTGTACATTGAATCCAGGTGTGGATAGATCAACAGGACTGGATTGTACGCACATTGGATGTAGGATGACTATTAATCATTTTATGAAAGAATTGAGATTGTTAGATATATGGAGAGAAATGAAACCACAAGTTAAAGCCTATTCTTGTTATTCCAGTACCTACAAGACATTCTCGCGTGTTGATTATTTTTTGATTTCCACAGAATTAAGGTCCAAGATTCAAAACTGCTTTTATGATAACATTGTGATCTCTGATCATGCACCCTGTTGTCTAATATATGTAGATAAAAAATTGACAAAGGAATCAGGTAGATGGCAATTTCAGCATAAATGGCTTCAGGATGAGGAATTTGTCAAGTATATAGAAAAACAGATAGACGAGTTCTTTGACATCAATACTACACAAACATCAGCATGTGTAAAGTGGGAGGCTTTCAAAGCTTTTATTAGGGGACATATTATTAGTTATACAGGATCAAAATCTAAGAAGACTCGAGAGGAGAGAGCTAAATTGGAACATAAAATAAAAAGTCTTCAGGAAAAAGTGTATGCAGGAAGTGACCCAAGGTTGGAGAATGAATTACTGATTTTGAGAGCTGAATACGACAAAAAATCAGCGAATAGAGCTGCCTCGAGTCTTCTAAGATTGAAACAATCTTTTTATGAACAAGGTGAAAAATCAGGAAAATTATTAGCATGGCAGATTAAACAATTGGAAATTAAAACACCAATTACCAGTATTATAAGTAACGGACAGGTAGTTATAGATCCTTTAGAAATTAATAGAGCCTTTAGAGATTACTATGAAAAATTATATGATACCAAAAATGAACCTGATTTAACAAAACTAAATGGGTTTTTGAACGAACTATCTATACCGTGTATACCAAATGAAAACAGGGAGATATTGGAGTCTAAAATTAGTCAAGAAGAAGTTGGGCTAGCCATTGATAATATGAAATCAGGAAAAAGTGCAGGACCAGATGGTCTTCCAGTTGACCTTTATAAAAAATTTAAGAATAAATTAATAAAACCTTTTTTGGAAATGGTTTTAGAAGCATTTCAAAATAATAATTTACCATCATACATAAATAATGCCTTAATTATACTGCTGCCAAAACCAGGTAAGCCCTCTAATAAATGTGAAAATATGAGACCAATAAGCCTATTAAACGCCGACCTTAAGATAATCTGTAAAATTTTAGCAAGACGAATACAAGAAATTTTACCAAATATTATTAATCGAGATCAGAATGGCTTTATAAAGGGTAGACAAGGCTTCCATAATGTAAGAAGACTATTTAATATTATTTATTTTAATAAAGAAGCACCGGATACAGCTCTCCTATCATTGGACGCCGAAAAGGCCTTTGATAGAGTTGAATGGCCCTTTCTTTTTGAAGTCCTACAAAGGTTTGGACTTGGAAATAATTTCATAAAATGGGTTCAGATAATATACAATAATGCTACAGCAGAAATCCTAACAAATAACAATATTTCAAAACCAATAAAAATCAATAGAGGATGTCGACAAGGCTGTCCACTTTCACCTTTACTGTTTACTATGGCAATTGAACCTTTAGCGATAGCGATACGTTTACATTCACAAATATATGGAATTAAAGTTGGACCAACAGAACATAAAATCTCCCTGTACGCCGATGATATAATTTTGTTTATGTCGAATCTAAAAAAATCAATTCCAACCTTGTTGAATTTAATAAAGAATTTTGGGGAAATATCAGGATATAAAATAAATAAAACTAAATCTTCAATATTAATGCTAAATGAGACCCAGAGAAATTACCCAGCCCCTGAGGCAAATCAATTCAATGTTGTAAATCAGTTTAAATATTTAGGAATCCAAATTATGCCTAAGCTAGAATCAGTCGCCAGCGTCAACTATGAAGCCTTAATGTCAGATATCAATGAGTTAACTCAGAGATGGATGTCACTACCAATGTCGATGATCGGGAGAATCAATATACTTAAAAGTAATATTTTACCTAAAATACTTTATTTATTTCAATACATTCCCTTATCACCACCTTTAGATCTATTCTCAAGAATAAAAAAAAAGTTAGTGGAATTTATATGGAACAACAGGAGGGCTAGATTACGTCTGTCTTTATTATATTTACCATTTGATCGTGGAGGTCTGAAATGTCCAAATTTTATGTTGTATTATTGGTCGGCACAACTGAGGTCTATGACATATTATTTTTCATCAAATGATCTCCCTCACTGGACTGAAATGGAATCATACAATTTACCTTTACCTCTTCCCATATTCATATACTCAGATTCGGCAAAAAAATTACAAAAACAAGTTAAAAATCCATTTGTAAAGCATATGATCAAAATATGGTGTGAAGCTAAAAACTATTTAAAAGAACCACAGTTATTGTCACAATTTAGTCCAATATGGGGTAATCAATATTTTAAACCAGGGAGAGCGGACGCTGTATTTAAAGTATGGAATTTAAAAGGGATACAAAAGATTCAGGATTTATATTTGCCATGTGCAGACAACATAATGTCTTTTGAAGAGCTGAGGATCAAATTTAATCTCAATAGAACACATTTTTTTAAATATCTTCAACTTAGAAACTTTATTCGATTAAATCAAAATAAAGCTCTCACTCGACCTATTTATTCATCCTTGGAAAAAATGATGATGAAAGATAGTAAAAGAAAGGGTATTATTTCAGAGTTTTATAACTCATTGACACTATCTTCAAGTGAAAATTCACTGAAAAGATTAAACTACTGGAAAGAAGATCTGCAAATTGAAATTTCGGAGGAACAATGGGAATTGGCTTGTACAGAAGCTCAAACCAAATCAATAAATGCACGCCTTAAATTGATACATTTCAAATGGTTAATGCGGATGTATGTTACACCGGAGGAGTTAAATAGATATAACAAAAATATACCAGATACATGCACAAAATGCATGGAAAGTAAAGGAACCCTATTTCATTGTTTATGGGAATGTAGATTAATAAGAATGTTTTGGGAAGAGGTGAGGGTAACAATTGAAAAAATAATCTCAAAACAAATCATACTGAATCCTAAACTGTTTTTGTTGGTCTGTACCCAGAAAAGCATAATTTTAATAAAAGTGAAAGAACATTCATAGACCTCAGTTTGCTTAATGCCAAAAAATGTATTGCACTATTATGGAAAAAGACTCATAGACCAGATGTGACTCAGTGGTTAAGACAGATGTTAACAAACCTTCCATTAGAAAGAATAACATATATACTGAAATCAAAGGAAATTGTGTTTGAGAATATATGGAGACCTTTTATTGATTATGTAAAAAATTTAAACATAACTCTTGAAGAAGAAGGTGAATGATGTGTGTGGACCTTGTAAATTCCAAACTGGTGAACATAATATGTATACTTATGTATTGGATTGTCTAGACTAAACAGAGGAGCATTGTTGAAGATTTGATTTTGTTGGTGGTTGTTGGTGTTTTTAGTGCATTTTTTTTTTTTTGTAGTACTTTAGCGTTAGTGTTTGATTGTTTGTATCATGTTTGTTAAAAAAAAAAAAAGGTTCAATAAAGATATTGTGGAAAAAAACAATGCTCTATATTTACATATTTATTCCATCTAGCTACAATGCTCCGCACTGTGTTTTTATATTTCTACATATTATTCCATCTAGCTACATTGCTCCGCACTGTGTGTGTTTATATACTTGCATATTTATTCCACCTAGCTGCAATGCTCCGTACTGTGGGTGTTTATATATTTACATATTTATTCCATCTAGCTACAATGCTCTGCACTGTGTGTTCATATACTCATATATTTATTCCATCCAGCTACAATGCTCTGCACTGTGTGTCTGTGTGTGTGTGTGTATATATTTATTTTATAGTAATATGTACATATGTATATTAGCCGCTCTTGCTTGCTTGTTTTTTTCTTGCCTTCTGATTGTTGCTCTGAGTGTTGCTATCCCTGTGCTGTTGCAATCCTGGAATTTCCCCGTTGTGGGACTAATAAAGGCTTATCTTATCTTATCTTATCTTATACGGTTCTGTCAGTCTGAGCTTCAGTAGCTTGCTGGTGTTTTTGGTTTTCCTGCAGGGACTTACCGGGTCAGCAGAGTTATCGGACCATCCTATCGTCCTACTACAGCAGAGCTATGGTAGGACACACCCACTTTATCAATGACATGGTTAATGCTAACATTAGCTAGTTAGCTAGCCAATCCAGCATTGGCTTAGCCTACTTGTTTCACTCCTATTTAATTTCTATTTTATTTGAGGTGCAGGGGCTGATGGGTAATCTTCTAGTTCACCTCTGGTTCTTCATTTCCTTTCTGAACGGTTCATGGAGAGCCTTTAACTCTCTACATGGTCATGCAGTCTATTTCACAGGAACCAGAATGCCAGGACCCAAAATTTGTTCAAGTGCACTAGTTCTTCTGGGTGAATGAACTGTACTGAATCACTTACCGTAATGGAACGAATCACTTAGGAAATAGCGGCCATTCCATCCCTCGCTTCTGAATCACATACATGTCATTGACTGGTAGCTTTCCTAGCCTTCTACAGCCTATTACAGCCTCGCAATCTTGGAGCTCCAGAAGGAGCTGCTTTTATTGGACAAGTTGTTCATGAAAGGCTCCTCCTGCCTGGCCTGCAGGGACCAGGAAGTAATAATGGATGGATTCAACACGACGAAATGAAACCGCAAAAGTGATTTTGAAGCGAGAAATATTTCAGTTGCTGAATCCGTTTGAGACACATATCTGCTCCTTTAAAAGTTGTTAGTTGACTCAGTTCAACAGCTGAAAAAAATCACGAGCGACCTGCCCAAAATGCACCACAAAGCTTTCAACATAGACAATGAATGAGGAGTGCTGGAGCAGAAAAAAAAGCTCGAGTGGTTTTCTTTCAGCCATTATTTAAACTTAAATCAAATGCACTCACTGATCTCACCTCGTTCCCTGTTTATTTTTTTACTTTTATTTTGTATACTTTATTAATCCCAGAGGGAAATTACAGGGCATCCACCTGGATGGATGAGGTGGCCATGATGCAGTGCCAATTCCTTCACCATTCACACCTAGTGCCACTTTAGAGTCTCCGGTTAACCTAACTTGCATGTTTTTGGCCTGTGGGAGGAAACCGGAGTAGCCGGGGTAAACCTGTGAAGTATTTATTCTGTGTTATTCTTGTTCATATCGGTGCTGTTATTTGTGTGGTTCGGGATGGCGGCCCCAGTTTCCAGTTCCGCCATCTCCAGTGGTATAAGAGGGGCTGCTGGTAGAGGGGCGGTCTCTTCCGCCTTTCCTCTGCCAAGCGGCTGCATGTTCGGTCGGTTGTACAGAGCTCTGTTTCCTTAATAAAGTAGTGTTCAGCTCCACTGCTGGCCTCGTCCTTGTCTACGAGTTACGACATAACAAAACTCATGCAGACACGGGGAGAACATGCAAACTCCGTAGAAGGGTCACCGATGGTCAGTGAGTGGGTTCGAACCCACAATGGTCAGCGGTGGAATCGATCCTGTGACCTTCTTACTGTGCTGCCACAGTGCTAACTACTTTGCCACCGAGCTGCCCATTTATTTATTACCCCCGCCAGGCCGAAAGGCCAGGAGGAGGTAATGTTTTTGCCGGGGTTTGTCTGTGTGTTTGTCTGTTTGTCTGTCTGTCTGTCTGTTTGTCTGTTGGTTAGCAAGATAACTCAAAAACTTTTGGACGGATTTCAATGAAACTTTCAGGCGTTGTTGGAAATGGTACAAGGAAGAACTGATTAAATTTTGGGGATGATCCGCATCACCGTCTGCATACAGGAATTTTTTAAAACATTTTTCCACACTGTGACATACGGCCATTTTCAACATGTGCGCAGGCGCAATGGAGGGCGCTGGGCGTCGTGTCTGACCAACACAAACTCCGCCTTCTTCAACGTTTTAGCCACAAAAGCATGCGGAAAACACTGGTGGCCTGGGCCCGCCAGCATGCCTGTGCCAGCCATAGGCGCTGCACACATTGCGCTGGTCGTCGTGTCTGACCAACACAAACTCCGCGTTCTTCAACGTTTTAGGCACAAAAGCACGCGGAAAACACTGCTGGCCTGGGCCCGCCAGCGTGCCTGTTTTTGCACCACGCTGCAAAACCTGACACGGCCACCTGTCCGCCGCCCGATTATTTGCCACAAATTCCCCGCCCAGCTATAGGCGCTGCGTAAAAACGACCTCTCTGCCGGGGAACATTCTAAATTCTGTTTTGCCGCGGAGCGCAACCCCAATATAATATAAAACCCACGGCAACCTGTCTAACCAATCTGCATCCGTCAGTGGAGGAGATGGACACACCAACACTTCAGTTTATTACCTCCGCCAAGGAGGCAATGCTTTTACAACCGTAAAACAGGGCTATAAGGGACGGCAGGGTAATATGGGACACTTTTCTAAATGTAATTCTGCTTTTTTAATTTTATTTCCGCCTAGATTTGATGAAGGATTCATGGATATTTGACAATAACAACACAACTCAGCGTCCTGCTCAAAATAAAAAAAGCAGAATTACATTTAAAACATTTCCCAGAAAAGTGTCCCTTATTAACCCGCCGTCCCTTATAGCCCCGTTTTACACTACTGAACCACTAATCCTATCACTATCACATTGATTGTCATTCATTAATTGTCTGTTTATTGCACTGTCCATGTCAAATAAACAAATAATCATTGTGAATCCAATTGCTAGTCATATCTTTTCATGCTCAGGGAATCTGAAAACGTGCATACAAACACTGTATGGGGGGAACTGTGCCGCTTGGCGGAGGTCTGCGCTCTCCGAGTGCTTTTCTAGTTTATGTATTTATTATTTGATTTTCTTCTTTTTATTTTATTTTACACTCCATGGTAAAATCTGTAATATGACAATAAGGGAGACAATGAGGAAACTTAAATACGAGGTAACGACATACTGTATGTGAGCTCTGCTGCTGGAATCTGACTTAGCAAGTCTAAGAACATGATCCAGATCAGTTAAAAAAAACTTAAAAATCATAATAAAACCTGCGGTCATATCTAACAATTGTGAAGCAAACCTCTAAAATGCCAAACTCATAAAAGGTGTCTGTGTAACTGGGGCAAAAGCTCCCTAAATAACAGAACTCCTCATCTGGGTGATGCACCTCAGTAAGAAATAGTAGGCAGTAGCGTTTAAACAAGATTTATTTGTTGTGTCTGGAAATTAGGACAGTGGAGGCGATGGCTGAACTGAACGATGGTTTATTAAGACAACACTGGTAACAGCACGTGTTAAAATATATAGCAAGCAAGCTAACTATGCAGAGATACAGGCTGGTGTTTTGGCTCGAGGTGGAGCGCCAAAGAGGCAGTCTCCCACCGCCAAACTCCTAATATAGGCATGGCGTGATGACATCATGTCGTGCGTGCGTCCCCACGTCCATGCTGCCTATTGTTAATATGGGGAATGTCTAATATTTATCCCCCCCCCCGAAAAACCCAAAATATTATGAATGTTACTGTGTTACTTAACAGTCACCACAACAAAATGAACAGAACCTGGGCCACCAGGTAGACCACCGGTTGACCCTGCATGACTGCGTGGATTATTCTGCCATTTCTGAAGCACTCATGTGGTGTTAAGCACATTATTTTTTTTTTTCCCCTTGTCCTGTCAGGCAGCTAGGTAAGCAGAACAGAGATCTGTTACCCTTATTGTGCCAAAACAGATTTATTTTGCCAAAAGGAGCTTTATACAGTACCTAACTATGTACTGTATATTGTTGCAAGCTCCTCCTGTAATAACTTTTAATACTTTATTTAAATTATTTTACCCATGAAGGACCCGACAGGATGGGGAATGGGGAAAGGAAGTGTGCGGAGGGGGAAAAGAAAAGGGAGAGGAACAGACAAAAAAAAAGACAAACAAACCAACAACTAAAACAAACAGAAGACAAATCGCTTCTTCCACTGAAGAGATCTCAACACGAGTCTGGTATCCACACCTGTTAAAGGGGAGACATTTGTGCGTATGCGTCCGTGTGCGTGTATATGAGAGTGCACGTAAAATAAGTGTGTGCATGTGAGTGGTTTGTCAGGAAACATACAAAGAGGGGGGCCGGTCGCAGCAATTCTCCCCCCCCCCCCCCCGGAAACCCTGAGCAGGCAAGGCAGCACCGCCAACCCCCACAGGGCACAAATGCCCAAGGTCGACAAGCCCCAGGAAAGACAGGCATCCACCCCAGGCGGGACAGCTGAGGGAGGCCAAGCTGCCAGGCAGCTGGCGCGGCAGCCCGCCAACACCCCACCCCCCCAGCAGGGCCAACGCCAGGCCCCAGGCACTGGGAGGCCAGCGCCCCCACCCCCCAGGCCGGAGACTGGCCCACGTTAAGCACATTAAGACAGAGTCACTGTTGTGGTTTGAGTTCAGGGGGCCTCTGGCAAGCCTGCGGTGGGCATCGCCCTGGAGGCGCCGTTTGCGGCGGACCTGGATGTGCTCTCTCATCAGCAAAGTCTCAGTCCGGGTCCCACAGTGGCTGGATCGGTTCCAGCGTTGCGGCTTAATCTGGGGCAGCTGCTCCTACCTTTCGCAGATGGCTGGCTTGCCATCTCAAACCATCGGCCATCTGGAAGGTGGCTGGTCCCAACTGCATGGTGATCATCATCGGTGGTGACTGGAGCGTTTGTGGGTCCAGGCGTTCGGATCAGCGGACCCAAACCCAATCAAGCACTGCGAGCGGCGATCTGTTCGGCTGCATTCAGAGCTGCTGCTCTCTCATCCCGGATGCTGGATGCTGTTGTGGCGGCATGCCATTCACGCCAGTGGCAGGACGTGCTCTGGATTGGCGTTGGTCTGCTGGGTTCTGCTCGGCCACGGTCTCTCTCTCCTGTAGCGCTGCAGTGGCTCCTTGAAGCTGATGCCAGGTGAGGATCTGAGATGAGTCCGGTTTCTGCCCTCTCTCCTCTGGTGTTGGTTGTGGTCACGGCGGTGTGTTGCTCTCGCTGGCGACGGGAGACGTACTGGGTGTCGTCATTCACCGGGTTCCCTCTTGACCACGAACTCTCTTTCCTGCAGCACTGCGGTGGCTCCCTGAGGCTTATGCCAGGCAAGGATCAGAGACGAGTCCGGTTTCTGCCCTCTCTCCATATATTGGCATTACTGCCCCCCTGGCCAGGCAGGAGCGTGCTCTCGTTCGGTGTGTCAGGGAACCACAGTTACTGCACATTTGGTGTCCCATGATGTTTCGCTGTCCCATAACGTTTACCTAGGCATCCTCCAAGCAAGTTGCGGTGTTCACGGGTACTTCTACTGGGGTAACTGCATGAGCTAGCAGGATTTTTGGAAGTTCCAGTTATCAACATCACTACCAGAAGAGATCAGCATTGGTACAGAGCCACTAGTCAAATGTAAGACTTTCAAAGTATCTCGGGAGTACTGTTTCAGAGAATGCTAGGCTGGAGGATGAACTATCTCTCAGAATGAGAAGAGAGAGTGCTGTTTGGAAACTTGAGGGAGAGACTGTGGAACAATTAACATGTGTCTATCCATGTGAAATGCAAAGTGTACAGAGCAACAGTACTGGCTACTCTATTATACGGTGCTGAAACTTGGACTGTCTGCAGGGTGCAGGTAAAGAAACTCCACACGTACATGATGAGACATCTTCGAGCCATAATGAACATCTCACGGAAAGACAAGATAACAAACATAGAAGTGATGAAATGAGCTGGTCTACCATTAATGGAGGACATGCTAATACAGATGAACCTGAGATGGCTCGGACATGTTGAGAGGATGGATCACCAGTATCTCCCTCGGCAGTTACTCTACTCACAGTTATGCGAGGGCAAACACAATCATGGTAGACCAAGGCTCAGATTTAAAGACACTGTAAAAAGAAACCTGAAGAAGTTGGATATAGACAGGAGTTCCTGGCAGCGGAAGGCGAAGGACAGAGCTGCGTGGAGGAATCTGATCAGACCTAAATGAAACAGTCATTGTTGCCCACGACACACTGCTATGATGATGATGATAAGCAGAATTTGTTGCTGTGGCTCACCTAGTTGTGATGTTAGCTTGTCTGTGCCCTCCAACTGGAATGCCAACTCCACCACCTTCTCCAGCAGTAGTTCATCGGGCGCCCTGATTAGCTTCGCCCATAGCCGTGGGTTGCTGGTGTGCTCCGCTAGCTGGTTCCACACCATTTCCTCCTCTAGTTGCCCAAACCTGCACCTGCTCACCAGACAGCGGAGCCCGGCTCGTCCAGCCACGTCGCTCTCCGACTGGGGTAACAGGCACACTTTCATCTCCAGGAAAAACATTGAATTTTCCTCTGGAAGGCCAATTTTTCTCCTCGTCGCCATTGTTGTGTCTGGAAATTAGGACAGCGGAGGCAACGGCTGAACTGAATGATGGTTTATTAAGACAACACTGCTAACAGCACATATTCCAGTACATATATAGCTAGCAAGCTAACTATGCAGAGGTACAGGCTGGTGTGTTGGCTAGTTGTCGCCTGCACGCTCTCATCAGTTCAGTCAGTGAGTGTACTGAAGAGCAGTGAAGGAGTGAGCCCCACCTACTCAGTTCAGCTGCGTTTTTCAGTTCAATGAGTGGCAGGCAGCTCCAGTACAGCACTGAGTGATTCGGTGTCCGAATCTTTAGAACAGATTTTTTTAGTGAACAAACCAAAGTGATTCAGTACATTTTAGTGAACTGTGGATCCCATCACTAATTGTCAGCTGTTAACCAGCTCAGAAGTTCATTACTACCACCTGCTGGACTGATCAGGAACTTTGACAGCATAAAAACAGACGATGACAATAACGAACCAAATCATCCTCGTTCGTCTGCTAAAGCTTAAATGAAGAATAAACGTGATTGAGTTAAGGTCAAACTGTTTAAGGACAGTGATGATGTCATTTCCTGTGCTGTTGTTACTTCCTGTTCCAGGGCATCCTGCTGGTGTATGACATCACTGACAGTGAATCGTTCTGTAACATCAGAAACTGGATATTAGACATTGATGAGGTAAGCCCCACCCCCTGTGGTATCCACTTGGATCATGTGACCTGAACTGGCTGTAGTTTCTTTCTTTCTTTTTTTTTTTTTTTTGCTCAAACTTCCTGGTTCCTGAGTGTTCTGTTGTCCTAGAGGTATTTTATTGTTAGTGATTAATGACTGTAGCTCGATGAGGGAACACACAATACATATAATAACATTTTTATCCCAAAATGACAAACTTTTCCTGCTGTTCAGTCATTCATCCACATGATGAGACTTGAGAGGAGTGAACGTGTGAGGGTTTGAATCACGGCTCCACAGTGGGATCTTTTTTAACGGCAGTGTCTTTACCACCTCTGTGTGTATTGGGTGGTGGGGGGACGGTGATGTTAGAGATCCACTTCACCCTCCAGCAGCTCTGACCCACTTAACCCTGATGTGTTCATGGTCAGGATCACATAGACTGGAGTAATTAAAGATGGCCGACATCAGAGATCAACCTCACCACCCAGACCTCATAGAACCCTTCTGAGCCAGGAACCTTCAGCTTTCACCCTGATGTGTTCAGAGGATCACATAGACTGGACTTAATTAAGATGGCCAACATCAGAACTCTGTCTCCCTCTGGTGGTTGACTGCAGTATGACCATAAGCCCCTCCGTCCTATTATTACACCAAACTAAAAACGGTACTCGATGCATTTTGGCTGGCTGGCCGGCTGGCTGACGCCGCCGAGGACACAGTCCAAGGACAGATAATTTTTTCACACATAAGGATTTGTTCAGAACTCCTTATAGGAACCCCTTATGCAAAGATATAGAGTGATAATAATCAAGTCAATGGCAGTAATGCACCTGTAAACTGGTTGCCAACCGCCAATCAAATCTAAAAGAAGAAGACGAAGAAGAAGAAGATTTTTCCACGGATGGCTCATGTTCAAATGTTTGTTTTTCAGATCATTTTGGTTTTTATTAGTTCCTAGTTGAGATTGGTCATGTCTGATGGAGCTGTCCTGTTGGCTGCTGTGCAGACTGAGATTGACAGCTGTGTGGGAAGGAACAAGAAATTTCACAGTTGCTACGGCGATAACTCTGGTTGCACAGATGGCAGCATCCAAAATCCAGGAGGTAGAGCTTCATTTTTCTACAGTGGATGTTAGTGGCGGGAAGTCGTCCTTTTCATTTCATGTCATGTCATTATTTCGAACATATAAGACAATTAAAATGACATACAATTGGTTAAATAAAGAGAAAAAAATCTTTAAATTTTATAAACATAACAAAACACGTTTGAAAAGGAGTAGGAAGAAGCCAAGACTTATCTAGTCCTACCCCCTAAAGGCCACATTTTCAAATAAAAAACAGTCAACATCTCATCGTCACACTGTCATACACCAAAACACATATTCATGCTAACATAATATCCTCTATTTTATAATTCTTCATACTTTTTGAAAATCAAATTCTTGTATTTCTTTTTAAATTGTGTAATGTTTGGACGTTGTCTTACATCTTCTTTTAAGCTGTTCCATAATTTCACACCACATACTGAAATAGAGAAGCTTCTTTTAGTTGTCCTTGTGGTCTATATTAATCATATATCCCATAACCTGCATATGTTTAAGCATGTGAGAGTGTTTAGTGATTACATATGTAAAGCGACTTCACACCTCAGAACAGGACAAAGAGTCTCAACCGCCAGTGAAGATCAAAGAGCATCCGAGGCACTGCGGTGGAGACCGGATGGGTGGCCCTGACCCCCCAGGACCAGGTGGAGGAGTACGAAGACAAAAGAGGGGATTAAGATAGTGAGGGATGTCAGCTTTTGATATGCATGTCTTTTGTTATGTGCAAGTATAAGTTCGTAGAGCCGAAGGTGTTCGCTCTCTCACTTCTTCTGCTGCTGCACCTAGATGAGACTTGTTTGAGGAGCTGATAATAAACTTTGGTTTATGAATCACATCGCCTCGTTATTTCAAGCTCCTCTACACTGGTGACCCTGACGCGAGAATGGACCAGAGGCGTTCCCCCGCGATCAACTCATCTGTGGCGACCCAGGCAGACGCCGGCGCCCATGCAGACAGGGGAACAGATGGACGACGTTCCCCCACGGCAGAAGTGATAGAGAGGGCTCAACCGAGCACCAGCGCCGCCGAGAGAGCCGAAGCAAGGCACTCTCACCCTGCGGACACCTCAGTGACGGTCCACACAAACGCCGTCACCGTCAAGCTGCCGGACTTCTGGCAGGAAGACCCCGCCTCGTGGTTTCAGCAAGCTGAAGCCCAGTTTGCACTTGCGGGCATCACGGCTGACGATACAAAGTTCTATCACATCGTCGCCAAACTCGACACTGCCACTTCGAGATGTGCGCGGAGCATAATCCAGCGGCCGCCGGCCCAGGACAAATATAAAGAACTGAAAGCGACCATCGTGGCAAATTACGTCCCCTCAGCCGAGGAGAGAGCCGAGAGGATCCTGGCGGTCTACGGCCACAGAGGAGGCAGACCCAAGGCCCTCATGGAGGACTTGCTGCAACTTAAAGAAGAGGACAATGACAACTTCCTCTTCCATTTCATATTCCTCAGTACGCTGCCGCCACACATGAAAGGGACGCTCGCCAACATGCGATGCAGCACCCAGCAAGACTTCCGTACGCTGGCTCACGAAGCTCAACGGCTCGTCAATGCCTGCAAGGAGCAGACACCCACAGCAGCATCCGCAGACCTCAACGCTGATGTCCGGAGCCACGAGGAGCCACAAATCACCGAGCAGAATCAGCCCGCGGTGACAGCGACACGGCCAGGACGCAACAGACGGAGTGACGTTTGTTATTACCACCACCGCTTCGCCGAGAAGGCTTACAAATGCCTTCCCCCCTGCAAATTCACGATTTCGGGAAAACGCCGAAGCCGAGAACCGTTAACAGCGGCGGTTCTCGGCGAAAAAAGCAAGCTTTTATATGTGACGGACGGATACACCGGCAAGCGGTTCCTTATCGACACGGAAGCTCAACTAAGTTTTGTCATGCCCTCCCAAGCAGACCGGGCCATGGGCACCCGGGGCAATGGAGCGGTGGCAGCCAACGGCTCCATCATCGACACTTTTGGCGAAAAGAGCCTGCCCCTCTGCATCCACGGCCGCAACTACAGATGGACATTTGTTGTAGCGGCGGTGAGTTTTAACTTGTTGGGCGCAGATTTTTTGTGTGCACATGGGTTATTAGTTGATCTAGCGAACAGACGCTTGGTTAATGCACTGTCCTTTGCTTCTATTCCCTGCTCAGCTCGACTTTCTCCACCACCCGTGCAGGCTAGCGTCACCACAGCAGGAGGTAAGTTTGATCAACTCCTCACCCAATTTTCAGCACTCACAATTCCCAAATTCTCAGCCACAGTGGCTAAACACGGGGTCGAACACTTTATTCCCAACGGGCCCACCCGTATTCGCCAAAGCTCGGCGTTTAGACGTGACCAAGCTCGCCATAGCTCGGGACGAGTTTACCACCCTTGAAAAATTAGGCATTATCAGACGCTCGAAAAGCCCCTGGGCGTCACCACTTCACATGGTCCCGAAATCCGACGGTTCTTGGAGGCCGTGCGGTGATTACCGCAGATTAAACAATGCGACAGCGCATGACCGCTACCCAATTCCTCACATTCAAGACTTTTCACTACATCTGGCGGGTGCGCTCATTTTTTCAAAAATAGACCTAGTCTGCGGTTATCATCAAGTCCCAGTTAGAGCAGAGGACATTCCTAAAACAGCTGTAATAACCCCCTTCGGTCTTTTTGAATTTTTGCGGATGCCTTTCGGCCTCAAAGGTGCTGCTCAAACCTTTCAGCGGATGATGGACGCAGTATTACGCGACCTCCCTTTCGTGTTCGTCTACCTCGACGATATGCTGGTAGCCAGCTCGTCTGAGGAAGAACACGAACAGCACCTCACTATGGTTTTTCAGAGACTAGAAGAGCATGGGTTAATAATCAATCCAGCCAAATGCAAATTCGGCGTGTCACAAATTGATTTTTTAGGACACAGAGTTTCTCCGAAGGAGGCAGTCCCACTGCCAGACAAAGTTCACGCAGTAAAAAGTTTCCCACGGCCACAAACAGTCAAATCGCTGCAAGAATTTTTGGGAATGGTTAATTTTTACAACCGTTTCCTCCCCCACGCAGCTCAGCTCATGCAGCCCCTATATGACGCGCTCAGAAAACAAAAACCTTCCAACGCGGTCGAATGGACCCCGGAGCGCGAACGCGCCTTCGCGGAAGTACAAAGTGCCCTAGCTAATGCTGCATTGTTGGTTCACCCCGATCCCTCGGCCCGCATTGCGCTAACCACAGACGCTTCAGACCTGGCCATAGGGGCAGTTGTAGAACAACACGTCAGCGGAATCTGGCAACCTTTGGCATTCTTCAGCAAATCGCTAAACCAAACTGAGCGTAAATACAGCACTTTTGACAGAGAGCTGCTAGCGCTTCATTTATCCATCCGCCACTTCCAGTTCTGGTTGGAAGGGCGGCGTTTCAAGGCTTTTGTAGACCACAAACCGCTCACCTTTGCGATGGCTAAAATTTCCGAACCGTGGTCAGGCAGGCAACAAAGACAGCTGGCTGCGATTTCAGAGTTCACCACAGACATTCGACATGTGGCAGGCAAACTTAACGTGGTAGCAGACTGCCTCTCTCGCTCTGTGACATCACCAGAGCGCGAGGAGACAGATTATACTACCTCAGCCGCTGAACTCTTCGCCAACGCGGACACATACTCAGCACCAATCCACACAGGGATAGATTATGCAGCCATGGCAGAGGAGCAAAGTAGTGACGCGGACGTGCGCGCACTCCTGTCTGGACCAACAGGGTTAAGGCTGGAGGAAAGGGTTTTACGCGACGGTGTGCCCCCCTAATATGTGACATCTCAACCGGCCGACCTCGCCCGTTAGTCCCAGCTGCATGGCGCTGCCGTATTTTCGACTCGATTCACTCCCTCGCGCACCCAGGTGTGCGCGCTTCGGTTAAAATGGTCGCCGAAAAGTTTGTGTGGCCTGGCCTGCGCAAAAACTTGCATTTCCTGTCAGCGCGCCAAAGTACATAAACACACAAAAGCCCCTCTGGAGCCTTTTCGAATCCCTGCTAGAAGGTTCGACCACGTTCATGTCGACCTCGTGGGGCCACTACCTTCCTCCCAAGGTTTCACACGCCTGTTAACAATGATAGACCGCACCACGCGCTGGCCAGAGGCAGTCCCTCTGGCGTCAACCACAGCGGAGGAAGTCGCTCGCGTTTTTTTGACAAACTGGGTGGCACGTTTCGGCGTCCCATCGGATATCACGTCTGATAGGGGGCCTCAATTTGTCTCGAAGCTTTGGTCAGCCATGGCCAGCAGCTTAGGGGCGACAATTCACCGCACCACCGCTTATCACCCTCAGGCTAATGGGTTATGCGAGCGTTTTCACAGATCTTTAAAGGCCGCCCTCAGAGCCTCACTAACAGACACAAATTGGGTAAATAAACTTCCCTGGGTTTTATTGGGGTTGCGTGCTGTGCCCAAAGAGGATCTAGACGCCTCCCCAGCAGAATTAGTTTTTGCACAACCTCTCAGGCTCCCAGGTGAATTTTTACCAGAGAACCCAGAGCCAGGGCATCTTCCAGCCCCAAGGTTTTTAGGCAGCAACGGACCGGACTCTCTCCCCGGACCGGCACATCACTCTTTTCCACAGGTTTTTGTCCCCCAAGCTTTACAAAACGCTGAATTCGTTTTTGTTAGGCATGAAGCTTTAAAACCAACTTTCCGCCCACCATACGATGGGCCATTCAGAGTGCTGGAACCTGGTGATAAACATTTTGTGCTTGATTTTGGGGACAGAAAAGAAACAGTCAGCATTGACAGACTCAAACCTGCCTTCTTGTTGAGAGACGAGCCTGCACGGTTGGCGAGAGCACCTCGGCGGGGTAGACCCCCCAAGAGAAAAGACTCAGCCCCCTTTCAGGGAACAAATAATCACTCTCCTCCCCAAGCTGCAGATTCCTTACAGGAAGGTCCCACCAGGACGCCCAAGCGGACCCACAGCAGATTCGGGAGAAGATTAAAACCCAGACGGCACAGAGACTGATGCAAACTACTCAACAGTTGTTCACTAATTGTGCTGTAACAGTTTAGGACTGACTTGTGATATTACTATGCTGTTATGATTACCACTGAACTCTCTTAGGAGCATGGCTGCTGGAAAGTTTCTTCTGCGTCAAGAGGTGTAGCAGTTAGTATGTCATAATAATTATCTTAAACTGTGAATTTTTCTATGGTCCTTTTCTTAGTCGTTTGGGGGGGGGGGCTGTGGTCTATATTAATCATATATCCCATAACCTACATATGTTTAAGCATGTGAGAGTGTTTAGTGATTACATATGTAAAGCGACTTCACACCTCAGAACAGGACAAAGAGTCTCAACCGCCAGTGAAGATCAAAGAGCATCCAAGGCACTGCGGTGGAGACCGGATGGGTGGCCCTGACCCCCCAGGGCCAGGTGGAGGAGTACGAAGACAAAAGAGGGGATTAAGATAGTGAGGGATCAATACTACACAAACATCAGCATGTGTAAAGTGGGAGGCTTTCAAAGCTTTTATTAGGGGACATATTATTAGTTATACAGGTTCAAAATCTAAGAAGACTCGAGAGGAGAGAGTCCAATTGGAACATAAAATAAAAATTCTTCAAGAAAGAGTATATGCAGGAAGAGATCCAAGGTTGGAGAACGAATTACTGATTTTGAGAGCTGAATATGACAAAAAATCAGCGAATAGAGCTGCCTCGAGTCTTCTAAGATTGAAACAATCTTTTTATGAACAAGGTGAAAAATCAGGAAAGTTATTGGCATGGCAGATTAAACAATTAGAATCTAAAACACCAATTACCAGTATTATAAGTAATGGACAGGTAGTTATAGATCCTTCAGAAATTAATAGAGCCTTTAGAGATTACTATGAAAAATTATATGATACCAAAAATGAATCTGACTTAACAAAACTACATGGGTTTTTGAATGAACTATTTATACCGTGTATTCCAAATGAAAATAGGGAGATACTGGAGTCTAAAATTAGTCAAGAAGAAGTTGGGCTAGCCATTGATAATATGAAATCAGGAAAAAGTGCAGGACCAGATGGTCTTCCAGTTGACCTATATAAAAAATTTAAGAATAAATTAACAAAACCTTTTTTGGAAATGGTTTTAGAAGCATTTCAAAATAGTAATTTACCATCATATATGAATAATGCCTTAATTATACTGTTGCCAAAACCAGGTAAGCCCTCTAATAAATGTGAAAATATGAGACCAATAAGCCTATTAAATGCCGACCTTAAGATAATTTGTAAAATTTTAGCAAGACGAATACAAGAAATTTTACCAAATATTATTAATCGAGATCAGAATGGCTTTATAAAGGGAAGACAAGGCTTCCATAATGTAAGAAGACTATTTAATATTATTTATTCTAATAAAGAAGCACCGGATACAGCTCTCTTATCACTGGATGCCGAAAAAGCCTTTGATAGAGTTGAATGGCCCTTTCTTTTTGAAGTCTTACAAAGGTTTGGACTTGGAAATAATTTCATAAAATGGGTTCAGATAATGTATAATAATGCTACTGCAGAAATTCTAACAAATAACAATATTTCAAAATCAATAGAGGATGTCGACAAGGCTGTCCACTTTCACCTTTACTGTTTACTATGGCAATTGAACCTTTAGCGATGGCGATACGTCTACAGTCACAAATATATGGAATTAAAGTTGGACCAACAGAACATAAAATCTCCCTGTATGCCGATGACATCCATCCATCCATCCATCTTCTACCGCTTTTTGTTTATGTCGAATCTTAAAAAATCAATTCCGACCTTGTTGAATTTAATAAAGAATTTCGGGGAAATATCAGGATATAAAATAAATAAAACTAAATCTTCAATATTAATGCTAAATGAGACCCAGAGAAATTACCCAGCCCCTGAGGTAAATCAATTCAATGTTGTAAATCAGTTCAAATATTTAGGAATCCAAATTGTGCCTAAGCTAGAATCAGTCGCCAGTGTCAATTATGAAGCCTTAATGACAGATATTGATGAGTTACTTCAGAGATGGATGTCACTACCAATGTCGATGATCGGGAGAATTAATATACTTAAAAGTAATATCTTACCTAAAATACTTTATTTATTTCAATACATTCCCTTACCACCACCTTTAGATTTATTCTCAAGAATTAAAAAAAAGTTGGTGGAATTTATATGGAACAACAGGAGGGCTAGATTACGTCTGTCTTTATTATATTTACCATTTGATCGTGGAGGTCTGAAATGTCCAAATTTTATGTTGTATTATTGGTCGGCACAACTGAGGTCTATGACATATTATTTTTCATCAAATGATCTCCCTCACTGGACTGAAATGGAATCATACAATTTACCTTTACCTCTTCCCATATTCATATACTCAGATTCGGCAAAAAAATTACAAAAACAAGTTAAAAATCCATTTGTAAAGCATATGATCAAAATATGGTGTGAAGCTAAAAACTATTTAAAAGAACCACAGTTATTGTCACAATTTAGTCCAATATGGGGTAATCAATATTTTAAACCAGGGAGAGCGGACGCTGTATTTAAAGTATGGAATTTAAAAGGGATACAAAAGATTCAGGATTTATATTTGCCATGTGCAGAAAACATAATGTCTTTTGAAGAGTTGAGGATCAAATTTAATCTCAATAGAACACATTTTTTCAAATATCTTCAACTTAGAAACTTTATTCGATCAAATCAAAATAAAGCTCTCACTCGACCTATCTATTCATCCTTGGAAAAAATGTTGATGAAAGATAGTAAAAGAAAGGGTATTATTTCAGAGTTTTATAACTCATTGACACTATTTTCAAGTGAAAATTCACTGAAAAGATTAAACTACTGGAAAGAAGATCTGCAAACTGAAATTTCAGAGGAACAATGGGAATTGGCTTGTACAGAAGCTCAAACCAAATCAATAAATGTACGCCTTAAATTGATACATTTCAAATGGTTAATGCGGATGTATGTTACACCGGAGGAGTTAAATAGATATAACAAAAATATACCAGATACGTGCACAAAATGTATGGAAAGTAAAGGAACTCTATTTCATTGTGTATGGGAATGTAGATTAATAAGAATGTTTTGGGAAGAGGTGAGGATAACAATTGAAAAAATAATCTCAAAACAAATCATATTGAATCCTAAACTGTTTTTGTTGGGTCTGTACCCAGAAAAGCATAATTTTAATAAAAGTGAAAGAACATTCATAGACCTCAGTTTGCTTAATGCCAAAAAATGTATTGCACTATTATGGAAAAAGACTCATAGACCAGATGTGACTCAGTGGTTAAGACAGATGTTAACAAACCTTCCATTAGAAAGAATAACATATATACTGAAATCAAAGGAAATTGTGTTTGAGAATATATGGAGACCTTTTATTGATTATGTAAAAAATTTAAACATAACTCTTGAAGAAGAAGGTGAATATGTGTGGACCTTGTAAATTCCAAACTGGTGAACACAATATGTATACTTATGTGTTGGATTGTCTAGACTAAACAGAGGAGCATTGTTGAAGATTTGATTTTGTTGGTGGTTGTTGGTGTTTTTTTAGTGCATTTTTTTTTTTTTTTGTAGTACTTTAGTGTTAGTGTTTGATTGTTTGTATCATGTTTGTTTAAAAAAAAAAAAGGTTCAATAAAGATATTGTGGAAAAAAAAAAGATAGTGAGGGATGTCAGCTTTTGATATGCATGTCTTTTGTTATGTGCGAGTATAAGTTCATAGAGCCGAAGGTGTTCGCTCTCTTACTTCTTCTGCTGCTGCACCTAGATGAGACTTGTTTGAGGAGCTGATAATAAACTTTGGTTTATGAATCACATCGCCTCGTTATTTCAAGCTCCTCTACAGTCCTGACACTTTGTTGCCTAAAATTCAATGTATTCCTAAAGTCATTGCCCACGCCTCTGTAACAAAAGAAAAAAAACAATTCTGGATTGTATTGAACAATGAATTATTCCACACCTTGTACATCATTATTGTAGTTTTAATTCAGTAAGATTGTAGAGCTTTAGTAGTCTTGATTGTGAGAAAAGTGCATTTATTGGTTCTGTGGATGGTGCCTGATGAATAATTCTGATGACCCTGTTTTGCAGCAAATACAGTGGCAGCAGAGTAGATCTGTATTTCCCCAAACTTCCACACAGTAATATAAATATGACAGGACTAAACAGCAGTACAAAATAAACAGTGATTTTTGATTGAAAATATACTTTGCTTTGAAAAGAACTGAAATATTTTTCGACAGTTTGTTTCTCAAAAACCTAACATGAGGCTTCCAGCAATTTTTTTCATGAATTCTCACCTCTAGAAATTTAATTTCGTGCACTCTTTCTAATTTGAACCCTTCTATTTGTAAATGAGTGCTTTTCACACTAGTATGACTGAAAAGCGTGTATTTTGTTTTCTCTAGATTCAGTGAAAGCTTGTTCATGTCAAACCACTTCTTAATTTTGCTAATTTCTGTTGTCACCCTGTTCAAAAGTTGCTGTAAATTGTCTCCTGAATCTAAAATATTTGTATCATCCGCAAATAAAAATAAATTTTTAAAAGTCTGATGTTTTACATATGTCATTTATATAGATGTTAAACAACTTTGGGCTTAGAACTGACCCTTGTGGTACACCACAAACAATATCCAAACATTCTGATATCCATTCACCCATTTTCACAAATTGTTGCCTGTTTTTTAAGTACCTTCTGAGCCAATCCAAAGCTACACCCCTTATACCCAGTCTTTCCATCCTGATGAATAGTGTTTCATGATTAATGGTATCAAATGCTTTCTTGAGATCCATAAATAATCTGACTGTAAATTTCTTGCTGTCCACGGAATTTGTGACTACAATATGTATTAAAGCTGATGATGTAGATTGGCTTGTTCTAAAGCTGCATTGGCTGTCTGAAAGGAGATTGTATTTATCAATGAATTTATCCAGTCTAACCGTGTAGTTTTTCCAGAATTTTTGAAAATTGTGACAGAAGGGACACAGACCTATAATTTGTGAAGATATGCTTGTTGCCAGTTTTGTACAGTGGGATGATTTTGGCTGTCTTCATTTTGTCAGGAAATGTTCCTGACAAAAGTGTCTCAAATGATAGGTTGAAAATGTAAGTGAGTGGTTTTGCAATTCCGCTAATCACTCACTTTACAGTGTTCATATCAGCACCATCACAGTCAGTTGATGTTGTGGAGGAATGATGTGACGAGACAAGAGAGCTGCTGAGTCAGAACTTTATTCACTACAACAAAAAGACTGAACTCCTGGTGCCAAGGTGTATACAGTTATACCTTTTGCCTCCTCCTCCTTGGCGCCAAGAGCGCATACATTTACACCTCCTGCCCCAGGTGTCAAGACGCATATATTTACACATTTCTCCCCCCTGGGCGCCAAGCCGCCTACATTTACATCTCCTGCCCCAGGCGCATACATTAATATTCCCTGCCCCTTCCCCCTACTCCTCAAGTCACTGGTTGAGAGTGGGACCGTGTTAGAATAATTTTGAGCTTAAATTATTCAAAGTCAAAAATCAGGCTGAAAGTTGAATTTATGTACATTTATTACAAAAATATAAGGAGTCACCCCAATGGCCACTTTGGGGGAAGAATTACAAAGCATGGCATTCAGACATGCTTAGAATCCCTAAAGGATCCATTCTTCTAAGTCTGATATATATAGATAGGAGAAATCAGGGGGAGGATGGGATGAGAGGAAGAAAGGAGAAGGACAGACAAAAAGTCCTGATAACTGAGCTTATCCAGGCGGACGTCACAGACATTCTGGTGACAAGAAAGTAAATCTAACAGAACGTAAAACACTAATCTATAAGAT
Source organism: Pholidichthys leucotaenia (assembly GCA_020510985.1). NCBI lineage: Eukaryota > Metazoa > Chordata > Actinopteri > Cichliformes > Pholidichthyidae > Pholidichthys > Pholidichthys leucotaenia. Next base: position 280,291,220 of record CM035840.1, on the reverse strand, counting down.
GAGGAGTTCCTGTGTATTCCTGTGACCCAAAACAGGACATCTCAAAGAGATTATAATAAATGGCTTAGATCATTCCTTATGCATGTACTGACCCTGTACTGATCCTCAGTCTGAACTTTCTGAAATTGGTCACAGAAGCAGGCCAAGAATATTTAAACTTATCCTATATGGAATGCACATATAAACATTAAACGACATATGAAAGGTATGATACTTCTCAAATATAATAGTACATTATTAATATCAATAATAATGTAGATAATATGAAATTTTTCTATCAGACCACCTGGTGGTTCACCACAATGTTTTATTTTTACACTTATTAACAATATCTATAACTTCTTGTTCTTCCACAATATCAGTAAAAATAGAACTAGGTCTTTGTTCTATGAGCTCAACGCTGTAATCTTTAGGTAATGCATTGTCAGGAATAGTTCTTGCTAAGATAGGTCCAACACTGACAAAATATTTATTGAGCTTATTGACAGTTTCCTTCATGTTACTGATAACCTTGTCATTTTCAACAAAATACAAAGGATAATTATCATGTCTTGGACCATTTCAAATAAGAGTGTTCAATATGTTCCACACCCTTTCAGTATTGTCTTTTTTATCTTCTAATAATTTACTATAATATTGCTTTTTGCCTCATAATATTTGTTAATTTATTCTTATATTTTTTTGTATGTATTTTCTGCTTCTTTAGTTTGACATTTGATAAATTCTCTGTATAATGTATTTTTCTTTTTGCATGCATTTTTCAGTCCTTTTGACATTCAGGGTTTATTCTGTTATTTTTGTTTCCCATTAAACTGTTTTATTGGACAGTTTTTATCATACAGAGACATAAAGACGTAAAAGAAATACTTAAAGGCTTGATTAACGTCTCTTTCTTTGTATATTGCATCCTAGTTTTGTTACAATAAATTCTTTTTTAATCCATCCATCATTAGTTCTGTTTTGAGTCATTTAAGAATATTTTTGTCTTGAGGTGTCTGGGGTGTCTGGGGAGGGATAGTACCTCTGTAGGGGGTGCTTGCCATGTGCTTTTTAGGACAGCTCATTCTACATTGGTTCCCACCTGGCACCCAACTCTCACCTGTGGCTCCTCAAAGCTGTAGCATGCGCAGCAGCCACACCCCGGTAAACCGCTTTGGCAGGTGGGCTGAACCAGGTGAGGGTAGCCGGTCAGGCCTCAAACCCTCCGGTGAGTTAAACGGGGTATGCCTACCCAAGTATGTGAAGACTGTAGTCGGCGGATTGAGCGGATGAGGTCATCTTTTGTCCCAACGGTCATGAAGGCGGCGACAGCAGGCGTTGTGGAACGCAAGGGCATGGCAAGGCACTATAGACGTTGTGGTCATCCACTGCAGCCGAGGAAGTCCCTGGTTGTGACAGCTCTTTTCATACCACCAGATCCTGGCTTTTGAGGCCGAGAGAGTGGGATTGCCCCTGTGCATCGACTTTCCCACTTTTAAAAAAAACTTTCCCACACAGGTTTTTCTCGTGTGTGTTAGTCCTCACAACCCTACAACAGTCCTGCGGCAATGGGGAACGAGTGAAGCAACAGGTGGAGGTGACCGCTGGTAGTTGTAACTTGAACCCTGCACGCAGGTGGCTTGGTGGCAATAGTCGCTCTCCTTCTGACCCCAGGACAACAGTGGAGCTCGGCGTTCCCCCAGGCGACTGAGCAACCTCTTTAGGACAGCACTGCTCATCCTCACCTGAGGGAGGGGACTAGAAAATGTGTCCCAAACAAATGCTTGTCCCTTCCAACTGGCCAGCATACCGCGGCTGGTAGTTCTACCCCCCAAGCGGTCAAAACCAAAGAAGAAAGAAACTAATTCTTGGTGCGTGAAATGTACACACGCTCATGGACAGAGAGGCCTCCTCGAGGCCTGAGAGAAGAACAGCCCTCATTGCAAGGGAACTGGCCCGCTACCACATTGACATCGCGGCCCTCAGCGAGACCAGACTAGCCAAAGAAGGATCTGTGGCCGAACTAAAAGGTGGCTACACCTTCTTCTGGAGAGGCAAGGCCAAAGATGAAGAGAGGATCCATGGAGTAGGACTGGCCAACAAGACAGCAGTTCTCAAGCAACTTCCTGACCTACCAACGTCAGTTAATGAACAGCTGATGAAACTCTGTTTCCCCCTTAACCGTAACTGGCATGTTACCCTCATCAGCGTGTATGCCCCAACTCTCACCAGCAGCGATGAAGTGAAGGAAGCCTTTTATGAGGAGCTCAATACCCTAGTGAAGGACACTCCCCCCAATGACAAACTCATTCTGCTAGGCGATTTCAACGCCAGAGTCGGAACAGACTGCTGTAACTGGAAAGGCGTGCTGGGGCCACACAGCACTGGAAAACTGAACTCCAACGGCTTGATGCTCTTGAGCCTTTGTGCTGAAAACCACCTCGCTATCACAAACACACTGTTCTGGCAAGCAGACAAATATAAGACAACATGGATGCACCAAGATCCAAGCAGTGGCATTTGATAGACTTTGCCATTTGCCGTCAGAGAGACATCTGTGACGTCAGGATCACCAGGGCCATGTGCGGAGCAGAATGTTGGATGGATCACCGTCTAGTCAGATCCGTCCTATCCCTGCATATTGCCCCAACACACCGCAAGACACCAAAAGTCATCAGGCCAGCGTTCAACGTCGCCAAACTTGAACAATCTCAGCGATGTAGTGAATTTGCAGAAGAGCTGGACAGCCGACTGATTGCCCATGGACTCCTGACTGGCTGCCCAACGCAAAGGTGGGAACAGTTTAGAGCACTAGTGACTGAGTCAGCAAAAACCACCATCGGCCCCAGGAAACGAGTGCACCAGGACTGGTTCGACGAGAACAACGAGAACATCAAGACACTTCTGGTTGACAAGCAGAAGGCCTTTGTTGAGTGGCAGAATGACCCCACTTCCATTTCCAAGCGTGATCACTTCAAGCACCTCCAGGGACAGGAACAAGCAGCGCTGCGAAAGATGCAGAATGAATGGTGGGAGAAGAAGGCAGATGAGGTGCAGAAATACGCCAACATGCAGAATTCCAAGGTGTTCTTCAGCATCATCAAGGAAGTATATGGACCTGCCAAGCCATGTATTACCCCACTCCTGTCGGCAGATGGTTCAACTCTGTTGAAAGAGAAGAGCAGCATCAATGTGCGATGGAGAGAGCACTTCAGCTACCTGCTCAACAGGCCCTCCACTGTAGACCCTCATGTCCTCGATCTGATCCCACAAAAACCCACCGTCCACTGCCTCGACCTCCCCGCTATAATGGACAAAGTCTTGAAGGCGATTAGGCAGACCAATTCAGGCAAAGCACCTGGGATGGATGGAATCCCGGCAGAAATATTCAAATCAACCAGTCCTGTGGCCCTTGAAATCTTCCATTCCCTCCTCACCAGCATCTGGGATGAAGAACCCAAAGACTTCAGGGATGCCACTGTTGTCTCCCTGTTCAAGAATAAGGGTAGCAAGTTGGACTGCGGCAGTTACCGAGGTATCTCCCTTCTATCTATTGCCGGAAAAATACTGGCCCGGGTCCTCCTGAACCGGCTGATTAACAACATCTCTGAAGGGAACCTGCCAGAAACACAGTGCAGATTCCGCTCAAACCGCAGCACCGTGGACATGATCTTCTCCATCCGCCAAGTGCAGGAGAAATGTCTAGAACAAAACATGGACTTATATGTGGTCTTTATCGGCCTGACTAAGGCCTTTGACACGGTGAACAGGGAGGCCTTCTGGATCATCCTATCCAAGCTTGGGTGCCCAGACAAGTTTGTAAACCTCATACGCCAGTTTCACGACAACATGACTGGACAGGTTCTCTCAGGTGGAGAGGTATCGGAGCTATTCAATATCAGCAACGCCGTCAAGCAGGGGTGCGTTCTGGCCCCGGTCCTCTTCAACCTCTTTTTCTCTTGCGTCCTCAACCATGCCTTCAGGGGCTTGGATCTTGGGGTATACCTGCGATACAGACTTGATGGCTCACTGTTCAACCTCCGCTGACTGAAGGCTAAGACCAAGGTCGCAGAAAAGATTGTCCTGGAAGCACTTTTCGCTGACGACTGTGCCCTTATGGCCCACACGGAGTTTGATCTCCAGATCATCGTGAATAAGTTTGCAGAAGCCTCCCGCCTTTTTGGTCTTACCATCAGCCTCGGCAAGACAGGGGTACTGTTCCAACCAGCACCCGCCTCCACCGTCCTACCCCCCTCTATCTCCATCGAGGGTACCCAACTGAAGATGGCAGACAACTTTAAATACCTCGGCAGCACCATCAGCAACAATGGCAGCCTGGATAAGGAGATCAACGCCAGAATCTGCAAGGCCAGTCAAGCTCTTTGTCGTCTCCAAGCTCGCGTCTTGAACCAGCACAACATCCAGCTGTCCACGAAGCTCAAAGTGTACAGGGCCGTTGTCCTCACCAGCCTTCTCTACAGATGTGAGACATGAACCGTGTACAAAAAACACCTGGAGCAGATGGAGAAGTTCCACATGAGAAGTCTACGGATGATCATGAACATTCACTGGCAAGACCGGGTCACAAACCTTGAGGTCCTGGACAGAGCTGAGATGACTAGCATTGAGGCCATGATTCTGAAAGCCCAACTCCAATGGGTTGGTCATGTGATCCGGATGGATTGCCACAGGCTGCCCAAGCAGCTCATGTACGGCGAACTCTGCTCTGGGAAGCGGAACCAAAGCAGACCACGCAAAAGATTCAAAGACTGTGTGAAGCTCAACATCAGACACACTGGCATCCTTCCCAAACAATTAGAGCTGTGGGCTATGGACAGGCCAAGCTGACGCGCCCTCACTACCCAGGTGCGAGACTACTTTGAAGAGAAGAGGCGAGCTGATGTAGCTGAAGCACGGTCACGAAGAAAGGCGTTATTACCTGGGCAGTTTCCTTGCCCCTACTGCAGCCGTGTCTGCCGATCAAGGATCGGCCTAAACAGCCATCTCCGTGCTCACACAAGAAGAGGACTTAACACATGAGGGACGGTCATCATCGGATTGATGGCCAACCAAGAGATAAACACAGACTGTACATACAATTTATAAAGTCATCTGTTAATTTATGTTTGTTAGGATTCAACAAATCAATATTGAAATCCCCACATATAAACATGACTTTTTCTGTAACTCTTGTGAATTTGTCTTCCATCCAGCTATCGAATGCTTTAATACTAGGTCCTGGTGCTCTGTATATACAGCTTCTAATATTTTTCTTTTCGTCCATAATAATTTCAACTGTAACACATTCCAAAAGACTATCCACAACTGTGGACATTTCCCCCACCACCTTAAAATGAAACCTCTTATCCACAAACAGAGCCACACCTCCTCCAGTCTTATTTTCCCTATTTTTGATAAACCATTTCATATCCTTCAATACCGAAGTCTTTACCTCTTTCATTGTTCATCCAGGTTTCAGATACTGCTATTAAACGCCTCTGGAAACTGACTGAGATATTGTTTGATATTGTCAGAATTGGCATATAAACTTCTACTGTTGAAGTGGATTACTGAAAGTTTGTTTTCAGTCTTAATATTTCAGTTAAACTGCTCCTCTCAGTAGTGTTGGCAACTATTCTCACTGCTTGTGAAGAAATTTCCATCAGGGTCAATGTCACTTTGCCACTCACAATGATAATCATCATTGTGTTGACAACTGGTTAATTCCTGATTGTGTTGACACTCAAGAAGTCTGTGAAGAGTCCGTGAGTGGTGTGCATCTTTTGCCATAGGAAAGGTGACATACCTGGACACAGACAGACGTCCATCGTTACAGACAGACGACGGTTAGGATAGTTTTTTTTAAAAAAGGTTTCAGCCTTCATCTGAAAAACTTGATGTTCAATTAAATGGCTTACACTATCCTGAAAACGTCATTGGTGGATCTGTGTGTTTCTAATTTCAGTGAAACTATTTCTCTGTCGTTGATCCTAATTTTACAGTTTTATAGGCAGTCTTCATGTTTTATTTTTTTTTTTAAGATTTCATTCCCTTTTTTTTCCAGTGGACCTCAGATGTGGACAAAATAATTGTGGGAAACAAATGTGACCTGGACCATATCAGACGGGTATCCACGAAGAGAGGACAGGAGGTCTGAGAGGAACAGTAATGATGAGGATAATAGAAACTTTAAAACAATCCAAAAATGTTAAAGTACTTATATAGAAATAAAGAATAAATGTTTCCATTTACTATTAAAGGTAAAACTGACATGAAAACAGTTGATGTTAAATGTGAAAAAATGAAAATTTACAAGAAAAAAATAGCAAAAGACAAAAAAGGAACAAATTTACATGAAATAAGAAATTTATTAGAAAAAAATATTAAATTCATAAAGTCTTCAAGTATGTGTTCTGTGATTCAGATTTTATTCATCAGGATAAACTGATCTAACAAGTTAAGATGATTTAGAGCAGGGGTCTGTAACCTGTGGCTCTTTTACACATAGATTATGGATCCCTGAGGCCTTTAGAGAGAGAGAGAGAGAGAGAAATTTCCAAAAAAAGAAGTAATAAATTTTCTAGAAAAAAAGATTCCAAATTTAGGAGAAAAATATCCCCCCAAAAAGACAGAAAATGAAGAAATCTGAAAAGTTGTGCAAAAAAAAAGTCTTAAAATTTTAGGGATTTTTTTTTTTTTTTCAATTTTCTGAGGAAAACATACACAGAAATTGGCAAGAAAAAGTCACAAAATTTCTGGAAAAGAAATCACACATTTTCTGGAAAAAGTTGAAGTTTTATGAGAAAAATGTAATAAATTTATATAAGAAATGCTGCCATTTTACCCATGAAAGCTAATAAATTTACAAAGAAAAACATAAATTTGTGAGAATAGCTGAAAATTTATGCCAAAAATACTCAAAATTTAGGGAAAATTATGCAATTTTATGAGGGGAAAACCCACAAATTGGCAAGAAAAAGGTCACAAATTTACCTGAACAAGTGGAAATTTTGTAGGGAAAAGGTAACACACAACAAAAAAGCTGCAAATTTAAGAGAAGAAACTTTGAATCATGATGATGTCACTGTAACTCTGCTGTTTTACATCAGTTTTCACATTCAGATCTTTGTGGCTCCATGCAAAGTTTACATCAGGAATGCGGCATTATGCCGACACCTAGCCAGTGTCTTGCCAATGTGCAAACAACCTCTATAAGACCTCTATAAGATGTATTCCCGATGTAAACTTGGACCATCAGAGGGATGTGTTATGTCTGTAAATACCTTACAATGACGAGGTCAGGTGCACAGTCGAACTTAGCTTTATTATGGGGTTGGCAACACACAACATATAACCACCAGGCAGGGGCATCGGCAAAGAGGCCGAACCCTGATGCCCGCGTGGCCACCACTACACTGCACTTCACAAATAAGAGTATCCCTATAACAACATAACTATATAACATTCCCCCCCCTTTAGAAAAGTCCAAAAACACACAATCAAGACTCTCCCCAATTTAGAACCCAAATCACACACTAATAAAACTAAAACTGAAAACACTAAAGGTCCTACCACATCGATACAACAAAACCTATAACTAGGGAGGACGGGTGGACTACCTTCCTACCCCACACGGCAAGGTGGATTATTCTGCCACCTTTAAAATAAATAATTATAGTCCATTAATAACACAAAATCGCTGCCGTGTGTCCTAAACTAAACAATAATACAGAAAATATTCCCCAGAACTACATACAGTTATATGAACATCAAAACACTCTTTTTCCCACACATGCACACATATGAACATTTTTAAACATTATTATTTCAAAACCACACCAAACTAGATATACACACCATACACTCACAGGGTTTGTTATTCCTGTTTTGTTTTGTTTTTACAAACCCGCAAGACTTCCCACTGGCGAGGTAAAAGGTGGAACTGGCCTGTAGGGGCCCTGGACAGTCACTCAGTAAGCCCGCCCCTGGAGGTGGCATGCCTCCGGGGCTGCAGCTGATCGCGTAAACGACGGTGCACCTCCTCTTCTCTGCCGTCGGCCGCTCCTGTCGTCCAGGCCCACCCTCCAGAGCCTCCTCCCAGGCACGCCACAACTCATTGGTGTGCCTCCACGAGCCATCCAACAGTTGAAAGTAGGCTGCACCCTGTTTAGCCACAATGTGCAGTCGTCCCTGGTGATCCTCTGTCGTTTGGCCCATTTTCGCCGTGCGTGTCCCCCTCACGAACCCAAACCCGGTCCGTAATACTTAGGGGAGTTTTGCTCGGCCTACAGTGTTGCTGCTCGGCACCCAGTTCAGTGCCTGTTGGTCTGGCCCCGACTCCTTGTAAAGCTGCTGCAGCGGTCGCTGTTGAAGCTCCAGATCCTCCAGCCCACTGTGGCCAAGCTCCAGAGGAAACTGAGGCTCACTTGTTGGCGTCACTCGTCGACACAGATGCCTCGCCGTCATGCGCAGAACCTTTGTCTAAAGTATCCTGAGCGCTGGCGCTGAGACACTCCTGTGTCGAACCTGAGTGAGGCTGGTCCTGCTTGACTGCCGTGTGTCATATCCGGCTCTAGGGAGCCGGGCAATCAGAGCCAGGGACAAGCCAGTGAGTCGAGATGTTTTATTCTGGGTAAGGGATAAGGGATGAGGAGAGCACAGACACTCATACAGACGTACATTCTCAGGCTGCACAGCGCAGGGGTAGGTAGCTCGTACCGGACATGGGGGTAACAAGACGTGCATACTCACAGCGGGATACAAACACCGGAATGCTGCAAGGGGAGTTAAGGCTGACACCAGACGAAGGGGCTTCAGCCTAGCAGTGCTTATGTCGCAGCCCCGAATGATCGAAGCTGCTCCTCTTTATACTCATTAACAGCGCCCCAGCTGATGAGGATTAATTGGCCCCAGCCGTCCCGTGACACTGACAGCTGGGAACCAGCTGAGGCACTGCCCAATGAGAGGCAGGGATAAAAGGAGCATGGGCTGAGCGCCGAGCCGGCGTCTCACCCCATGGTGACAGAGCCTCCCCCTCACGGTCGGGCTCCCGAACGACCAGGAACATCCCAGCCCCCCCCCCCCCTCCCCACCTAGGGCGGGCGGAAGGGAGGCAGGACCGGAGGGGAAGATGCAAAGGGAAGGACAAAAAAAACAATAGACCAATGTAGGGCAGCAGGGCAGAGAAAAAAAACCCCAAATACAATACCCTACAACACAGGGAAAAGGATTAACCCAGAGCACAGTTAGGGAGAAAACTGAGTTAGGACACAGGTAGGGAAAATACCAAATATGACTACAGACAGCATACAAATAACGTATAGATCGGGGCAAAAAAAAGAAAACCAAAAACCCACCAAAAAGGTGGCAGGAATGAATAAAGCAATCACAGAGTATAGTTAAGGGGAACAAAACACACTACTCCATAATGCACCAACAAGACAAAGGTCAGGACAAAAAATGATGAAAAACGCTGTGCATGGATACTAAAGAAAACAAAACACACAGCACTGAATATATAAAAGATCACCTAAAGAAACAGAGGTGACAAGGACAAATGGGTAATAATGAAGTACGGTTAAGTGGGAATGAAACACATTACTTCAAACAATAACAAACACAGTCAATGTTAAAGTCGGGGCTAGGGAAGGCCCCCCACGAGGATAATAAGACAGAATGGGGTGATCACAGAGTATGGTTGAACAGGAAACCACACGCATACTCCATGATGCACCGACGAGGCCAAGGCTAAGGTAAGGATGAATGAAAACGCTGAGTAAAGATAAGAAAATGCAATACACAGCGCGATACATAAGGTGAGTCACCAAGAGGAAAAAAAGGTGACAGGGTAACAGGATAACAATACGATAAAAATGCTGAGTATGGTTAAAAAAAAACAACACACAGCACAAAAACATATATTCCCCTAATGGACAAAGAAACTACACCCGAGTGACCTCAATAATAATAAAAGAAGTAAAGGACACCCGAGGAGACGGCAGGCAGAGTCCAAAACGGCCGGAATTGTTCTGGTAATCTCCCCGCCCATTGTCCAGTTGGCAACCCGGGGAAGAGAAATGTTCGGACGGCGAACTCTGGGCCCAGATCCCAGGAATCCAGTCCAACGGCTGCCGAACCAGGCCGCCCAAAGGCAAACACAGACCAGTGGGGGGGAAACCAGATCGCCGAACCGAAAGTTTTGCGGGTCGGGTCGTCGACCCGCATCACTCAACCACCAGGACCGTTGAGACGGACGAAGGGTCAGAGCGGATCCCGGTGGAAGAGGCTCAGGGGAGAGCCGATGACGAGGGCGGCGGGCCTCAGGGAAACGGCCACCTCCTCACCGGACCTGGACAACACTGGGGCAGCACCCACGTCGGACCCCGATCGGGCCTCAGGCGAACCCACGTTGGACCCCGATTGGGTCTCGGGCGAACCCACGTTGGACACTGCACCAGAACCGACCTCCAACATTGAACCCGGACCCTCCAGCACCACGAGGAACAGCAACTCCTCGCCGGTGACCCTGGAAGAAGGCTCAGAAGAGAAAACAGAACCGGGATCAGGATCACCGGCAGCGCCAGAACCCGGCGAGACGAGCTCAGACGCAGCGGGCGGCTGCACCCTGCTCGTCTCCCCTGGAGATAGGCTGAAGTGCTCAAAGATAAGAGAGAAAAGAAAGGAGAGCACTCGCCTGATCTCGGGTTCTGACGCCGTCCAGGACTGCGAAGATCCAGGATCCGTCGTCAGGAGGTCGTTGTCAGGCTCCCATCTAGCCGCGTCGGGCCCCGCAGCCAGCACGATGGTCAGCGCAGCTTGAGATTCCTCCAGCTCAGGTAACCCCGCCGACGATCCACTCGGCGTGAAGCCAGAAGAATCTCGTCCCGCTGGACCGAACCGCTCCTCCGTGGAGACCCAGGGACGCTCAGTCGTCAGCGTAGACTCCACGCAGCAGTCAGTCCCCCTCCTCCGTCCGCAATGTAGCAGCGGAACCACAGGCCCTCTCCATATCCCACCACGTTGACCCGGAGCCGGGGACCGCTCGGCGGAGAGGGACACAGAGGATGCGGGATTAGGAATACAGGTTACAGCAGGTGGGGAGAGTTCAGGGAGCTGCGAACCCTGAACTTCTCCTCCAGGGATGTGACAGAGCAAATCATTAAGCAGGTGTGAAAAAACAATGACTTGCCTGCCCCCTGGAGGTTGAGTATCGCCTGCTGTAGTGGAATCTGCTTCTTCCTCTCCCCGCCCGGCGATAACGGAGGACCCCCCGGGAATTCGTCTGAGGATCGCTCGCGTTGTCTCCAGCAGAGAGCTCACCAGGCCGGGATTCCAGGCACACACAGCGGTCAGGAAGCGCGTCGAGGAGGAGGGGGAAACAGCCGGGGTGAGCCAGCCCGAATGTCCAGGAATGACAGCGGGGGAACGAGGCTCAGGGGACGAGGCTGTAGAATCTCCACACTGACGAGGCGAAGGGATGACAGCTGCGTGGGAGGAACGGTCCTGACGATGACCCAGAACTGGATCCGGACGAGGTTCGTGCAGAGGTGACTCGGCGATGTGATGACGACTACTCCCAGGGGACGAAGCGAGGGGGAAACCCAGGATTTGCCGCTCCAGATCGGAGATCGAGACGAGGAAGGCGTCGAGCACGGGAAAGCTTCGTAGCCCTGAAGTCCTCACCATCAATCTCACTGCCGCCGCCACATGCCTGAAGGTGGTGACAGGGAACACAGTAGAGCTCGCGACAGCCCCTCGACCCCGGACATAACTGCTGTCAGCTGCGGCTCCTTGAAGGGAATCCCGAGTGACGTGGCGCAGGTCGGGGGAAGTCCTCTGGTTGGCGCGAACTCCCGGACTGGAATGGCGGCAGGAACGGGACTCCGAAGCGGGGAAAGACGTCGCCCACTTCGACTCCCTGCCGGGATTTCCATCCACCCCGTGGAGCTTCTCTCGCTGTGTACCTGCAGCGTCTATCCTGGCACTGTCCTCCAGATGGTACAGAGAGTGAGGGTGACAGTCCAGGAGTTCCTCAGCACGGCCCGGATGCCAGCGTCTCGCGTTGGAGGCGTCGTGCAGGGTGAAGAACGTCCCGTCGACAGCCTCCGAGATGGACCTCAGCTCGTCGCCCTGGCGCCGGAAGTGACTCCTGGGAAACGGCATGTTAGCAGCGCTGACACCCGAACAGAAAGGTACATTTCCACGGCGACTCACGGCCGCCGGCAACTCTTCTGGCTGCGACATACTGTCATATCCGGCTCTAGGGAGCCGGGCAATCAGAGCCAGGGACAAGCCAGTGAGTCGAGATGTTTTATTCTGGGTAAGGGATAAGGGATGAGGAGAGCACAGACACTCATACAGACGTACATTCTCAGGCTGCACAGCGCAGGGGTAGGTAGCTCGTACCGGACATGGGGGTAACAAGACGTGCATACTCACAGCGGGATACAAACACCGGAATGCTGCAAGGGGAGTTAAGGCTGACACCAGACGAAGGGGCTTCAGCCTAGCAGTGCTTATGTCGCAGCCCCGAATGATCGAAGCTGCTCCTCTTTATACTCATTAACAGCGCCCCAGCTGATGAGGATTAATTGGCCCCAGCCGTCCCATGACACTGACAGCTGGGAACCAGCTGAGGCACTGCCCAATGAGAGGCAGGGATAAAAGGAGCATGGGCTGAGCGCCGAGCCGGCGTCTCACCCCATGGTGACACCGTGGTGCAAGACAAATCCTTCCCCCACACTGTGTTGTTCTTCGCTACCAGAACCAAACTGTTCCACCAGCCACAACCAGTCCACTCCTTCCCAGCATTATCTCTAATGACAAACCCCAGTCCATAAAACAGGTCGCAGCCAATAATGTTGTTGCCTCGGGCCGTCACTTGGAATGTGCAGTGAGACATCACCGCCGACTTGTACCGAGCCATCAGCTCCAGCATTCCAACCGTGTGCAGTCTGCCACCTCCATAACCATAGAGCGGCGTTGGGTCATCTCTTATTCTGTAGTAGGGGAAAAATTTCCTCACCATGGCCCAATTCAGTAATGATCTCTCCACCCCCGTGTCAGTCAGCAGCGGCACCTCCTCGTCATCCAGCGTCACTACACAGTACTTGAACCCGTTGGTACTCGGGGACACCACATGGACAGCTACCGGGGCGGGTGCAGATGTTATCTTCCATGGGCTCTCCGGCTTGGACACACTACACACCCTGGCAAAATGGTTCAAACATCTACACATGCCACAGCGCTTCCCTCTAGCCAGGCATTCCCTAGCCTTGCATCGGTGCTTCACAGACCCACAGCCCATGCACACGGGCTTTCTCAGGGCAGACCTCAGGTTGATGTCGTAGGATTCCACGCCGTCGTCTGCCGCGCTATCCTCGTTGTTAGGGTCCGCTACTAATGCTGCAGCGGCAGGTCCCAGCTGTCGTTGTGATTGGTGCTACTTTAGCTCTGAAACTAGCTTGTTCGAGTTCTCCACCTCGAGAGCTAGCTTGACAGCCTCAGCTAACATCAGTTCACTCGGCGCCGAAAGCAGCCTAGCTCGCAAAGCATTGTTGGTTGTGTGTTCCGCCAGCTGGTCACATATCATTCCCTCCTCGAACGTCCCGAAACAACACTTGCTAGCCAGTTGCCGCAGGTCAGCGACAAACTGGTGGACAGGCTCACCCACACGCTGGTGTCATCGTCGGAACCGAATCCTCCAGATGGTGACGTTGTCCAGGGCGTAGAAATGGCACGCCAGTAACTGGACCACATCCTCATACGAGTCAGTAGCTCTGAGTGTACACAGGATGCGCTGGCCATCGAACCCCAAATTATGCACCAGAAGCACACGTGCCCTCTGCCTATCTAGCTCACCCAGGTCGAGCGCCGCAATGTAGTTTTGAAAGGCGGCAAACCATCTTCATCAATTCACAGGTGGCTCACCCAGGAGCTCCAGAAAGGGCTGGAGCGGTGAAACACACGCCTCCATTTTTATTCTCGTTGCCAAAATGTTATGTCTGTAAATACTTTACAATGTCGAGGCCAGGTGCACAGTCGAACTTAGCTTTATTATGGGGTTGGCAATACACAACATACAACCACCAGGCAGGGGCATCGGCAAAGAGGCCAAACCCTGATGCCCGCTGGTATTTATAGGGGCAGTGCAGTGGCGGAAGGAAGTGGCTGCCACTGCACCACACTTCACAAATAAGAGCATCCCCATAACAACATAACTATATAACAGGATGTTGGCGTGGCGTGTGCATGCTGTTGGAGTGTGTGACGTACCGTGTGTGGTGTTCTAGGTACACATGACAAACATGTTTTTGTTTTCAGCTGGCGATGGAGTACGGGGTCAAGTTCCTGGAAACCAGTGCCAAGTCCAACATCAATGTGGACCAGGTGAGTCCTGAATCTGATCCTTTAGTTTAGACCCTAACATCTGACCTCTGACCTTTATCATCATCTCCTCCAGGCCTTCTTCACCCTCACCACAGATGTCTTCAGTCGACTCAGAGTTGGAGGAGAAGATGATAAAGGTGATAAAGGAGATCACATCTCCAAGAACCTGTGTTCACTCCTGTAGGAGAAAAAACAAGAAGTCTATGAAGGAGAAACTCCTCCTCTTCCGTTTTCCATGACTCCTCCTCATCAAAGTTTTAGGAGTCAACGATACCAAAGCTGGTGGATTTGGAGCTTTAGAACATTAGCTGTTACAACAGTATAACTTAGAACTTTAAAACTGGAGCTTTAAAACCCTTAAATGGTCCATGATGGAACCAATGAAGACCCAAGGATTCTTCAGGAGCCAGAGAGCAGTGAGGTTAACGAGACCAGGTGGTATTGTTGTGGAACATCTTCGTTTCCTCAGAGACAAATGAGGACAAAACTGAAACGACATCAGTGAGAAAGTGAAAATTAGAGGTTTCCGACCTGTGGCTCCACGGACCGCCAGCATGAGTTCCACTTGACTGGCTGAAAAAAATCTAGAATTTGTGGCGATGTTATAATAAGGCACGGCGACTGGAGTTTTAATGAAGTTTATTGATCAAATCATCGCCATCACGGAGCTCACCCCAGCTGCTGCATAAGCATGCTGGAGCGAAGCTCTCAGGCTCTCATGAGCTGTAGTCAGAAGCAGAAAGAGAGTGAACATATGAATTCAGCCACTTAAATACCCAGCAACGGACAATACATCAAAGGCATTTTATCATCAAAGGAAATGCATTCAGACATGTGACATCTGTACCACAATGCGAGCAGGAAGCATGAATGTTTGCATTTGCGTCATACATATCCACAGGATGCTGGTGCCTGAACTAAGCACAGGAAGGCTGCCTATTGATCCCAACACACACATCTCACTGTCCTGTTAATTGCTCTAGTCCAGCGCTGTGTTTGTCCGTGGCTGTTGTGGGGGGGTACCCATACACTCCCCCCCCAGAGGGCTTAGCGGGGAGCTGAGACCTCGGTAGTCCCGCTTTGGTGGCGAGCTGCGGGGAAAGTCTGTGCCGGGGAAGGGAGGAGGGTGGGGGTAGCAAGTGGCGGGGGATGTCCATGGCTGTGGGAAGAAAAGTTAGTCTCTGATTCCTCTCGCGATTCAGTCCGGCAATGAAGAAAAACAGGAGCTGAAGCTATGTGAGGGACTTGGCGTTTAGGCTTTAGGTGCGTTCGCGGCCCTAAAGCCCTCGGGGACAGCTGACGGCTGGATTCCCGTCGTGCGCCGTGGCTGAGACTTACACCAAATCCTGTGTGCGGGCTGCGTGTGTGCTTCAGGTGTGTGAGCAGTCCTGAAGAGCCGTGTGCAGCGGCGGAGGATGATGTATAAGTCTGTAGAGCCAGCTTGTCTCTGGTGC
The DNA here is from genome assembly GCA_020510985.1 of Pholidichthys leucotaenia. Taxonomy (NCBI): domain Eukaryota; kingdom Metazoa; phylum Chordata; class Actinopteri; order Cichliformes; family Pholidichthyidae; genus Pholidichthys; species Pholidichthys leucotaenia. The sequence continues at coordinate 280,275,399 of CM035840.1, read as the reverse complement.
GCGGCACGTGCTGCGGCCACGTGCCTTCCAGCTGCGCTGTTCTGATGCGGGGCTTCTGTGCATGGCCGGTCCGCTGTCGCGAGGCGAATCAGGGTCAGGGGGCTTGATGGAGATCTGCGCAGTCGGCGCCGATTGTGTCCCCTGTTCGGGCTGTTGGTCGTCGCTCGTGCCGGGTCATGGTGCGTTCAGGTCCACGCGTTCTCCGTCGGCCATGGGCCACCGTGGTGGAGAGAGGGCAAGGTGTGTGCGCTCTCGTGTGGAGACACAGAATCGTGTGTCAGGAGCCGTGAGAGCGGCCGGTCCAGCGTGGATGTGCCGATCTAGGCGTGCAGACCTCACCATGAAATTTCCTCAGCTTTCCCGGTCGTGGGTGGTCTCCGAAGAGCGTCAAAGTCTCCCTAAAGCAGAAAGGAAGGGCAGATCAGTCGGGCTGCCGCGTTCGCTTGTCGTCGGAGAATCACTGCCGGGTGCTGCGTTTGCTGGCAGCGTGTTCTTTTCAGCGTCGGGTCGCCAGCGTGGTTGTCCAGACCAGAAGGTTGCATCGCACAAAGCGTGTGCGTCTGCGGGGTCACCAGTGTGGCGATGTTATAATAAGGCACGGCGACTGGAGTTTTAATGAAGTTTATTGATCAAATCATCGCCATCACGGAGCTCACCCCAGCTGCTGCATAAGCATGCTGGAGCGAAGCTCTCAGGCTCTCATGAGCTGTAGTCAGAAGCAGAAAGAGAGTGAACATATGAATTCAGCCACTTAAATACCCAGCAACGGACAATACATCAAAGGCATTTTATCATCAAAGGAAATGCATTCAGACATGTGACATCTGTACCACAATGCGAGCAGGAAGCATGAATGTTTGCATTTGCGTCATACATATCCACAGGATGCTGGTGCCTGAACTAAGCACAGGAAGGCTGCCTATTGATCCCAACACACACATCTCACTGTCCTGTTAATTGCTCTAGTCCAGCGCTGTGTTTGTCCGTGGCTGTTGTGGGGGGGTACCCATACACTCCCCCCCCAGAGGGCTTAGCGGGGAGCTGAGACCTCGGTAGTCCCGCTTTGGTGGCGAGCTGCGGGGAAAGTCTGTGCCGGGGAAGGGAGGAGGGTGGGGGTAGCAAGTGGCAGGGGATGTCCATGGCTGTGGGAAGAAAAGTTAGTCTCTGATTCCTCTCGCGATTCAGTCCGGCAATGAAGAAAAACAGGAGCTGAAGCTATGTGAGGGACTTGGCGTTTAGGCTTTAGGTGCGTTCGCGGCCCTAAAGCCCTCGGGGACAGCTGACGGCTGGATTCCCGTCGTGCGCCGTGGCTGAGACTTACACCAAATCCTGTGTGCGGGCTGCGTGTGTGCTTCAGGTGTGTGAGCAGTCCTGAAGAGCCGTGTGCAGCGGCGGAGGATGATGTATAAGTCTGTAGAGCCAGCTTGTCTCTGGTGCGCGGCACGCGCTGCGGCCACGTGCCTTCCAGCTGCGCTGTTCTGATGCGGGGCTTCTGTGCATGGCCGGTCCGCTGTCGCGAGGCGAATCAGGGTCAGGGGGCTTGATGGAGATCTGCGCAGTCGGCGCCGATTGTGTCCCCTGTTCGGGCTGTTGGTCGTCGCTCGTGCCGGGTCATGGTGCGTTCAGGTCCACGCGTTCTCCGTCGGCCATGGGCCACCGTCGTGGAGAGAGGGCAAGGTGTGTGCGCTCTCGTGTGGAGACACAGAATCGTGTGTCAGGAGCCGTGAGAGCAGCCGGTCCAGCGTGGATGTGCCGATCTAGGCGTGCAGACCTCACCATGAAATTTCCTCAGCTTTCCCGGTCGTGGGTGGTCTCCGAAGAGCGTCAAAGTCTCCCTAAAGCAGAAAGGAAGGGCAGATCAGTCGGGCTGCCGCGTTCGCTTGTCGTCGGAGAATCACTGCCGGGTGCTGCGTTTGCTGGCAGCGTGTTCTTTTCAGCGTCGGGTCGCCAGCGTGGTTGTCCAGACCAGAAGGTTGCATCGCACAAAGCGTGTGCGTCTGCGGGGTCACCAGTGTGGCGATGTTATAATAAGGCACGGCGACTGGAGTTTTAATGAAGTTTATTGATCAAATCATCGCCATCACGGAGCTCACCCCAGCTGCTGCATAAGCATGCTGGAGCGAAGCTCTCAGGCTCTCATGAGCTGTAGTCAGAAGCAGAAAGAGAGTGAACATATGAATTCAGCCACTTAAATACCCAGCAACGGACAATACATCAAAGGCATTTTATCATCAAAGGAAATGCATTCAGACATGTGACATCTGTACCACAATGCGAGCAGGAAGCATGAATGTTTGCATTTGCGTCATACATATCCACAGGATGCTGGTGCCTGAACTAAGCACAGGAAGGCTGCCTATTGATCCCAACACACACATCTCACTGTCCTGTTAATTGCTCTAGTCCAGCGCTGTGTTTGTCCGTGGCTGTTGTGGGGGGGTACCCATACACTCCCCCCCCAGAGGGCTTAGCGGGGAGCTGAGACCTCGGTAGTCCCGCTTTGGTGGCGAGCTGCGGGGAAAGTCTGTGCCGGGGAAGGGAGGAGGGTGGGGGTAGCAAGTGGCGGGGGATGTCCATGGCTGTGGGAAGAAAAGTTAGTCTCTGATTCCTCTCGCGATTCAGTCCGGCAATGAAGAAAAACAGGAGCTGAAGCTATGTGAGGGACTTGGCGTTTAGGCTTTAGGTGCGTTCGCGGCCCTAAAGCCCTCGGGGACAGCTGACGGCTGGATTCCCGTCGTGCGCCGTGGCTGAGACTTACACCAAATCCTGTGTGCGGGCTGCGTGTGTGCTTCAGGTGTGTGAGCAGTCCTGAAGAGCCGTGTGCAGCGGCGGAGGATGATGTATAAGTCTGTAGAGCCAGCTTGTCTCTGGTGCGCGGCACGCGCTGCGGCCACGTGCCTTCCAGCTGCGCTGTTCTGATGCGGGGCTTCTGTGCATGGCCGGTCCGCTGTCGCGAGGCGAATCAGGGTCAGGGGGCTTGATGGAGATCTGCGCAGTCGGCGCCGATTGTGTCCCCTGTTCGGGCTGTTGGTCGTCGCTCGTGCCGGGTCATGGTGCGTTCAGGTCCACGCGTTCTCCGTCGGCCATGGGCCACCGTGGTGGAGAGAGGGCAAGGTGTGTGCGCTCTCGTGTGGAGACACAGAATCGTGTGTCAGGAGCCGTGAGAGCGGCCGGTCCAGCGTGGATGTGCCGATCTAGGCGTGCAGACCTCACCATGAAATTTCCTCAGCTTTCCCGGTCGTGGGTGGTCTCCGAAGAGCGTCAAAGTCTCCCTAAAGCAGAAAGGAAGGGCAGATCAGTCGGGCTGCCGCGTTCGCTTGTCGTCGGAGAATCACTGCCGGGTGCTGCGTTTGCTGGCAGCGTGTTCTTTTCAGCGTCGGGTCGCCAGCGTGGTTGTCCAGACCAGAAGGTTGCATCGCACAAAGCGTGTGCGTCTGCGGGGTCACCAGTGTGGCGATGTTATAATAAGGCACGGCGACTGGAGTTTTAATGAAGTTTATTGATCAAATCATCGCCATCACGGAGCTCACCCCAGCTGCTGCATAAGCATGCTGGAGCGAAGCTCTCAGGCTCTCATGAGCTGTAGTCAGAAGCAGAAAGAGAGTGAACATATGAATTCAGCCACTTAAATACCCAGCAACGGACAATACATCAAAGGCATTTTATCATCAAAGGAAATGCATTCAGACATGTGACATCTGTACCACAATGCGAGCAGGAAGCATGAATGTTTGCATTTGCGTCATACATATCCACAGGATGCTGGTGCCTGAACTAAGCACAGGAAGGCTGCCTATTGATCCCAACACACACATCTCACTGTCCTGTTAATTGCTCTAGTCCAGCGCTGTGTTTGTCCGTGGCTGTTGTGGGGGGGTACCCCATAAATTCAACTTTTTCCCTCACAAATGAGTGAACCTGTTTAAATTTATTCCTTAATTTTAGTCAGAAACATGGACTAGTAGATGATGTCAGACGTACCACCTGTGGGTCCGGCACCAGAGGATTAAAATCTAAAAACTGTGTTTAATGAAGAAAAATTTTTTCATTTAAGATAAACTGTAGAACTGATGTGTGAATGTAAAAAGAAAAATAAACCAAATCATTTTTGTTCTCTTCAAACATTTTATTATTAATGTAAAGTATCAAAATACATGTAATTAAAATTATTTTAATTAATCTGAATCCTGCAGAAATTCTGAACTGTGATTTTTTTTCTTCTTGTGATTTTATGTTTTAGTGTTTTATGGCTTTTTTTTTTTACACTGAATTACTAATTTTAGATTTATGAACAAAAAGATTAATTTAAATCTGTTAGTTTTGTGTGGAATAAAGAGGCTGATAAACAGACAGTTATAAACACATCTGTTAGTGAAATTAATGATCAGAAGATTAATGAGCATCATCACCATCAGTGATGATGGTGGTGGAGGAGCCAGTGAGGAGAGTCTAATAAAAACTAAAGCAGAAGAAGCCATGCTGACAAGGCTCAAACTTTATAAAACAGACAATAACCAAACACCAGCATCAGGGTTTATGGACGGTGTCACAATCAGAGGAACACTGTCAGAGATACACCAGGGAACAACAAGGAGAACATTGGGGGATATTAGCACAGGACTGGTGTTAGATTTAATTATGCCTAGGTGAAATGGTGAGGTATACAGTAATCACTCAATGCGTCTGTGTGTGTGTGTGTGTGGGGGGTTGTATCCGTCTGTCTGTACCCAGCTTTTCAGCTTGCCCGGCCAAAATTAAGTGCAACTAAAGGCTTGTATCATTGTATCCATATTTTCTCGACTTTTAATTTGCCAGAATTTCGAGATAAGGTTTGTTTTCAAAATAAACACAAATTTAACTCACCATTTTGTTATGGAGCAGCAAAGAACGGTATTGTAATAACTATGTCGGGCCACTAGAAGCAACAGTGCAACTTTTTTACAGCCCATGGATGACTTCCTAAACATGGTGGACCATAGCAGACAGCTGAGCTAAGGGAAAAAAAAAAAAACCTTTCAAACTAAGTTGTGTGCTTCAATTTTGCATCCATTTCAATATTAAAAGATTAACAACCTCAACATCAGGCTTTGTTTTCAAAATAAACACAAACTTAACTCACTATTGCCATGTAATTCATTACATGTATGGTGTAACCCCCACAACAGCCACGGACAAACAGAGAGCCCAGCTGGGGCAATTAGCAGAGCAATGAGATGTGGGTGTTGAGATCAATAGGCAGCCTCTCCGTGTCTAGTTCAGGCGCCAGTATCCTGCTGTTATGTATGACTTCCTGCTCTGTACTCAAATGTAAATGTCCCATGCCTGAATGCAGTTTCTTTGATCATAACATGCCTTTCATGTATTGTCTGAACTGGGTATAAATACCGCACATGTTCTGTAACTCATCCTCTTTCTTCTTCTGACTGCTTCTGACTACTGCTCATGAGAGCCTGAGAGTGATCCCCAGCGTGCATATACAGCAGCTGCAGTGAGCTCCGTGATGGCGATGATTTGATCAATAAACTTCCTTAAAAGTCCAGACGCCGTGCCTTATTTTAACATCGCCACACATGTAATGAATTACATTATTTGTTTATAATGTATGTTTATAATGTAATGAATTAATTATTACATTATTAATTACATTATTTGTAATGTTCATTACAAAAGGAGCAGTTATTGTTCTCAAAGCCAAAACGTTTACTTAGAAACTCAGCAGAAGGATAAATTCCGTTTAAAACTTTATAGTGGATCTCTTTTGCTTTTGGTGAAATAGGAAATTTAAAGAATTTAGATCTTAAAATTTGAGCTTCTTTTTTGGAGAAAAAATTAAGAATAGCAGCTCTAGATACTGTTACTGGGAAGATTTCTTTATTAAATATTTTTCTACTAGCTAAATTGTTTAATTTTGAGTCACCTAGGTGGAAACCATTTACCAAAAGCAAAGGGAGATTTGGGCAAGAGCCAAATCTATTTAAAGTTGAGGCCATAAGTATAATTGTCTGAGGTATTGCCTCAATTACTTGGTTATATTCTCGTTTATCATTTATGTTATATTTAGCACAGAAATTTTAAATTTTAGCTTTTAGAAATTAGCACAAAAGTTAAAATATTCCCTGTGCCGTCTAATAAGTGTAGTACAGACCAAATGCCCTTATTTTGCCAGTTTTGTAGGAATATTGATTTGTGTTTATATAGTACATATCTACAGTTCCACAGAGGGGTCATATGAGGGCTAAAATTACGTTTATAGATCAATCTCCAATATAGCAAGACCTGTTGATGAAATGAGGAGAGTTTATAGGGGAGCTTTTTTGGGTCATAGTCACATCTGAGCAGGAATTCAATGCCCCCAAATTTAGCAAAAATTTCATTGGGAATATGAAACCAGAAATGTTTGGGTTGTTTAATAAATTGTCTCAGCCAGTTAATTTTGATGGTGCCATTAATGCATTCAAAGTCTATTGCTTTAACACCACCTTCCTCATATTCCTGAATCATGGTACCTTTTTTAATATATGTTTTCCCTTTCCAGATATAATTGAAAATAGTTTGATTGATGGTTTTAACGGCATCTTTGAGCATTGGCAATGAATGGGCTGGATAAATAAATTGGGAGATGCATTCCATTTTTGTCAGAAACGTTCTTCCTATAATGGAAATATCTCTTTGAGACCAGGAGTTGAGATAAGTTTTGGATTTCTCCAAGCAATTCCATATATTGAGCTTGACTAATTGATCAACATCTTTAGTGATATGCATGCCCAGATATTTCACTGTTTGTTTAACGGGAATGGTATGAATGGCTGATAGACTGCAGTCATGAATAGGTAATAATTCACAGAGGCTTTAGAGAAAACATCTATATAATTGAGAATTTTAGGAACTTGATCAGAGTTGTGCATGAATATGGCTGTGTCGTCAGCCAGTTGGCTGATTGTTAGTTGTTTTCCAAATACTGTTAATTTATCAAAGTCAGAGTTTTTTATAAAAATTGAGAGCATTTCAGCTGCTGCAATGAACAGCAGTGGCGAAACCGGGCAGCCTTGTTTTATTCCTTTGCCTCTTGAAAATCTAGGGGAGGTACCATGTGGTAATAGAACTGAGCTGTTAGTATCCATGTAAATTAGTTTTATAAAGTCTAAAAAGTGCTCCCCAAAACCAAAAAGCTCTAAAGTCCTAAACATAAATTTGTGTTCAATCATATCAAAAGCTTTAAAAAAATCCAAAAATAAAATAAACCCCTCATCAATTAGGTCCCTATAATCAAGTAAGTCCAATACAAGGCGTATATTGTTGTGTATTGAGCGTCCTTTAATAAAACCTGATTGTATCTCTGAGATAATATCAGTGATGCCAGTTTTGAGTCTGTTGGCATAAATATGTGTTAAAATTTTGTAATCATTATTAAGTAAAGTAATTGGTCTGAGATTATCAATTAATTTTGGGTCCTTGCCAGGTTTGGGAATTAGTGTGATGACTCCTTGTTTCATAGTATTTGGTAAAACTGATGTAGCACGGATTTCCTTTAACATATTAAAAAATAAATCTTTTAGGTTAATCCAGAAGTGCCTGTAAAAATTGGTTGTTAAGCCATCTGAGCCAGGTGATTTGTCTAGAGCTGAGGATTTTAGAGCGTTTTCTACTTCCTCCATTTGGATCTCTGCGTCACATAATTTTCTAAAACATTCATCAATTTTCGGTATCTGTCCTGAAATGGACTCAAAGAAACCCTCTGCATTAGTGTGTGAGTAAGAGGAGGAGTATAATTCACTATAAAATTTAAATATTTCTTTAGAGATCCTCACAGAATCAGTATATTCCTTACCATCAGTTATAAGAGACTTAATGGCATTTTGTTCTTGTCTTCTTTTCTCAAGCCTACAGAAGTATGTTGAGCTTCTCTCTCCCTCCTCTATCCATTTCGCTCTCGACCTAATATATGCTCCTTTGGCTTTATTAATATAGATGTTACCTAGGGAAGAGTGCAATAAAATCAGTTTTTGTTTGTCCTCTTCACATAAGGAATGTTTGTTGCATATTAGATGGATCTCATTTATAATATCCATTTCTTTTTGTTTATTGGCTCAGCTTTTGACTTTGCTGTATGAAATAGAAATCTGACGGATTTTATACTTAAGAAATTCCCATTTCTCCCTGTAAGTTGACAATAATGTATCTTTGGTTATACTGTCAACAGGAGCCAACAGGACTGTTGGCTTGGCTTGTCCTGTTGGCTTCATCCAGCAATGACCTACAGCTCTTGCTGGGACGGTTTGCCGCTGAGTGTGAAGCGGCTGGGATGAGAATCAGCACCTCCAAGTCCGAGTCCATGGTCCTCAGTCGGAAAAAGGTGGATTGTCCTCTCCGGGTTGGGGACAGGCTCCTGCCCCAAGTGGAGGAGTTTAAGTATCTTGGGGTCTTGTTCACGAGTGAGGGGAAAATGGAGCGAGAGATCGACAGACGGATTGGAGCAGCAGCTGCAGTGATGCGGACATTGTACCGGTCTGTTGTGGTGAAGAGGGAGCTTAGTTCTAAGACAAAGCTGTCGATTTACCAGTCAATCTACGTTCCTACTCTCACCTATGGTCACGAGCTTTGGGTAATGACCGAAAGAACGAGATCGCGGATACAAGCGGCTGAAATGAGCTTTCTCCATAGGATTGCTGGGCTCACCCTCAGAGATAGGGTGAGGAGCTCAGTCATCCGGGAGAGGCTCAGAGTAGAACCGCTGCTCCTCCACATTGAAAGGAGTCAGTTGAGGTGGTATGGGCATCTGATTAGGATGCCTCCTGGACGCCTCCCACTTGAGGTGTTTCAGGTACGTCCCACTGGGAGGAGACCCCGGGGCAGACCCAGGACTCGGTGGAGAGACTATGTCTCCCAGCTGGTCTGGGAACGCCTTGGTATCCCCTCTGAAGAGCTGGAGCAGGTGGCTGGGGAGAGGGAAGTCTGGGCTTCTCTGCTTGAACTGCTGCCTCCGCGACCCGGACCTCCGGAAAAGCGGTAGAAGATGGATGGATGGATGGATGGTTATACTGTCGATTGTCCTTTTAACATCCTGACAGAATGGGTCATGTTTTAGAAGATTTGAGTTAAATTTCCAGTAGCCTTTATTTCTTCTGACTGCGCTGGTGGGAGTTATAGTTAACTTGATCATACAATGATCTGTAAGCGAAACTGTAGAAATTGAGGTGCTTATATCTATATCAGGTTGGAATTCAGAAATAAGCCAGTAGTCTAACTGTGATTTAATGGTGCCATCTGCGGCGGCATGAAATAATGCGGTGTTGTTGGAGGTTTTAAGTAGAGTTTTATTATCATACCGCCGTCACATGCTCCGCTCCCGGCACCGTGCATGCGCGCCGAGAGCGAGCCCACGGCTCTCAGAGAAGGAGGACACAATTGTCTGTGTCCAGCAGCAGCAGATGCAGAAGTGAGATTGAGAGTGAGAGGCAGATTATGATGCAGCTTATACACTCAACTCAAACAATAGATCAAAGACATTCACAGCAGTTAATCTGGGCATTTGCATATCAGAGGTACAGACAGGATGCATGAACACAATGCATGGATGACAATTTAACCTCACGGCTGTAAACGCAGCATGCAGCAGAAAAAACCCAGGAGTGCGAACTGACTGTCTCTGTGTTCTGTCTGTGTGTTGTGGGGGTTGAATCAAACCGCTACACTGCTCCCCCCCCAGAGGGAACGGTAGGGGACCGTGACCTCGATGTTGCAGTCTGGGCAGCGAGCAGGGAAAAGCTCTGTGCAGGAGGAGGGGGGGGGGGGCGTAGTACATGCTGACCGGGCGCGGGAAAATTGTTCGAGTCGCGCCAAAAGTGTTTGCTGCTCCGCGATGTCCTGTCTGAGTATGCAGAGATCAGAAGAAGAAAAATTTGTCACTGGCTCCTCCCGCGATTAAGTCCTGCAAGGATTAATAGCGGCCATGAAGAAAAGACGAGGCTGCGTGGCGGCTGTGATGAGAGCAGAGGGACTGGCGTGTTGACTTTAGGTTCAGGCGTAACCCTAAAGCCTCGGGAACCGCAGACAGCTGAATTCCCCTTGTGTGCCGTGGCTAAGACCATAAAATCCAGTGAGCAAGCTGCGTGCCTCAGGTGAACGAGCAAGCCTGAAGGGCCAGTGTGCAGCAGAAGGAAGGCGGTCAGAAAAGCCGTATGTGTCCCGTGCGTGGTGCGCCGTCCTCGTAACTCCCCGGTGCGTGTGCCAGGGTTCCGTGATGGGTGGGCCAGCTGGAGAGGAGAACCAGGGTCAGGGAGCTTGATCATCCCTGTTCAGTGTGTTGGAGCGGTGAAGGGAAGTAGACGCTCTGTCACTCACTCGGTCATGGTGCGTTCAGGTCCACGTGTGCTCTGTCGGCCATGGGGATCGCCGTCGTGGAGAGGGGACGAGGTGAATGCGCTCTCGTGTGGAGGGGCTGTGAGCGCGGCCAGTCCAGCGTGGATGTGCCGATCTAGGCGTGCAGATCTCACCATGAAACGTTGCTCAGCTTTCCCGGTCGTGGGTGTTCTCCGGGGAGTTTCGCCTGGAAACTCCGCGTTGAGGTCTCCCTGAAGCAGAAGGGAAGGCAGATCAGTCAGGCTGCCACGTTCGCTGGTCGTCGGAGAATCACCGCCGGGCGTTGCGTTCGCTGGCAGCATGTTCGTTTCAGCGTCGGGTCACCAGTGCGGCGGCATGAAATAATGCGGCGTTGTTGGAGGTTTTAAGTAGAGTTTTATTATCATACCGCCGTCACAAGCTCCGCTCCCGGCGCCGTGCATGCGTGCCGAGAGCGAGCCCACGGCTCTCAGAGAAGGAGGACACAATTGTCTGTGTCCAGCAGCAGCAGATGCAGAAGTGAGATTGAGAGTGAGAGGCAGATTTACAGCACAGTGCAGCTTATATACTCAACTCAAACAATAGATCAAAGACATTCACAGCAGTTAATCTGGGCATTTGCATATCAGAGGTACAGACAGGATGCATGAACACAATGCATGGATGACAATTTAACCTCACGGCTGTAAACGCAGCATGCAGCGGAAAAAACCCAGGAGTGCGAGCTGACTGTCTCTGTGTTCTGTCTGTGTGTTGTGGGGGTTGAATCAAACCGCTACACCATCAGGTTTAAACCAAGTAAAGGTTTGGGTATCTGGATTTAGCGCACGCCATATGTCACTAAGCTGAAACGTGTTACAAAAATCTAGTAAAGTGGTATTATACTGATGATTAGGAGATCTTGAGGGTTGCCTATCAAGCCATTCATCCATAACCATATTGTAGTCGCCACCCAACACAAAAACAGGATTGATATATATTTGAGATAATTTCTTCAATATATTAGTCACGTCTGTAATTAATTGTTTGTTCTGGTTGCAGTTAATAAACCCATAAATGTTAACAAGAATCAAGAATTGGTTGTATATTTCAAAAACGCAAATAATCCAGTGTCCTGTCATCTCTTTTGGTTGCAACTACTTTCCCAGGAAAGTTATTTAGGAGTATGGCGACCCCTGCTGACCTATTTGTGCCATGATTATAGTATATTTTTTCTCCCCATTGGTTTGTCCACATTTTTTCATCTGTATCGTTGCTGTGAATCTCCTGAATAAGATAACAATGTGCTTTTTCATTTTTAAGGAATAGAAATGTAGCCCTTCTTTTTATAGAGTCTCGTAAACCCCTAGCATTAAGTGATGCAAAAGAAAAAGTTGTAATAAAAGACATAGAGGATGAAAGAGAATAAGAAAATAATAATAATAATAATAATAATAATAATAATAAAATAAAATAAAGATAACAAATAGATAAAAGGTTTAGGTTGTTACTTTGGACCAAGTACACTGAAGAAAGCCCCTGATTAAATTGCTAAATATATGTTTTAACTCATAACATTTTTCCCCTTCTTTTCCTTTTTCTTCGTTTTTTTACCCCTCCTCTTTTTTCCTTCTCCTTTTTCTTTTCTTTTTTCCCTCTTCCTTCTTTCTTTCCCTTTTCCCCAAGCTGCACGCTTGTTATGACAGAATCCAAGAATCTGATCTATAAAATTATCGAAAATATGTAATGCAAATGATCAAAATGGCAATGAAAAAGAGCTGCCTTATAAATCTACCCTTCAAAAAAAAAAAAAGAGGGAGGAGCCTGAGCAAAAATAGCATGTAAACATTTCCAAATGACAGCTGCCAGGAACACAGCATACTTCAAAAGGGGACTATGAAATGACCCCATATAAAGTAAACATTGAAGTAACTTAGCAACATGTACAGAACATTAAAGAGTCAAAGTGCTTGTTCAGCCATAGTTGTGAACCCGACCCTTAGATGCTGACTCTTCTACCGTATTCCACATGGCCTTTGTACCAGATGTTTTTCCCAGCTGCACGGGCTTGCTCCATCTGTGGCCATGCTGCTGCGTGGGCATCCCTATCAGCTTTACAGAAATCTCGCTTGAATCGGATCCCGGCTACTCTGCAGAATTTGGAGTTTTTGGTCAGCCTCCAAATTTCTTCACAGTGGTATCTCATAACAAACTGGAGAATAACCTGGCGGTTTCTTCCATTTTCACGTTTTCCAAGGCGGTGGACACTATCAACAATAGTGCCCATGGTCGTTGCCCACTGCGGTGCGATTTCTGACAGAATGTGGATTACCTCCTCACGGATCGTTTCGTTATCCTTTTCTTTGATCCCATGTATTTTGAGGTTCCAGCGCCTCTTGTACCTCTCCAGCTCAATAATCCTTTCCTTTAGCTCTTCGTTTTCTTGTATAAGCTTGGGGATGTCTCTCTCAAGGCTCTGTAGTTTGGTCTGGCAATTTTTGATGTCAGCAGTATTGATTTCAACAAGACGGGTGATGCTGGCTACCATTGTGGCGGTCTCCCTTAACTGCGCTCCAAAATCATCAACTTTGGTGGTTAGCTTTGTGATAGCATCTACCAGGTTGTCGTAAGATTGCTCTTAGGTGGTTTTCATCTTGGAAAGTGGCAGAGCAGAGGACTTTGTTGGAGTGACGGGAGAACTTTTCTCTTACCAGGACCGCTACTAACAGCGGTTTCCATCGGGGTGTAGTCGTGATCAGTAGTAGTTGTTGTTAGCTTAACATTTGTTTTCCTGCCGGACATGTTAGTTGGATTTCATTAGTTTCCCGTGACAGAAACTTGCGTTCAAATTCGCCAATCGAACTTACTTGCTTTAAAGCTGGCAGCTCTGAAAATGTTTTCAGTCTGAACATGAGTTATTGTCCAAGTTTTTGGGGCTGGAGAGTGCGGGTTTAGAAGAGCGAACTGGTCAGGATCGCCATCTTCCCGTAGTGAGTTAGAGGTGGGTGGTGGGAAGTTTGAAAGTTGGAGTGAGGTAATTACAAAAAGAAGTAAAATGTAAAAAGAACCCATAGAACCCATTTCTGCTAACTAAAGGAATCAATAAACTAGTCGGTGAGGTAAAAAGTGCTGAAGTTCTGCACAGTGGCGCACTGTTAGTGTTCTAGAGATGTAACACAGCAAGGAAAAGCTATCAGCTCTGTGTACAGCAGATGTGAGGTCCCTAACAGAGCAGCAGAGATTATAACCTGGTAAAGATTCATCAGACCCGTCAAATTACAGACCAATGACTCTTACATCACAGTTACTGAAAACAATGGAGAGAATGGTACAGAGTGGCTGTCACACTGTATTATCTAGAAAGTAAAGACCATTTTTTCACCATATTGTGACGTAGCGAGGGTTCACACAAGAAAGGAGAGATGACTGTGACGAAACAGGCTTTATTTGAAACACACTCCCTCAACACAGACAGGAGGGGAGGTCATTCACACAGACATCCGTCTCACTAAGGGTGACACAAACGCATGATCAGTCACTGCTCTGACTCTTCTTATAACACTGCTGTGTCATTATAACGCAGTTATAATGACACAGCAATAACACTTTAGAACACACAAATGATAACACCCTTTGAATCCTCCGCTGCCAAGCATGCCAGGAAAAATCCCCTCCCCCTTAGCACAGCCCCGACGTTACAACATAAAAGAGGAAGAACCACAATGAACTCAGTGTTCGGGTCCAAATCAGTGGTCAGGAACGCACAAACCAATGAAGAGATTGTGGTGGCAATATTTTTTGATACTGAGAAAACTTGTGATATTCTGTGGAAGGAATTGAACACGTTGGGGATGGGGGTAATTATATAACTGGGTGTTAAGTTTCCTGGACGGGAGGACTATAGAGGTTAAGGTAGGGACTGAGTACTCAAAAGTGTTGAAAATGGAACTCCACAGGGCAGTGTGTGCAGCCCAGTATTGTTTAACTGTTTATGATTAATGATATCTTTGAAAAGATTGAAAAGGGAATTAGTAAGTCGCTATATGCCCATACTCTTCTCAGGCACAAGCAGACAGTATATACGCTGAGAAAAAGTAGAGCGGGCAGTATTATCACACATAAAGCATGTTTTTATAACAGTTTTTTCCCCGCCGCAGTTAAACTGATGGCGAATGTTGGTTAAAGGACTTTAACAGTTAAAAGCACAATTCAAATTGGAAAGCACTGCAGTTTACAGTGGGCTTTTTCTACAGTAACTTATTGGGTACTTACAGAGTGTCCTTTAAAATCAGGATAGCATTGTTTTTTATTAGAGTACTTTATTTTTAATTATTATTGACCTATGGCTCTGCACACTTAATTCCTATGCGCCTAAGCTGTATGTTTGAGTACAAATGGCAAATAAAGTTCTTGATTCTTGATTCTATGCAGATGATGGAGCAGTGTGGATAAGGGGGTGCAATCTAAAATATATGCAGTAAAAGCTTCAGGCAACTGTAGCATCAGTGGAACAGTGGGCAGATAAATTGGGATTTAAGCTATCTGAAGCAAAGACACAAGTTATATGTTTTGCAAAGCATCATAAAGAAATATAAAGTTACATGGACAAGCACTGGAACAAGTTAAGGTAATTTAGTTGTAACGGTATACTTAATATGCTCCCTAAAATGGTATACCAACCTCCCTTTCAGGTGTCGCAGCCTAATTGGAAGTTGGGTTGACTGGGGAAGTAGAGCAGCCTATCAGGCAGCAGAAGGAGTGAAAGGGAGAGGGAAGGCTGAGCTGTTGAGGAGGCTGGGGAGATCGAGGAGGAGACGCAGGGGAGCCCAGGAAGAGCTGAAGGAGAAAACTCGCAGAGGCGGCTGGAGAGAACGAGTGACAGGGCAACCAAAAGTGTATGAAAGTGTCACCAGGCTTGAGCACAGGACTCGTGGGTTTTGAGTCAGAATGTTGGCACTACTTGCTACTCGTAAACAGTACGTCCCGTCGTCGGAGTGTTGTTCCTTTGGTTTTACACAGTTTGAAGTTGCATGTGGGTTTTGCTCGACTAGATACTGTATTAGGCCCACCATAGCTCCTCCGCCCCGCAGTTGCCTAGGATAAGACGAAACTGACAGCTTAAGTGGCTCGCTGGTGAAGTGGGTATTGACTCGGCGAGCAGGACTGTTGTTTCAAGTTTGTTTACATTAATCCAGCCACCTTCGGTCCTCAAAATTACCCAGAGAGAGGCGTATGGGTCAAACGTGTGTTTCTGCTAGTGAAAGTCCGGCTGTTCTGCAAAGATAGCGCACGGAGCGCGTGCACTCGCCGCCAGGTGGATTTCAGAAGACGTTAGTGGTTCCCACAGCCAGCCAGATCCCAGATTAAAGTGGAAGCTGGTGAGAGTTTTGCCCCTGCCATCCAGATGTCATTTCACCGATGCGTCTCCTCTTTACCCTGTTACGTGTGAATGTGCCAGCTGCTGTATTCTGCCTGGGATAACTGTTCTAAATTTGTTACTGCACCACACCGGAGACGAGGTTTTGATTTTTTTATTTGCGGCAGCACAGCAACTCACCCTTGGCCGGAGGATCCTGGGTTCGATCCCAGCCTCCGACCAACAGCGATCTGTGTGGAGTTTGCATGTTCTCCCCGTGTCTGCATGGGTTTACTCCGGGATTTCTCCGGTTTCCTCCCACATGCCAAAAACATGCAGGTTAGGTTAATTGGCATCAAAATCTGGGGATTCTAAATTGTCCTTAGGTATGACTGTGAGAGTGAATGGTTGTGTGTCTCTCTGTGTTGGCCCTGCAATGGACTGGCGATCTGTCCAGGGTGTACCCTGCCTCTCGCCCTAAGATGCTGGGATAGGCTCCAGCCCCCCCGCGACCCGAAAAGGATTAAGCGGAAGAAGATGGATGGAACTGTATGCCATGTTGCGGTCGGTGTGCCTCGTTAAAGACAGAGGACTGTGGAGCTGCCATGTTTGGACATTAAGGATTTAACAACACTGGGGACTGATAGCTGGTGGTGGGAATAGCAGAGTGAATCCAGTGAATTTTTTGGAATTGTGTCTTCAGGACTCGAGTGACATCCTTTAGTTTTATTTGTGATTTTTTTGGTGTTTTGTTTTTGTGAATTTTATTCTTTCTACAGTGCTGCTAATCTGAAAAGGAAGACTTCTGTTCCTGTTCATTTTTGGTGACCTTCAACATTATTAATTTTTTTTGTTGTTGCTGCTTTACCTGGGACTATTTTTCTTGCTTTATTCCAATTTTAGGTGACAGAGTATTATCCTGTTTCTTTTAGAGAAGGGGAAATTCTGACTATGGGTTTTGGGCTAAGGTATCAGGAGTCTATTACTGATGCTGTGATTAAGTTAAAATATTGGGAATTCCGTTTATATTAATAACGCATATTGTGGAGTCTGTCACTGTTGTGTTTATGTCATTAAGGACAAGGGTTCTCCTTAATATATTACAGCCGTGGACAAAATTGTTGGTACCCCTCTGTTAATGAAAGAAAAACTGACAAAGGTCACAGAAATAACTTGAATCTGACAAAAGTGGTAATAAATAAAAATTCTATGAAAATTAACCAGTGAAAATCAGACAATGATTTTGAATTGTGGTTCAAAAGAATTACTTTAAAAAACAAACTCATGAAACAGGCCTGGACAAAAATGATGGTACCCCTAGAAAAGATTGAAAACAATGTGACCATAGGGACATGTTCAACCAAGATGTGTCCTCTAATTAACATCACAGGTGTCTACAAACTTGTAATCAGTCAGTCGGCCTATTTTAAAGGGTGACAAGTAGTCACTGTGCTGTTTGTTGACATGGTGTGTACCACACTAAACATGGACCAGAGGAAGCAAAGGAGAGAGTTGTCTCAGGAGATTAGAAAGAAAATTATAGACAAGCATGTTAAAGCTAAAGGCTATAAGACCATCTCCAAGCAGCTTGATGTTCCTGTGACTACAGTTGCACACATTATTCAGAAATTTAAGATCCACGGGACTGTAGCGAACCTCCCTGGACGTGGCCGCAGGAGGAGACGGATAATACGAATGGTAACAAAAGAGCCCAGAACAACCTCTAAACACATTCATGGTGAACTCCAAGGTCAAGGTACATCAGTGTCAGATCACACCATCCGTCGTTGTTTGAGCCAAAGTGGACTTCATGGGAGACGACCAAGGAGGACACCACTGTTGAAAACAAATCATAAAAAAGCCAGACTGGAATTTGCCAAACTGCATGTTGATAAGCCACAAAGCTTCTGGGAAAATGTCCTATGGACAGATGAAACAAAACTGGAACTTTTTGGCAAGGCACATCAGCTCTATGTTCACAGACGCAAAAATGAAGCATACTGTGGCTTATATTAATCATATATTCCATACCTACATATGTATAGACATATTAGAATGTTTAGTGATTACATATGTGGAATGACCTCACGCCTATGAACAGGACAAGAGGTCTCAACTGCCAGCGAGGATCAAAGAGCAGACAGAGTCGCAGCGTTGGAGACCGGATCGATCTCCCTGACCACCCAGGGTCAGGTGGAGGAGATGGAGGACAATGGAGGGGGGATTATGTTAATGCGGGATGTCAGCTTTGATATGCAATGTCTTTTGTTGAGTGTGGGTATAAGTATGAAGGTCTGACTGCGTTCGATCTCTTATTCTGCTTCTGCACCGAGATGAGACATGTTAGGGAGGTGAAGCTGATATTAAACTTTGATTTATAAAGTCACATCACTTCTTCATTTCTAACTCCCTACACTGGTGACCAGACGTCAGGATGGAACAGAGACGTTCTCCCGCGATTAACTCATCAGAGGCGACCCAGGCAAGTGCCGGTGCCCATGCAGACAGGGGAACGGATGGAAGATGTTCCCCCACGGCAGAAGCTACAGAGAGGGCTCAACCGAGCACCATCCCCAGCCCCGCCGTGAGAGCAGAAGAAAGGCGCTCTCACCCGGCGGACACATCAAGGACGGCCCACACAAGCGCAGTCACCGTCAAGCTGCCAGAATTCTGGCAAGAAGACCCGAGCTCGTGGTTCCAGCAAGCTGAGGTTCAGTTTGCACTGGCGGGCATAACGGCGGACGAGGCGAAGTTTTATCACATCGTCGCCAAACTCGACGCTGCCACGTCAAGATGTGCGCGGAGCATAATCCAACAGCTGCCCACCCATGACAAATACAGAGAACTTAAGGCAACCATCGTCGAGAACTTCGTCCCCTCAGCCGAGGAGAGAGCAGAGAAGATCCTGGCGATCTACGGCCACAGAGGATGCAGACCCAAGGCCCTCATGGAGGACATGCTGCAGCTCAAGGAAGAGGACAACGACAACTTCCTCTTCCAACACATCTTCCTCAGCACTCTGCCGCCACACATGAGAGGGACGCTGGTCAACATGCGGTGCAGCACCCAGCAGGACTTCCGCGCGCTGGCCCGAGAAGTGCAGCGGCTCATCAACGCCTGCGGGGAACAGATGGCCACAGCAGCATCCGCAGATCTCAGCGCGGAAGCCCAGAGCAGCGGAGAACCACAGGCAACCGAGCAGGGCCCGCCCACCATGGCGGCAACACGACCAAGGCGCAGCAAGCGGAACGACATCTGCTATTACCACCACCGTTTCGCCGAGAGGGCATACAAATGTGTGCCCCCCTGCAAATTCAAAAAGTTCGGGAAACGCCAAAGCCGAGAACCATTAACAGCCGCGGCTCTCGGCGAAAAAAATAAGCTATTTTATGTGACTGACGGACACACCGGGAGACAGTTCCTGATCGACACCGGAGCTCAGCTGAGTTTTATCACCCCTTCCCACGCAGACCGGGCCATGGGTCCCCGGGGAAATGGAGCGATGGCAGCCAACGGCTCGATCATCGACACCTTCGGTGAAAGGAACCTGCCTCTTTGCATCCACGGCCGCAACTATAGATGGACATTTATTGTAGCGGCGGTGAGTTTTAACTTGTTGGGCGCTGACTTTTTGTTTGCACATGGGTTGTTAGTCGATCTAGCAAATAGGCGCTTGGTTAATGCACTGTCATTTGCTTCTATCCCCTGCTCAGCTCGAGTTTCTCCACCACCCGTGCAGGCCAGCGTCACAACAGCAAGAGGTAAGTTTGACCAACTCCTCACCCAATTTCCAGCACTCACAGTTCCAAAATTTTCAGCGACAGTAGCGAAACACGGGGTTGAACACTTCATCCCCACAACAGGCCCACCCGTGTTCGCCAAAGCTTGGCGCTTAGACGCAACCAAGCTCGCCATAGCACGGGACGAGTTTGCCACCCTGGAAAAATTAGGCATTATTAGACGCTCAAAAAGCCCCTGGGCATTGCCACTCCACATGGTCCCGAAAACCGACGGTTCTTGGAGACCTTGCAGCGATTACCGCAGACTAAACAATGCGACAGCGCATGACCGCTACCCAATTCCTCACATCCAAGATTTTTCACTACATCTGGCGGGTGCGCGCATTTTTTCTAAAATAAACCTGGTCCGCGGCTATCACCAAGTCCCCGTTCGAGCAGAAGACATTCCTTAAACAGCTGTAATAACCCCTTTCGGTCTTTTTGAATTTTTGCGGATGCCGTTCGGCCTCAAAGGCGCTGCTCAAACCTTTCAGCGTATGATGGACGCGGTATTACGCGACCTCCCCTTCGTGTTCGTCTACCTCGACGATATGCTGGTAGCCAGCCCGTCAGAGGAAGAACACAAACAACACCTCACTACAGTTTTTCAGAGACTAGAAGAGCACGGGTTAATAATCAACCCAGCCAAATGCAAATTTGGCGTGTCACAAATTGATTTTTTGGGACACAGAGTTTCACCGAAGGGGGCAGTCCCATTGCCAGACAAAGTCCACGTGGTAAAAAAATTTTCCACGACCACAAACGATCAAATCGCTGCAAGAATTTTTGGGAATGGTGAATTTTTACAACCGTTTCCTCCCCCGCGCAGCTCAACTCATGCAGCCCCTGTATGCCGCGCTCAGAAAACAAAAGCCTTCCAACGCGGTCGAATGGACCCCGGAGCTCGAACACGCCTTCGCGGAAGTAAAAAGTGCTCTAGCGAATGCCACATTGTTGGTTCACCCCGATCCCTCGGCCCGCATAGCGTTAACCACAGACGCTTCAGACCTGGCCATAGGGGCAGTCGTGGAGCAACATGTTGGCGGAACCTGGCAACCTTTAGCATTTTTTAGCAAATCTTTAAACCAAACCGAGCGTAAATACAGCACTTTTGACAGGGAGCTGCTAGCACTTCATTTATCCATCCGCCACTTCCAGTTCTGGTTAGAAGGGCGGCACTTCACGGCTTTTGTAGACCACAAACCGCTCACTTTTGCGATGGCTAAAATTTCAGAACTATGGTCAGGCAGGCAGCAAAGACAGCTAGCTGCAATTTCAGAGTTCACCACAGACATTCGACATGTGGCAGCCAAACTTAACGTGGTAGCAGACTGCCTCTCTCGCGCTGTGACATCGCCAGAGCACGAGGAGACAGATTATACTACCTCAGCCGCAGAACTCTTCGCCAACGCGGACAAGGCCCCAATTCACGTAGGGATAGATTACGCAGCCATGGCAGAGGAACAAAGCAGCGACGCGGACGTGCGCGCGCTCCTGTCTGGACCAACAGGGTTAAGACTGGAGGAAAAGGGTTTACGTGACGGTGTACCCCCCCTAATCTGCGACGTTTCAACCGGCCGACCTCGCCCGGTAGTCCCAGCTGCATGGCGCCACCGCATTTTCGACTCGGTTCACTCCCTCGCGCACCCAGGGGTGCGTGCCTCGGTTAAAATGGTCGCAGAAAAGTTTGTTTGGCCGGGCCCACGCAAAAATGTAAAGGAATGGGCAAAAACTTGCATGTCTTGTCAGCGCGCCAAAATACACAAACACACAAAAGCTCCTCTAGAGCCTTTTCGAATCCCAGCCAGAAGGTTTGACCACGTTCATGTCGACCTCGTGGGACCACTACCTTTGTCTCAGGGTTTCACACACCTGTTAACGATGATAGACCGTACTACGCGCTGGCCTGAGGCGGTCCCTTTGGCGTCAACCACAGCTGCAGAAGTCGCTCGCGTTTTTTTAACAAACTGGGTGGCACGTTTCGGCATCCCATCGGACATCACGTCCGATAGGGGGCCTCAATTTGTCTCAGAGCTTTGGTCAGCCATGGCCAGCAGCTTAGGGGCGACAATTCACCGCACCACCACATATCACCCTCAGGCTAATGGGTTATGCGAGCGTTTTCACAGATCTTTAAAGGCCGCCCTCAGGGCCTCACTAACGGATACAAATTGGGTGAATAAACTTCCCTGGGTTTTATTAGGGTTGCGTTCTGCGCCTAAAGAGGATCTAGACGCCTCCCCAGCAGAATTAGTTTTTGCACAACCTCTCAGACTCCCAGGTGAGTTTTTACCAGAGAACCCAGAGCCCGGGCATCTTCCAGCCCTGAGGCCTGTAGGCAGCACTGGACCGGACACTCTCCCTGGGCCGGCACATCACTCTTTTCCACGGGTTTTTGTCCCCCAAGCTTTAAAAAACGCCGAGTTCGTTTTTGTTAGGCATGAAGCTTTAAAATCAACCCTCCGTCCACCATACGACGGACCATTCAGAGTGCTGGAACCTGGTGATAAGCATTTTGTGCTTGATTTAGGGGACAGAAAAGAAACAGTCAGCATTGACAGACTTAAACCTGCCTTCTTGTTGAGAGACGAACCTGCACGGGTGGCGAGAGCACCTCGGCGGGGTAGACCCCCCAAGAAAAAAAAATCAGCCCCCCTGCAGGGAACAAATAACCACTCTCCTCCCCAAGCTGCAGATTCCTTACAGGAGGGTCCCACCACGAGGCCAAAGCGGACCCACAGCAGATTCGGGAGAAGATTAAAACCCAGACGGCACAGGGACTGATGCAAATTGACCAAGAGTTGTTAACTGTGTTATCAGATTGTGCCGTGACAGTTCTAAGGATGATTTGTGACATTACTATACTGTTGTTGTTATCACTGAATTCTCTACAGGAGCATGACTGCTGGAAAGATTTTTCCTCGTTTTCCCTGTCAAGAGGTTAACAGTATAATATGTCATAGAGATTATCTTAAACTGTAAACTTAATTTGATTGTCCTTTTCTTAGTCGTTTGGGGGGGGGCTGTGGCTTATATTAATCATATATTCCATACCTACATATGTATAGACATATTAGAATGTTTAGTGATTACATATGTGGAATGACCTCACGCCTATGAACAGGACAAGAGGTCTCAACCGCCAGCGAGGATCAAAGAGCAGACAGAGTCGCAGCGGTGGAGACCGGATCGATCTCCCTGACCACCCAGGGTCAGGTGGAGGAGACGGAGGACAATGGAGGGGGGATTATGTTAATGCGGGATGTCAGCTTTGATATGCAATGTCTTTTGTTGAGTGTGGGTATAAGTATGAAGGTCTGACTGCGTTCGACCTCTTATTCTGCTTCTGCACCGAGATGAGACATGCTAGGGAGGTGAAGCTGATATTAAACTTTGATTTATAAAGTCACATCGCTTCTTCATTTCTAACTCCCTACACATACCAAGAAAAGAACACTGTCCCTACTGTGAAACATGGAGGAGGTTCTGTTATGTTCTGGGGCTGCTTTGCTGCATCTGGCACAGGGTGTCTTGAATCTGTGCAGGGTACAATGAAATCTCAAGACTATCAAGGTATTCTAGAGAGAAATGTGCTGCCTGTGGGCGGTTCGGTTAACCCCCACAACAGATTAAGGACAGTCAGCTCTCTTCTCTTGGTTTTTCCCGCTGCACTACTGAGATGTAATGTGCCATGCATGTATTGTGATGTAATGTGCCATTCATGTATCGTGATGTAATGTGCCATTCATGTATTGTGATGTAATGTGCCATTCATGTATCGTGATGTAATGTGCCATTCATGTATTGTGATGTAATGTGCCATTCATGTATAGTGTTCATGCGTCCTGTCCTTACTGTGACCTAGAGGCTGAGATCAATATGTAGATGTGCCTTGTAACCTCTTTGTCCTGCACCTGGAGCAGAGGACAGCAAATCTGCCTATTGTTATGTAGGTCTCTTAAATGCAAATGTCTCATGCCTGTTCTGCAGTCCCTTTGATCGTACCAACTGCTGTGAATCCGCTTTGATGTATTGTCTGAATTGGGTATAAATACTGCACAGGTTCTGTAACTCATCCTCTCAATTCCACTTCCTCAACTGCTGCTGCTGGACACAGACTTTGTGTCCTCCTCCTCCGAGAGCCGCTGAGCTCGCTCCCGGCGCGCATGCATGGCTCCGGGAGCGGAGCTCGTGACGGCGGTATGATTTAATAAAACCTGCTTAAAACCACAGCATCGCTGCTTATATTTTCATGCCGCCGCACTGGTGACCCCGAAGACGCACACGCTTTGTGCGACGCAACCTTCTGGTCTGGACATCCACGCTGAACCGGCCGAGGGACACAAGAAGTCTCCTCCCTCTCCACTCCAACGCACCATGACCTGAAGGCAGAAGAGAACACGCTGCCAGTGAACGCTTCACTGGTGACCCCGAACATGCACACGTTTTGTGCAAAGCAACCTTCTGATCTGGACAGCTGCACTGGTGACCCGTTCTTCATGATGAGATCTGCACGTCTGAGATCTGCTCATCCACGCTGGACCGGCCGCGCTCGCAGCTCCTCCACACGAGAGCGCAGGCACCTCGTCCCCTCTCCGCGACGGCGACCCCCAGGGCCGGCGGAGAACGCAACGCGTGGACCTGAACGCACCACGGCCGAGCGGTGACAAAGATCGTCTCCTCCCTCTCACCGCTCCAACGCATCTGCACGAGCCCGAGGGACATAGATCGTCTATTCCCTCCCACCGCTCCAACACACCATGGCCAAGCTGCAGCCACAGCTCAAACCTGGATTTTATCGGCGCCGTCTGCACCGATCTCCACCAAGATTCTGGACCCTGACTCGCCACTCCAGCGGCCTACCCACGCACGGAACCCCCGCGCATGCACCGGGGAGTTACGAGGACGGCGCATCACGCACGGGACAATAACGGCTCCAGAGACCCCCATCCTCCTGCACTGCTGCACACAGGCCCTTCAGGGATGCTCGTTCACCTGAGGCACGCAAGCAACTTGCTCATAGGATTTACTGATGGTCTCAGCCACGGCGCACAAAGGGATTTCAGCCGTCAGCTGTTCCCGGGGGCTTTAGAGTTGCTCCTGCACTTAAAGCCAACAAGCCAAGTCCCTCTGCTTCTTCTTTTTTTTCTCTTACAGCCGCTACACAGCCTTGCCGCTCCTGTTTTCTTCATGGCCGCGAGAGGAGTCAGAGACTAATTTTTCTTCTTGTGGACCTCTGCACGTTCAACGGGACAGCCCCTCGACATCGCGGACCCACAAGCAATTTTTGCGCGGCTCGGACGATTTCACCGTCCCCCTGCCGGCACTTACTACCCCCCTCCTCCCTCCCCCTCCGCCTGCAGTGAGCTTCTCCCACAGCTCGCTCCCATAGAGGGATTATCGAGGTCTCGGCCCCCTGCCGTGCCTTCTGGGGGGGGAGCGTGTGGGCGGTTCGGTTAACCCCCACAACAGATTAAGGACAGTCAGCTCTCTTCTCTTGGTTTTTCCCGCTGCACTACTGAGATGTAATGTGCCATTCATGTATAGTGTTCATGCGTCCTGTCCTTACTGTGACCTAGAGGCTGAGATCAATATGTAGATGTGCCTTGTAACCTCTTTGTCCTGCACCTGGAGCAGAGGCTAGCAAATATTTTCATGCCGCTGCACTGCCCAGTGTCAGACAGAACTTTTTTCACAGCATCACAATATATTTATCTATGAGAAAGACAGGAAGTAATGAAAATGTCACTGCATAGAAACAACAGACTTCACATTAGAACACTGACTCAAAGAGCCAGGAAACAACTACCGACGTTTAATAATCTGATATAATAAATGAATAATCTGAGCAAGCAAAAAGTATAATGATCAGAGATGCTACTGACTTAGATAAATACAAATGAACACTGACTATGAAACACAGAGTGAGGAAACTCAAACTCTAAAAATATGCCACTATGCTGAACATAAACCACAAGAGATGGAGAATGATATTGATCCTGATAACCACTTTTTCAATAATATTCATAACCACTGTGAATATTACACTGAAAAGCAATTCAAAAGTCAAGTGCAATTAGATGGTAAACTGTCAATAATACACTTCAACAGCAGAAGTCTTAACAAAAACTTCTCACAGATTCAGGACTATTTAAAACAGCTAGACAGAAAATTCACAGCTATAGCAGTCTCTGAAACCTGGCTTAATGCAGACCAGGCTCCCCTGATGGCAATAGAGGGATATCAGATGTTTAACATTAACAGATCTCAAAAAAAGGGTGGTGGTGTTGCACTGTATATTGATGACCTATATAGATGTAAGCTTGTAAATGAAATGTCCTCAGCACTACCAGGGATTCTGGAATGTGTTACTGTTGAGATTGACCTAGACAAAACAAAAAATCTAATCATAAGCTGCATATACAGAACGCCGGGAACTTGCATTGAGACATTCAGAGATAAATTAGTCGAGCTGTACAATAATATTACTAGTAAGAAAATGGTAGCAATTTGTGGAGATTTCAATATTGATCTACTTAATCCACATCAACAAAATGTAGTTACAGAGTTCATGAACTCTATGTACAGCATGAGTCTATATCCCACAATAACACATCCCAGTAGAATCACAGCTCACTCTGCTACACTTATTGACAACCTGTTTGTCAATGTTCTCGACAAGAAAATAGAAAGTGGATTATTGATAAATGATATAAGTGACCACTTGCCAATCTTTGCACTTATCCATGGCCACACGGGGCCCAACCCAGAAAAAATCTCAAAATCGTTCAGACACAAATCACCAAACGCAATCAGTTCTTTTAAAGAGGACTTGCTGAAGCAAGACTGGACAGAAGTCTATGTATCAGATGTAAATGAAGCCTATGACACATTTACAAACATTGTAACCACTCTTTATGAAAAAAACTGCCCATTAGTTAAAAAAAAGCTTAAACACAAATTTACTGACAAACCATGGCTAACCAAAGGACTACAAAAGGCGTGTAAAAAGAAAAATTTATTATATAAAGCTTTCATAAAGAAAAGGACAAAAGAAGCAGAGCAGCGGTATAAAACATACAAAAATAAGTTAACATATATAATAAGATGTAGTAAAAGAGACTATTACAGTAAAGAACTGGAAAAAAACAAAGACAATATTAAAAATACATGGACAATAATCAACAGTATCCTTGGAAATAAAAGCAGAAATACCAGCTACCCAACTAACACTCCAAAAAATAATAAATCGACTCCGAATGTGAATATAGCTTCACCTGCAGATGAATTTAATAATTTTTTTGTTAACATTGGACCTAAACTGGCCCGAGAAATACCCACTACGGTGCCAACAGGTGATTCAATATGCAATAACACTGCTGTAAAAGACACCATCTTCATAAAGAACACAGACGAAAGAGAGGTCATTGAAATTGTTAAATCGTTCAAAAGTAAAACATCTACTGACTGCGATGGTATTGATATGCTACTAGTCAAAACTGTTATCGAATGCATAGTGAAACCACTGACGTATATCTGTAACCTGTCTCTCCAATCAGGTATATTTCCCAATGCAATGAAAATAGCTAAAGTAATTCCAATTTACAAGACAGGCAACAGAGGGGAACTCTCCAACTACAGACCAATTTCACTATTACCGCAATTTTCCAAGATACTTGAAAAAATATTCTATGAGAGAATTGACAACTTCATACTGAAGAATGATTTATTGTGTGAGCAGCAATATGGGTTCAGACACAAAAGGACAACAGCATATGCCTTAATGGAATTTACAGAAAAAATATCAACAGCCATTGAAAATAAAGAGTATTCAGTTGGAGTATTCCTGGATCTTAAAAAAGCATTTGATACAGTAGATCACAATCTATTATTAAAGAAACTACAAAATTGTGGTATCAGAGGGGTAGCACTGTCCTGGTTAAGAAGTTACTTAAAGAATAGATATCAGTTTGTATGTGTTAACAACAAAAACTCAGAGCTACTGAAGGTCACCTGTGGAGTCCCACAGGGTTCAGTTTTGGGACCATTATTATTCAATATGTATATAAATGATATATGTAAAGTTTCAGGAAAAATGGACTTAATATTGTTTGCTGATGACACTAACCTGCTATGCAGTGGAAACAACTTGGAACAACTTCTGGATACACTCGGAAAGGAATTAGGAAAGCTGAAACTGTGGTTTGATTCAAACAAATTAACGCTCAATTTAAGCAAGACAAAATTTATAGTCTTTAACAACCATCACAACTACCCAGTACCCAAACTCAGTGTAAATGGTGTAGAGATTGAAAGGGTATCCGAAACTAAATTCCTTGGAGTAATAATTGATAACAAACTGTGTTGGAAGCCACATATTAATTATATAAAAGGTAAAGTATCCAAATCAATTGCAATATTACACAGAGTGAAAAATTTGCTGAATCAACCCACACTATACACCTTGTATCATTCATTAATACTCCCATACATGACATATTGTAATGAAGTATGGGGAAATACATATAAAACAAACATATATCCACTCTTTATGCTTCAAAAGAGAGCTATTAGAATAATCAACAAAGCAGCTTACAGGGAACCAACAAACCCACTTTTTCTTAAACAAAAAACTCTCAAGTTGAAAGATCTGATCGACTTTAAAACCGCAATAATAATGTTCAAAGTGAAGAATCTATCACTGCCTGCAAATATCCAAAAGTTGTTCCAAACAAGGGAGAAACGATATCACTTCAGAGGAACATGTATATTTCAAAAGCCTACAGTGAGAACAACTACCAAGCAACACTGTATTTCAGTGCAAGGTGTCAGATTATGGAACGATTTTGGACCTGAATTAAAATCATGTACAAAGCTTGGACAATTTAAACAAAAACTAAAGGAAGAAATACTCCAAACATATTTACAAGACGACATGTAAACTCACATAAGGATTGACATTTCCAGCCTGGGTTGTGTTATAGCTTAGTTTTTCTTTTTTCTCTGTGACACTATGTCTTAGATTTGTTTTTGAATAGTAACCGCTTAACTTAGACTAGCTCAGTTTTCTTTTTCTCTCAGTCATATTTTGTCTTAGCCTTGTTTTAAATTGTAATCGCTCTTGTCTTGTTTTCTCTTTTTTCTCCTTAGTATGGCTATGTATATGTATATCTTTGAATTCTTGGATGGAATATGGGTGGGCAATATAAGCTGCAGCTTCAGCCATCACCCATTTCGGATAACTCACGTGGAATTGTATAGTAGAAGGAGTCTTTGTCTAATTTGACCTTGTTGTTATATTATACAGTTTCTTTTAACCTGTAATGTACTATCCGAAATAAAAATAAAAAAATAAAAAAAATCTGACAGACAGAAAGGTTAACGGACAGTTTAGTTTGTCGACCTTCCGATCCACTCCCATCCGGTAGGGGGCGGCTGTGCGTCTTGTGCTGTGTGTCAGCCGCCATCAATATCAGAAGAAGAAGAAGAAGAAGACGACGCTGACGCTCCAAAATAAAACCACCGAAGTAGAAACGTTGAAAACACAGTTGAGAAATCGCTTCCAGGACAGAAGTTCTGCTGTCTGTCCTAGTTTGTCTCCATTATTCTCCGTCCCTGCTGTCTCTTGTCCTCTGTGTTCTCTGCCTGTCCTCCTCTGTCTTCTCCTGTCTCCCCGGTGTCTTCGTGGGCATGGACAGTCCGGAGCTCTCCTTCTCCCTGGTCTACCTGGTTCTGTCCCTCTGCTTCGTCCTGACCCCGAATGAGTTCCAATCCGCGGGTCTGACTGTCCAGAACCTGTTCTCATCTCTGCTGGGTTCCGAGGATCTGGACTTTATCCGGTACCACATCCGGAGGAGTTCGGTTACCGTCCTGCTGCACTCCGGCCTGCCGCTCGGTAAGAGACAGAACTCGGACCACTTAAGACCCAGGTTTCTGTCTGGTTTTTTCCTCTTTAATGTTTAATTTTCCTGTAAATTTTGTGTTTTTGTTGTCTTATAAATTTAAACATTTTTGTCAAATTTAAAACTTTAATAAAAGTAATTTTTCCCCATAGAAATTTACTAATTTTTCCCCCATAAATGTAAAACATTTCCTTATAAATCTATAATCTATAAACAGTTTTTTTTCCTGATTGTTTCACTGGTTTTATTTAAATTTGACGTATTTCTGTTGACATTTTTAGTTTGTAACTTTGCAGTTTTTCCTGCTAGTTTATAGTTAATTTTTGATCTGTTGGTTCTAAGCAGAGGAACCGTCATGGTTCTGTTCACATTCCTCGTTTATTTATTTTTTTTATTTTAAAAATAAATTATGTAATCTCTGTTTTTACATTTTTCTAGCTCAGGGTTGCCAGATTCTGTGCAACAAACAAGTGATGAAAACGAGCCCAAAACAAGTTAAAAAATGTGTAAAAACAGAAAAACCAAACATTACAATGATTAAAACAATACACATGCTTTTAGAACTTTGTATTAACAAACAAAGAACAGAATTTACATCATTTAAAATATTTTTTATCAGAAAACAGTAAATAAAATATTTAAATGTGATTCTTTGATTGAAATATTTAAAATCAGTGAAGAATCATGTTTTTATTATGAGGAAACGTTCTACTATTTTATTATGAATTAATCTGACTAAAAATAAAAATCTAAATCAGCTGAGATCAAAATAAATCAATTGACTGATAAAATCGTCAGTTTGTGACCAGATTTAATTAGGATGTTTGATGGTTTAAAATATTTTTGGATGTCAGCAGAGGGTCGTGGTTTAGACTAAATGTAAAATCTATAGATTCCACAGAATGACGTGTGGATAACAGAGTGTTAACAATGTGGTCAGCTCATTAATTAACGATTGTTTATTAATAATTATCGTTGTTGTCCAGGTTACTTTGTGGGGATGTTGATGGCAGCAGCAGAAAATCATCATTATCAGGTCAGAATTTATTTCTGCTGATTCACATCAAAATTGTTCAGATCCTGAAAACTGAAAATCACTGCAGACCCGAGAGTCTGATCAGAAAAAAGAGACCCCGATGATCTGATCCGGTCTGACCCGATCATGTGATCGGGTCTGAGGAAACCACAGTCCCACTCTGGTCCTGGGTGTCCATTTAGAGGACAGATAAGTCTGTCTGTCCAATGATTGTCTTCAGTGAACTGATAGTGATGTTTCATGACGATGACATGAAGATGAGTAAATGTCTGATAGTAAAATTGATCCTTTATTCTTCATTAACTACTAGTTAATTACTAGCAAATGACTTGTTAATTACTAGTGAACTGCTTGTTAACTACTAGTTATTCACTAGTGAATTGCTCATTAACTACTAATTAATTGCTAGTGAACTTCTCATTAATTACTAGTAAACTGCTCATTAACTGTTAGTTAATTGCTAGTGAACTGCTCGTTAACAATCAGTGTTTACCAACTAATCACCTGGGTCTTCTCCAGGTCAGTGACCTGTGGAGAATGTTCCAGGTTGTCTCCATCTGTCTCCACATCTTCTGCTGGGTTCTGGTCTTTTACTGGTCCCGCCATCACTGGAGCAACCATCCAATCAGCAAAGCCCTGCAGGCCCATGTCCACCACCCCCACACCAACTGGGTCTCCATGGCGATGGCCGTCAACACGGAGTTCAGACGGGTTGACAAGTTTGCTACGGGGGCGCCAGGAGCCCGGATCATCGTGACCGACAGCTGGCTGCTGAAGGTGGTGATTGGGGGTGGGGGTTGACAGGTTACCATGGAGACAGATGTGTTGAATTAACCTCACTAACACGTGGTCAGGGCCGTGTGTTTGTAGGTGACCACGTACCATATCCACATGGTTCTGCAGACAGACGGTCACGTGACCGTGACAGAGTCCAGGCAGCACCACAGGAGTCTGGACTCTCCGTCCCCGACCCAGATCCTGACCCTCAGGGTGGGCAGCGTCAACCCGGCCGTCAGACCCTTCACGATCAGGTGGGTCACCCGGACCGTGTCTAGTATCTCTGGGTCAGTGGTTCTCAAACTGCTCTGTTGTCCCCGCTGTGGGGAGGCAGGTATCGTGATCCATCACTGAATCGATCTTTGCCCCCTCGCCCCCATAAAACACACACAGGGCCCTCCTCTGCCCCCTCCCCCGAAACACACACCAAGCTAACTCTCCTCATCGTTCCTCTTCTTCCTGGATTTGTGGTTAATTACATCACTAATTTCGCTTTGTTCATTTTGATGGGTAGAGTTTTATAATGACATCACCATCCAATGTGATCACTTTTTAATTCTGATATGATAAAACTGAGGAGAGTTTATTTTCATTTATTTTCAGTTTTAATTGTGAATTTACAAGATTTGACACAGATTATGAATTCATTCATTCATTCAAAACTTCATGAAGGACACAAGAAAGAGATTCATAGTGCAAGTAAAAGTAAAATAAAATATAAAATACAAATATAAATATCACGAAAGAATGACAAAATCTTCACAAACAAAAATTCATATATTCTACAGACAAGTACGCCCATGCTTCCGCATTCTGGATTCGTATCGAACAGAGTTCCATTGGTCAGAGACAATATGATGTGATCAACAGAGTTCAATGCCCTGCACAAAAATGTATAAATATGATTACATAAAACAGTAAAGCACGTTGGAACATGAAGATTAACAAACATTTGGCTTGCACTGCAGCTTCTTGGAACTTTCAGCAGTCGTCTCATACTATCATTGTACACCACAGTAAATCTCCGTAAAATACCTTTTTTGTAAAAACACCAGAAGCGCGCAGTATACACTGCAGTAGAAAATACTTTAAAAAATGAAGTCTTTACTGACACAATACACACATTAACTCTGTGAGCCAACGTACAGCGGGGAAAATAAGTATTGAACACATCAACATTTTTCTCATTAAATGTCACGAACCGAGCCACTGTTTTCCTGTAGGCTCGGTTCTGACCGTTTTCTGTGGCTCAGGCATCGGGGTTTATGTATTATGTATTATTACCTTCTGAGTTCTGGTTGTTTTTATGTCTGTGTTCTTTTACTTTTCCATGCCTATAGCCGCCGCTCTGTCCGGCGGTTGTCAGGCAGCCTCTTTTGACCCACTTTCTGGTGGGCACTGTCTAGCATTTGCCGGTCCGACCACACACCCTCTCTCTTTGACAGCCAGCTGATTCGCCCCGGTAATTATCTTTCCCGCGCCTCGCCCAGGTGTGTCCAATTTGTCATTCCAGCAGTGTTTGTACTTAGGCGGCTCTTGCCAGTCAAACACTGCTGGACCATTGTGCATCGCCATGCGGATGTTAATCGTCGCATGGTAGTACTGTGTATTGAGGGAAAGCTACACTATCGCCATTCCCCTCAGTGTGGCCATGTTTATGTATGTTCGCTGGTGACTTTTTGGACTGCTCCTGTGCCGTGAGTACGAACTGTTTAGTGTAGCCCAGTTTCTTCTCCAGCTACAGTAGAGCATCCTGGAGAACTCAAGGTCTACCCCTAGCTGTTCTTGTTTCGTCTGCATCACCACCGTGTTGTCAGCCAGCAAATATTGCCAACACTATCACGACGTGTTAGCCACTCCACACAGCCGTGGTTCTGTTGCGCCCCTTGAAGTGATGTCGGCCCTGGGGCACAACCGTGGTTAACACGTCTCCTCTCCATGCGTTCGCTGGGTGGTATCAGCCCCGAACGCCAACTGTAAGTGTTTGTTTATTTTTGTAAGTCTTCACCTTTTTGGGAACTTTTGTTATCAATCTTTATGTTCAATAAATGTGCTGTGGTGAATCCTGCGCATAGATCCATTCATCCTTCCCCTCCTCCGTGCGCTGCGTAAAAGCACACGAGGAGGCTTATGACAAACATATTTCTGATGGAGCATTTGACCTGAGATTTTCACTACATATCAGGAACAACCCAATTAATCCATACATGAAAAGAAATCAAGGCAACTGTGTTCACAAAACAAGTTGTATTTAATAAAGTGGAATGACATAGGGAATAAGTATTGAACATGCTTGGTGAAATTCATTTGATATTTAGTAGAAAAGTCTTTGTTGGTAATAACAGCTTCCAGACGTCTCCTGTATGGAGAAACTAGGTGCAGGCATTGCTCAGGAGTGATTTTAGCCCATTCTTCCACACAAACTCCCTTCAAATCCTGAAGGTTCTGTGGGTGTCTTCTATGAACTCTGATCTTCAGTTCGTTCCATAGATTTTCAATTGATTTCAGGTCAGCTGAAATGTCCTCCTTCGTTTCATCTTCAGCATCTTAGCAGATTGCAACAGATTCTTATCAAGGATGTCTCTGTGTATTTGTCCATTCATCTTTCCTTCAATTATATGAAGTCTTCCTGTATCATGTGCTGAAAAACACCCCCACACCGTGATGCTCCCACCTTCAAACTTCACTGTTGGTAAGGTGTTTTTGGGCTGATGTGCAGTGCCATTTCTCCTTCAAACATGCTATGTGCTGTGGCATCCAAAAAGTTCAATTTTGGTCTCATCTGACCAGACTATATTCTCCCAGTATTTTACTGGCTTGCCCAAATGCTGTGTCTCAATTTTTCAACGAGCTTCATCATGCTTTTTCTTCAGCAATGGAGTCTTGCAGGGTGAGTGGGCATAGAGCCCATGTCGGTTGAGTGCATTACTTATTGTTTTCTTTGAAACAGCAGTACCTGCTAACTCCAGGTCTTTCTGGAGCTCTCCACAAGTGGTCTTTGGCTCTTGGATGCACACCCTCGTAACCTCAGAAAAACATGTATAAAATCTTAGGTCAGTCTGACAAACAGTTTGAGAGATATGCATGGCACACACACACACACACACACACACACACACACACACACACACACACACACACCTTGCATTATAATATGAGATATGGATTACTTGGGTTGTTACTGATATCTGGTGAAGATCTCAGGTCAGTGGTTCCATCAGAAATAGCTGTAATGACAAAAATGTTGAGGTGTTCACTACTTATTTTCCGCGCTGTATTATTAGTGTGTGCATATAATCTACAGGACCTGCCTATAAATGTCCATATCTTCAGAGAGATCGTTGTTATAAAATTTCCTCGGTATTTTTTTTCATCACACACTTTGAGCATTGCGCCAGCCAAGAAATACCAATTTTCTGTCTTCCTTAGTTCTAATTATCATGATATTACTCTTGAGTGCATTGTATTTAATGTCAAAGTCAAGACCATACTGTGAGCATACAGTGGAGATCAAAATTAGAAAACAGTGTATTAATACTTGATTTATTCTAACATGTTATTCTTCATTGTTCTGAATTTGACAGAATGTCAGCTGTGGCTATACCACTGCTGTACTAGCATGTTTTTTTTGTTTTGTTTTTTTTTAATAACCAAGGCACGTCAACACAAACATTTTTTTGTTAAAAAAATAGTGAGCAAAATTGTAGAACAGTAACCACTGTGTCAGAAGAGAAGACTTAAATCTTGCTACTGAACTGTAGAAGAGACTGCAAGAAGAATGGACTAAGATCAGACCAGAGCAGTGTGAGAAACTAGTGATGTCCTGTGGATGCAGATGTGCTGAAGTCATTCAAAGCAAGGGGCTCTACACTGCCTATTAATTTTTTAATCCTGTAGCCCATAAAAAACTAAACGTTGTTTAAATCTTCTCTTCTGACACAGTGGTCACTGTTCTCTATTTCTGTTTTGTTTTTTTTTTGTTGGTTTTTTTGTTGTTGGTTTTTTTACCAAACAGATGTTTGTGTTGAAGTGCCTTGGTTTAAAAAAAAAAACAACAAAACATTATGTAAAGCAGCGGTATAGCCACAATTGATATTCTGTCAAATTCTGAACAATGAAGAATAACAATATTTAAGAATAAATCAAGTATTAATACATTATTCTTTAATTTTGATCTCCCCTGTATATTCAATAACTGCTGAAGTCCAGCACTATATGGGGTTGGTGGGTGATGACTGAACTACCAACAGCATGCTTGTTTCACGTCCCATCCATCCATCTTCTTTCGCTTAATCCTTTTCAGGTCATGGGGGGGCTGGAGCCTATCCCAGCATCTTTGGGCGAGAGGTAGGGTACACCCTGGGCAGATCACCAGTCCATGGCAGGTTTAACTGCAAACATAGGTCATCCATATAAACATCAAATGAGAAAGGAGATAAAATACCACTGTGTTTAACACCATTACTGACAGGAAATAAGGCTGATACAGTTTCTTCATTTAACTCATTGTCTAGTGTGCATACCAAAAAAACAAGAATTGTCAAAAGGGATCCAGGAACACCTCTTTGAGACAATATGATAAATAATTTTTCATGATTTAAATGATCAAATGCCTTCAATTATTTTCTTGTTCAACACAAATCGGATCCCTGAGACAGTTCTCCATGGGAACAACAAATGAAGCGCTATAATAAAAACGTATTGATGATTGATTGTATTTGATGATGTGTTATGAATATGTAGTTATTTTATTATTTATGATAAAAATGTAGCAGAATAAGGTTCAGGGCAAGATAAACTTGAGCTTCTTCCTGATTTTTCTGATGGAAACCTTTTAATTTGTCCTTGTTTTCCTTTTCTTTTTTTCTTTGTTGAAAATGAAAAAATAAAGTCAAACTCCAGAATATCTTAACATAAGCGACTTATGCTCACGCCCCACCTGACATGGCTTTATGCCCCACTGATGGCCTGCGCCCCGCACTTTGAGAACCACTGCTCTAGGCTGAACTCAGCAGAATTCTTGAGTTCCTGGAGGGTTCTGACCGTATCTCCTGTGTCCAGGCTGAACTTAGCAGAGTTCTCGGAGTTCAGAGAGAAGCTCCAATCTCCCATCAGAGCATCTCCTCATGTGGTCATCCACCAGACCATCAGTGACCTATTCCTGGACACCTTTAGAGCCCAAGTGGACCTGAACCAGGCTTACAGCCTCCCCTCAGGACAGGTACCAGATCCCAGTGGTCAAGTTGTGGTTCTGTTCTATAGAATGGTTTGACTGTAGTTCTGGTATGTAACGTTCTGTGTGTCCACAGGAGGTGGAACCGTGTATCGGCTGTATGCAGGTTCCTGCAAACACTAAGATCATCACACTATGTCACACAGCAGGTACTGGTCCATCCATCCACGCATCCATCCATCTACCCTTCTGTCTTTGTCTCCATCTGTCTCATAGTTAACCTGACTGAGTGTCTGTGTCTCTATCCCAGACTCTGAGGACGACTTGGAGTGTCAACAGTGTCTCTGCAGACCCATGTGGTGTGTGATGTGTCTGGGTCGCTGGTTCGCCAGCCGTCAGGACCAGGAGAGACCGGAGACGTGGTTGTCCAGTAAAGCCCGCTGTCCCACCTGCAGAGCCCGCTTCTGTATTCTCGACATCTGCACTGTTCGCTGACAAGACGCAGAGATGGGCCTCTGTCTGATGACCATGGATGTCTGTTTTTAGATGGACCGAAGTAGACCGGACTGATGGAGCTGCTGCTGGACATCAGAGTCTCAGGGTTTGATGATGTTGGACTTTCATAACCACTGTGACCCTGTTCTGTTCCTTAGTTATTAAAATGAAAATCATTTTCCTTAATTACCAAAGAGTTAATGTGTTCTTTAATTATAGATCTGGTGAACAATGACTCAGCTGGGTCATTAGGGCTGAATCAGGGAGTTCTGCAGGGTTCTGGACTGGTTTTGTACCAGTTACAGAGGTGCATGAAAGTCTTGGCTGCATCTCTGATATGTCTAAAATTTGCCAAATTATACTTTATTGTTTTTATTGTTTTGTTTTTTTGACATGTGCCTTAAATTAAGATTGGATTCAAGAACGTCTTTGAGATATTTAAAGTCTGTTAATATTTCATCTTCCACTATTTCATCTTCTACTATTTATTTCATCTTCTACTCTTTCAATTTTCTCAGCCTCAATGAAAATGTCGACATTCAAAGGCTGCTTAATTTTAGAAAATAAAGTTTTAGATAATAAAAACATGCCCTTTGTTTTACTTGCATTAATCCACAGGCATGACTGATCAATCCACTCTGTGATCTTTCCATGGTGTTTGTTAGCAGTTTTTGTGTGTTCATAGTGTCATTGGCATACATTTGACTATCTGTCCCATGACACTGTTGCAGGAGATCTTTAATGTACAGACTAAACAGAAGGGGGCCCAACACAGATCCTTGAGGAACACCCACTGTACACTTCATACTGCTATCAGAACACCACCAACATTAACACCTGTACCCTGTCTGACAAATGGTATGAAGACAACCCAGCCAGTGCACTAGATGAAAAATTAAATTAAGAAAGTTTTGAAACAAGAACATTATGATTAAAGGGCCGTATACACCAAGCACGATTTAAAAAAAATAAAATAAAATAAAGTAATTTTAAAGGATTTTTTAAAATTAGACCAGTACCTTTGGCAGAGAAAAAAAATAAGAAAAGCAAAAACAGTGAAATCATTCACCTGGCCTTTCTCTCAGCTCCAGAGCTTCCTTGGACTCACACAGGTAGGATGAAGTGAGGGCACAGCACAAAGTTGAATCACATGGGCTTGCAAATAATTAATAATAGGATAATTATAATTTCAACTTGGATGCATAGAGCTGTTTCAGAGGGCTGCTTTAGGCATCCAATCATTTCTCCACCAACTGCTCCCTCAGATCCTGTTGAAAGCGGGTAGATAAGCATCCATAGTCTCTTGTCATTTATTTTAGCCCTGCTGTCAGAACAGGTGATAGCATTAGTCGGACACTTTCTGATTGGCTGAAAGTGTTTTTATCATTCATAAAATCACTTTCAAAGTGATCCCAAGGATATTGTCTGCCACTTTAGTTATGGTTATCGCTGTAGGGTCGACTCATCCACTAAAGTTGGAACCATTTTTAAAACTATAATTGGGGTTCCAAGCAGCTATGCTGCGGGAAGCCTGTTGTTTTTATTGTTCTGATTATTCTTTTTCCTCTTCTCATTTTTCTCATTGTATTATTATTATTCATTCATCTTCTTCCCCTTAATCCTTTTTGGGTCGCGGGGTATTATCATTGTATTATTCTGTTCCTTTCTTTTGATCTTTACTTTTAAGCTATCCGAAATAAAGATTCATTCATTCTCCGCTAAAAGTGTATAGGGAGCGAAAACAGTAATACATGGAAACTTGACATTTTACAGTCTGATCAGAAACTCTCCTCACTACACGGCGACAAAAAAAAAATCAAGGCACTGTGTAAGTGGCGCTATAATAAACAGTTTTATGTTTTTGCAAATATCTTAAGAACGGTGTGGCCTAGACTAAAAATTCTTTGATCATTCTATTCACTGAAACCTTCCACAACTTTTCATCAATGGTGGTATCCTCTGAAAATTAAGTTTTCTGCACCATATTTTCATAAATGTGCAAGTGAACTCAAAATGAACTCCTCCTAGGCCATTCATCCAAATGGCTTAAAATTAAGCAGAGATCATCTGCAGACACTGATAATGCAAAGTTGTTAAAATTATTCAAAAATGTCCGTCGCCTGAGGTCATCATGGACCCTTCACCTTCGTCGGAGGTTGTCGGAGGTCATCAGGTGCCGCTGGGCATCCCCGCTGATCAGTTATCTTCACCGCTTGGTTGTCTCACTGGTTGGCTGCTTCCTTCCTCTGGTGTCCTCGCTGGTCAGCCGTCATTGCTGTCTGGCTCCACTGTTGGCCAGCAATCAGTGTTGGGAATCAACTGTCTGCAGCCCTTGTTCCGCTTCATCTACACTGCAGTCCATGCAGTCCGTTGGGGGTATGGGTTCCAGCTACTGTCTCCAGGAGGGGGTGCGTTGTGCCCCACTGCCCGTTGGCTCAGGGATGTAGGGAGACCACCTGACGGACTGCGCCATTTGGTTGGGTGGCTCAAGCCCTCTGGGAGACCACCTGACGGGCTACACCAGCTGCTCAGGTGGCTCAAGAACTCTGGACGGCCACCAAACATGCTCCACTGCATAATCTGGTGGTCTTGGGACTCTGGTAGGCCACCCAAACGGCCTTATCTACTTTTTCAGGGGCCCTAGAGTTCTGTGCTGCCATATCTGTTGGGGATGTGAGTCATGAGATTTTTGTTTGGTTTGTCTGTTTAGGGTTCGGTCCCTCTGTACCTAGGTTTCTTTTTCTGTCTGTTTGTTTCTTCGTTTATTATGGTCTACTGTATCTAGTCTCTGTTCATTTATGAGTTGTTGTACTCTTAGTTGTGTCCTTATAGTCTTGTCTAGTTATTGTGTGTCATTTTGTATTAATGGTATTATTTATATCTTTTGGGGTTGTATTATTTTATTCTTGTATTTTGGTTTCCGCTCTGTAATTTTATTTTTACAGTGCTGTGCAGCTTCCGGCTGTCAAACTCTGTTTCGTGGGCCGCACAGCTGTCACTTGGTATTTTGATTACTTTCTCACTCATGTTCCCACACCTGATGATCATCTACTCCATTCCCATTTAAGCAGGCCAGTATAGTTGGTTCCTTGCAGCGGTCTTTGTTTCCAGACGTTAATTTTACGCTTCTCTTCACTCCCGGACTGAGTCCCCGTCTGGTAGAGTCTCCGGGTGTTCCCCATTTCCCTACTTTAAACTGTAAATGTGTGTTTTCGTTTGTGTGTGTCTTTTGTTAATAAATGTGCAAACTCACAGTCCACGTCTGACATCTTCAGTCAGCCCGTGAAAAGGGCATTTTATGACATAAACCACAGTTAATTTAAGTTTTAATGGGGTGGGGGTAGGGAGAATCACTTTTTCACACAGGGCAATGTAGGTTTGGATTATTTTTTTTAGCCTTAATAATAAACACCTTCATTTAAAAACTGCATTTTGTGTTTACTTGTGTTATTTTTGTCTAATATTTAAATTTGTTTGATGATCTGAAACATTTAAGTGTGACATACAAAAAAATGAGAAATCAGGAAGGGGCAAACACTTTTTCACACCACTGCATATGTGTGTGTGTGTGTGTGTGTGTGTGTGTGTGTGTGTGTGTGTGTGTGTGTGTGTGTGTGTGTGTGCGCACACAGTGGAAACACACCCCTGTTCAAATGCCAGGTTTTTGTGATGTAAAAAATGAGACCAAGAAAAATCATTTAAAAACTTTTTCCACCATTAATGTGACCTATAACCTATACAATCCAATTGAAAAACAAACTGGAATCTTTTAAGGGGGAAAATAAAAAACTTACAATAATCTGTTTTCATATATTTGCACACCCTTTAAACTAATACTTTGTTGCAGCACCTTTGGCTTTTATTACAGCACTCAGTCTTTTTGGGTAGGAGTCAATCAGTGTGGCACATCTTGATGCGACAATATTTGCCCACTCTTCTTTACAAAAATGTTCCAAATCTGTCAGATTGTGAGGGCATCTCCTGTGCATAGCCCTCTTCAGATCACCCCACAGATGTTTGATCAGATTCAGGTCTGGAATCTGGCTGGGCCATTCCAAAACTTTAATCTTCTTCTGGTGAAGCCACTCTTTTGTTGATTTGGATGTCTGCTTTGGGTCATTGTTGTGCTGAAAGATGAAGTTCCTCTTCATCTTCAGCTTTCCAGGAGAAGCCTGAAGGTTTTGTGCCAACACTGACTGGTATTTGGTACTGTTCATAATTCCCTCCACCGTGTCTAAGGCCCCAGTTCCAGCTGAAGAAAAACAGCCCCAAAGCATGATGGTACCACCACCATGCTTCACTGTAAGTATGGTGCTCCTTTGGTGATGAGCAGTGTTGTGTTTGTGCCAAATATACCTTTTGGATTTATGGCCAGAAAGTTCAACCTTGGTTTCATCGGACCAAAACACATTTTCCCACATGCGTTTGGGAGATTTCAAATGTGTTTTTGCAAAATGTAGCCGAGCTTGGATGTTTTTCTTCGTAAGATAAGGCTTCCGTCTTGCCACCCTGGAAAGGAGATTGTTGTCACTTGTACTAAACAGCCAGTACTTGCCAAAAATTCCTGCAGCTCCTTCAATGTTGCTGTCAGCCTCTTGGCAGCCTCCATGACCAGTTTTCTTCTTGTCTTTTCATCAGTGTTGGAGGGATGTCTGTTGTGTCCATAATTATGAGAATGACGAGGAAGCAGAACTCGGTTAACAGGGCTTTATTCAGGATAACTGTATATCTACAGTGGTACCTCTACTTACGAACGTCTCTACATACGGAATTTTCAGGTTACGACACGCCTCAACGGGAAAATATTGCCTCTTGTTACGAACGAAATATCAGGATACGAAAGGCAAAAAAAGTACGCGCTCCTCGCAGCTCCCGTAGTTTACCGAACGTAAACATACCTGTAGCTGCTCTGCCATTGGCTATCGCCTAGCATCTTCCTGGTATCCCATTGGCCACGAATCACCCGGAAAAAGTGTTCACTAGTCGGGCTATCGCTCACTATGATGATGATGATCTGGTAAACGATTCCGGAGCATCAGAGGCAGAACCACCAGACTGATCAACAGCTTCCTCCCACAAGCTGTCAGGATGCTGAACAGCTGACCCGGAATCTCACATACACACTACTGCACCTATGGACATTTTGTATATTATAGTTAGTTATTCTTTTTCCCCAAGTATGTCTCAGGGATGTGTGAATGGATGGGGGGGTGGGAGCTATGTGGGAGTGTGTCTTAATCATGCTGCTTCTTATATGGATGCCGAGAGAAACGCAATTTCATCTTGCCTGTACTACAGTTGTATGTACAGCAATATGACAATAAAGTTTGATTTGATTTGATTTGATTTGATTTGATTTGTTTGCCTTGCACATTTTCGAAGGATCGTTACAAGCCGACAAAAACAAACGTCCTTGGATCGTTTCTTCACAAAACGTCAGGCAAAAACCACTGATGAGACAGAACATGAACCAAAGGAGGCAAAAGGTGACGCCGATGCCGACGATCGCAGTTAAAAGGTAAATGAACATAATTTTTATTATTCTTTCGCTTTTATTATTCTTTCTCTCATTTTAAACTCTCATTTTATGTTTATTGTGCAGTAATCTAATTGTAACATGTATTTGTTACATGTTTTGATGCGTTTTTACGATTTATAAAAAATTTATGCCCGAATTTTGGGGGGCTTGGAACGGATTACGGCATTTACATGTAAAACGCGCCTCTACTTACGGAATTTTCACGTTACGAGAATTCTTCCAGAATGAATTAATTTCGTAAGTAGAGGTACCACTGTATATACAAAGGCTTACGGCACTCACCTGCATGCCAGGTGGCTCCACGATGAAAGAGGCAGAGCCTCTTCCACCCACTTCCTTTATACTCCGAGTGGCATCACTACCGGAAACCGGCAGTTAGCCACACTGGTCCGCCCACGTCCAACCCGGCCGCCATCTTACTAGTATCAGACTATTTACGGTGGGGTTAAAAAGTATTTAGTCAGCCACCAGTTGTGCAAGTTCTCCCACTTAAAAGATGAGAGAGGTCTCCAATTTTCATCATAGGTATACCTCAACTATGAGAGATAAAATGAAGAAAAAAAAAATCCAGAAAATCACATTGAAGGATTTTTAATGAATTAATTGGTAAATTCCTCAGTAAAATAAGTATTTGGTCAATAACAAAAGTTCATCTCAATACTTTTTTTCTGGTGTCCTTTGACAGCTCTTTGGTCTTGGCCATAGTGGAGTTTGGAGTCTGACTGTTTGAGGTTGTGGACAGGCGTCTTTTATACTGATAACGAGTTCAAGCAGGTGCCATTAATACAGGTAACAAGTGGAGGACAGAGGAGCCTCTTAAAGAAGAAGTTACAGGTCTGTGAGAGCCAGAAATCTTGCTTGTTTGTAGGTGACCAAATACTTATTTTACTGAGGAATTTACCAATTAATTCATTAAAAATCCTTCAATGTGATTTTCTGGATTTTTTTTCTCATTTTGTCTCTCATAGTTGAGGTATACCTATGATGAAAACTGGAGACCTCTCTCATCTTTTAAGTGGGAGAACTTGCACAATTGGTGGCTGATTAAATACTTTTTTGCCCCACTGTACATACGTTATAACGTCCAGTTCTTGGTAATGTCACTGTTGTGCCATATTCTCTCTACTTGATGATGGCAGTCTTCACTGTGTTCCATGGTATATTTAATGCCTTGGAAATTCTTTTGTACCCTTCTCCTGACTGATACCTTTGAACAATGAGATCCCTCTGATGTTTTGGAAGCTCTCTGTGGACCATGGCTTGTGCTGTAAGATGTGACGACAAAAATGTCAGGAAAAGCCTATTAGAACAGCTGAACTTTATTTGGGGTTAATCACAGGCACTTTAAATGGTGGCAGGTGTGTGCTGACTCCCATTTAACATGAGTTTGAATGTGACTGGTTAATTTTGAACACAACCACATCCCCAGTTACAGAAAAAAAAAAAAAAACAAGGTGTGCATATTTATGCAAACAGTTTAATTTTTATTTTTCCCCTTATTTTTCAATAGGGTTGTACAGGTGATGGGTCACATTAATGGTGGAAAAAGTTTTGAAATGATTTATTTTGGTTTCATTTTTTACATCACAAAAACCTGGCATTTGAATAGGGGTGTGTAGACTTTTTTATCTACTTTGTATGTATGTGTGTCTGAGCATGCACACACGCATGCACACACACACACACACACATATACGGTGGGGCAAAAAAGTATTTAGTCAGCCACCAATTGTGCAAGTTCTCCCACTTAAAAGATGAGAGAGGTCTCCAATTTTCATCATAGGTATACCTCAACTATGAGAGACAAAAAGAGAAAAAAAAAAATCCAGAAAATCACACTGAAGGATTTTTAATAAATTAATTGGTACATTCCTCGGTAAAATAAGTATTTGGTCAATAACAAAAGTTCATCTCAATACTTTGTTATATACCCTTTGTTGGCAATGACAGAGGTCAAACGTTTTCTGTAAGTCTTCACAAAGTTTTCACACACTGTTGCTGGTATTTTGGCCCATTCCTCCATGCAGATCTCCTCTAGAGCAGTGATGTTTTGGGGCTGTCGCTGGGCAACACGGACTTTCAACTCCCTCCAAAGATTTTCTATGGGGTTGAGATCTGGAGACTGGCTAGGCCACTCCAGGAACTTGAAATGCTTCTTACGAAGCCACTCCTTCGTTGCCCGGGCGGTGTGTTTAGGATCATTGTCATGCTGAAAGAGCCAGCCACGTTTCATCTTCAATGCCCTTGCTGATGGAAGGAGGTTTTCACTCAAAATCTCACGATACATGGCCCCATTCATTCTTTCCTTTACACGGATCAGTCGTCCTGGTCCCTTTGCAGAAAAACAGCCCCAAAGCATGATGTTTCCACCCCCATGCTTCACAGTAGGTATGGTGTTCTTTGGATGCAACTCAGCATTCTTCCTCCTCCAAACACAACAAGTTGAGTTTTTACCAAAAAGTTCTATTTTGGTTTCATCTGACCATATGACATTCT
This sequence comes from Pholidichthys leucotaenia, assembly GCA_020510985.1. Lineage (NCBI taxonomy): Eukaryota > Metazoa > Chordata > Actinopteri > Cichliformes > Pholidichthyidae > Pholidichthys > Pholidichthys leucotaenia. The sequence continues at coordinate 280,230,529 of CM035840.1, read as the reverse complement.
CCCAATCCTCTTCTGGATCATCCAAATGCTCTCTAGCAAACTTCAGACGGGCCTGGACATGTACTGGCTTAAGCAGGGGGACACGTCAGGCACTGCAGGATTTGAGTCCCTGGCGGCGTAGTGTGTTACTGATGGTAGCCTTTGTTACTTTGGTCCCAGCTCTCTGCAGGTCATTCACTAGGTCCCCCCATGTGGTTCTGGGATTTTTGCTCACCGTTCTCGTGATCATTTTGACCCCACGGGGTGAGATCTTGCGTGGAGCCCCAGATCGAGGGAGATTATCAGTGGTCTTGTATGTCTTCCATTTTCTAATAATTGCTCCCGCAGTTGATTTCTTCACACCAAGCTGTTTAACTATTGCAGATTCAGTCCTCCCAGCCTGGTGCAGGTCTACAATTTTGTTTCTGGTGTCCTTTGACAGCTCTTTGGTCTTGGCCATAGTGGAGTTTGGAGTCTGACTGTTTGAGGTTGTGGACAGGTGTCTTTTATACTGATAACGAGTTCAAACAGGTGCCATTAATACAGGTAAGGAGTGGAGGACAGAGGAGCCTCTTAAAGAAGTAGTTACAGGTCTGTGAGAGCCAGAAATCTTGCTTGTTTGTAGGTGACCAAATACTTATTTTACCGAGGAATTTACCAATTAATTCATTAAAAATCCTTCAATGTGATTTTCTGGATTTTTTCTTCTCATTTTTTCTCTCATAGTTGAGGTATACCTATGATGAAAATTGGAGACCTCTCTCATCCTTTAAGTGGGAGAACTTGCACAATTGGTGGCTGACTAAATACTTTTTTGCCCCACTGTATATATATACGTATATATATATATATATATATGGTTCATATATCCATATCTGCATATGTATAGACACAGGGAGATGTTTTGTGATTGCATGTGTGGAATGACCTCACGTCTCAGAAGAGGACAATAGGTCTGGACCGCCTGCGGAGAACAATGAGGAGATGGAGGCGCGGCGGTGAAGACCTGAAAAGACTTCCTGACCCCCTGGGGTCAGGCGAAGGAACGGGAGGACATCGGAAGAAGACATTGGATGATTAGAAGGATATGACAAGGATGGGTGATGTTGGCTTTTGTTGTGTGAGGTATAAGTATGGGGGTCTGACTGCGATCAGCCTCTTTCTGCCTTCTGCTTCGGGTGAGACATGTTGGGGATGTGAAGCCGACATTAAAGCTTAATTATAAAACCATTCAGTGTCTTCATTTCAAGCTCCCCACATTGGTGACCAGACGTGAGAATGGATGAACGGTGTTCCCCCGTTGCAGACTCGTCGGAGGCGGCCCGAGCAAGCGCCGTCGCCATTAAGCTCCCTGAATTCTGGCAGAACGACCCGAACTCGTGGTTCAAGCAGGCTGAGGCACAGATCGCGCTCGCAGGGGTGACGGCAGACGAAACCAAGTTCTACCACGTCATCGCCAGGCTCGACGCCGCCACAGCACAATGTGTGCGGAACGTGATACAGCAACTGCCCGCCAGCGACAAATACGAGGAGCTGAAGACTACTCTCATCGAGAGCTTCGTGCCCTCGACCGAGGAAAGGGCCAAGGGACTACTGGCGATGTATGGCCGAGGAGGGCGCAGACCGATGGCCCTGATGGAAGACATGCTTCAGCTGATGGAGGCAGACAACGACAGCTTCCTCTTTCAGCACATCTTCCTCAGCAATCTCCCGGCGCACATGAGAGGGACTCTGGCCAGCATGCGTTGTAAGACCCAGCAGGATTTCCGCGCGCTAGCCCGGGAAGCACAGCGGCTCCTCAACTCCTGCGGCGAGCAGATGGCCACAGCAGCAGCGGCAGACCTCGGTGCGGAAGCCCAGGGCATCGGGGAGCCGGAGACAGCGGAGCAAATCCCGCCCACCATGGCAGTGACGCGGCCGCGACGCAACAGACGAGACGACCTCTGTTACTACCACCGGCGATTCGCGGAGAGGGCATACAAGTGTGTGCCACCGTGCAGTTTCAAGAGCTCGGGAAACTCCAAAGCCGGGAACCGTTAGCAGCTACGGCTCTCGGCGAGGCCAACAAGCGGCTCTACATCACTGATGAAGGCTCCGGGCGACATTTCCTCATAGACACTGGAGCTCAGGTGGGCTTCATCACCCCGACCTACGCTGACCGAGTGGCAGGACCCCACGGCAACGGGGCAACGGCGGCGAACGGCTCGAACATCAGCACTTATGGTGAAAGGACCTTGTCTCTGTCCTTACACGGCTGCATTTATGAGTGGACTTTTATCATAGTGGCGGTGAGTTTCAACATGTTAGGTGCTGATTTCTTATGTTCACATGGGTTGTTAGTTGATCTTGCAAACAGACGCTTAATCAATGCACTGTCATTCTCTTCTATCCCCTGTGCAGCTCGAGTGTCCCCACCACCCGTGCAGGCCAACGTCGCCACAGCAGGAGGTAAGTTTGACAAACTCCTCACCCAATTTCCAGCACTCACAGTTCCCAAATTTTCGGCAACAGTAGCGAGACACAGGGTGGAGCACTTCATCCCCACAATGGGCCCCCCTGTCTTCGCTAAAGCTCGGCGCTTAGACGCGACCAAGCTCGCCATAGCATGCGACGAGTTCGCCAGCCTGGAAAAGCTGGGCATTATTCGGCGCTCGAAAAGCCCATGGGCTTCGCCACTGCATATGGTCCCGAAAGCCGACGGCTCCTGGAGACCTTGCGGCGATTATCGCAGATTAAACAATGCTACAGCGCATGACCGCTACCCAATCCCTCACATCCAGGATTTTTCACTACATCTGGCGGGTGCGCATATTTTTTCTAAAATAGACCTGGTCCGCCGCTACCACCAAGTCCCAGTCCGACCTGAGGACGTCCCTAAAACGGCCGTAATAACCCCTTTTGGTCTTTTTGAGTTTCTGCGCATGCCTTTTGACCTTAAAGGCGTGGCACAAACGTTTCAGCGTATGATGGACGCTGTGTTACGTGATCTTCCTTTCGTGTTTGTCTACCTCGACGATATTTTAGTCGCCAGCACGTCTGAGGAGGAACACGAAAATCACCTCACTACAGTTTTTCAGAGGTTGGAAGAACATGAGTTAATAATTAATCCAGCCAAGTGCCGATTCGGCGTGGCGCAGATTGATTTTTTGGGACACCGCGTTTCCCCAGAAGGGGCAGTCCCATTGCCTGATAAGGTGCGCGCAGTGACAAATTTTCCCCGACCACAAACGGTCAGATCGCTGCAAGAATTTTTGGGAATGGTAAATTTTTACAACCGTTTCCTCCCTCGCGCAGCTCAGCTCATGCAGCCATTATATGCCGCGCTTAGAAAGAAAAAGCCCTCCAATGCGGTCGCGTGGTCCCCGGAGCGGGAACGCGCGTTCGCGGAAGTAAAAAGAGCCCTGGCTGACGCCGCACTTTTGGCCCACCCCGACCCCTCGGCCCGCATAGCGCTTACCACAGACGCATCAAATTTAGCCATAGGGGCGGTCGTGGAGCAGCACGTTGACAGGGTTTGGCAACCGCTAGCATTTTTTAGCAAATCCTTAAACGAAACCGAGCGCAAATACAGCACGTTTGACAGAGAGCTGTTAGCGCTTCATTTGGCCATCCGCCATTTCCAGTTCTGGCTGGAAGGTCGGCGTTTCACGGCTTTTGTCGACCATAAGCCGCTCACTTTTGCGATGTCTAAAATCTCAGAACCTTGGTCGGGCCGGCAACAAAGGCAGCTGGCTGCAATTTCGGAATTTACCACGGACATTCGGCACGTAGCGGGCAAACTCAACGTGGTGGCAGATTGCCTCTCCCGCGCCGTGACATCGTCAGGGCACGTGGAGGCAGATCATACTACCACAGCCGCAGGGCGCGAGACCAACACGGAAGCGTACGCGGCCCCAGTTCACGTAGGGATAGATTACGCAGCCATGGCAGCAGAACAGGGTAGTGACGTGGACGTGCGCGCACTCCAGTCTGGACCAACAGGGTTAAGGCTGGAGAGCAGGGGTTTGCGTGACGGTGTGCCCCCCTTAATCTGCGATGTGTCAACTGGGCGACCTCGCCCGGTAGTCCCGGCCGCGTGGCACCGCCGCGTTTTTGATTCGGTTCACTCCCTGGCGCACCCGGGAGTGCGCGCTTCGGTAAAAATGGTGGCGGAAAAGTTTGTTTGGCCGGGCCTGTGCAAGCACGTAAAGGAGTGGGCAAGAACATGCATGTCTTGCCAACGTGCCAAAATTCACAAGCACACGAAAGCTCCTTTAGAACCGTTCCGAATCCCGGCCAGAAGGTTTGACCATGTGCATGTCGACCTCGTGGGCCCCCTACCATCGTCGCAGGGGTTCACACATCTTTTAACAATGGTGGACCAAACCACACGTTGGCCAGAAGCGGTCCCGCTGACGTCAACTACGGCCGCAGAGGTGGCTCGCGTTTTTTTTAACGACCTGGGTAGCGCGTTTCGGAGTCCCGTCGGACATCACGTCCGATAGGGGGCCTCAGTTTGTCTCAGAGCTCTGGTCTGCGATGGCCAGCAGCTTAGGGGCGACAATCCATCGCACTACCGCGTATCACCCACAGGCTAATGGTTTATGCGAGCGTTTTCATAGGTCTTTGAAGGCTGCCCTCAGAGCGTCACTAACGGATGCAGATTGGGTTAACAAACTACGGTGGGTTTTATTGGGGTTGCGTTCTGCGCCCAAGGAGGATCTAGACGCCTCCCCAGCAGAATTAGTTTTTGCTCAACCTCTCAGGCTTCCCGGTGAATTCTTACCAGATCATCCCGAGCCGGGGCGCCTCCCAGCTCTGAGGCCACTAAGCAGCACGGGAGCGGACATGCTCCCGGGCCCAGTTCATCACACCTTTCCGTGGGTTTTTGTTCCTCAGGCTTTAAAAAATGCCAAGTTCATTTTTGTTAGGCACGAGGCTTTAAAGCCAACCCTCCGCCCACCATATGATGGTCCATATAGAGTGCTGGAACGTGGAGATAAGCATTTTGTGCTGGATTTGGGGGACAGAAAAGAGACAGTCAGCATTGACAGACTCAAGCCTGCCTTCATGTTGAGTGACGAGCCTGTGCGGGTGGTGAGAGCACCTCGACGTGGTAGACCCCCCAAGGGACACATCCCAGCCCCCCCGCAGGGATCAAATAACCACTCTTTTCCTCAAGCTGCAGATTCCTTACAAGACAGTGCCGCTGGGACACCGAAGCAGACGTACAGCAGATTTGGAAGACGGATGAAACCCAGACGACACACAGACTGATGTGAATGTGATAATGTGCTTTAAGATATGCTGTCGGGGTTATCAGGGCAGTTTTAAGGCGGACATGGGGCATAGACTGTATTGTTACTGTTATCACTGTGTTTTTAACGTGATCAACTTGTGTAGTTATGCCAGTGATGTCACCATATTCTGTGAACCTACATATATTGTCCTTTTCTTAGACGTTTGGGGGGGGAGGTGCTGTGGTTCATATATCCATATCTGCATATGTATAGACACAGGGAGATGTTTTGTGATTGCATGTGTGGAATGACCTCACGTCTCAGAAGAGGACAATAGGTCTGGACCGCCTGCGGAGAACAACGAGGAGATGGAGGCGCGGCGGTGAAGACCTGAAAAGACTTCCTGACCCCCTGGGGTCAGGCGAAGGAACGGGAGGACATCGGAAGAAGACATTGGGTGATTAGAAGGATATGACAAGGATGTGTGATGTTGGCTTTTGTTGTGTGAGGTATAAGTATGGGGGTTTGACTGCGATCAGCCTCTTTCTGCCTTCTGCTTCGGGTGAGACATGTTGGGGATGTGAAGCCGACATTAAAGCTGAATTATAAAACCACTCAGCGTCTTCATTTCACGCTCCCCATATATATATGTATATATATATATATAGTCACAATCAAGATGAATCCCCCTTATAAAGAAGTTCATCTAGTTGAATAAATACACACTCAGACACCAGCTGGAACTAAATGCATTTTATTGGAAAGCTAACTCAGTAATGAACAATACAATAAAAAGAATTACCATCATCTTCATTAAAATTGTAATTAGAACATCATTACAACATTAACTGAAAATAAATGATCAAAAAATAATGGCAGCCTAATAGTAAAAAAAACAGTTTGCACCACCTTGGCACAGTCATAATAAACTGGCCCTCAAACTAAAGAAAGAAACTAAAGAATCTGTGGGAAAAACGCTTAATCGTTTCATTTTGTTATTATGTGGACTTGTATAGATTTCAGAATTAACTTCTCCCCTGCTGCCATATTGTAAAAAGCAAAAAACAAAATATTTAATTTAAGAAGGCAACAGTATCACAGATTTGTCTGTAAATGTACTGCATTCCACTACACTTGATCACGACCAGGATATTCCGTATTTCATCTGACAGTCATCAAGCAGGTGTTTGGTTTAAGTCAAAATCAATACAACTAGATGCTTTCAAAAAGTCATTACCCTTTTTTTTCGCCCACAATCCTTAAATACAAAATCTGGAGTTTGAAGATCGTAAAACGTGGAGTTGGATCACTCTGAAGCCTCTTTTAAACACTATAACGTCTGGCGAATAAACATAATTTAAAGGCCATTTACAGGAGGAAGAAACAATTTTTACTTCTAAAAATGCTCCAGTCGCTCTGGCTGTGGTGTTATATTTTGTAGTTTATGGGACGACCGCGTCTCTCCTTAGATGCGCGTTCTCGCACACAGTCGCGCGCATTCCCTAGCAGGCCAGTAGTTCTCGGCGTGACAGGCGTGCTGACTGGAGTCCGTTACTCCCGGTGTAACGATTTACCTGTTCTTGTTTAACGGTATTTATCTGTCCCCGTTTAACGGTGTGAACCCAGTCCGGACCAGCATGTCCCTTTTCCTGCTCCTGGTTCTGCTCCTGTCCGGTTCCGGTCCGGTTCTGTCCGCCTCTCCCCTGCTGGTCTTCCTCATCGACGGTTTCCGGTATGACTACACCGAGAAAAGTGACTCTTTACCGGGATTCACCGAGCTGCTGAGGACCGGAGTCACTGTGGACTATCTAACCCCAGACTTCCCCAGTTTGTCTTATCCCAACTACTACACACTCATGACAGGTTAGTTATACTGGTTATTCTGGTTTATTCTACCATAACTACTATACACTCATGACAGGTTAGTTATACTGGTTAAACTGGTTATAGTGGTTTATTCTACCATAACTACTATACACTCATGATAGTTTAGTTATACTGTGGAGAGTGTAAATAACAAGACTGATTTATGCAGCAGACCATTTTATTCACTCTCACATCAGTCACACACAGAAAAGCATGTCTCAATACACCATGGGTTCTCCTTTTATACCAACCGCCCATCTCACATCAGCATGACATCTCAATACATTCATCCCTTCTCCCCCCAACTCCTTCTTCCTGCTACCCCACCATAATCCCCATAGCTATTGTCCTTCTCTGTTTGCCCTCTGCATCCAGTCTGAGATGATTAACCCAGTCTCTACACCGCCCCCCCCCCCCAAATCTCAGTCCGAGTTTCAGTCCTCATGTCCTTTTGGCTTCAGTCTCCTCCCATATCTGCTGTAACGGGGGTTTACCGCCCCCGCGGCGCTGCTGTGCCGGCAGGGGGCTCCTGGGGGTGTGTCTGTCTGCGGGTGGGCCATGGCAAGGGGGGTGAAACCTTCGACTTGCCCGTGTGGCTGCTCTGATGAATTGTTTACCTGGGGAGTTCTCAGTGGGGGTCTTCCGCGCCGAGGGGCCTGAGCCAACAGCACTTGCTTGTCCACCACCACAAAGGCGGGCTTAAATCTGTCTATGCATATTTTCTCCCGACGACCCCCCAAGTCTAACAAAAAATGTTTGTCCCCTGTTTCCAGCACTTTGAATGGGCCATCGTATGGTGGGCGCAATGGAGGGCGGTGGGCATCGTGCCTAACAAACACGAACGCCGCGTTCTTCAAAGTTTTTGGCACAAAAGCGCGTGGAAAACAGGGGTGGGCCAGGACCGGCAGTGTGCCTGTGTCTGCACTATGCTGCAAACGCTGAGACGGGCAGTTGTCCGGCGCGGGATTATCTGGCAAAAATTCCCCGGGCAGCCGCAGTGGCTGAGAAAAAACAAGCTCCGCCAGGGAAGCCTCCAAATCCTCTTTTGGTGCGGAACGCAACCCCAATAAAACCCACGGCAACCGGTCTACCCAATTTGCATCCATCAGCAAAGCCCTGAGCGCTGCTTTCAGTGACCTATGAAAACGCTCGCATAACCCATTGGCCTGTGGGTTGTACGCAGTTGTGCGATGAATTGCAACACCCAGGCTACGGGCCATTGCGTACCAGAGGTCTGAAACAAACTGAGGGCCCCTATCGGACGTGATGTCCGACGGGATTCCAAAACGTGCCACCCATGTCGTCAAAAAAGCGCGCGCTACGTCCGCAGACGTGGTTGCCACCAGCGGGACTGCTTCTGGCCAGCGTGTGGTGCGGTCCACCACTGTCAGAGGGTGCGTGCACCCCTGCGCTGGCGGGAGGGGGCCCACGAGGTCCACGTGAACATGGTCAAACCTCTTAGCCGGGATACGAAACGGCTCCAAAGGAGCCTTCGTGTGTCTGTGTACTTTGGCTCATTGGCACGCTACACAGGCTGCAGCCCACTCTTTCACTTGTTTGCGCAGGCCTGGCCACACGAACTTCGCTGCCACCATTTTGACTGACGCGCGCACTCCTGGGTGCACCAGAGCGTGAACTGACTCAAACACGCGGCGGCGCCAAGCGACTGGGACCACCGGGAGTGGGCGTCCCGTGGAGACTTCGCAGATTAGGGGGGGCTTGCCGTCTTGCAGTACTCTGCTCTCCAGCCTTAACCCTGTTGGTCCAGACTGGAGCACGCACACGTCCGTATCGCCAATCTGCTCTCCGGCCATGGCCGTATAATCTATCCCCACGCAGACCGGGGCCACTACTGTGCGCGAGAGGCAGTCTGCTACCACATTCAGTTTACCCGACACTTGCTGAATATCGGTCGTAAACTCCGAGATCACGGCTAGCTGTCTCTGCTGCTGGCCCGACCATGGTTCTGAAACCTTGGCCATCGTGAACGTTAGCGGCTTGTGGTCCACGAACGTGGTGAAGCTGCGCCCTTCCAGCCAGAACTGGAAGTGGCATATGGCCAGGTGGAGAGCCAGCAACTCTCTGTCGAACGCGCTGTATTTACGCTCACTGTCGCTCAAAGCCCTGCTGAAAAAAGCGAGCGGCTGCCAGGAACTGGCGTTACGTTGCTCCACGATGGTCCCTATGGCCACGTCCAAGGCATCGGTAGTGAGCGCTATCCGGGCCGCCGGGTCCAGGTGCGCCAACAGTGTGGCGTTTGCCAGGGCTGTTTTAACCTCAGAGAACGCCTGCTCTCGCTCTGGAGTCCATTCGACTCTGTCCGCGGGTTTCCGTTTCTTGAGCGCGGTGTATAATGACTGCATGAGTTGAGCTGCGTGGGGGAGGAACCGGTTATAAAAGTTAACCATCCCCAAAAATTCTTGCAGCGCCCTGACCGTCTGAGGCCGGGGAAAATTCGCCACGGCGCGCACTTTGTCGGGCAAGGGTATCGCTCAAGGGTATCGCTCCCTCCGGTGAGATGCAGTGCCCCAAAAAATCAATCTCCGTCACGCCGAACTGGCATTTCGCCAGGTTGATTATTAACCCGTGCTCCTCCAACCTGCGGAAAACCATGCTGAGGTGGGTTGCGTGTTTGTCCTCGGACGCACTGGCCACCAGGATATCATCCAGGTAGACGAACACAAATGGGAGATCGCGCAACACCGCATCCATCATGCGTTGGAATGTCTGTGCCGCTCCTTTTAATCCAAAGGGCATGCGTAAAAACTCAAACAAGCCAAACGGAGTTATTACCGCTGTTTTGGGTATGTCCTCCATGCGCACTGGGACCTGGTGGTAACCGCGGTCCAGGTCTATTTTAGAAAAAATGCGTGTTCCGGCGAGGTGAACAGAAAAATCCTGAATATGGGGAATCGGGTAGCGGTCATGCGCTGTGGCATTATTCAATCTGCGGAAATCTCTGCACGGTCGCCACGATCCCTCGGCCTTAGGGACCATGTGTAGCGGGGATGCCCATGGGCTGTTCGATTGCCTGATGATGCCCAACCTTTCCAGGTTGGCAAACTCCTTGCGCGCTATGGCCAGTTTAGCTGCGTCCAAGCGCCGAGGTCGTGCGAAAACGGGCGGCCCGGTGGTGGTGATAAAGTGTTCCACCCCGTGTTTAGCGATGGCCGCCGAAAACGTCGGGACCGTGAGTGCTGGGAACTGAGTGAGCAGTGTGTGGAACTTACCGCCTGGAGCTGTGACGTTGGCTTGTGTTATTGGCCCAGCCCCTCAAGCTGTACAGGGGAGAGAATCAAAATACAGTGCATTAACCAGGCGCCTGTTAGCAACATCGACTAGTAACCCATGTGCACACAGAAAATCAGCTCCCAGGATTGGGAAACTCAGTGCCGCTATGACAAAAGTCCACTCGTACATACGGCCGTGTAGGGATAAAGTCAGTGTTCTCTCACCAAAAGTCTTAATGCCCGAGCCGCTTACTGCTACCAGCCCGGGGCCACTAGGTCTTGCTAGCTGGTCGGCGTAGGACGGCAGGATGATGCTCCTCTGGGCTCCGGTGTCTACGAGGAACCGTCTCCCCAAGCGCGAGTCCGTCACGTAGAGCAGCTTGTTCTCTTCACCGGCGGTCGCAGCTGCTACTGACTGCCGGCCTTGGCGTTTCCCGAGCGCTTGAATTGGCACAGTGGCGCACATCTGCGTGCGTTCTCTCCAAAGCGGCCGTGGTAGAAGCAGAGCGTGTCTCTCTGGTGCTTCCTGGCCTCCGCTGCCGCTACCGTAGGCGGCTCCTCGCCTCCGCTGGTCGTCTCGCTGGGTTTCGACGCCGCCGCGTTCACTGTGAGGGCTCTGGTGGTGAGGATGATCCGATCTGCCTCCTGGGCTAGCGCACGGTAGTCATGCGTGGCCAGCAACGGTGAATTGGCAAGAACCGCTCTTGCCTCTGTTGGGAGGTTCTGGAGGAAAAGGTGGGCAAACAGAAAATGCCTGTCATCTGTGCCCATTAACGCCAACATCTTCTCCATCAGTTCGACCGCCGAACCATCTCCTAACTCGGAGCGCCTCAGGAGCCTCTCTGCTCTCTCACAGTACGAGAGCGTGTAGCGCCGGGTCAGTGCGGCCTTGAGAGCCCCGTATTTGTCGTGGGCTGGAGGCTGTTGGAACAGGCTCGCTACTTGCTGAGACGTGCGAGCGTCCAGCGCTGCGACCACATAGTAATATTTGGTGTCGTCTGCAGTTATTCCCCGGAGGACGAACTGAGCCTCGGTGTGGTGGAACCAAGACCACGGGTCGTGCAGCCAAAAGTCCGGTAGTTTGACCGAAACAGCACACGCGTTGCTGGGGGTTCCCGTCCGGGCCATCTCTGGGATGCTTGCCGCATCGCTGGGGTTTCCCGTCCGGGCCGACTCCGGGGTTCTTGCCTCGTGTTCCATAATTCGTCAAGGGGTCACCAGTGTGGAGAGTGTAAATAACGAGACTGATTTATGCAGCAGACCATTTTACTCACTCTCACATCAGTCACACACAGAAAAGCATGCTTCAATACACCATGGGTTCTCCTTTTATACCAACCGCCCATCTCACATCTGCATGACATCTCAGTACATTCATCCCTTCTCCCCCCAACTCCTTCTTCCTGCTACCCCACCATAATCTCCATAGCTATTGTCCTTCTCTGTTTACCCTCTGCATCCAGTCTGAGATAATTAACCCAGTCTCTACAATACTGGTTAAACTGGTTATAGTGGTTTATTCTACCATAACTACTGTGACGTTGTGAGGGTTCACACAAGAAAGGAGAGATGACTGTGGCGAACAGGTTTTATTTATACAGACCCCCTCAACACAGACAGGAGGGGAGGTCATTCACACAGACCCCCGTCTCACTTAGGGTGACACAAACACATGATCGATCACTACTCTAACTGGTCTTATAGCACTGCTATGACACTTAGAACACACGAATAATAACACTCTTTGAATCCTCCTCAGCCCAAGCATGCCAGGAGAATCCCCGCCCCCTTAACACAGCCCCGATGTTACACTGTCCCCCCCTGGACTGGTTTCTGTCCCCAGAATAATAAAGTCCAGCTCAAAAGTCCAACATGGATCCGTCCAGGTGTCGGGGCGGCCGCCATTGTCGGCGACCAGTTCGTACAGGCCCGCTAGTATCCATTAGTGTCTCAGCCGGAGTATCTGGTCGGGATGAAGGCCCCGGCTCGACCACCCGCGGGGCAGATGGCTGGTATGGGGTGAGACAGTCACGGTGGAGTACCACGACCTGGTCTCTTTTCTGCAACCTCACCCTGTACACTACATCCGATAGTTGCTGTAGGACCTCGCACGGTCCCGACCAATGGCTCGCCAGTTTTGGTGACAGTCCCCTTTTTCACTCCGGGCAGAAAACCCAGACTCGATCTTCTGGTGCAAAGTCCCTCCCCTGGCAGCGGGAGTCATATGCCTGCTTCTGCCAGCTCCCTGCTGCTGCCAGGGCCTCCCAAACCAGTTCTTGCACCGTGTGGAGACGTTTCTTCAAGCAAAACAAATAATCCAACCCGGTTTGCCCTCCACCTCCGGCTCCGGGGGGGGGGGGACACCAAATCCACCGGTGTGCGCAGCTCGCGTCCAAACATCAGCGCTGCAGGAGTGCACCAGGTGGATTCCTGTGCTGCCGCCCGGTACGCCCACAGAACAAAGGGCAAATGCAGGTCCCAGTCTTGCTGTTGCTGGTCCACTAGGACAGCGAGCTGGGTGGTAAGGGTCCGGTTGAACTGTTCGACCAGGCCGTCGCTCTGTGGATGCAGCGGGGTGGTCTGGGTCTTCCAGATGCCCAGCCGCCTGCAGACCTCCCCAAAGACCTCTGCCTCAAAGTTCCGACCCTGATCGCTGTGCAGCTCCTCTGGTGTGCCAACCCGACAAAACATCTCGTCCACCAGTTTTGATGCTGTGGTGGTGGCGCTCTGATCAGGGACTGTGTACGCCTCTGGCCATTTGGTGAAGTAATCCATTGCAACCAGCACGTAGCGGTTCCCCCGGCCCGTGGTCGGGAAAGGGCCCAGAATGTCCACTCCTACCCGCTCCATCGGTGCTCCCACCTGGTACTGCTGCAAGGGGGCGTGGGATTGCTGAGTTGGCCCTTTCTGAGCCGTGCAGGTGTCGCAGCGATGGACATGGAGCTCTACATCCTGGCGACATCCGGGCCAGTAGAACCGGGCTCGAAAACGCTGCAGAGTCTTCATCACCCCGAAGTGGCCCGCCCCCACCACCCCGTGGACCAGCTGGAGTACGTTGGGCCGGAGCTGCCGGGGAACCAGCAGCTGCCAGACGTGACGCTGCCCAGCTGGAGTCTACCACTGCCGATACACAACACCCTCGTGACAGCGGAGATTGGCCCACTGGGAGTGTAGGGCCTTGGTCTCTGGGTCCAGCGCAGACACAACCTCCCAGGCGGGCCACCGGCCTGCGTCCAGTCACTGCCGAACCCGGGAAATGACCGGATCTCTGTCCTGCTCGCTCTGCAGCTGCTGCGTGCCGAGGGCCTCTGTGATGTCATCGCTGGGTAGAGCTGACTGATTATCCGAGGAGGAGCTGTGTGCCGCTGTGTTATTCCTGCTCACAGCGGTCCGGAGAGCAGCAGCCCGTGGGACGACTTGGTCTCGATCCTCTGCCCACTGGCAGTACCGACAGTCTGCAGCACAGGGACGCCGAGACAGCGCGTCAGCATTGGCATGGAGGCGGCCTGTCCGATGCACAATCAGAAAAACATAATCCTGCAGTGCCTCCAGCCATCTCGCCACCCGTCCATCTGGCTCTTTAAAGTTCAGCAACCAGGTCAGGGAAGCATGAGCCATCCTGAGCTGGAACCTCCCCCCGTACACATATGGGCAAAAATGGCGAAGCTCCTGCATGACAGCTAACAGTTCTCTGCAAGTAACGCAATAATTCCTTTCAGCTCTGCTGAGAGTGCGGCTGAAAAAGCAACTGCCTGCTCTCCGTGTTCTCCCTCCTGGGATAACACCACCCCGATGCCCTGGTTGCTGGCGTCCGTGTCCACGATGAAAGGGCGGTTCGGGTTGGGATACTGCAGGATGGGGGCTCCGATGAGCGCTGAGTGAAGCTGGGAAAAAGCAGCAGCAGAGCTCTCACTCCACTGAAACGCACGGCCCTTCTGTGTCAGCTGATGCAGCGGGCTGGCGATGGTGGCGAAGCCTTTCACAAATCTCCTATAATAGGAGGCCAGTCCGAGAAAACTCCGTAGCTCTCCCACATCCCGTGGCACTGGCCAGTTTTTCACCACTGCCACTTTCTCTGGATCGGTGGCGACTCCCGCTGTGCTGACGACGTGGCCCAGGAAGGTGGTCTCCCGCCTGAATAAGTGGCATTTCCGCGGGTGTAGCTGCAGCCCGGCCTGTCGGATGGCGTCCAGTACCTCCCGGAGGTTGGACAGGGCGCCATCAAAGTCAGCTGCGTGAACCAGCAGGTCATCCAGGTAAACAATGCAGCGGCTCCGGGACACATGAGCCAACACTCGCTCCATCAGACGTTCAGAGGTGGCCGGGTCGTTGCAAAGTCCAAACGGCATCACCTTGAACTGATACAGTGTCTGCCCGATGGAGAAGGCTGTTTTCTGGCGGGCCTCAGGTGACAGCTCTACCTGCCAATAGCCACTGCAGAGGTCCAGCGAGGTGAACCAGCTGGAGCCGGTGATGTAATCCAGTACATCATTGATGCGGGGCAGGGGGTAGGAATCCTTGCGGGTGACGTCATTCAGGCACTGGTAATCCACACAGAACTGACACGAACCATCCTTCTTCCTAACCAGCACCACCAGCGCCACCCAGGGGCTGCTGGAGGGCTCAATAACATCTGCCTCCGGCATTTCTCATATTTTTTGTTCTGCCGCCGCCCACCTTGAAAAAGGCAGATGGCGGGGGCTGTGCCAGATCGGCCTGGTCTCACCGGTGTCGATACCATGCTGCACCAAGCTGGTTCGGGTGCACTCCTCATCCTTGGCAGCAAAGACGTCAATGTAGCAGTCCAACAACTCCCGCAGCTGGCATCTCTGTGCCGATTCCAGTCCGCTGCAGCTCTGCTGGAACAATTCCTCGACTGCCTGCTGCGTTTCTGCTGACACATTGACCCGCTCCACTGTGGCCCTCCCCCCTGCTGTCTCTATCGGTGATCGCGCTTCCTCTGCTCATGCTGGTGGCATCATTGTGTTCAGTTCTTGCGGTGACCCGTCCGGTTCGGTCCGTCCTGGTGGCCCCTCGATCATGCAGGCCCCTCTGGGTTCCTCCTCTGGGCCCCACTGCAGAGCATGATGGTCCAAACCCCCAGCAGGAGGGACGATCTGGCGGTGTCAGTCTTTGTGCTCCATGCGCGAGCAGATCAAGTTCAATAATGCAGGGGTCTTGGATGTCAGCCAACCAGAACGGGTGGTTTGTGTTCTGGCCGGCCACCCCCACCACAAGAACTCGCTGCCCTCCCAGTCTGGCGCACTCACCGGTGGCCGTGGTGACGCAGCGCCCGGTGGGTTCCCACCCCTGCGGTTCTGCCTTGTCCGTACCTGGCAGCACTCTGGGTCGGACCAGGAAGATGGTAGAACCGGTGTCGATCAGGGCCCGGATCGGCGTGTTGTCCAACCTGCACTTTAGGTACATCCCTGGTGAGTGTCCAGTTGGGCTCACATGTGGCGACAGCTCATCGGGTAAAATGTCTGTGGGAGGCGGCAGGTCCCCGTCTATGTCACCTCGCTCTAGTTTAACGTCGGCGAGGGGCCGGTTTGTCGCGGGGGTGGGTGCTGGGCAGTACCGCACGATGTGTCCTGGCTCCCCGCAGCAGAAGCACCCTTCCTCGCGCCACCATGGCTGTCTTCTCCATGGCCGTGCCGCTGTGGTCCGGCACAGTTCCTCCTCCTCCTCCTCGCTCTCAGCCGTGGCCTGGAAGGCTCCCTGCCTCGGTGCCGATGCATCAGCTGCACAATCCAATAGCGGTTCCACCTGCCCCGCTTCTGCCACAGCCGTCTCCCAGCTGCTCGCGGCATGAATCCGGATGTGGCTCTGGAGCTGGGCCGGGCGGATCCCCCTGATGAAGTTCTGGAGGGTGAGCTTCTCCACTGCCCCCGGCTCGAAATCCGGGTAGCCACACCGCGTCAGCGTATGTCCACTGCGTAGGCTCCCAGGCTCTCTTGGCTGCCTCGCTGGCGGTTAGCCAGCTGTTCCTGGGCGTGCTCAGCATTGGCCGCCCTCCCAAACTGCCTCCGGAGTGCTCCTTGTAGCGCTGGCCAGCTGTGACATTCTTTGGGCCGGAGATTGGACAGCGTGCGGAGAGCCCTTCCCTCCAGGGCCAGTGCGACCTGCACGGCGGTCTCTTCGGGTGGCCAGCCATTCAACACAGCAGCCAGCTCGACCTGGACGAGATAGTCATCCAGTAATTTTTCACCGTTAAAGCAGGGAAGTTTGGCCTGCTGGCAGATGGGTGGGACGGTCGCCTCTTGGTCGATCGCCGACCCTGGTCGCAGTGGAATCGCCGGCCCGTCCTACCTTGAAAAGGGCGGGAAGCGGGGCTGATCTGCTCTGCTTAGCCCGCCCTGCCTTGAGAATGGCAGAAGGCAGGGTTTGCTGGTCCCGTTGAGTCTGCTGCTCCATTCATCCCGGCGAGCAACTCTGGGGGTCGGTGTACCAGCTGTGTTGTCCATTCCCAGCTGAGCGATGAACCGCTCCAGCTGCTGAATCTCTGCTCTGATTCTGGCTTCCATCTGCTCCATATCTCACTTCTGACAGCAGTGTGACGTTGTGAGGGTTCACACAAGAAAGGAGAGAGGACTGTGGCGAACAGGCTTTATTTATACACACCCCCTCAACACAGACAGGGGGGAGGTCATTCACACAGACCCCCATCTCACTTATGGTGACACAAACACATGATCAATCACTGCTCTAACTGGTCTTATAACACTGCTGTGTCATTATAATGCAGTTACAATGACACAGCAATAACACTTAGAACACACGAATAATAACACTCTTTGAATCCTCCGCGGCCCAAGCATGCCGGGAGAATCCTCGCCCCTTTAACACAGCCCTGACGTTACACTACTATATACTCATGACAGATTACTTATACTGGTTAAACTGGTTATACTGGTTTATTCTATCATAACTACTATATACTCATGACAGATTAGTTATACTGGTTAAACTGGTTATAGTGGCTTATGTTATGTGTGAGATTTGACTCTCAGGGATTGCCGTAATCTGTCTGAGGGGGTTATGGTAATGATGCCAGGCGGGCTACAGCTGGAGTGTATATTGTGTTGTTCTCGATAATAAAGTCACTTCAGTGTTCAGTTGAGAGTGGCTCCAGTCTCATGTTATTTGGACATAATATTTGGCGACAAAGATAAACCATGGGAGCGTGTATCAGACAACCACCTCCATTTTTACAGTCTCTGGGCACACCAGCTATACCATGGGTCCGCTGGAGGGAGACGTTCAACGTGTATGTGGCTGTGGCAGGCCTGAGCGCCGTTGATGAAGAGAGACGGAGGGGCCTAATGGTCCACTACCTCAGTGATGAAGGCCAGCAGATATTTTTTGGGCTGTGTGGCAATGGCTTACTGAAAGATGGTTTGGAATTAGTGGACTGTGTTTTCGGAGACCATTCCACCGTCACGGCGCAGAGATATGAGTTTTTTGACTGCCAATAGCAAGCAGGTGAGTCCACTCAGTCCTTTATTACGGAGCTCCGTAGCCTAGCAAGAGAATTCGCCTTTGGGCCTATCGAGAAGGAGCTGGTCCGGGATCAGCTAGCCCACAGTACTAACAACGTGTGGCTGAAGAGCAAGCTAAAGCTAACTAAAGATACCCTCTCACTGGAAAAGGTGTTAGAGCTGGTCAGGCAGATTGAGTCCACAGTTCAGCTGAGTGCCGGTGTTGGCTAAAGGGAGTGTAGCCATCTAAGCTTTCCCGCCAAGCACAGCCGTTAGCAAGGTAGCTAATTCTCCGTGGTGGATTTCCAGGAGGCGGCGGACTGTGGTGCAGGACAGGGCCTGCACTATCACTGCTGAGTCATCGGCAGCGAAGTCCAGAGACACGACATGGGTGTGTGTGGCACGCGTGAAAAAGGGACCATTGAAATGGTATATGCTAAAACTCGATGGCGTCGACGTGCCGCTTATGGTGGACTCAAGGGCCGGTAGGTCCATACTGAGTGTGGCTACTTTGAAGAGACTTTTCCCACTTAAAACCATCAATTCTGGAACAGTGAAAATGTTTGGATACGGCCACAACAAAATTGAAATGGTGGGCACGGTCGATTTTTCTTTGAAATGTGGGTTGAAGACGGTTCCCGCATTCATTTTCCAAATTTCACACCAGGGAGAGGACTTGCTAGGGGTAGATCTACTGGCTGAACTGGGATTCTCCATCAAGGACCCAGAGGGCTCGGCGGTACTGACAGTGTACCCCGAATGGCATGTCCGCTGGCCAGCGCTGTTCAGAGGCCTGGGATGCGTCAGCGCGTTCCACCACCGCCTGCTCATAGATCCAAGTGTAACGCCGAAAATTCAACCGCTACTGCGGCTTCCCCTTGCCCTGTGGAATGATGTCATGGTGGAGCTGAACAAACTGCTGGAAGTAGCCATCGTCGAGAGAGTGGATGCTTCACCCTGGATATCAAATATTGTGGTAGCCAAGAAAAAATCAGGTGGCATCCGACCGTGTATTGATCTTAGGATGGTGAATAAACCTATTGTCCCGGACAAGTACCCGCTCCCCACGATGGAGGAACTTACCGCAACATTCAGCAGTTCAAAGGTATTCACAAAGGTGGGTCTTCGCCAGGGTTACCTGCAGGTGCCCGTCCACCCAGCCAGCAGGAACGTGACAGCGTTTGTGACCCACATGGGTGTGTTCAGGTACACCCATTTGCCTTTTGGTCTGAGCTCAGCACCCAGCTGTTTTCAGAAAATAATGTCCACGATTCTGGCTGGCCCCAAGGGTGTGGTGGCATACCTAGATAACATCGTGGTACATGGTACATCACGGGAGGAACACAATGATCGGTTGGGATGGGTGCTGATGGTACTGCAGGAACATGGAGTCACCCTAAACAGGGAAAAGTGCATCTTCGCGGTGGACTCCATCAAGTTTGTGGGGTTCCAGTTGACGGCGGGGGAAGAGGGCTGAGGCCCCTGCATTCAAACATGGAGGCAGTTTTGCGCCTCCCAGAACCATCTATACCTGCACAGATTTCCTCGTTTCTGGGTATGGTGAACTTTTATGGGCATTTTATTCCCCGCTACTCGGAAAGGATTGGACCCCTCTGGGCTCTGTTGAAACAGGATGTGCCATGTCAATGGACCCCACCCTGCTCAGCGGCGGTTGATAAGCTGAAGTTTTAACTCCCCTCCCCTCCAGTATTGGCCCATTTTGATCCAAAGTGGCCAACCATTGTGACCTGTGACACGTCTGGCTCAGTGATGGGGGTGGTTATGTCCCAGGTACAAGATGGTACGGAGCACCCGGTGGCGTTCGCATCAAGGTCTCTCTCAGCAGCTGAACAAAAGTACGCCATGGGTGAGAGGGACGTGCTCACCTGCGTCTGGGCGTGTAAGTGGTGGCATATCTACCTCTATGGGCGCCATTTCACTCTGCGGACGGACCACCGAGCACTGACAACATTACTGGAGACGTCGGGTTTAGGACACAGACTTTTGTGGATCCACAGGTGGACGGAGCAGCTGAGGGCCTTCAATTTTACCATCCAGTTCACTCCTGGTAAGGAGAACGTAGTGGCGGCTCTCCTGTCTCGTGCCACGGCCAACACGGTACAATCGGATGATGATGCTGATGACAATCCCATGGAGGCAGAGGCGGCCCTCCAGGATATAGTATCCCTCCAAGAACTTTGGGCGGAGTTGGAACGAGACCCCGTGCTGTCACAACTGTGTTCGGTGATTAGGGAGGGTTGGCCCACAAAGTTGCAGGGCGGGCTGGCACCCTTCCACTGGTTTAAAGAGGAACTGAGCTGTTGGAATGAGGTGTGTGTGGTGAGGGGACACTGCACGCTAATCCCAGTGTCTCTGAGATCACGTGTCCTAGCAATGCTCCACGAGGGTCACCTGGGTGTGGTCAGGGTAAAACAGCGCTGCAGGGATTCAGTTTGGTGGCCAGGTATCGATAAGGACATTGAAGCTATGGTGAAAAACTGTGTTCCGTGATTGGAGAGCGGGAAGACCGGCGGACCATCCCCTCCAGCCCTGCGGCCGTTGTCGTACCTGGAGGGCCCTTGGAAACACATTCAGTTGGGCATCTGCGGCGAACTACATAACAGCACCCCCAAACAGCCAGTTCCTGCTTGTGGTCTACGATTTGTTCTCAAAGTGGCCAGAGGTGTTACCCACTAATTCAGTCACGATGGATGTGGTTACGGGTTTCCTCTCATCACTGTTCACCAGGTGGGGGGCCCAAATATAATCACAACTGGCAATGGCCCACAGTTCACCTCTGGGGTGTTTGAAGAGTTCTTGAGCACTAGGAGCGTGGGACACATTAAAACCACGTTCTATCATCCCCAGGCCAATGGGGGCGTTGAACGTTTTAACAAGACCCTGAAAAACGGACTGAGAGCCCACTTGGCAGACGGTTTCGTATTTCCGGATGCCCTCCAGAGCACACTCCTCCATTACAGGGCAATTGCCCATGCTACAACAGGGTGCTCCTCGGCAGCTCTCACGCTGGGGCGTGAACTTTGGATGGACTGAGACCGCCCACAACTCCTCCTCCAAGGAGTATGGACTCTCCATGGGACCGGGTCGCTGTGCAACAGCGTAAGATGAAGCGACGATTTGACAGGAAGCACAGGGCAAGAGCCCACGGACTGAAGGTGTCGGATCAAGTTTGGATCAAACACCCTAACCGCACGCACAAGCTGCAGCTGTTCTGGATGGGGCCCTAGCGGATTACGAAGCGACGGAGCCAGGACACGTTCGAGCTTGCAGATGGGTCGCGGTGGCACTCCATTAGACTCAGGAAGTCGCCACCGGAACAGAGGACTGGAGCTACGGCGGGACAACCTGGTGTGAGGTGGGACTTGTTGGACTGGGGTGGTGAGAACTCACAGGTGCGGCCGATGGTGCCTGGTGTAGAGTCCCCGCCTAGGGAATGCCCGGCTAGAATTCGTCAGAGGCCCAGGTACCTGGAAGACTATGTATTGAAACAGTACTAGCTAATGCGTGTTGGGACTCAGCGGCAAAATAATCCGCTCCAACCCGGTGGGGCGTTCTGGTAGTCTACCCGGACGCACGTTTGATTGGCTGAGCTTGGCCTACTTAGTTAAAAAACAAAAGACAGACAACACTGTGTTTGTTTGTTTTTTCTGTTCGGGGGGGGGGGGGCTTTGACTTTGTGTGTGTGGGGGGTGGAATGTTATGAGTGAGATTTGACTCTCGGGACTTGCTGTAACCTGGCCGAGGGAGTTGGGTTAATGACGTCAGGCGGGCTACGGCTGGAGTGTATATTGTGTTGTTCTCGATAATAAAGTCAGTTCAGTGTTTAGTTGAGAGTGGCTCCAGTCTCATGTTATTCAGACATAACAGTTTATTCTACCATAACTATTATATATTCATGACAGAATAGTTATACTGGTTAAACTGGTTATAGTGGTTTATTCTACCATAACGACTATATACTCATGACAGATTAGTTATACTGGTTAAATTGGTTATACTGGTTTATTCTGTTATGTCTGTAAATAATTATTGGAGTCAGTCTTATGCCATGCAGCGTGTTGTGCTGTTCTTAGGACTCATTATTGTGTGACACAGGTGGTGGCTCCACCTTTCCGGTTCTGCCACCACCCAGAGTATAAGTTAAAAGTTATTTCCTATATCAATCAATCAATCAATCAATCAATCAATCAATCAATCAATCAATCAACCTTTATTGTCATGATGCTATGCATACAACTGTAGTGCAAGCAAGATGAAATTGCATTTCTCTAGGCATCCGTATTGTAAAAAGAACATAATTTCAAAACACATTCACCCCACCCCCACCCCCCACCCCGAAAGCCATTCACACATCCCTGAGACACATTTGGATTTTACAGTAATGTTAACTTATTACAGTTGCAGTTAAAATGATAATAACTGCCTATGTATATATAAAACAATTAAAATGGCTAAGTGAATCTAAGTAGCTAAGAGAAATAAATACTTCTGACTAAAACTATAATATACATATAATATACATAATGTCCATAAAGTGCAGTAATATGTGTAAAGGATTCCGGATCAACTGTTCAGCATCCTAACAGCTTGTGGAAGGAAGCTGTTGATCAGTCTGGTGGTTCTGCCTCTGATGCTCTGGAATCGTTTACCAGATGGCAGCAGTTCAAAGTGTTTGTGCAGAGGGTGAGAGTAGTCCTTAACAATGTTCAGTGCCCTGCTCCTACAACGGCTCTGAAAAAGTTCTTGAACAGAGGGGAGGGAAACTCCAATTACCTTCTCAGCTCCCTTAACTATCCTCTGCAGAGCTTTTTTGTCTGACATACTGCAACTGGAGTACCATGTTGCAATGCAGTACCTCAGAACACTCTCCACCACACCTCTGTAGAAGGTCCTGAGAATGCAGATGAGGAGAGAGGCCTGTTTGAGTTTCCTCAAGAAGTGCAATCTCTGCTGGGCCCGCTTCCTGATCCCCAAAGAATTCTTGCTCCAGGTCAGGTCCTGCGAGATCTGCACTCCGAGGAACTTGATGTTCTCCACTCTCTCCACCGAACGGCCGCTGATGCAGAGAGGGACGTGTTCAGGCTGTGACCGCCGGAAGTCGATAATCTTCTCCTTCGTTTTGTCCACGATGAGCACCAGATTGTTCTCCCTGCACCAGCCCTCCAGGTCTCTAACTTCTTCCCTGTACATTGATTCCTCATCCCTCTGAATAAGTCCCACCACTGTGGTGTCATCCGCAAACTTAATAATCTGGTTCCCCTCGTGTCTGGACACACGGTCATGTGTTAAAAGTGTAAACAACAGTGGACTGAGTACACAGCCTTGAGGGGATCCAGTGCTCAGCGTGATGGAGTTGGAGATGTTGTTTTCAACCCGGACAGACTGAGGTCTCTCGGTCAGGAAATCCAGGATCCAGAGACATGTGGCAGTGTTCAGACCGAGAAGGAATAATTTCTCCATCAGTCTCTGGGGAATAATGGTGTTAAATGCTGAACTGAAATCAATGTACAGGAGTCTGGCATAGGTGTCTTTCTGATCCAAGTGGGTAATGACAGAGTGCAGGGTGGTGACTATAGCGTCCTCTGTGGAGCAATTTGAACGATACGGGAACTGGAGCGGGTCATGTGATGCAGGGAGGCAGTCTGTGATGTGTGGTTTAACAAGCCGTTCAAAACACTTCATCACAATTGGTGTCAGTGCGACAGGACGATAGTCATTCAGACAGGACATAACCACTTTCTTTGCCACCGGTACTATGATAGAGGTCTTAAAGCATCTAGGGATGATGGCCTCACTCAGGGAAATGTTATATATGTCAGTCAGGACATCTGCCAACTCACTCGCGCAGATGTCCCAGGATGTTGTCCAGACCTGCAGCTTTACGTGGGTTGACCCTGATTAGGGTCCTCTGTGTGTCCGCTGCGTTGATGGTGATAGCTGGCCCCACAGATGGTGAAGATGGGCCAGCCCTCCCTCTGATTGTCGGGTTTGATTCTTCAAAATGTGCAAAGAAGTTATTGAGCCTGTCTGGAAGCATAGCGTCATCATCATCGACCCCCTGCCTAGACTTATAATCCGTCAATGCCCGTACTCCCTGCCATATCCATTTGGTGTTTAATGTCCCTGGATTTTCTCCGCGTAGACGTGTTTCGCCGTCTTAATTCCCTTTGCGAGCGCAGACCTGGCTGAGCGGAGGGCAATCCTGTCCTTCACTCTAAAGGCTGCATCTCTGGCTGTGAGCAGCGAGCACACCTCTGCAGTCATCCAGGGTTTATAGTTTGCCTCGTGCAGTGAAGGTCTTCAATATAGTGACATCCTCTGTGCACTTCGCGATGTAGCTGGTGACCGTTTCAGCATACTCCTCCACATCAATTCTGTCTCCCTGAGAGGCTGCTATTCTGAAAACCTCCCAGTCTGTATGCAGAAAACAGTCCTGAAGTGCCAAAGCTGCACCCTCTGGCCAAGTCCTGATTTGTTTCTCTACTGGCCTGCTGCGCTTCAGTAAGGGTTTGTAGGCAGGCACCAGCATCACGGATAGGTGGTCAGAATGGCCGAGGTGGGGGCGAGATATTGCCGTGTATGCATTTAGGAAAATGCATGTATAAACCAGAAGTATGAAAGAAAACAGGCATAAAGGTTAGTAAATGGTGAAAAAATGCAGATAACATACAACAATGACCTAACAACTTCAACAAAATTAGCTACAACAGACAAACAAACAACAACCTCAGCAAAAAAGAATTTTTTTTTTAACAAATTGTCATAATTCCCCATGCGCCATTACACAGCGCACGGAGGAAGAAGTGAAAAACCCAAATGCGAGACTAGAACGTGCCATTTATTAACATAAACTATAACAAAATAAGTTCAGTCGACCACAAACATACAGAGGGTTGTAATGATGAAATAACGGCCACCAGACATAAAGGGCGTCTGCTGGATGCTCTACAGCCCGGCGAAGGGAATGCCTAGTGCCGCAGAGCTGCTGTCGACACAGAGAGAAAGGCAAACATGAAACTTACGGGACTGGAGTGATCCAGGCTGTCCATGCAGTCTGTGTCACGGTGGCCCTCACGAGCCACCATAAGACGCCAGCAGTCACCAGTGAGTTGCAGTGATGTTTTATTAAGAAGTGCAGGAACAGAGAGTAACACACATGACAGTGCGGGTAGGACAATAACAGGGTAGCTTACAAACAGCGTCTGAGCTGGGGAATGCCCGATGCTTCAGACGATGAGACGGTAGGAACACAGACGGAGAATAACAAATGGTATCATAACAGACGGTATCTCAACAGACCGTATAATAACAGGAGATGTCATACAGAACGTACCTTAACCGAACGTATCCAAACAGGAAGTTTAACAGAAGTTTAACAGAGACTGCTGCATCGGGGTGCATTCAGCGCCTGCTTTTAACCCCGGTCACTAATGACCCCGAATGCAGCACAGCTGTTGACTCTGACAGCAGGGAGCTCCACCGGGCGCTGTCACAATAAGAGCCCGGGGAGCTAGAAGGAATCCTCTGCTGTCAAAGCCTGGAAACGATATAAGATCCGAGTGCAGACGGAACCAGCACTCGGGTTGTAACAGTCTGGAGGATGAGGAAGAAAAGCAAAGTCAGCTGTAACACCAAGAGATTAACCGAACTTAAAGTGACTGGCTGAATAACATGTCGTGTAGTGAGAACCCAAACGTGGAGAACTAGCTGCCACGTATGGAAGTGAATCCTCCGACAATCTCTTTCCACAAACGCAGCGAATAAATAATCCTGATGCTAACGAGGAAAGAAATTGCTGGTGTGAGGAAGTATGGGCTGAACATAATTGAACCTGGTGTGTGAGAAAGCATGTATGAGCGTGTGAATGGGAATGAATGGAGTGTGTGCGTGTGTGTATGTGTGTGAACAACCGTAAAGAAGCACAGCTGATGGCACTTGACAGGAGGAGGGGGCGTGCCCGAGCTGTCAGGGAGCAAAGGACCCAAACAGCTCCCTGACGCGCCTGACGAGAAATAGGGCAAGAAATAACAATAAGTCAGAACTGGGTTTGGAACAACCAAACCCAGATTCATGACACAAATGTTAACAAATTAAACTGAGATCGAATAAGAGACCTGCGCACAATTGCACTCTTTTTCTACCTGTAGCTAAGAAAACAAAATAGGCTCTAGAATAACCAGGGCGTTATAATTTCATCCATAAACAGCCATCTATATACAATCTATCCACAGAGACAATAGCTCGTTTACCTTCTTGGATGTTTTGTTTCCTAATGGGAAAAAGCTTCCTTCTCCTTTCCAAGATTTCCTGTGGAAATTGATAATTTAGACCATAATTGGTGTTTTTAAGCTGCCTGCCCTGCCTCTGTACCAAAATTTTTTGCTTGAAACGCTCAAATTTGGCAACAATAGGTCTGGGACGTTTATTCTGGGAATTTCTTTGCCCAATTCGGTGACTCGGTGGAAGGTAATTGATTTTGTGACTTTGGAGGATAGTTTCAGTTGTGTTGGCATACAGTAAATTCATTGACCAGATGTTCTGGAGTTTCATTATTTTTTTCAACGATTCCAGAAAAAATGGTTATCTCTCATGCTGCGTGACTGCAAATTGAGAACTGTTTCCTTCATTTTTCGGTTTTCTCTTTCAACAACGCCAATCCGCATGGTTAAGATAAGATAAGATAAGATAAGCCTTTATTAGTCCCACAACGGGGAAATTCCAGGATTGCAACAGCACAGGGATAGCAACACTCAGAGCAACAATCAGAAGGCAAGAAAAAAACAAGCAAGCAAGAGCAGCTAATATACATATGTACGTATTACTATAAAATATATATATATACACACACACACAGACACACAGTGCAGAGCATTGTAGCTGGATGGAATAAATATATGAATATATGAACACACAGTGCAGAGCATTGTAGCTAGATGGAATAAATATGTAAATATATAAACACCCACAGTACGGAGCATTGCAGCTAGGTGGAATAAATATGCAAGTATATAAACACACACAGTGCGGAGCAATGTAGCTAGATGGAATAATATGTAGATATATAAATATATAAACACACCCAGTGCTGAGCATTGTAGCTAGATGGAATAAATATGTAAATATATAAACACACACAGTGCAGAGCATTGTTGCTAGATGGAATGAAACAGCATAACCGTCTACTTAGTTATCCTACATGGTATGATTATGTGCCCATACATATTCTCACCCTCCATAGCGACCGGTAAGTTCCTAGTTGTATGCCGGAGGGGACCATTGTGTAAGTCTATTGCATCTTTTGCATTCAAAAAACTATTAGTTTGTTACGTCTTTTTGCTATCTCTGCGAGCAGCCCTGCTTAGGTTGTACAGTCTGACAGCCGTTGGTAGGAAGGACCTACGAAACCTCTCGGTTGTGCACCTGGGATGATGTAGTCTGCTGCTAAATGAGCTCCTCAGTGCATTCAGTATGTCCTGCATAGGGTGGAACTCGGACTCCAGCAGAGATGACAGTTTAGCCACCGTCCTTCTCTCTCCTATCTCCTCCATCGGATCAAGGCGCTGCCCCAGGACAGAGCTAGCTTTCTTAATCAGTTTGTTCAGTCTCTTCCTATCGGCTGCAGTAATGCCACTGCCCCAGCAGACCACTCCAAAAGTGATGGCTGATGCCACCACCGTGTCATAGAATGACTTCAGCAGCGCCCCTTGTACACCAAAAGACCTGAGTCTCCTCAGCAGGAACAGCCTGCGCTGCGGTTAGTGTGTTTCCTGACTTTTTCAAGCTATTGTTTTCCTCTACGAGAGAGACGAGCTGCGCCTGACTGTACTCCAGACTCTCCCATACGCTCTGGAATTCTTTATGAAGCAGCTTGACCAACACCAGTCTACCATCCATGGTGGTAAGTTTATTCTCAATAGAGAAAAAGATATCACTAACCTCAGTGCCCTTCCGTGATTTCTCGGATGGTAAATTTGGAGGATCCGCCGGTCTGGGGCACTTGGACACGGAGTTGGAGGAAGCAGGACCAGGAGATACGTTCTCCTCCATGTCACACCAGTGATAATAAAACTCGCCTATATAATTCTCAAGTTCCTCCAGCTCCATCGAGAAGATGGCAAAATGAAATACGAATGAACAGATAATCAATTACCAGATTAATTTCAAAAGAAAAGAAATGCTACCTCTAGAAAATTCTTGTTCATGCTCGGTCGACGCAAGTTGACGTTTTAGATTATTGCGCAACTGTCTCGGAACATCTCGCGATCACAGCGTCATGCACCCCCCTCCAACCCCTAGCTTTAGTTGTTTTGTGTGCGTGGTTAGGCCTTAATTATGTTTTGGACCATTTTGAAAGGGGGGGGTGTTGTGTTGTTCTTAGGACATTATTATGTGACACGGGTGGTGGTTCCACCACCACCCGGAGTATGAGGGCTGTACGGAAGAGGGACGGTCTCTTTGACCTCACCTCTGCCTGACGGGAGCGTCTGTACTGTACAGTGAGTCAATAATAAAGTCGTGTTCTGTTATACCTCCAGCCTCATCATTGGTTCTCAGTTATGGACATTACACAGCGACCTGAATTTTATTACGCACACACAGAACTATATATACTATGGCCACAGCCCGCCTGATGTCATCCCACAGGCAGGTACAGCAAGCCCATAGGGCCACACACACACACACACACACACACACACACACACACACACACACACACACACACACAACATTCACTACACATCATTCCCCTCCCCCTTACAAAAGTGCAAAACACATACACTCAATTCAGACCCACCCCAATTTAGGACCCGAATCACGCACTAAGAAATGACAGGCAACCGTGAACTATAATGTCCCAACGCATTCACTCAAAAAAACAACTCAAATTGGACCATGTCTCTGAAATAGGTAAAATAGTCCCAAATCACAGCAACCATTCACATGCACACATACAGTATGAACATATATACAGTACATTAAAACGTTCATGTTACGCCAATGTCCACTGGCAGCCAGGGGTAACGCCGGCTCGGAGGCCCAGGGCAGCCCCATGGCATGCGCGCCCCTGGAAGCCGCCTGCCCCTGGGGTCGAAGTTGACCTCCCCGATAAGACTGCCTCCTCTCACCACCGACCTCTTCTCTCGTCTGGACCCACAGTGCTGCTGTCCGGCACGCCGTCCCTCCATGCCTGTTGATTTGCCCCGACTGCCTTCAAAACCACTGCAGCTGCTGCCGTTGTAGCTTCAGACACTCTGGCCCCCTGTGGCCAAACTCTGGGGAAAACCAAAGCTCGCTTGTTGATGTCACCTGTCGACTCGGTCGCCTCACTGCTGCACCCAGCAACCTCATCCAAGGTGCTTCACATCCCTCTGTGTCCGGCCGTCACCTCTCTCCCCTGGGGCCCACAGCACCACTCTCACTGGCGTCACCCATCGACCCAGGTGCCTTGCTGCAGCGCCCAGTACCTTCGCCCAAGGCACTCCGCTGCACTGCCTCTGCGCCCGGCTGTTGCTGCTGCTTCCTGGGGCCTTCAGCATGCTTGCTCCTGCTCTCCTGCTGCCCGGACTCCAGCCACAGGGAAAACTCAGTTGAGTCCGGTCGCTGCTCTCCCTCTCTGCTGTCGCTGCTCACCGCGCCGTCAACATCACCAGCGCTACAGTCACGCACCGTGCTGAGCTCCTCGGCTGGCTCGCCATCTTCGGTAAACAGGGGCTTCTGTTCCCCTTGGATACCCAGCTGGTAGCTTGTAGCCTGGTTTTGGCGTGCACCTAGCTTCGTGGCTAACCTTGTTGTCGCCACAGACTGAGCCCTTAGCTCCTCCGAGCTAACTAGCTTATCTCCTCTTGGCACCAACAGTCTCACTACCCACAGCCCCAGCTTCTTGTCCCTTGGACGTTCAGCAAAATCTTCAGTCAGCCACCCGACAGCATCCGCATAAAGCTCCGTCTCTCCCAACATGTGGAGAATTCTCCAACCATCCACGTTGAGACGACGGACCAGAAGCGCCCGTCCTTGGTCTCCGTTGAGTCTACCCAGGCCCAGCCCAGTGATGTATCCACCAAGCATGGCCATCCATTCCGGCCACAGGACCACTGGCTCTCCTGGACACTCCAGAAACGACGACAGAGGTGGAGGTAGCCTCCATGGTTTATTCTCGTCACCAAAATGTTATGTCTGTAAATAATGGTCAGAGTCAGTCTTATGCCATGCAGCGAACTGAACTTTATTACACACACACAGAACTATACACACCACGGCCGCAGCCCGCCTGACGTCATCCTGCAGGCGGGTACGGCAAGCCCATAGGGCCATACACATACACACACACAACATTCACTACACATCATATTCTACCATAATTACTACGCACTCGTAACAGGTTAGTTATACTAGTTATACTGGTTATAGTGGTTTATTCTACAATGACTACTATATACTCATGACAGTTTAGTTATACTGGTTAAATTGGTTATACTGGTTTATTCTACCATAACTACTATATACTCGTGACAGGTTAGTTATACTGGTTATACTGGCTTATTCTACCATAACTACTACACACTCTTGACAGGCTAGTTATACTGGTTACACTGGTTACATTGGTTTATTCTACCATAACTACTATACACTTGTGACAGGTTAGTTAAACTGGTTACAGTGGTTATACTGGTTTATTCTACCATAACTACTACATACTCATGACAGGTTAGTTATACTGGTTAAACTGGTTACACTGCTTTATTCTACCATAACTACTATACACTAATGAAAGGTTAGTTACATTGGTTAAACTGGTGATGCTGGTTTATTCTACCATAACTATTATACACTCATGACAGGTTAGTTATACTGGTTAAACTGGTTACACTGGTTTATTCTACCATAACTACTATACGCTCATGACAGGTTAGTTATACTGGTTACGTTGGTTACACTGGTTTATTTTACCATAATTACTGTACATTCATGACAGGTTAGTTATACTGTTTTAACTGGTTATACTGGTTTATTCTACCATAACTACTATACACTCATGAGAGGTTAGTTATCCTGGTCATACTGGCAATTCCACTAAACAGTGAACAGGGCCAACGGATTGAATGGGATCCCAACCCCCCAGAAAATCTCCAAATAATAAATCAAATCATTTTTATGGGACACCAAATGCCCCAAAAATCAAGTAAATCATTTTTATTTTAATATTTAACACCAAATGGCCATTCTTGTAGTAATTAACGTTATGCAAAATGCTCAAATATTGCATTACATTATATCTAATGGGACCAAGTGACATCAAGTCATTTTTAGACATGTTTACAAATATTTGAGACCCATTGTAATATATTCCTTGAAATGTAATTGAATAATTTTGGCATTTTGAGGGCAGCGGTGGCGCAGGTGTAGTGTGCGCAGGTGGCGCAGGTGTAGTCTGACCGACTACTGATTGGAGGGTCATGGGTTTGATTCCCGCTCTGTCTGCTGTCCGCTTGTTGAAGTGTCCTTGAGCAATGAACCCCAGTTGCTCCTGGTGGCCTGGGTAGCGCCTGTGCGTGTGTATGGCAGCTCTGCCGCCATCAGTGTATGAATGTGTGTGTAAATGGGTGGATTGCAGGATCTGTAAAGCGCTTTGGTCATCCTAGATGAGAAGGAAAGCGCTATATAAGTGAACGCCATTTACCATTTTGTGACATGTTCGTTGTTTAATCCAAATACTAACCAGACATTTAAAAAGGAAAATAATGAATAAAATCACTATTAGTTAAAAATTTATGACAAATGGGCATTGCTGTAGTAACGAATGGGATTCAACATGTCTTGCTTTTATAATTTAGCACAATTTTTTTTATTAAAAGCTTTCTGAAATCGTCATCAGTTAATTGAAGGACAAAATACCTGACATTATCCCATGGGCGTTGCACCTGTGGGTGTTGTGGGTGTTTTAGCACCCACCGTTTTCAAGGGGACAAACAACCACAGTTTTTCCAGTTTCCCACAAATCCCGCTGAGTTTTGCTGGCCTCTCTACTCCCTCTCTGCGCGCTGCTCTCCCCCTCCCTCTCCTGTTCCTTGAAACATGACACGGGTGACCAGCTGAAGCCCAATTCATGGTGGCAAAAATGCGTTAGTACACGAACAAACGCAGTGGACACATTTGTGCGCAAACCCTATGCAGAGGGTGAGTGCTGACGGAGTGCATACAGCCCCAAAAAAGGATGCAGTGGTCGCAGTCAACTGCGCATGTGCCCAGAAACTCCCGCCAGAGGGACGTACTGAGCAATCCACCAAGACTGGGTGAACAAATGTTCGTCTTTTTGCCCATCTGCTTTCTTCCTCTGCCACTAAACAGCAAAAGCTCCTGTTCATCTTGAACGTCATTGTATTCACGTACCTCCATCGCTTCCACTGTCTACACTTACGTCACCGATCGCGAGAACTTAGCCCTAGCGACAGAGCGAGCTATGAACAAATGACATTCTCAGTGCATTTCAATAGAAATTGTAGCTAAATTTAAACAAAGAAAATGGCAAAATGGTGTGCAGTTGACTCATGTAGCCACCACCACCTTATGAAAAATGGTGATAACAATGAGAAATACAAGTTTTTTAGATTCCCATCAGCCAGCAGAGATTACCGAAGGAGGATATTGTGGGCTAATGTCTGCCGAAGGAGAATTCCTTTTCATAATGGCATGCAGAGGCTGAGAGATGATATGACCCACATCTCCATCTGTTCTGACCACTTTATAACAGGTATGTCTGTTTGCCAAAACTGTAGACTCTTATTTATCATTAAAAGTAATTTGCCTACACGTAACGTTAATGCAAACATGTGAAAAATACCCAAATTTGCATCCGAGGCAGTTAATAGTGCTGTAAAAATGTTCAAATTGGACAGTCAGCACAGAATTACATCAGAGAGATAAAGATCACAAGAAATTAACTATTCCTCACTTATCTTTTATTGAAGCATGCAGAGAGCAAAACACAGCTGTGGGTCTTTTCTCCTCAGCCCAACCTGTCAGACAAAAGACCCCAAATAAGAGTTTCATGAGTACATATATCTTCTGGCTACTGGGCATTCCCAAATAGCCTCCTACACAGATGACTTCTTATCAACTCGTTCGAACCGGCTCCCAGCGTATCTTCACCCAGCAGATGTCTTTCACTTCTCCATTCGTCTGGTCTTTATCCTGCTGTTGCCTTCTGTGTCTCCTTTCACTTCCTCCGTGACCCTTATGACCTAAAGACATTTCTATATGTAAGCAAAAGCAGATACTTCGTAGCCAAGCAATAGTGGGTGTATGTGTGTGCTAAAAACCACATCCTGTTATGAGAGCGTGTAGCAGCAAGAACCTTTTTTAACTGACATTTAAAGCAAGCACAGTGTAATTCTTCCACACTTCTTCTTCCGGCTTTCAGAGAGAGCAGATGCATTTCTTCTCCTCTCCTCCTCCTCCTCCCTTCACTGATCCCAGCTTGCTGTGTCCTGTCTGTGTCTCGCTCTTCTTCTCGCTGATCTCGATCCAAACGGAAAAAAATGGAATTGGTGAGCTGGGCTTTAAATGCATGATATTTAAATGCATGATAAGTAAAATTCCTTGTATGTGTAAGCATACTTGGCAATAAAGTTGATTCTGATTCTGATTCTGATTCTAATAATATTAATACCCTAACTTATCTAAATATTTCTATCACAAATCCCTCTTTTGACTCCATTTTATGGAGTCAACAATTAAGGCAGGTACTTTATCACACAGGCCTTAAGCTTACATTAAATTTAACTGTGACATGAGCGAAAAACCTGTTGGCAGTATATTCTGAACAATCATGTTTATACATTTTCTTAATTCTTTATTGCATATTTACAGGCAAAAACTCTCATGCTGGCCCCACTGCCTGGCAACCTTTAATATGGACTCTAAGTATATGATAGAGTGATATATTTATGAGCAAAGCAAAACATTCAAGTCACAAGATATTCCTTATCCATGTATGTTTTAGCCAGGCCGCAAGACCTGCCGTACAACAGAGCCTGTAATCTTCTTATCTATTCTGACTACATGACCGCAAATAGCACAATATATTGAAGATACCTGCAAGAGAACAAAAGAAAGGGAAGGGCCAGAGGTTACTAGCACATGACCCACAGCAGAAGGGTACCTTCAGCTCACCCCCTTTTCATGCAAGTTTATATGTATGAGTGTGATGTTGGATGTGTGAACAGTGGATAGAAACAGTGGATAGCAGAAAGGCACAATATATACATTCTAAACAATAGGCTTCCCTTCATCACTGTCAATCTCAGATTCACAGTGATCCTTGTCGTGGAGAAGAGACCTAGACTCCTCTTGGGAGTGGACTTGAGCCATCATCCTTTGGGTTGACTCTTTAGACAGAGTGGTAATTATACATCTCTCCATCAGTGTTCTCAAACATGGGATGCAGCAACAGCCCACCAAGAGAATCACTGCTAGAGAGACAACTGTTATCAGAATTACTGAGCGCCCCATACCTGCCTAACATCCAAATATTGACTGCAGCCAAGCAGTAAAAGCATCTTCCTCATAACCCGTGTTTTGCCCAAATTCTGTCCTAAGGCCTTCTAAGGCTTCTATGGTACATGTAATACTTCCCCCTTATGGTGCAGTTAAGTAGTATAGGTGACTTTACTGCTATTTGCACTTACTATATCAGCAACAGTCTGCAGTAGAGGTCGATTTGGCTCAACAGCTTTAGTACAGTGAGTCACATGTATCCAATTACTCAGTTTTCCTTTTTTCCACACTTGCACTGCATGTGAAATGGTCTTTATTACTTTAAAAAGTCCTTGCCACTTAGGAGAATCCCAATGGGGTCTCACTACTTTTTGTCACACCCAATTACTAGGTTCCAATGGGGCAGCACTCCCCTGAGTGCTCCTGTTGAGAATGTCCGGAACCTGTTGAGAGAGAGCTTCAGATATTTTCCTTAGACTCTTGATGTACTGTGACAACTCTACAGCTTGACTATTTCTGGGAGTCAAAGGTGAGATTGTATATGGCCCTGGCATCTTTCTTCCTGTTAGCAGCTCGTGGGGGAGTCAGGCAGAGCGTTTTGTTGGGAGTGGATCGCAGTGCTATCTGCGCTAATGGCAGTGCAATGACTCATGTCACGGCTGTCCCCATGCATTGTTTGGCTAGCATTCTTTTCAGTGTACCATTTGCTCTTTCAACTAGCCCTTGGGAGGATGAATGCACTACTGAGCCAAACTTATGCCTTAAGCCTAAGGCACATTCAACTTCCTTCAAATGTTTGTTTGTAAAATGACTGCCATTGTCTGACCTAATCACTCTTTTAAATCCATGTCTGGGAATCACTTCTTCTGTTAACCATTTAATCACTTCCTTTGAACTTTCTGTTTTACATGCTTTTGCTTCAACCCATCTTGAAAATATATCCACACACACTATTACCGCCACAGTGGCTGGGTCAGGCCAGAATAGCCTATTTCTGTTTTAGCCCACTTTCTGGGCCAAGGCCAGAACTGCCTAGTTCAGCCTGGGATCATTTAGGTCCGTCTCGGCCCCTGTGCCAAGGTGTACGAACCTAGTCATTTTCACCGTTTTTCTAGGCAAGGTAGACATTGACCTGGTCTCTTCTGCTCACAGCAAGGCAGACCTCCACCTCATGTCCCGGGCTGGGAATTGAACTCATGACACCAGGATCCCAACCACCTCCTGCTCTACCACTGAGCCAGAGAGAAATTCCTCCTTGGACAAGAGGTGGAGGTCTGCCTTGCTGTGAGCAGAAGAGACCAGGTGAATGTCTACTTTGCCTAAGAAAAAGGGTGAAAATGACTAGGTTCATACACCTTGGCGTAGTGGCCAAGACGGACCTAAATGATCCCAGGCTGAACTAGGCAGTTCTGGCCTTGGCCCAGAAAGTGGGCTGAAACAGAAATAGGCTATTCTGGCCTTGGCCCAGCCACTGGGGCCGTAACACACACCAACAGGTATCTATAGCCTCTGCATCTATTTTCTGGGCCCATGTCTGTGAAATCAATCACTATGTCTTTCCATGGCCCTTCAGGGTCTGGAAAAACTCCCATAGAGGCCTTTAACGTGCGTTTGGGATTGAACTTCTGGCATGCTTCACATCCAGAGACGACCAGCTCTGCAACCTCAATCAGGTGTGGATGCCACCAATGCGCTTCAGTCAAAGCAGAGATTTTTGTTTTCGAGACATGGCCTTTTAAGTGTGCCTCTTTGTACAACAACAGTACCTTAGCAGGGGCAACTAGCTTCCCATCTATTGACCTCCACAAGCCTTCCTCATCTTTCTTTGCTTCTTTCTCTATCCACCTACTTTTCTCCTCAGGACGTGCCTTCTCTTGTAGCTGCTTAATTTCTTCTTCACCTAATTCCATGTACTCCTGATCTTTTTGTACCATCATTCTTGCCTGAGTAACATAACCACCTGCTTGCTTGGCAGCTAAATCAGCAGCTTCATTTCCTTTGGCCACACTGCATTTCCTTTTTGATGTCCTTTGCACTTATGAATTGCCACCCTCTTTGGTTGACCCATGACCTCCAGCAGCTCAACCATCTCTGTTAGGTGTCTAATTGGTATGCTAGCTGAGGTGAGAAATCCCTTTCTTTTTCAATGTGGTAAGTCAACATGTGCAGTCTGATGGGCATAGGCTGAATCAGTGTATATGTTTACCTCATGTTGTCTTGCGTATTGACATGCTTTAGTAAGGGCTACAATTTCAGGTTTTTGAGCAGAGGCAGGCTGGTCTACCATTCCTGCCTCTACAGTTTGAAATGCACCTGTCCCCTCATCATATTTTACAACTGCATATGAGGCACTCAAAGACCCATCCATTTTTCGATAGCAGCAGCCATCACAAAATCAAATCTGGATGCTTAATTTCATCTGCTTGGAGATTTGGAACAGCTCTCATACTGTATCTGTTTCCACGATTGCACAACAATCATGAGGTTCACCTGTGAACATGTCTTCTGCCACGTTTGTCCCTTCACTTGTGTAAATGACATTTGGTGCTTGCAGTATTCTTTTCAATTTCTGTGTTCTTTTGGCTGAGAGTGTGAACAATAAACTTTGTAGATATGATGCTACCCCATGCACTGTGTGCACAATCACAGTGTGTTGCATCGTGATGTGTGAAGTTTTTTGCAGTGCTCTGGCAATTGCTGTAACATGGCGTGTGCATGGTTGGTGTCATTTTTCTATGTTGTCTAATGTTGAGCTGTAATACATTAGAACTGACCTTGACCCTGTACCTTCCCCCTTCTGATACAGTATGGTGTTCACAACGCTGGACTGTTCAGAAACATCAAGGTGAAATGGGGAAGAGTAATCAGGTGGTTTCAGTGAACATGCACGTGACATCTGTTGTTTAAGTTCAATGAAAGCACCCTCAGCTGAAGTGGTCCATTGCAAAGATGATGTGAGGTTTCTGTGTTGTGCTTCCTTAAGAAGGTTGCACAGTGGTTGAATAAACACAGTGTAATTTGGGACAAAATTTCTGCTGTATCCAGTAAGACCCAAAAATAACATCATTTCCCTCACAGTACACAGTTTAGGGTGTGAGAGAATTGATGACCTTTGTGATGGGGACACCGCGGAGTCACCAGATGTGATTAGCCTGCCCAAATAGTGAACTCTGGGGTGACAACACTGTACTTTTTTGAGGCTTAATTTGTAGCCTTTCTGATAGAGGTGTTTCAGGAGGAGCTCTGTGGCTGAAAGCACAGAAGCAGCAGTGGGACCTGCCAATAGCAGATCATCAACATACTGCAACAGTAATGTGCCAGGGCGCAGGAATAAATCCTGCAAATGTTGACGTAATATGGGATTGAAAATGGCTGGTAAGTCAACAAAACCTTGTGGTAATCTGCTGTAAGTGTACTGCTGTCCCTGATAAGTGAATGCAAAAAGTGGCCTGCTGTCTGCATGAAGTGGAATGCTGAAAAAGCATTAGAAATGTCCATTACCATAAAAAAACTTGTGCTGAGGTGTCATACTGTTCAACAGCAGGTATGGATTTGGAACAGTGTAATTTGTAGGCACCACTACAGTGTTAATAGGTCACAGATCATGAACCACCCTATAGTCCTTTTTTTCTAGGCTTCTCTACAGGAAGAATAGGTGTGTTCCATGGGGACTGTGTTTGTACTAGGACCCCTGCCTGGAGAAGACCCTGTATTGTTCCTGCTATACCTGTTTCCTTCTCCTTTGGGAGAGGGTATTGTCCTCGCCATATAGGCTGAGTGTTTGGTTTGAGTGAGATTTTTACTGCTGTACAGGTAATCAGACCAACATCCGCAGAGCTGTCTGACCATAGAGAGTGGGGCATGGACTCCAACAGTTCATCAGAATCTGGGTGATCAGTGTTTTGTCTGACATGTTTTCTGTCAAGGTGCAATCTTTGTGGGGTGGTCTGTACTGTCACATTTCATGAGATGCGATAGCAATCAGCAGATGGTGAATAATGTAGATCCCTACATTGTGTGACAATCCAGTCAGTCAACTTAAGATAGTTTTTCACCATTGGTCCCAGCGCCCTTGACTGCGGACACCCACAGTGTCACATAAGGTGCAGCAGTGTCCAAGAGGGCATACAGAGGCAACAAGTCTTTATTCAAACAGACTGCAGCAGCCACTCCTTGTGGACACATGTAAATGTCTTTACACACCAAGTCCTGAACCCCCACTAGAGTCTCCCACTGATCATCATACAGTTCTTGGTCATCATGTGAATAGTTCATTGTGTAATGGAGTGGATCATGTAAGGGGTCATATGGTCGAACAGAGTCTATCCAGGGGGATCATGAAACATATTTGTCTACCAGCTGATTTTTGTCAAGGCTCACATCATTCAGCTGTAGCCACCACACAGTTGCAGAAGAGGTTTGATCTTCCTCTGTGTCTGTTTCCTGTATTTGCAACTGTGGAGCATTTAAATAAGTAGAGAAATCTGACGTGCACTGGAGCATGGTACCATCAGGCAGACACACCACAGTTCCAGTAGAAGCAAAGTAGATGTGTGACCTTACTTTCAGAAGCACATTTCTTCCCAGGAGATTTACTGTACACTCTGGGGAATACAGGAAGGAATGAACAAAGTCAAGTCCAGCTAATGAACAGTTCAGTGGTACTGAGAAAGGGAGATGTTTTGGGGTCCCGGAGATGCCAACAACTGATGTATAGTTAGTGGACAGGGGTAGAGAAGTAGATATTGATGAAAAACGAGCCCCTGTATCCACCATGACTTCATAAGTTTTGTCTCCCACCTTGAGGGACAGCATTGGATCCGAAAGTGCTCCCTCTTCAGTGTGGCTCCCTGGGTCCCATCATTGTTGACAGGACATCATGCTCTGGTTGGGAGCCATGTGTGATTGCTGAGGCTGTTGTGTGTGTTGTGGCTGATCTGGCCACACCCCAGGTGTTGGAGGTGGAGTGGGTGTGTAGTTTATCTAGGCACGTCCTCTGCCAGAAGATGGAGCTCTACAATCACAGGCCCAATGACCTCTCCTGCCACACCATAGGCACATATCACTGGGTGGGCCTGATGATCTCATGCCTCCTCTGTATGCACTTCTACCATGCCCCCTTTGGGGTCGGTGAGGGTGCCATTGTTGTTGGGGTGCCAACACATAAGGTTCAGCAGGGACTGGGGCAATAATGTCCTGAGGGGCTGCCACTTTGAAGGCCGGAGGCTGTACAGTAGTTTTTTGCTTCTTATCTTTGTTAACCATCTCTCTAGCTGCTTTCAGCTGGGCTTTTACCAGCTGATTTGACAAGTCTGCAGTTTTTGCCTCTTACTCATTCTGTTTCTTTTGATGCTGCTTCACAAAGTGATGCACATGAGAGAGCCACTCTGCCCAGGGGCGAGTATTAAGTCCCACAACCCCCTCTAGTGCGGTTCTCACGGGTGAGGGCACTGATGTCTGTATCACATTGCAGAAAACTACTAATGTGGTGGCATTATTATGTGGGCTTCTCCAGTCATGTCAGTCCAAAGTGCCAAACACCTATCCACATAGGCTCCTGCATCCTCTCCTTTTTTCATAGGAATATCTGTTAGCTCTGCACTGGTGAGAGCCACTGGAAACATCTGCCTCATTATTGAAAAAATCTCATCACTATGGTCCTTGAATGGTGCCTCATCAGGCTCATTACTTGTGCCAGCCTCTTCCTCTATGTTCTTAAGCATAGTGGCTGAGGTGTGAGCAGCTACTATTCTCCTTATATCTGCCATGCACAAATGGCAACCAACTGTCACCTTCTGCATATCTCTAATCCACGGAGAGGCCCCCAAAATTAGTGGAGGCAGTGTGTCACAAATGCCTTTAAGGTCCTTAAATGACCATTCTACATATTGTGCTGCCCCAGTTTCAGTAGCTATCATGGGCATGTGTTTATAGTCTACTTTAGGTATGGCTCCTGTTTGTAAACATGTGCACTGAGGTGCCCCTTCGGTCAGATTTTCTATTGTGGATCCATAGTCACCAATTTTCCACTGTTTTTGTGTGCCTGTAGGTGCTTTTTTGTCTGTATAATCAGTTATTTTCTTAGGGGTGGCTCCCCCAGTAACAGATAAATTATGCAGACTGGTTCTAGGCTGGCGACTTTAATCAGTGCAATCTGAGCCACGATCTCCCCCGCTACAAACAGTTTATTAAATGCCCCACCAGAGGATTAAACACACTGGATCACTGTTACACCACAGTGAAAGACGCATATCGCGCTGTTCCTCGCGCTGCGCTGGGATTATCTGATCACGTGATGGTTCACCTCATTCCCACATACAGACAGAGATAGGCCCTTAGAATAGAGGGTTAGTATTAATGAAAGCGCTTTGAGTGGTCTTTGTGACTAGAAAAGCGCTATATAAGTGCAGGTTAGTTAGTAGTTAGTTAGTTAGATTGAAGCTCACTAAACCTGTCGTGAGCACTACGAAGAAACGGACCAGTGAAGCTGAGGAGAAGCTGGAAACGTGCATGGAAATATCTGACTGGGGCATGTTTAAAGGACCCACGCATGATCTGGATGAGTACACGGACACTGTGAACTCATATATCCACTTTTGTGAAGAGGTCATTCTTCCATCACGCACCAGGGTGAGTTACTCTAATGACAAACCCTGGTTCACAGCTAAGCTCAGACAGATCAGGAAGGAGAAGGAAGCAGCGCTGAAAAGTGGAGACAGGGACTGCTACAGGGAGGTTAAATACCGGTTTAACAGAGAGCTGAAGAGGGCTAAATCTGTGTATTCAGAGAGACTCCAGCAGCAGTTCACTGCTAATGATTCGGCTTCCGTGTGGAGAGGACTGAGGCAAATCACCAACTATCGGCCTCAGGCTCCTAAAGGTCAGGATGACAAAGCCCTTTGTCAAAGACTGTCCCAACACTATGCCCGTTTTGACACCTCGTCATCTGTGTCCAACTCCCCCCCTCCCTCCAGCTCCACAGCCTCCACAATCCCTACTTCATTAAAGGCACCCCCCCTCCTCCCCCCCTGCCCTTATCATCAGTGAGCAGGACGTGCTCAAACAGTTCTCCAGACTGAACCCGCGCAAGGCCCCCGGCCCGGACGGCGTGTCTCCCTCCACCCTGAGACACTGTGCGAAACAGCTGGCTCCTGTCTTCACAGACATTTTTAACACCTCCCTTAAGTTATGCCACGTGCCGTCCTGCCTCAAATCCTCCACCATCATCCCTGTCCCCAAGAAGCCACGGATCACTGGACTTAATGACTACAGACCTGTAGCGCTCACCTCTGTAGTCATGAAGTCCTTTGAGCACCTGGTCCTGCCCCACCTCAAGTCCATCACCACCCCTCTCCTGGACCCGCTGCAGTTTGCCTACCGAGCCAACAGGT
This sequence comes from Pholidichthys leucotaenia, assembly GCA_020510985.1. Classification (NCBI taxonomy): domain Eukaryota; kingdom Metazoa; phylum Chordata; class Actinopteri; order Cichliformes; family Pholidichthyidae; genus Pholidichthys; species Pholidichthys leucotaenia. The sequence continues at coordinate 280,188,851 of CM035840.1, read as the reverse complement.
CTGTAGACGACACAGTCAACCTGGCCCTCCACTCCATCCTGCAGCACCTGGACTCCCCGGGAACCTACGCCAGGATCCTGTTTGTGGACTTCAGCTCCGCATTCAACACCATCCGCCCCGCTCTGCTCCGGGACAAGCTGTCCCTGCTCAACGTGCCTGACTCCCTCTGCAGGTGGATCACCGACTTCCTGACGGACCGGAGGCAGCATGTGCGGCTGGGAAAGACTGTCTCAGACTCTACTAGCATCAGCACCGGATCACCCCAGGGCTGTGTACTTTCCCCCCTACTCTTCTCCCTTTACACCAACTCCTGCACCTCCAGCCACCAGTCTGTCAAGTTGATCAAGTTTGCGGACGACACCACCCTCATCGGGCTCATCTCCAACGGCGACGAGTCCGCCTACAGGAGAGAGGTGGCCCAGCTGGCGTCCTGGTGCAACAATAACAACCTGCAGCTGAACGCTCTGAAGACAGTGGAGATGATTGTAGACTTCAGGAAAGTCACTACCCCTCTGCCCCCCCTCACCCTCTCAGGCTCTCCCATCACCACTGCTGATTCCTTCCGCTTCCTAGGCACTACCATCACCAGGGACCTCAAATGGGAGCCGACCATCAGCTCACTCATCAAAAAAGCCCAGCAGAGGATGTTCTTCCTGCAGCAGCTGAGGAAGCTCAAGCTACCCACCAAGATGTTAGTGCAGTTCTACACAGCCATCATCGAGTCCATCCTCACCACCTCCATAACCGTGTGGTACGCAGGAGCCACTGCCAGGGACAGACTAAGGCTGCAGCGCGTCGTGCGCACTGCTGAGAAGGTGATCGGCTGCAAGCTCCCATCTCTCCAGGATCTGTACATCTCCAGGACCCAGAGGCGTGCTGGCCGGATCATAGCCGATCCCTCACACCCTGGTCACGTACTGTTTGCCCCCCTCCCCTCTGGTAGAAGAATTCGGTCCATCCAGACTAAAACCTCCCGTCACATGAACAGCTTCTTCCCCTCTGCCATCAGACTGCTGAACACTAAGTGACTTATTGACTCTCGTGCACTATGTACAGCAGCTCAACCAGACTCATGTCAATCATCACTGTTTTCTTCCTGCATTACCGACTGCACTATATAGTTCTCCACAGTATCTGCTGCTCGCTAATATATTTTAACTGCTGACCAGTATCACTTACTCTTATTCTACACTTTATTGCATGTATAGTTTATTTCTTTTATCTTATCATGTTTAATGTTGCAGCATTGCACCGAGACAAATTCCTAGTTTGTGTACTACATGAACAATGGCAATAAACCTGATTCTGATTCTAATTCTGATTCTGATTCTAGGTCCTGCTAAACATTTTCCTAATCTTTCCAATTCACTTAATGCAGCCTCTACGTTAACCCCATATCTCCTGTTTCCTGTTTTGTTGAGGGGGTTGAGGTAAGGGGAAATCCTGCTTTATCAGGACCATCCTCCTCTTCCTCCTGTTCCTTAAAATCGTAATCATGTTGACCCCTAGGTTCAGCAGGTGTGCACTGATTAATAATTTTGTGTAAATTTCCTGCTGCTGTTTTCCTGTCACTGGCAGTCAACATTGGCCTCATGTGTAGTATTCCTGTCACTGCATTTACCATATCATGGTTTCCTTCAACAAATGTAGTAAGGGGCATTTGTTTGGAGAGCATGTTTACATACTCTGTGTATGGGCTTGGGCGAGGCATCTGTTGAACTGGAGGGGCTGTTGGAGGAGGTGAGGTGACATCATTATACTGGGGTGGTTTCTCACTGACCTCCTTTTGTTCAGTCTGCTTCAAAGTCACCCTTCCATGATCACTCACAATCACCTGTCCTCCTTTCAATGCAGCTATCAACTTGGGAATATAACACATATCTCTAGTCTGATTCTTCTCTGCTTCCTTCAGTCTATTTTTAATTTTTCCCCATTTAGGACTTCCTGCCTTGTCATAATTTTCCTTTGTAGTGAGATAACTTTTTAATATCATTTGCAACATTTCTACCAGTTTAGCTGAGTGAGATGTTTTTTTGGTAGATATCCTTGATCCTGCATTTCACACACCCACTGCTGAAACTTTCTGACTTCTTTTTTTCTGTCTCCCTCATCTGTCTGCCTCTCAGTCACCTTTTCTGTCCGTTCACATATTTTCTTTGCAATAAAAATGGGTTTGATGGTGCCATGTTAGTTAAATAATCTATGCAAACTATGGGAAGAAAAGTTAATGGATATTTACAGCCTTACAGTCCAAACTCCAAATCCCAAATCCTTTCTAGAGTTCCAGCCTCACCAAGCTTCTGCTTGAGTCCTAGTGAAACAAGTGGGTGAGGCGCAGTTTGGAATTCTAATGGAAATCAGGATTTTTTGTTTTTGGTAGACCAAAAAATATTTACACTCCATGGGCTTTTCGCCTTTATTTCCCAACCCACAATACAAATTCCTCTTTTTCTAGACAGCCAGAAGTGGGAATTTGAGATCAAGGCTAGCCACTTTACCCTACGCCACTCTTCGTGTCTTAAATTGGGAATAAAAGAGGTTAAACCACCCTCACAGTTTTCCCAGAAAATCAAACATTCACTTTAGACAGCGGAGTTGTGTGTGTATTCTATCCCTTCCGCCTTATGACCAGCTTAACTCCATATAGAGGCTATTTACCTTGGCCTGCGTCCAGTACCAAAACCATTGATAGCGTATTATAGAGATTAGTCCAACTAATTTTAACAAACTGGCAACACAGTCCACTCACTATTTGTTGTTACTAAAGTTTCTTGTATTGCGTCTTTAAATTCCCATTTTTCTTTATCCTCTGTTTAGTTTTCTACCATTAACTAGGTAGCTCATTAATCTTTCCCTAAAATGTAATGATTAAAATACTGTCTGCATGTTCTTAGTTTTTTATCTAAAAATGACATTAAATTCTCAAATTTCTGTTAAAAATTATAATTGTGACAAAAAGACTTACTTTGACTGAATATTACAAACAATCCTACAGAGATTTAGAAGAGGTTCCCTGCTTACCATGTGAAATTGGGTGCCCTGGATTGTCTGTAATAGACAGGCAAAAACTTTCCATGCGGCCACCTCCAATGTTCGTCAGTGGAATTGGCCAACTGACCAATCACATCGGCGGTCACCAAGTTTTGCTGTAAAAATGTGTTCAGATTGGACAGTCAGCACAGAATTACATCAGAGAATTAAAGATCACAAGAGATAAACTATTCCTCACTTATCTTTTATTGAAGCATGCAGAGAGCAAAACACAGCTGTGGGTCTTTTCTCCTCAGTCCAACCTGTTAGACAAAAGACCTCAAATAAGAGTTTCATGAGTACATACATCTTCTGGCTACTGGGCATTCCCAAATAGCCTCCTACACAGATGACTTCTTATCAACTCGTTCAAACCGGCTCCCAGCATATCTTCACCCAGCAGATGTCTTTCGCTTCTCCATTCGTCTGGTCTTCATCCTGTTGTTGCCTTCTGTGTCTCCTTTCACTTCCTCCACAACCCTTATGACCCAAAGACATTTCTATATGTAAGCAAAAGCAGATACTTCGTAGCCAAGCAATAGTGGGTGTATGTGTGTGTGCTAAAAACCACATCCTGTTATGAGAGCGTGTAGCAGCAAGAACCTTTTTTAACTGACATTTAAAGCAAGCACAGTGTAATAATATTAATACCCTAACTTATCTAAATATTTCTATCACAATAGCTAGAGTAGCTTTACCATAGAAAGGTGTCGGCACAGTAGGAATATTCATTCCAATTTGAGCTGCTAATCAGCCTCAGAATAAACGTATCAACACTGCAATTAAACTAGTTTAAAAATGAGACTGACATTCACCTGCTGACAAATGGACCGAAGCTCTGTCGAGCTGAAACGAAGTGTCGGGATTAACGAAGGCTACAAGTGTAAAGGAACAGCTGTCTCCCGTATGGTAGATGGGAGGCTGTTGGTCGAGGCAAAGTAATATTTTCCCAGCTGTGAGCACCGGTGGATACATTTTGCAGACCTAAACGTGACAGCTTTTTGGGGATTTCCACAGCAGGTACAATTTATTTTCTATTATTAGAATGTTCTGTCAATGCACGGCAAAGCTGGTGCATGTATCCGGTAGTTACAAATATCAGTAGATGTCGTTTCTGGCCACTCTGTTGGATCATTCTTCCACATACTGGCTAGTAGACGAGAGGGACAGTTTCTGAGATCACAAATTTAAAGTTTTTGATGATATCTGATCCGTTCTTGCAGTGAAAGCTTGTCATAATATTGATATGCCACGTTGTTTCAATTGTAAACTGCCGGTTTTTCTAACCTCCACGCTCTCGTGGTTTGCGTGTTCCTGTGCAAGTACCCAGATGTGTAGACAACCCTATTTAAAACATCTGCCACCATGCTTTTCTTTTGTGTTTGGATTGCAGCTGTTCAAATCAGTTTGGTGGCTCTTGGCTGCCGCTGACAGTACGGGCATGTGAACTGCAGATTACTGTCACTACGCATGTGTGAAATGCGGCTGCTGAGCAGCACCTGCAGTGGCTCAAAAACCACTCTGAATACTGCTGTGTATGCAAACGCAGTTTACAAAAGACAAATATTTTCCCCTTGGAAGGACTCTGATCAGGTCTTGAGTGTGACCGCCTGATTTGCGTTCCTGTAAGTGAAGTTGAAAGCTTCACAGGTGAGCAATGAAATAGATGTAGGATTAAAATAACTACATACTAGGGGTGTTGGAAAAAAACTGATTCACACAAGAATTGAGATTCTCATTTTACATGATCCAGAATCGATTCACAAAAATTAAGAATTGATTTTTTAAAATTATTATTATTATTATTATTATTATTATTATTATTTGTTATGATTCCCCATGTGCCATTACACAGCGCATGGAGGAAGGAATTAAAACCCACGTGCAGAAGTAGTAGTGTCCACTTTATTGAACAACAAATAAAGTTTAGTCCAGCAAACAGTCACAATATCAACAGAGAGATGAGATTATAGTGATGGAGGACACCAGGAAAACAGGGACGCCTCTCGGACGCTCAACAGCCTGAGGGAGGGGATGCCTAGTGCCGCAGAAGAGCTGAACGGCACAAGGAGAAAGGCAAACATAAACTTACAGGCTGAAGCAGTCCAAGGCAGTCCGTGCTGTCCGGTGAGAGCAGGCAAAGCAGGAACAGCCGCTAGCACCAGGTAACCAACGAAAGTCAGGTAGCATTAGAAAAGACTAAACAGTCAGGCTGAAAGCAGAACGTAGGGAGTGGAGGCTAACATACACAGAGGTGAAACGTGACTGTGTATATTGTGCAATAATCCTTCGATCTCTTCCCACTCAAACAGAGCTTAAGTAATGACAATACTAATGAGGGAAGAGACCGCCGGTGTGAACGTGCGTGGGCTGGACTGAATAGAAAACAGGTGTGCATGAGTGAGTGTCTGAGCATGTGAATAGAGATGAATGGAGGTGTGTGTGTGTGTGTGTGTGTGTGTGTGTGCGTGTAAGGGAAAACCCAATAATAAGGAGCAGCTGGTGACACTGACAGGAGGAGGGGGTGTGGCCGAGCTGTCAGGGAGCGGAGGACCCAAAGGGCTCCCTGAAGCACCTGATGGAAAATAAACAATGTAAAGAGACAAATAGCCACAGTGTCAGAACTGGGTTTGGGACCACCAAACCCAAGTTCATGACTATTATTATTATTATTATTGTTATTATTATTGCGGTGATTTCGGGGTCCCATCCCGTGACACATATTGCCACTTCGGGATACACAATTACACACCAACGCTGCCGACCCAGGAGAACCATACAGAGTAGCTTTCTAGCTAGCAGCTGGATGAAACAGTCGGAATAAAGAAAAAAAATGGACCAGCAAGAAATTCAACCAGTCCCATCTTCAATGAAGGCAAATGTGTGAACGTATTTTTGTTTCTACAACATTCCGGGATAGAGAAGTGCTAGACATGACACATGTAATATATAAACAGGGTTTTCTCCACCAGGGCAGTGCGGTGGCACAGTGGTTAGCACTGTGGCAGCGCAGCAACTCACCCTTGGCCATGGGATCCCTGGTTCAATCCCAGCCCCTGAACAGGGATCTGTGTAGAGTTTGCATGTTCTCCCCGTGTCTGCGTGGGTTTACTCCGGGAGTTCTCCGGTTTCCTCCCACAGGCCAAAGACATGCAGGTTAGGTTAATTGGAGACTCTAAAAGTGGCCCTAGGTGTGAATGTGTGTGTGTGTGTGTGTGTGAATGGTAAAGGGATAGCGCTGTACCGTGGCTGCTTCATCCATCCAGGTGGATGCCCTCAATTTCCTCTCTGGGGATCAATAAAGTATACAAAATTCCTCTGGTAGCATTTCTGCGAGGTGGGTCACCTTCCTTGGATTTATGCCGCTATGCTAAGGAAATATGAATTCAAGAAAAAAAAATATGTAGGAATGATGCTCCGCAAGCATGCACATGAACAACATGCGTAACTGTCATCCGCGTAGAGTTTGGAAGCATGCCGCCCACGACCGTTCCAGTCAGCAGACAGAGTGTCCTTCTTGTGTCACTGGCTGAGAGAAGCATGAGCTTATTAAAGTACTTTAAATGCAGAAAAAAAGCAGAAGAGCTGTGTAAGCAGTGGAGGCATTTATGGTGGTTTTAACCCGCTGGTAACGGGAACAATAATAAAGAGTCGCTTAGCTAACAGGTGTGGTTAGGATTCATTGCAGGAAAAGGCAAGTGACTGATGAAATGCTGAGGATTTACTTCACCAGCCGCTGCAATATTAATTAACTAATTTATGTTCATTATTATGTACCTGGAAAGTTAAGATGACCACAATTCACAAAGTGAATGACTTTAATCTGTCAGCAGCCTTCAGACAAACTAAACAAGCCAACATTTGGATTTCAAAATAAGGGAGGTTTTTCCTGCTGTCGGGTTGGTGAAGAGAGTTCTAAAAAACTATTAAATATATATAAATACTGTATTATAACAGAAATAACTGCATCTTTAGTCATTTTAGTTAATTTTTTTCATTAAATACAGTTTTATTAAGATTTTTTCTTTGAAATCAGATTTAAATTATTGTTCTGTTCTGGCTCTGCAAAATTATGGTCGAAAATGTAAATTGTTATATGGAAAAGGTAAAAAAATGACCACAGTCTGTTTCAAATTTATTAAAAAACAGTAATACTATTTTAAAAAATAGACAAAAATTAGCCACAAAATAATCCACAAATTTATAATAAAGTCTCAAATGTACAAGAAAAGTAAATTTTACAAGAGAAAATTACAAATTTGAGGAAAATGTTTTCAAATTTAGATAAATTTACAGAGAAAAGTAGAAAACTATAAGAAAATTGTTATAAATGTTGGAGAAAAACCTCAAACCTTCAACACTGAAGTCATTACTCAAGTTTTTAAGTGGGTGCTCTTTGTACCCTTAAGTCAAGTAGAAATTTTTGGTTGTCTACTTTTTAATTATTAAATTAATAGCACTGCTCTTACGTGAGTGGAATTTCTGGTTACTATACCCACCTCTGATCATATAATTTAAGTATGCATGAGGAAAGGGCCATGTAGGTTTGGATTTTTTTCTGTTAATAATAAACACCTTCATTTAAAAACTACATTTTGTGTTTACTTATGTTATCTTTGTCTGATATTTAAATTTGTTTGATGATATGAAACATTTAAGTGTGACAAACATGCAAAAAAATGAGAAATCAGGAAGGGGTTAAACACTTTCTCACACCACTGTAAGTCTAAATACAGGACGTCTGGGTGGGACCCCAACTGGCCCAATATTCCAACATCCAAGCCTTGGTTGTACAATACATCTGTCATAAACTGCCCAGGCGAGGCGGAATGAAGACCCAATCTCTGGCTGTGAGTTGCGAACATTTAATGAAAACCACAAATCCAAAAGAACATAAACTTACAAGGCAGGAAGGTAGACGAAAAAGGTTGACTAGCCTGACAGGCTAGGGCGTGGGACACAAGCCGGGATAATGATGAAAAATGAAGCATGGGACACACGCAGGATTACAATGACTTAGACGTGGGACTCACGTCTGGTAGGCAAAGTGAAGGACGCCACCCCGAGCTGCAAGACGGCAGCCCTTAAATAGGACACAGAGAGCAAATGGACAAATGATAACAGGTGTGGATAACTGAAGCGAGGATAATTAGACCAAAATAATGACAGCTGTGAGAACCGTGAACTTGGGCTGCACAGGAAGTAAACAAAACACACTGTCAAAATAAGAGCACATACCAGAAAGCGATAAACCGTGATACAAAAAATATACAAAGAATGATGACCCACCAAGGCAAGGACAAGATAAACAATAATAATTAATATAAACATGATAGAAAGAGAACTAGAGGTGAAGGTGGAGAAGGCTCATATATAAACACAGGATGAAATAATAATAATACACAACAAGATGGCCATAGGCCCATGATATAAATAACCATGACTGTAATAATTAAACTAAGATAAGAGAATAACTCAGAACAAACAGAGACAAAGGGCACTCTCAGAGAACAAAGTACAAATAACACCATAATCAAATTCAATAATGAAACCAAGATGGGAAAAGTACAGAAAATAATTGGAACAAACTGAAAGCGGGAGCACGGTTCTCCCACCGTGCTCAGCATCATGACAACTTCAGATAGTGAGTTCCATATGCAAAGTTACTGTACAAGATTTTAAAAAGAAAGAAATAGTGTAAAATTAACATATTCCGTTTACAACAATGTCATGTGTTTTCTCTCCCCTTCCCCCCGGAAAAAATATGTTGCCACCGTGCCAAGGTCTTTAAGGCAGAGGAAACAGTTTGCAAAACAAGTCAAGTACTTTGGTAACACCACAAGCTCACATTAACTGCCATCGCCCAGAGTTGAAAGAAATGGAAAAAAGTGCAAGTCCCCCTGCTGAACAACGCACACTGCACCACTTTAGCAAACTCCCAGCAAATTCTGAACGGGCAAAAACTTAATCATGAAATCTTGTGAGCACTGAGAGCACTGAGTGAGCACTGAGTGAGCACTGAGAGCACTTTTTTTTGTTTTATAACTTTAATTTATTTTTAAGTCTGAAGAATTGAGATACTTAAGTTTATATTTGTGCAGGTTTGAAATTAATGCTACTTATGCATCAATTGCATTCAGTTCTTATTGAATTTGTTCATTGCATTAAGTTACTGTATAGGTAACTGGACATTGACTGCATACAGTCAGGTAGCACTGCTATTTAAATGGATGTTCAAAGCATTTGTGATAGAATTTACTTTGTTTTTAAATGAATAGCCTATATTTCTAGAATTCTGGAGGGCGACCAAACGTACACACTGTGTAAAAGTTGTTAGCAATTGTGATGTGCTGGAAAGGAAAATTTTTAAAATTTATTTCACTTATGTACAATTTCATTTTTGAAACTGACAACTTTTCAAGAAATAAAAAAGCAGTTACTGGCCTAAGCCTACTTTTTTCATTTAACAGTATTTTATTGCAAATCAGTTGAAGTAATTTTTTTTTTTTGTAACTTAGATTTTTATTCATTTTTCATCATATATAATGCATTCAGATCACATTCTACATTTAAAAAACAAAGGGGTTAGGGTAGGGAAAAATAAAAAAAAATAAACAAAATAAAAATAAAAAATAAAAAAAAAAAAAAATAAAAGGGGGGGGACAAATGTTGGAGCATCAAGTTTTTAGTTTCCATCTCTTAATTCTTCTGGTTTTTTCAGTGTCTTTGGTTATTCTTTCAATTTCTGCCTCGTTGTTGCACTTTGTAGTGTGTCCATTTCCGCCATTTTTTCTCCCATATTCCTTCTTGCATTCTTCGTCGATATGTTAGTTTTTCCATCATACGTATGTCCTCAACAATGTCAGTCCATTGTTCTTGGTCAGGAAGAACTTCTGATCGCCATTTTTTTGTGATAGTTTTTTTACATGCAATCAACAAGATTTTAACTAGATATCTGTCCTCAGCCTGTATAACACTGTCTTTTTTAAGATCACATAAGTACATCAGGTTACAGTTCATTGGTATATTATATCCTAATATCCTCTGTATTGTCACATGCATAGATTTCCAAAATGATGATATTTTGTAGCATTTCCAAAACATATGTGAGTGGTCTGCATTTTGAGCCCCACATCCCCTCCAGCATAAAGATTGGGTATTTGTATATTTTCCTTGAATCTGTGGTGTAATGAAAAAGCGAATCAGGTTTTTCCATCCAAATTCCCTCCATGCCCTTGAATTTGTTGATGTGTGTTGTGTTTTCCATATTTCCTGCCAGCTTTCTTCTGTTATGTTTAAATTGAGCTCTTTCTCCCATTTCTCCTTTATATAGTTACTTGTATGATTGTTTGTCATAAGTTTCTGATATAGTTTTGAAATAATTCTTATTTTATTTCCTGCATACGAGCTTAAAATAAGTTGTATAATCTCGTTCACATCTGTTTGGAGGTTATGCCTAATCTTCTTCATATAGTAATCTCTCATCTGCAGATATCTGAAAAATTCCGATCTTTCTAATTTAAATTTTCTCCTGATATTTACAAAGCTCCCGAGATCTTTTTTTCCGATATTGCCCCATGCTGTGATTCCCTTGTTCACCAGATTTTTGTATCCCCTATCTTGTTTTGCCGGTTCAAACTGACTGTCAAATGCTACCCATTTCAATAGTTTTATGTCTTCCCTTATATTATATTTTTGTACTATTTTATACCACAGTTCTAAAGTAAATTTAGTGATTGGGTCTATTTGTTTGATTTGCTTATATGCATCTTTATCCCCTATTATGCTTTGTACTGGGAGTCCCTCAATTTCCTTTTCCATTTCTTTCCATTTTGCCTCATATCCCTTGTCGCACCAACATATGATATATCTTATTTGTGCTGAGTAGTAATATTCCTTTAGACTCGGTAGGCCCATGCCTCCTTTCTCTTTTGGTAATTGGAGGGTTTTATATTTCACTCTTGGTTTTTTACCTCCCCAAACAAATCTCGATATCATCCTGTCCCACTTTGAGAATTGGGCATCTGGAATCTCTGTTGGTATAGCCTGGAAGAGGTAAAGTAATCTAGGTTGTATGCTGATTTTGACTGTCTCAATTTTTGAATTCAGATCCATATTTAAGATTGACCATCTATCAATATCTTTTTTTATTTCTTGTTCCAACCTATCATAGTTTGCTTTATATATTTTGCTTAGGTCTTTAGGTATGTTCACTCCAAGGTATTTTATTTCTTTTTGCTTCCAGTTTAGTTTGATCTTATCAGTTATCTGGTTTAGAGGGTTATAGTGGAATGTCAGTATTTGTGTTTTTGTTATGTTTATCTTGTATCCTGATAATTTTCCAAAATTTTCTATCAAGTTCATCATTTCCATTATTGATTTATCTGGTTGTTCAAGGTAAACTATAATATCGTCAGCAAATAGCCCAATCTTGTGTTCCGCCCCCTTTATTGTTACACCTTTTAATTTCTTATTTTGTCGTATCGCTTGAGCCAATGGTTCTATGAACAGAGCAAACAAGGTGGGCGATAAGCAGCATCCCTGCCTAGTTGATCTTTGTATATTTACTTTGTCTGTTAAGCTACCGTTTATCTTGATTCTTGCCACAGGTTCTTGATATAGCGTCCTTATGCATTGTACTGATTTTTCGTTAAATCCAAAGCGCTCCAGTACACTATATAGGAATTTCCAGTTAACCCTGTCAAATGCTTTTTCTGCGTCTAAACTCATTATTACTGCGCTTTTCTTTTCTTTATGTATTTGGTTAATTATATGTATTGTTCTCCTGATATTGTCATGTGTTTGGCGTCCCTCTATGAATCCAGTTTGATCATCTTCTATCAATTCCGTCAAGAATGTCTTTATTCGTTTACATATAATTGTTGTGTATATTTTATAATCTACATTTAATAAAGAGATTGGTCTATAGTTTCCGCATTGTTCTTTATCTTTCCCTGGTTTTAAAATAACTGAAATGATTGCTTCATTCCATGTTGGAGGTATTTTGTTGTTGTTCAGCGTCCAATTAAATGACTTTAGGAGCTGTGGCGTGAGTTCTTCTATAAACAGTTTATAAAACTCAGATGGGTATCCATCACTACCTGGTGATTTACCATTTTTAAGTGACTTAATCACATCTCTGATCTCTTGTGTTGTTATTTCTGCTGTTAGTTTTTCATTTTGTTGATTTCCTATTGATGGCAAGTCCAATGTGTCTAGAAATTTTTTAATATCTTTAGTATTTGTTTCTTCAGGTTGCGAGTATAGTTCTTGGTAGAAATTATGGAAAATTTCTTCGATGTTTTCTGGGTTAACTGTGGTTTTATTTGTGGTGGGGTCTTTAATCTTATATACATTATTCATTGTTTGTTGTTTTCTTAACCGTTTTGCCAGCAGTTTTGTGGCTTTTGGCCCCGTTTCATAATATTTTTGCTTTAGATATCTATTTTTCCTTTCAATTTCATCCATTTGTGTTTCTTTTATCTTTGTTTTTTCTTCTTTAATTTCTTGATATATTTTTGGATCATTTGTGCTTTGATGTTTACGTTCTAATTCCCTTAGTCTCTCACATCTTTGTTCATACGCTTCCAGTTTAGTCTTATTTGCTTTTCCTGTTTCAACAATTAATTTACCCCTTAACACGGCTTTTAGTGCGTCCCATAGTATTGTTGGGTCCACTTCTTCATTGTCATTCTCTTGGATATATTCGTTTATGTTTATTTTTATTCTTTCTTTCATTTTCTCATCATTTAACAGTCCTACGTTAAGTTTCCATGTTGTTTGTCGTTTTCTATTGTTTAAATATATTTCCATGTATATAGGATTATGATCTGATATTTCTGCCCCTCCAATCCAACAATTTCTCACCCTGTGTCTGTCACCTTCATTCATAAGGAAGTAATCTATTCTAGAGTGTACTTTATGGGCTGCTGAATAATGTGTATAGTCTTTTTCGAGTGGGTGTAGGTCCCTCCATATGTCTACCATACCCATTTCTGCCAGTGAGGTTCTTATGAACTTTGTTACATGTTTTTTTGTCTTCTTAACACTTGTTGTGTCAACTTCATGATCCATGACAGCATTTAAGTCTCCTCCACAAATTAGGACTCCTTCACTGTGTGTTGCTATGAGATCAAACAGATGTTGAAAAAAACCCTTGTCACTTTCTGGTGGGGCATAGATGTTCACTAATGTGATCTGCATACCATCTATTCTTCCCTTTATTATTACATACCTGCCTTCTTTATCCTGGATTTCCTGTTCACTTTCAAATTGTATTTTGTTTGAGATTAGTATCATAACCCCCCTTTTTGCTCCTCCCTTAAATGAACTGTAGTAGGAGTTCTTATAGCCAAATCTCTTTAGTTTCACATGTTCTGCCTTGCTCAAATGTGTCTCTTGCATAAATATAATTTCAGCTTTTTCCTTCTTGAATTTTCTTATTATTCTTTCCCTTTTAACAGGTGAGTTCAGACCATTCACGTTTAGTGTCATTATCTTAAGATTTTTACCCATATTCATGTTTTTCCATTTTTTTAACTTGTGCTCCTAGCCCCTTTAACAACAAAAATAACACATATTTATATAAAAACACATTAAAAAAACTCGACCTCCGTACTTTGGGCCTTTCTTCTGCCCACTGGTCCCTGTTGGTGGGTGGGGGGTTTGTCTTCACAGAGTGAAGGGCCCTCCCTAGACCTGTATTTACTATCAAAGTAATAGTCATAAGTCTAGAAATGTCCAACAAATATCACTTAAACCTCTCCTAGCCGTCTGTTTCTCTTTTACCTTGTCTTCTTGGCCTTCATTTCTTCTGTGCCTTACTTAATCTTTGTTATGATCTAGGCTTTCAGTTGAAAGCCTTGTAGCTTGTCCTGGGCCCGCTGCTCTACGTCTCTCCCCCTTCTTCCGCCGTTCACTCGCCTCCACTCCGTCTGTCGTGGTGCGTTCAGGGCCGCCGCTGCTCCAGCCGTCTCCTTCGGCACGCTCACCTCAAGGCCCCGCTCCATCATATCCCGCGCTGCCTCTTCGGCCGTGTTGTAGGTTCTTGTGCCTTCCTCCCAATGAATCCTCATTTTCGTTAGCGGCGTTTGGAATCTAATTTTTTTCTCTTTCAGCGTTTTTTTAATATTGGCATATTTCTTCCGCTGCTGCACGATTTCTGTCGGGTAGTCATGGTCAAAAAATACCTGTTTGTCGCCGATTCGTTTCTTTTTTTTCCATGCTTGCGTCAGGATTCTTTCCTTTATGTCATATTTCACAAAGTTTACCACAACTGACCTGGGTGGAGAGTTTGTTTTCGGGTTCTGTGCCGGTGTTCTGTGCGCCCGTTGAATCTGCAGATCCGTTTCTCCGGGTATTTCCAGTTCTTTTTTTAAGAACTGATCCATGAATTTTGTCATCGAGTTGCCTTCAATGCCCTCCGGAATTCCAAAGATGCGCATATTGCTTCGTCGGGATCTGCTCTCCAAGTCGTTTATTTTCTCCTGCATCCTCTGCGTTTGCGTCGTCAGGGTCTGTAGTTGTTCGTTTGCCTCGCTTTTCCAATCTTCTAGTTCCGAAATTCGGGTCTGCGCTTCTGTCATACACGCCCGCTGGGAGCGCAGCTCCTCCATGTTTTCCGTTAATTTACGCTCCATTTCTCTTCGGAGGTCCATGATTTCCTCCTTAATTTCTTTTTTCAGTTCCTCCTTAAGAGCCGCTAAATCCTGTTGTAGCTGTCGCTTGAATTCTCTCAACTCTTCACCCAAACTGGCGATGCCAGCGTTCATGTTGTCGAGTCTGGTGTCCTCCATTTTCACTGCTGTGGACATCTCGTTTTTTTGGGCTTTGCGTACAGCGGTTTTTCCTGCGTTGTTGGAGAGGAATTCTTCAATTTTACCCTGTTTTTGTCCTTGTGCCCGGTTCCTTCGTGTTTTCATCCCTTGGTTTATTGATTCGTTTATGTCGAGTTGGCCATTTACCGATGATTTTTAATCCGGCTAGGGAGAGCTCTTTGTTTAAGTGTTATGTCTCTCCGCCATCTTCCCGGAAGTCCAGTTGAAGTAATTTTTTAAAAATATAACCCCCCAAAACATCAACACACTGTACTCTCCTTTCAAGCTTACCTCAGCATTTTTTTGCAGTGCAGTGGACTTTTTTTCCTGAGATTAGTGGGTTTTTGCACTGAACTGAGAGCCAAATGTGAATCTAAAATCGTTTTGAATCGAAAATCGATTCTGAATTGAATTGCGACCCCAAATGTCGGAATCGAATTGAATCATGTGACTTCTAAAGATTCACAGCCCTACTACATACAGGGTTTTTTTACTTACAGTTTGTGAAAGAGGCCTAATTGAAGGAAGAGCGGCTGTGTGTGTTTATGTGTCGTGGGTGATGCTTATTTCCGTCCAAGGTGCACTCATGTCTGGTGTGTGTGTGTGTGTGTGTGTGTGTGTGTGTGTGTGTGTATGTGTGTGTGTGTGCGTGTACAGTGGGGCAAAAAAGTATGTAGTCAGCCACCAATTGTGCAAGTTCTCCCACTTAAAAGATGAGAGAGGTCTCCAATTTTCATCATAGGTATACCTCAACTATGAGAGACAAAATGAGAAAAAAAAAATCCAGAAAATCACATTGAAGGATTTTTAATGAATTAATTGGTAAATTCCTCGGTAAAATAAGTATTTGGTCACCTACAAACAAGCAAGATTTCTGGCTCTCACAGACCTGTAACTTCTTCTTTTAGAGGATCCTCTGTCCTCCACTCGTTACCTGTATTAATGGCACCTGTTTGAACTCGTTATCAGTATAGAAGACACCTGTCCACAACCTCAAACAGTCAGACTCCAAACTCCACTATGGCCAAGACCAAAGAGCTATCAAAAGACACCAGAAACAAAATTGTAGACCTGCGCCAGGCTGGGAAGACTGAATCTGCAATAGTTAAACAGCTTGGTGTGAAGAAATCAACTGTGGGAGCAATTATTAGAAAATGGAAGACATACAAGATCACTGATAATCTCCCTTGATCTGGGGCTACACGCAAGATCTCACCCCGTGGGGTCAAAATGATCACGAGAACGGTGAGCAAAAATCCCAGAACCACACAGGGGAACCTAGTGAATGACCTCCAGAGAGCTGGGACCAAAGTAATAAAGGCTACATCAGAAACACACTACGTCGCCAGGGACTCAAATCCTGCAGTGCCTGACGTGTCCCCCTTCTTAAGCCAGTACATGTCCAGGCCCGTCTGAAGTTTGCTAGAGAGCATTTGGATGGTCCAGAAGAGGATTGGGAGAATGTCATATGGTCAGATGAAACCAAAATAGAACTTTATTGTAAAAACTCAACTTGTCGTGTTTGGAGGAGAAAGAACACCATACCTACTGTGAAGCATGGGGGTGGAAACATCATGCTTTGGGCTGTTTTTCTGCAAAGGGACCAGGACGACTGATCCGTGTAAAGGAAAGAATGAATGGGACCATGTATCGTGAGATTTTGAGTGAAAACCTCCTTCCATCAGCAAGGGCATTGAAGATGAAACTTGGCTGGGTCTTTCAGCATGACAGTGATCCCAAACATACCGCCCGGGCAACGAAGGAGTGGCTTCATAAGAAGCATTTCAAGGTCCTGGAGTGGCCTAGCCAGTCTCCAGATCTCAACCCCATAGAAAATCTTTGGAGGGAGTTGAAAGTCCGTGTTGCCCAGCGACAGCCCCAAAACATCACTGCTCTAGAGGAGATCTGCATGGAGGAATGGGCCAAAATACCAGCAACAGTGTGTGAAAACCTTGTGAAGACTTACAGAAAACATTTGACCTCTGTCATTGCCAACAAAGGGTATATAACAAAGTATTGAGATGAACTTTTGTTATTGACCAAATACTTATTTTACCAAGGAATTTACAAATTAATTCATTAAAAATCCTTCAGTGTGATTTTCTGGATTTTTTTTTTCTCATTTTGTCTCTCATAGTTGAGGTATACCTATGATGAAAATTGGAGACCTCTCTCATCTTTTAAGTGGGATAACTTGCACAATTGGTGGCTGACTAAATACTTTTTTGCCCCACTGTATGTTTGTGAATATAAAATTCCCAGTTTCATGTTGTGATGCTCTTGGACTGCCCCTTTGCCCCCTGAAGTGCCATCCTGGAGAGTTTTTACACAGTTGGTGATTTATTTTTTCTTCTTCTTTTAGATTTGATTGGCAGTTGGCAACCAGCTTACAGGTGCATTACCGCCACTGTCTTAAGCTTTTTTTAACAAGGGAATGCTCATAAATGTAGTATATGGTGTAAACGTAATCTCAGTACAAATTTGCAAGAATAAAGGTGCAAAAATATGATAAAAGATGCTAATTTACAATTTATAAAGTCCCAAATTTACCATAAGCATGTCATAAACTCTCCGTGCGCTTCTTCATAGTGCACGGAGGAGAGGAATGAATAAACCCAAGAGCAAGAGTAGATGGTGCACTTTTATTAACAGCACAAAGGAAATAACATGTCCAGTTATCACCAAGTTCAGTTCAGTACAACCACAGAAATATGGAGAGATGTAATGACAAGGTTTGGCCACCAAACCTTGGGCTACACGGTGGCGCAGTGGTTTAGCACTGTGGCAGCACAGTTTTACCCTCGGCCGGGGGATCACGGAGATCATGAGATCGTGGGTTCGATCCCAGCCCCCGACCAACAGTGAGCTGTGTGGAGTTTGCATGTTCTCCCCGTGTTGCGTGGGTTTACTCCGGGATTTCTCCGGTTTCCTCCCGCACACCAAAAACATGTAGGTTTAGGGCGCTCACGCACGCAGCGACCAGCAGCCGGTGGCTTGTCACCAGACTGCAAACCAAATCTACCTACGGGTACAAATAAGTAACAAACCCCCCCCCCAAAAAAACCAAACATGCAGGGCGCCAGCCGAATGCTCAATGGCCTGGTCTAAAATGGAGCCTAGTGCTGCAGGGCTGTGTAAAGCACTAAAGGAAAGGTGCACGGCTTTGTGCTGCAGGGCTGCAGAGCACAGGAGAAAAGGCGAAGGAAGACACTTACTGAGTTGGAGCAGATCCGGGGCGAAACCGAGCAGTCTGGTGGAAAAGGATTAGAAGCTGAGGCAGCTTCGAACAGCCAGGGATGGATCGTCTGAAGATGTCGGGGTGAGTACGAGAAAGGAGTGGTACGTCATTCATGGAGAGCTTGCTGCCATGAACGAGGGTGAATACCCCAACAATCTCTTTCCCATAGCGCAGCAAACATATACTCCAGAAGCTAACGAGGAAAGAGATTGCTGGTGTGAAAATGTGTGGGCAGAAATGATTGGCATCTGGTGTGTGAGAGCGTGTGTGAATGAGAGGGAATTGAGCATGTGCTTGTGTGTGTGTGTGTGTGTGTGTGTGTGTGTGAACACCGTCACAGTGCAGCTGACGGAGCTTGACAGGAGGAGGGGGCATGCCCAAGCTGTCAGGAGGAAATAAGGTCAAGGCATAACGATGAGTTAGAATCTGGTTTGGCCTCCAAACCCGGATTCATGACAACCCCCCCCCCCCCCCCCCAGGGGTGGGAACCAGACACCCCAGCACCATAAGTAAAAACTAACACTAAGCCAGGGTGGGAGATGGGGGAAAACTGGTTAGGAGGAAAGCAACCAGTGAAAACACAATCACAACAAAAATAGAATAAAGAGCCAAACCCCTCCTAACGAACCCCAACCTGGAACACTAACCCCCCTCCCCCGAAGTCCAAAGTTCAGGGGGTCGACCTGAGTCCTAGGCCCTCAGTATGGTGAGGAGTGATAGATCGGGTGGCCTGCCCCAGTCCCAAGTCCAGCAGGCGGCCCATGAGATAGTGTCCGGTGGCCTGCCTGGGCCGATGGGCCACCCGACCCATAAGCTAAGTCCTTCGGGTGGCCGACTAGCGTGGTGGAGCCACCAGGCCCTGAGAGGAGGGCGGAGAGGCAGCCTCCAACCTCGGGGACCTCGGCGGGGAAGCCAAGGAACGGGAGCCCCCCTGCCGTTCGAGGCTTGGGGCAGGGGAACCGTAGCACCTGCAACAGTCCCGATCTGGGACATGGCTACACCCGCGATGGACCCCGGCTCAGGCCCTGCTGCACCCACGGTGGACCCTGGCTCAGGCCCTGCTGCACCCACGGTGGACCCTGGCTCAGGCCCTGCTGCATCCGCGGTGGACTCCAGTTGGAGCACTGTTACACCTGCGGTGACCCCCATGGGGGCCTCATTGCTCCGTCGGTGGCCTCCCCAGTGAGGGAGGTGATGCTCCTCACATCCTCCGGCGTTGGGCCCCGATCCTCGGTTGTCTCCAGTAGCTCCCTGGCGACCCTGGCCGGAGGCTCCGAACACAAAGGGAGAGAAAGAGAAACCGGGTCAGGGTCGCCGGCAGCGGCAGAGCCCGGTGTGGCGGTCCTGAGGGCTACTGTGAGCTGCCCTGGGTCCACCTCACCATAAGTCAGGCAGAGTGACATTACTACTGACACTCCTGACAAAATAAGATAAGATAATAAGATAAGATAAACTTCATTGTCCCTCAAGGTGAAATTTGATATATATATATATATATATATATATATATATATATATATATATATATATATATATATATAAATGAAATAAAACCCAATAAATAATGCAAGTACATTCATAAATAAATATATAACAGCAGTCATTAAGAACAGGAGTTATAAGTGTCCCTGACCTATTTATCTGAGTTTAAAAGTTTTACTGACGTTGGGATAAATGAGTTCTTATATCTATTGAACCTGCACTTGGGGACTCTGTATCTCCTACCTGAGGGCAGCCGCACATATTTATTGTTTAGTACATGGCCCGTATCACTGATTATTTTTTGAGCTTGTCTACAGGCTGCCTGTTCGTATAAGATCTGCATGGGTAAATACTCTTTAACTCCAATAATTTTCCATGCTGTATGAATTAAACACAACACTTTGTTCTTTAGTTTCACAGAGAGGTTGCCAAACCAAGCTGTAATGCTGTATCTAATACAGCTCTCCAACACAGCCTGGTAAAATATTAACATAATCCTTTTATCAATGCCATGTATTCTTAATCTACGCAAGAAATGCAGCCGCTGTTGTAGTCTACTACAGAGGTAATCAATATGTGTGCTCCAGGTTAATGAATTGTCAATACATACTCCCAAATATTTATAGGAACTAACCTGTGTTATAGTGTGGTTGTGGATGACCACAGACCTGTGGTCCCCGAGGGTCAAACACCATCTCCTTTGTTTTATAAGTATTCAAAATGAGATGACTGTCATCACACCAATTGACAAACCTCTGAATTTCTATAAAATAGCTTGACAGATCATGAGTCTTTTGAAGTAGTGATAAAATAGCAGTGTCATCAGAAAATTTAATAATTCGATTGCCTGGATAGACACTTCTGCACTCATCAGTGTAGAAGGTGAACAAAAATGGTGAACTAACACAGCCTTGGGGAGCTCCTGTGCTGAGGGTTCTAAATTTAGATAAAGTTCCATTTACACTAACTTGCTGTTTACGATAAGTTAAAAATGAGTGGTACCATTTAATAATGACAGGATGCACTTTAAAATCATTTAACCTCTTAATTAAAAGGTGTGGCTGCAGTGTGTTAAAAGCTGAACTAAAATCAACCAATAAAAGACGTGCATATGAGGTTGTCTCCTCCAAATGTTTAAACACAGAATGGGTTAAGGTTAAAATGGCATCCTCTGTACTTCTGTTATTTTCATAAGCAAACTGCAGAGGATCCAAAAGTCCTCCAAAATCAGTTTTCAGAATGTCAATGACAATCTTCTCAAGGCACTTCATTACCAGTGAGGTCAGTGCAACAGGACGATAGTCATTATTCTCTTTGCAGCTTGCTTTTTTTGGTACAGGAATTATAATAGAGCTTTTCCAAATTACTGGGACAGAACACGTATCTAAAGACTTCTGGTAGATGGGACTCCAGGCTTCTGCTCGCTCCTCACTGCATGACTTCAGTAAGCGCCCAGAGATCCCACCTGGTCCAGATGCCTTCTTGGGGCACATACGTGAGAAAAATCTTTCCACAACATGCTGGTCAACTATAATTTTTGCAGAGCCTAAAACTGATATAGCATCCAGAGCAGCTTTTTGTTCATGAGAAAAATTTCTAGTCTCAACTCTGCAAAAGAAATTATTCAACTCGTTTGCCTTTTCTTCCTCATTCATTACATTAATGTAGCTTTTGGATGGAGTCATCTTTGTCATTACTTTAACTGAGTCCCACAATTTCCTAGAACTTTTTCCTAGGCATTCAGATTCAAATTTCTTCCTCGTCTCATCTCTAGCTGTTCTTAGTTTATAATTAAGTTCTTTCTGTATATTTTTCATACTTAACATGTCCCCATTCTTAAAAGCAAACTTTTTCTGTACTATGCACTGACATAACGCACGGCTCAGGAGACGCACACACACAGGCTCAGAGTAGTTCAAATAGTTTATTAACAACAGGAGTGTATGAATGTGTGTCTGCGGGATGTAAATGTGTTGATGGCGGCGTCTGCTTCGGGCACAGAGGCAGGAGGCCGTACAGCCGGACAACCCTATGGAAAAAGCACAGGGAGAAGGGTGACGGGCACACACCAACACAGGAGGTATAAGAGCGAGAGAGGAGCTTACTTGGAGAGGATAGATGACTGGCACAACAAGGGACGAGGTCCGGTAGACAGCCACCTGGAGCGCCCGGTGCAGCAGCGAGGAACAGGCGATGGAGAAGCGTTGTCCGCCGCCGGGAAATCCACCTGTGCACAGGGGAGCAGACTTGGGAGGAAAAGGAGGTAAGATCTTCTTACCAGAGTAATCTGCTGAGGGTGAAGGAACTCACAGCGATGCATGAAGAAGTCTGCCGGCTTCAGGCCGAAGCTCAGGGCGAGGCAGCTTATATCCCTCGCCGCTGATGACGAGCAGGTGTGCGAGCAGGTGGCGCCGCTGATGAGCGGCGCTGCGTGACAGTACTCCCCCCTCTAGCAGCGCCTCCTGGCGATGGCTTCTCTGGGTGCGCTCGGTGGAAATCAGCGATGAGCGACGGATCCAACACAAACGATGAGGGTACCCACTGTCGATGTTCAGGCCCATAGCCCTCCCAGTCCACCAAGTACTGCAACCCACGACCCCGGCGCCGGGAGTCCAGGATGGAGGCGACGGACCAGGCCGGATGGCCATCAATCATCCGGGGCGCGGGTTGCGCAGCAGGAGGAGGGCAAAGGGGATCGGAGACTGCCAGCTTCACCTTGGACACGTGGAAGGTGGGATGGATGCGGAGGGAGGGGGGAATAGCTACACGCACAGCCACCGGGTTGACGATCCTGGTGATGGGGTAGGGACCCATGAAGCGCTGTGCCAGCTTCCTCCTCTCGCCCTTTAAGGTCACGTCCTGGGTCGACACGTAGACTTGTTGCCCAACTCTGTACGCCGGGGCAGGTCTTCTGTGCCGGTCCGCCACGGCTCTGTTGCGCTCCGCCGTGCGTAAAAGCGCATTACGCGCTGATGCCCAGATGGAGCGGAACTGCCTGAGATGCGCCCTTACTGAGGGGACAGTTACCTCACTCTCCTGCGCCGGGAACAGCGGGGGACCGTAACCCAGGGACGCCTTAAAGGGAGACATCCCTGTAGCAGAAGAGCGAGCGGTGTTATGGGCGTATTCAACCCAGGCGAGGTGGTTACTCCAGGACGTGGGTTTGGATGCCGTTACACAGCGGAGCGCAGCCTCCAGCTCCTGGTTGGTCCGCTCACACTGCCCGTTGGATTGGGGGTGATGGCCGGAGGAGAGGCTCACCTTGGCTCCTAAGGCGTTGCAGAACGATCTCCAAACCTCAGAGGAAAATTGGGGACCCCGGTCCGAGACCACGTCCACCGGAATCCCATGCAGCCTGACCACGTGTTGGATGAGGAGGTCCGCCGTCTCCAGGGCAGTTGAGAGACCTCGTAGGGGGACGAAGTGTACCGCCTTGGAGAAGCGGTCCACGATGGTCAGGATGGTGTCATAGGTGTTCGAGACTGGGAGACCGGTGACGAAATCCAGGGCGATATGCGACCAGGGCCTGCCCGGGACGGGCAGAGGCTGGAGCAAACCCGCTGGAGGGGCATTACCCGACTTGTTGGTGGCACAAACTGGACAGGCCCGGGCGTAGCGGGCAGCATCCCTCCGCAGGCCCGGCCACCAAAAGGACCGCTGGAGGAGGTCAATCATCCGGGAGGAGCCAGGGTGACAGGTGAGCTTGGACGTGTGCAACCAGTGGATGACCTCCCCTCGAACCGTGGATGGCACGAACAGCCTCCCCTCCGGTCCGCCGCCAGGGTCAGGTTCCACTTCCTGCGCCTTCCGGATCTTGCTCTCGATGTCCCAGGTGACGGCTCCCACGACGCACGACCTGGGTAGGATGGTGTGGACCGTGTCCTCCGACTCCTCAGGGGCGAATTGCCTAGAGAGGGCGTCGGGCAGGCCGTTCTTGGAGCCAGGCCTGAAGGTGATGGTAAATTGGAACCTGGCGAAGAACAAGGACCAGCGCGCCTGGCGGGCGTTCAGGCGCCTGGCAGATCTAAGGTATTCCAAGTTCTTGTGGTCCGTCAGGACCACGAACGGCAGGTCCGCCCCCTCTAGCCAGTGACGCCACTCCTGCAGCGCGAGCTTGATGGTGAGGAGCTCTCTGTCACCCACGTCGTAATTTCTCTCCGCCGGGGACAAGCGCCGGGAGAAGAAGGCGCAGGGCCGTTTGATACCGTCGTCTGGTGACCGCTGGGATAGCACCGCCCCCACTCCTGTGTCCGAAGCGTCCACTTCCACGATGCACTGCAGCGCAGGGTTGACTTGGCTAAGGACCCGGGAGGAGGAGAACTCCGCCTTCAGCGCCTGAAAAGCAGCTGCGGCCTCTTCGGTCCACCGGAACGGAACCTTAGGGGACGTGAGGCGGGTCAGCGGGCCGACGATGGTGCCAAAGTTTGGGACAAAGCGGCGGTAGAAGTTCGCAAACCCAACGAACTGTTGCACCTGCTTCCTTGATGCAAGTGTAGGCCATTCCACCACCGCCTTCACCTTCTCTGGGTCCGGAAGCACCTGGTCGTGTGAGATGATGAACCCAAGGAAGGATGTTGTCTTTGCATAAAATTCACACTTCTCAGCCTTCACGTATAGCCGGTTCTCCAGCAGCCTTTGGAGGACCCGCCTCACGTGGACCTGGTGCTCATCCCTGGACTTAGAGAAGATGAGTATATCATCCAGGTAGACGAACACAAAGAGGCCGATGAAATCCCGGAGGACGTCGTTGATGAGGCGCTGAAAGACGGCTGGAGCGTTGGTCAACCCGAACGGCATTACCAGGTATTCGAAGTGGCCCTTCGGGGTACGGAAGGTTGTTTTCCACTCATCTCCCTCTCGGATCCGGACGAGGTGGTATGCGCTGCGTAGATCCAGCTTGGTGAACCAAGTCGCCCCCTGGAGGGAGTGGAAAGCGGTGTCCATGAGGGGCAGGGTGTAACGATCCTTCTCCGTTATGTCATTAAGAGCACGGTAGTCAATGCAAGGACGGAGGGATCCGTCCTTCTTGCCGACGAAGAAGAATCCTGCCCCCACGGGTGATGACGATGGGCGGATTATCCCAGCACTCAGCGACTCCTTGAGGTATGTGTTTATTGTCTCCTTCTCTGGCGCCGACAGACTGTAGAGCCGTCCAGAAGGTAAGGGCGCCCCCTGGCGGAGATTGATTGCGCAGTCGTAGGGCCGATGAGGAGGGAGAGACATCGCCTTGGATTTGCTGAATACCATACCCAGGTCGTGAAATTCCAGTGGCACCAGGGACAGGTCCGGGGGTGCAGCGTCCGAAGGAGGGGGAGAAGCGGACGGAGAGCAGGCCGCGGACTGAAGACAGGTGCCCATGCAGAACGTGCTCCATGCCGACACCCCGGCGGACTTCCAATCCAGAACAGGGTTGTGGAGGCGTAGCCAGGGATACCCCAGGATGACGGGCGACACAGAGTTGGGCAGGACATAAAAGGTCATCTCCTCCCGGTGGTTTCCAGAGATAATAACCGGGACGGGGATGGTCTGGTGTGTAACTCTCCCAAGGGAGGCACGAGAGAGGTTGACCAGGGAGATGGGGTTCCTGAGTGCTTGACAGCGGATGCCCAATCGGGTTGTGAAATAAAGCTGCCTTCTGCGCCCGAATCCACCAGTGCGTGGGTGAGATGCCCAGTGGGGTTGTGGCAGAAACGGATGGGCAGCTTCAATTGTGTGAGAGAACTTAACCGGTTGACGTCCGCGAGGCCCCCTACAGTGACTCGCGGACCCCGCCGACTGGCTTTCCGTGGACAAAGCTTCACCGTGTGTTGGTCATCTCCGCAATACATGCAGAGATCCAACTCACGGCGGCGTTGTCTCTCCGCAGGGGAAAGCTTTGTCCAGCCCGTCACCATCGGCTCCGACTCCTCGGGGCACGATGGTGGCGGCGCCGCCAGGGGGCGAGCTTGGAACAGGCGCGGCGAGGCTCCACGAGGGCAAGAAGAAGACGACTTCCGTCCCGAGGAGCGCTCGCGCAGCCTGTTGTCCAAACTGATCGCCAGGGATGTTAGCTCTGCTAGCGTCTCAGGGATATCCCGCCCAGCCAGTTCATCCCTCAGATCATCATTGAGACTGCGGAGGAAAAGGCCACAGAGGGAGCGTTCCTCCCAGCCTAATTCCTCCGCCGCTACCCGGAAGTCGACCGCGTAGTCCGCTGCCAGCCGGCTTCCCTGCTGGAGGGCGAGAAGCCGATCGACCTGGACCGTCTCGGTAAGAGAATGGTCAAAGACCTCCAGGAAGCGTCTCACGAACTGGTCATATGTGAGGGTGGCATAACTGGGCCTCGCCATTACGGCGTAGGTCCATGTTAATGCTCGCCCCTCCAGGAGATTCCCGATATAACCAATTCGGCTATGATCTGAGGGAAAGTCCCCGGGCACACGGTGGAAAACGGACTCACACTGCATAATAAACCCCCGCGCTCCGCCGAGCTTACCGCTAAAGCGGGCGGGGGTTGGAATGGGCGTGAGCCGAACCGGTGCACCCGGAGCCTGCTGGACGGCCACTGGAGCAGCAGGAGCCGCGCCACCCTGACGAGCCGGGGGGAACGGCTGTTGGGGGTCCAAGTGGCCCAACCGGTTAGTTATATTTATCAACTGATTAAAAATCACCTGTTGCTGATAGGCTATCTGATCCACTCGAGCCTCGAGAGTGGAAAACCGGTGTGCGAGCCCGCCGTCTGCCGAGCCGCTCTGCTGAAGCCGTACTGACATAACGCACGGCTCAGGAGACGCACACACACAGGCTCAGAGTAGTTCAAATAGTTTATTAACAACAGGAGTGTATGAATGTGTGTCTGCGGGATGTAAATGTGTTGATGGCGGCGTCTGCTTCGGGCACAGAGGCAGGAGGACGTACAGCCGGACAACCCTATGGAAAAAGCACAGGGAGAAGGGTGACGGGCACACACCAACACAGGAGGTATAAGAGCGAGAGAGGAGCTTACTTGGAGAGGATAGATGACTGGCACAACAAGGGACGAGGTCCGGTAGACAGCCACCTGGAGCGCCCGGTGCAGCAGCGAGGAACAGGCGATGGAGAAGCGTTGTCCGCCGCCGGGGAATCCACCTGTGCACAGGGGAGCAGACTTGGGAGGAAAAGGAGGTAAGATCTTCTTACCAGAGTAATCTGCTGAGGGTGAAGGAACTCACAGCGATGCATGAAGAAGTCTGCCGGCTTCAGGCCGAAGCGCAGGGCGAGGCGGCTTATATCCCTCGCCGCTGATGACGAGCAGGTGTGCGAGCAGGTGGCGCCGCTGATGAGCGGCGCGGCGTGACATGCACCATTTTAATCTATGTCCTCCCGTCGGATTTCGTAAGAGCTTCCTAGGCAGGAGGGGTGCCGAGACATGGCTGGAACGAAGAAGCAGGAGCTGGTCTCGAGTATAACTCATTAGCGTGGTCGGCCTCATGTCCCGATCCACTTGGGTACAGTGGCGTATTATCCCGAGCAACCAGATCACAAGCAGTCCCTTTAGCAAAAACATCATTATGATACTTCAGACTGAGCACTAAAAACTAAGTACTACAAACAAAGTACTACAAACATGCACCCACAGTAGCAGCACAATGTAGCCCCGGTCGCAGCAGAGCAGCGCCACCAGCCAGAAATGGAGCACACTTGCCTGACTTCTGGCTCCATTGCCATCCAGGACTCCGGCGATTTAGGGTGCGTAGGTCTCTCCAGTCCGTCAAGTGCTGCGTCCCCATCGACCTCCTTAGGGACAACTGGACCCTCCTCCTCATCCATGGGCAACCCCGGTTGCAGCGACTCCTCTCCGGCGACTCTAGGAAGGAGCTCGAAAGAGAACAGAGACGGTTAGGGTCGCCGGCAGCGGCAGGACCCGGCGAGGAAAGTTCGGATGCAGCTGGGGGCTGCACCTGACTCTCCTCCTCAAGAGCCAGGCAAGAACTGTCAACACATGGCAGGTGAACTACAGGAGAAATTACTTGCCTGTGCTCGGGTTCTACCGCTGTCCAGGACTCCGACGATGATATTTGGGGTCCAATCGGCTGGAGGTCCAGTCCTGGGGATGGCTCTGCCGTGGCGGCCCCCACAGCAGGCATGATGGTCTCGGCAGTCATGGTCTCCTCCAGTGGAGCCCCTAATGCCAGTAATCCTCCCTGCATGAAGTCTGGAGGTGGAGACCTGGGTGGTACTATGTCTGCGGAGACTGAAGCGGGAGGATGCTCCTTCATTGGCACCCACCTCCGGTCGGTCACAGTGTTCCTGCCCTGGTCGCAGCGGATCTGCGGGGTGCAGTCCTCCAGCACCGCGCATTCCCTCCTCCCCCAATTGTCGAGCTCCATGGCTGGTGGACACTTCCAGGCAGGGGATGGAGAAACAGAGGAAATAGGTGAGTTCATCATAGGAGCAGCAAGGGGAGAGCACTCAGGCCACTGCCTAACCTGAGGCTCTGTCCCGGGGGACAGACAAGGCTTATCCTTAATGACAGAGGTTACATGAAAGCTCACTTGCCTGGCCTCCCGGGTCTGAATGTTGGCGACTGCCGACGGTGTGCTGTCCTCCCTCTAAATGTCCATAGGTCTTCTAGGGTCCTCGGTGATTGACAGAGGAGCCAGCCCGAACGACACGGAGGTGGGTGGGTCCAGAGTAGCACACACAGTCTCTCCGGTGGCTGGGGTGGACGGCCCAATGATGGAAACTGTGGCTAAAGCTGAAGGCACGTCTGCTGGCATGACAGCTGGCACCGAGGGGGGCTTCGCCGCTGCAGCGGTTGGGCTTGACGTCCGATTAGGAACCGCCGATGAGGTCACAGGCCTCCTCCGTCGCTTAGACCTAGGATGTTCCTCACGCCATGTGGTTGACTCCTCCCACTCCTTCTGCGTCCGACGGTCCTCTCCTGGGACTGGCGGGGAGTGAAGGGAGACAGAGGACAAGGAATCAGGAGCCGTGGCAGCAGCTGTTTGGGGAGCTTCAGTGGGTAACAATATCTGAAGCTCCTCCACAGAAATCTGATTAATCACTTCAGGAGACATAGCAAGAGAATGGAGGTGAACTTGCCTGAACTCCTGACTGGTGATAATGTCTGCTGCTGCCTCGGTGTCCTGCTTCGTCCTCCCAGGAGTAGGACGAGAAATCCAGCGGGGGGAAGAGCATTCTGTCTCAGGTGGCCAAAAGTCATAAATTTACAACAATGAAGTCGCACATTTACAAGAAAAAATGCCAGTTTTCTAGAGCTTTTTTCTTTTTACTTTTTTCTCTCATAATTGTCCAATTTGCTCATCAATCAGTGAGGTTTTTCTAGTAAACTAACATTTTTCTTGGAAAGTTATAACTTTTTTTAAAAATGAATGAATGAATGAATAAATGGCGCTCCACTAATTTAGATGAAATCTATTTAGCTTGGCGAAATCATCTTTTAATTTATAAAAAATCTCTTAGAAAAGCTAGAACGAGTTATTACTCTGCATTAATAGAAGAGAACAAGAATAATCCCAGGTTTCTTTTCAGCACTGTAGCCAGGTTGACAAAGAGTCGATTCTTCCCACAGTTAACTTAAATACTGTAACTACTACAACTCCTTCTATTGATGTCAACTTGATGAGTTTACTCCAATCGACCTTTGTGAGTTAGACAAAATAGTTTCCTCATCCAAACCTTCAACTTGTCTTTTAGACCCTATTCCTACCAGGTTATTTAAAGAAGTCTTCCCACTTATTGGTAGCCTTATTCTTCATATAATCAATTCTTCATTAACTTTAGGCCATGTACCGCAGGCTTTTAAAACGGCTGTAATTAAACCCTTACTCAAAAAGCCAACGCTAGATCCAGGAGCTTTAGCTAACTATAGACCAATCTCTAATCTCCCTTTCATTTCAAAAATCTTAGAAAGAGTTGTTGCTACGCAATTATTTGACCACCTGCAGGGAAATGGTTTACTTGAAGAGTTTCAGTCTGGGTTTAGAATCCATCATAGTACTGAAACAGCCTTAGGTCACTAGCCTTAGGTCACTAACGACCTCCTCATTGCATCTGATAATGGACTAGTTTCTGTACTTGTCCTTTTAGACCTTAGTGCAGCTTTTGATACTATCGATCATAATATTCTACTTGATAGATTAGAACACTATGTTGGACTTAATGGAACTTCGTTGCAGTGATTTAGATCTTATCTGATAGGTTCCAGTTTGTTCATGTAAATAATGAGTTTTCTTTCAACTCAAAGCTCAGTCATGGAGTTCCACAGGGATCTGTGCTAGGCCCTACTCTTTTTAGTTTATATATGCTTCCGTTAGGCAACATTATTAGAAAGCACTGTATACATTTTCATTGTTATGCTGATGACACACAATTATACCTGTCAATGAAGCCAGATGATAGTAATCAATTAGCCAAGTTAGAAGACTGTCTTAAGGAAATCAAAGCTTGGATGACTTGTAATTTCCTGCTATTAAATTCAGATAAGACTGAAGTCATTCTTGTTGGTCCAAAAAAACTTAGAAATTCCTTTCCAAATCAAACTTTCAGTTTGGATGTGGTTACTCTTTCTCTTAATAGCTCTGTGAGGAACCTTGGAGTTATTTTTGATCAGGATTTGTCCTTCAATTCACATATTAAATTTGTTTCTAAGACTGCCTTCTATCATTTGCGTAATATTGCCAAGATTAGGAGCATCTTGTCTCAGAGTGATGCTGAGAAACTGATCCACGCTTTTGTTAGCTCGAGATTAGATTATTGTAATTCTTTATTATCAGGCTGTCCTAAAACATCTTTAAAAAGTCTTCAGCTGATCCAAAATGCTGCAGCAAGAGTTTTAACAGGTACTAGAAAGAGAGATCATATCTCTCCGGTTCTGGCCTCCCTTCATTGGCTTCCCATAGAGTTTAGAATTAAGTTTAAAATCCTTCTTCTTACTTACAAAGCTCTAAACAATCAGGCTCCTTTTTATTTAAAAGATCTGATACTACCGTATTATCCTAACAGAGCACTACGCTCCCAAAATGCAGGATTACTTGTAATACCTAGAATCTCCAAAAGTACAATGGGAGGCAGAGCCTTCAGCTATCAAGCTTCTCTCCTGTGGAATCAGCTGCCAATCTGGATTCGGGAGTCAGACTCGATCTCTGTTTTTAAGAATAGGGCTAAAACCTACCTTTTTGATATAGCCTACAATTAGGGAGGGATCATGTGTTTCTGAACCCTCCCTTAGTTATGCTGCTAATAGGTTTAGTCAGCCGGGGGACCTCCAGTAATGCACTGGGCCTCACTCCTTTTCTCACTCTCAATGAAATATTTTTTTTGCTGGTCATTAACATTTGTTTGTTCTCTCCCATAGATTGAGTCCCCATCGTGCTGTTTGCTCTCTACATGTCTGTTCTTTTCTTCTTCTCTGTCCCCTCACCCCCCAGCCAGTCGCAGCAGATGACTGCCCCTCCCTGAGCCTGGTTCTGCTGGAGGTTTCTTCCTGTTAAAAGGGAGTTTTTCCTCTCCACCGTCGCCAAGTGCTTGCTCACAGGGGATCGCCTGATTGCTGGGGTCTTTCTCCAGCTGTGGGGGTTCCCCCTACAGTTGATAGTGCTATGAGATGACTGTTGTTGTGAAATGGCGCTATATAAATAAAGCTGAATTGAATTGAATTGAATTGAAATAAATATGCAATTTTTTCCTGGCACATTTATTATTTTTGTAGTAAATTTAGTACTTTTTCATGTAAATTTGCCATGTTTTGTGATAAAATTGTTACCTTTCCCTCACAGATTTACTAGAATATAATCGTAAATTTACAACTTTTTTCTACAAAATTTGCAACTTTTTTTCCTGTAGAATTTGCAGTAATTTTCCTCATATTTTAATGGTTTTTCTTGTACATTTGCTACTATTCTTTCACTGATAAACTAAGTTGTCCTGTATAAACTATCCTTGCAGTCTTTATGAGGATGGAGGGTGGCAGGTTAACAGAGGGGAGGATTTTAGCTCATTTTGCTGACAAAAGTCTTTATTTTTACCTCCAAGGAGGTTATGTTTTTGCCGATGTTGGTTTGTCTGTCTTTCTGTCTGTCTGTCTGTCTCAAAAGTTATGAACGGGTTTTGATGAAATTTTCAGGAAAGGTGTGTGATGGCACGGGGAACAGATGATTAGATTTTGGTGGTGACGTGAGAGTGCATGCCTCCACCAAGGGCTTTGTTTGTATTTGTGCAGCAGGATTACACAAAAACTACTGGATGGATTTGGATGAAATTTTTACCAGAGGTGGTCCTTGAGCTAGAGAGGAACCCATTGCATTTTGCTGATGATCGGAGAGTACATACCGCTACCAAGGCTCTATCTTCTCACAATGTGTTAGCAACATTACTCCAAAACTATTGGACAGAGTTTGATGAAATTTTCACCACGGGTGGCTCTTGGGCTACACATGAACCCATTACATTTTGGAGATGATCCATGAATGCATACCTCCACCAAGGCTCAGTGTCCTAGCAATGGTTGAGCAGGATTATGCAAAGACTACTGGATGGATTTTTACCTCCACCAAGATTTTTGCCTGAGGCTGATGTGGTGGCAGAGCGGAGTTTGGGTGAACAACAGCCTTGGTGGAGGTATGCACTCTCTAAGTTCCCTCTAGTTCTTGAAAGGATTTACTTATATAAATGGAGGTTTAATATTTTATTTATTGAAAGAAAAGGCTTTTGCAGATTTTTCAATGGAAGCTGCCTATTCTTTTTTGTCATTGACCTTTTGTCCTGTAAATACATAAGTAATGATGAAGACCATGGTTTTTGTAAAAATCTTTTGGGTATTAAATCCACCCCCCCATCTGCAACCATCCTTCTTCACACTCGACTGGAGACACATAATTTCGCATGGATGAGAGCTGTACTGTAACAGCTGCTACTTACCTTTTTTTCTTTTTCTTTCTCTTGCTCTCTCTCTCTCTCTCTCTCTCTCTCTCTCTCTCTCTCTCTCTCTCTCTCTCTCTCTGTCTCTCTCTGAGTTTTCATGAGGTGAATGACTGCTGCACCCACAATCAATTATGACCTGTAATCCAGCATCAGACAAAAGAGATGTGGGTTTTTAAACAAATAAATACAATATACGGAAGTATTTAAACTTGGTGATATGATAACAAGTGGCAGAAGTATAATTTAGTGTTTATTTTTATTATTTATGTCCACGTTCAATCTGTTCTTCATTTGACAATCTGCTCACTCTTATGTTGAAGGTTAATGAGACTGGATTAGAGCTCTTATTTTGAAAGTTAGCTTGCAAAGTGAGAAAATTTAGCTGCAGAGTGCAGACCCTGGTGCAGACCTGGCTGCTGTAGTAGCTGTTACAGTACAACTCTCATCCATGTGAAATTATAAGTCTCCCCAGGGCAAGTGGGGAGAAGGATGGTTGCAGAAAAACAGCACTGGTTAGTATTTGGATTAAAACATGACTGTGTCTGAACGGGACACAAAACGCAGAATTTATTAAATTAAACTTCAGGGAATATATTACAATGGGTCTTGAATATTTGTAAACATGTCCCACTAGTTGACTTGATGTCTAGTTTATTCTGCCATAATTACTCCACACTCATGACAGGTTAGTTATGCTAGTTTACTCTACCATAACTACTATACACTCAGGACAGGTTAGTTATACTGGTTATGCTGGTTTATTCTACCATAACTACTATACACTTATGACGGGTTAGTTATACTGGTTTATTCTACCATAACTATTATACACTCAGGACAGGTTAGTAATGCTGGTTATACTGGTTTATTCTACCATAACTACTATACATTTATGACAGGTTAGTTTGGTTTATTCTATCATAACTACTATACACTCAGGACAGGTTAGTTATACTGGTTTATTCTACCATAACTACTATACACTCAGGACAGGTTAGTTATACTGATTATACTGGTTTATTCTACCATAACTACTATACACTCATGACAGGTTAGTTATACTGGTAATGCTGGTTTATTCTACCATAACTACTATACACTCAGGACAGGTTAGTTATACTGGTTATACTGGTTTATTCTACCATAACTACTATACACTTATGACAGGTTAGTTATACTGGTTTATTCTATCATAACTACTGTACACTCAGGACAGGTTAGTTATACTGGTTATACTGGTTTATTCTACCATAACTACTATACACTCATGGCAGGTTAGTTATACTGGTTTATTCTATCATAATTACTATACACTCAGGACAGGTTAGTTATACTGGTTATACTGGTTTATTCTACCATAACTACTATACACTCATGACGGGTTAGTTATACTGGTTATACTGGTTTATTCTACCATAACTACTATACACTCATGGCAGGTTAGTTATACTGGTTACACTGGTTTATTCTTCCATAACTACTATACACTTATGACAGGTTAGTTATACTGGTTTATTCTATCATAATTACTATACACTCAGGACAGGTTAGTTATACTGGTTATACTGGTTTATTCTACCATAACTACTATACACTCATGGCAGGTTAGTTATACTGGTTATACTGGTTTATTCTACCATAACTACTATACACTCAGGACAGGTTAGTTATACTGGTTATACTGGTTTATTCTACCGTAACTACTATACATTCAGGGCAGGTTAGTTACAGTGGTTGTACTAGTTTATTCGACTACAACTACTATACACTCAGGACAGGTTAGTTATATTGTCATGAATCCCTGTGCACCATGCCGCGGTGCATGAGGGAGGGAATGAAAAATCCAAATGCGAGAGAAGAACGTGCCATTTATTAACTTAAACTCCAACAAAATAACAAGTCCAGTAAGACCACACAATACAATAGATTGAAATGATGAATATAGGCCACCAGACATACAGGGAAGCTGCCCGGATGTTCAGCAGCCGGGGAGGGGGGATGCCTAGTGCTGCTGTCACGATGACCACAAAGAGAAAGGCAAAACATACACTTTCAGCTGGAACAATCCGAGGCTGTCTGTGTAGTCTGGTAGATGAAGAAGTGAGGCAGGGTCAGCCGCTAATATCCAGGGATTAACCGTCTGTAAATGTCAGGCTGAATACGCAGAGGTAGTAGTACAACATCCATGGAGGAACATGCTGCCACGAATGAGGGTGAATGCCCTGACAATCTCTTCCCACAAACGCAGCGTATTTGTAATCATGATGCTAACGAGGGAAGAGATTGCCGGTGTGAGGAAGCGTGGGCTGAACATAATTAAACCCTGGTGTGCATGAGTAAGTGTATGCACGTGTGAATGGGAATGAATGGTGTGTGTGTGTGTGTGTGGGTGGGAGGGTGGGTGGGTAAACACCCGAAATGAAGTACAGCTGATGGCACTTGACAGGAGGAGGGGGCGTGCCCGAGCTGTCAGGAAGCAAAGGCCCAATAGCTCCCTGAAGCGCTTGGCGGAAAATAGGGCAAAATAACCGTGAGTCAGAACTGGGTTTGAAACCACCAAACCCAGGTTTGTGACATATGCTGGTTATACTGGTTTATTTTACCATAACTACTATACACTCAGGACAGGTTAGTTATACTGGTTATACTGGTTTATTCTACTGTAACTACTATACACTCATGGCAGGTTAGTTATACTGGTTATACTGGTTTATTCTACTGTAACTACTATACACTCAGGACAGGTTAGTTAACTGGTTATACTGGTTTATTCTACTGTAACTACTATACACTCATGGCAGGTTAGTTATACTGGTTATACTGGTTTATTCTACCATAACTACTATACACTCAGGACAGGTTAGTTAACTGGTTATACTGGTTTATTCTACCATAACTACTATACACTCATGGCAGGTTAGTTATACAGGTATTGCTGGTTTATTCTACCGTAACTACTATACACTCAGGACAGGTTAGCTATACTGGTTATACTGGATTATTCTACCATAGCTTCAACCATCAGTGACCCTTCTGTGTGGAGTTTGCATGTTCCTCCCATGTCTGCATGGGTTTACTCCTGGTACTCCAGATTCCTCCCACAGGCCAAAAACATGCAAGTTAGGTTAATTAGAAACTCTAAAGTGGCCCTAGATGTGAATGTGTGAATGGTGAAGGGATTGGCACCATGCCGTGGCTGCCTTATTCATCCAGGTGGATGCCCTGAATTTCTCTTTGGGATTAATAAAGTATGCAAAATACAAATACAAAAAATACACTTGTGACAGGTTAGCTATACTGGTTATGCTGGTTAGACTGGTTTATTCTAAAATAACTACTATACACTCATGAGAAGTTAGTTACACTGGTTATACTGGTTAGACTGGTTAAACTGTTTATCTTACCTATACTCATAATACTAGTTTATCCCACCATAACTACTACAAATAGTGGCAAGTTAGTGCTTGTTACACTAGTTAATAATACTAGTTTACAGATTTTACAGGTTATGCTGTTGTTTCCATCTAGCTACAATGCTCCGCACTGTGTATATACAGTATATTTATGTGTACATATGTATATTCACTGCTCTTATTTTCTTATCTTCTAAATTATTGCTTGGAGTGTTGCTATCCCTGTGCTGTTGCAATCCTGGAATTTCCCCATTGTGGCACTAATAAAGGCTTATCATATCTTATCTTATCTTATCTTATCTTATCTTCATCCAGACTTTTCCGGGTTATTTATGCAGATGATGTCACGTAACAGAACTGATGGTGGTTACCATGGTTACAGCTTTTGCCTGCATGCAGTATTCAGTCACAGTACTGCACAAAGTACCTGTCTGTGTAGTGGAAGATGTTCTGTCAGAACTGTTCTGATGTGTTCTCCGTGTTCTTTACCCAGAAATCACTACAGTCCTGACACCAGTGAGGTACTAACACCTGCAGTAATAAAGGTACTCTGTGTACTGCCGTGTTTATGTTTTACTGCATGTAAACTAAAGCTGCCACTCAGTGCTGTGTAACCATGGTAACCACCACTAATTACAGGTAACCATGGCAACTGGTATAAATACACATTCATGAAGGAAAACTTTTATTCCATATTTTGTTTGAATATTGTCAGTCCTTTATTACCTCCGCCAAGGAGGTTATGTTTTCATCGGCATTGGTTTGTCTGTCTGTCTGTTTGTTTGTCTGTCTGTCTGTTTGTTTGTCTGTCTGTCTGTCTGTTTGTTTGTTTGTTAGCAAGATAACTCAAAAAGTTATGGACAGATTTTCATGAAATTTTCACAGATTGTCAGAAATGGGGTATCCTACAGATGATTACATTTTGGTGGTGATCCGGAACACCGTCCAGAAGAAAACCGCCATTACGCAAAATGCCATTTTCATCAATAACTACTGAACCACTAATCCTGTCATTGTGAATCCAATTGCTAGTCATATGTTTTCATAGTCAAGGAATCTGAAAACGTACACACAAACACTGTATGGGGGGAACTGTGGCGCTAAACCGCCATTACGGAAAATACCATTTTCCTCAATAACTACTGAACCACTAATCCTATCATTGTGAATCCAATTGCTAGTCATATGTTTTCATGGTCAAGGAATCTGAAAACGTACACACAAACACTGTATGGGGGGAACTGTGGCGCTTGGCGGAGGTCTGCGCTGTCCGAGTGCTTTTCTAGTTTTTATATTTTCAGTTGTTTATTTTAATTTTTCCGGTCATTTATTTTAACTCACATTAACAATGTTTGTGGTTTAATCTGTTTTAATAAAAAAGGTTTTTGATGTTTTATATGAATGTTATGTCATGATTTGAGTGAGTGTGTTTTAAATTATGTTCTTTTAACATAAATGGATGCCTAGAGAAACGTAATTTCATTTTGCCTGCACTACAGTTGTATGTACAGCAACATGACAATAAAGGTTGATTTGATTTGATTTGATTTTTAGCTTACAGCTCATGTGCAGAGTGCAACAACAACGAAACAACCACACCAGAGTACACGTTTGAGGGGTTTTATTAATTTCAAGAAATAAACTCTGCTACAGAAAACGTCCCTCGCCAGAGGAAGGAGTCCTGTGGAGAGACGAGCGAGAGCAGTGTGAGGAGAAATGAAGAACAGGGAATAGGCTGGCTAAATTACCACTTACGTGAGTAGAACAAGAGAACCGGCAGGGACTCCAGTGGGAGAGACGAACCAGCAGGATGAAGCGGGTCATAGAGAGAAGTGACTGGTGGTGCCTGAGTGGGTAGAGAATAGCTGCTGAGGAGTGTGGATGGAGAGGCAGGTGAGTGTACGCAGTCCCCGAAGACACATCCGCACTGATGGCCGCAACCTGAGAACAAAGAGAGCACACAGACGGTGAGTACAAACATTTCACCAAACTTATAGAATAATAATTTCACCGTGTCTACTGTGAGGCAGTATACCCAGACGAGCCAGCACTGAGGCATAGACAGCATGGTCCTAATAAGCGCTGGCTGATGAGAGGCAGCAGGTGCGTCCACTCTCCCAGGTGTGCTGATTGCAGGAGAGGAGAGACACGGGAAGGAGGGGGCAAGCACTCACCAGACCATAACAGTGCCCCTCCCTCAAGGAACGCCTCCTGGCGGTCCACAAGGCTTCTCCTGGTGGGCTCGATGGTAGGCCCGGACCATCCCCTTGTCGTGGAAATGTGACTTGGGGATCCATGATCGTTCTTCCAGGCCATAGCCCTCCCAATGGACCAAATACTGTAGCCCCCAGCCCCGACGGTAAACATCCAAGAACCGTTGAACAGTATGGGTGACGTGGCCATTGAGCACTCAGGGAGGAGGAGGCAGCTTGGAGGGAGGACAGAGAGGACTGACGGAGACGGGCTTGATGTTTGATACATGGAAGGTTGGGTTCACTCGGAGGATCTGTGGAAGCCTGAGTTGGACAGTGACGTCGTTAACCACCCTGGTGACGGGATAAGGACCCAGAAAGCGAGCGGACAGCTTCTTGGAGTCCGTTGTTCGAATACCCCACGCCACGACCCCAATCACCGCCGAAGGGCAGAAGGTGGTCGGCCTTCCCCATCACACCGATATACCCCCTATGGAAGGAAAGTGGGTAATTCTGCTGCTGATCATAACAGGCTTCAAAGATCCACTCAGGGAAATCAGCAAAATGAGAGGAATTATCAGAAGGCCCAAAATCCAGCATTCAGGAAGGATGGCAACAGACAACATTGGTGAATCGCAGAGACTGAATGTAAAAGCCATATTAATTGCATATGCCATGCTATGTGATATTCTCTGTATAATCAGTAAAACAAAATGTATACTCATTGAGTAAAAAGTACATGTAATGTATGTAATCACCTGAAATAATGAGTGTAATCAAACTGTATGATTATGTGAATCTTTTAACTGCACAAAAAAAGGTTTTATGTGAAACAGATTGTGACATGTTGGAAAGAACCCTGTTTACTGGAAAAGTGTTACAAATGAGGAAATGGGCGTGAATGTCCAGCAAACTGGGGTATTTTGGTAATGGAAAATGCTGAGAGGCTAGCGGGAAAGGCCATGAGTCATGAGCGCCTGATCAGTCACATGGTTTACGAGAATTGACTAGCCTGAACATATGCAGTATGAAGTAATGGTATTATATAAATGTAACTTTACGCCAATCATAAGAAGCCAAGAAGCCTAGGGGGAGTTTGGGACCAATCAGAGAACTTGGGCGAAGGTTATAAAAACCAAGCCTATTTTTCCTCAAATGTTCATCTTCTCGGCGATCTTCAATGAGGCAACATCGACCGGAGCAGCGGACTGACCATCTTTAGAGGAATCTGGTCCACCACCAACCAAACTTACTGCCCCACGGCGTACTTAGGGGCAGGGACCCGCTTCCAGTTGGCCATCTGGCGGTTGCGGTCGGATGAACAAGTGAGGGCAGCATAGGTGGATCTCCATATACGGCGGCAACGGCAAGCATGGTCCCCCCACGGACGGCACCGCAACCTCCCTCTCCATCATAGGCAGCAGAGGTGGGATATACCCCATCGAAGCTTCAAAGGGGGTAAGCCCTGTGGCAGTGGAAACAGCCGAGTTATGCACATACTCCACCCAGGTCAGGTGTGTGCTCCAGGTCGAGGGGTTCTTGGCTGCCACACACCGGAGGGTGGCCTCCAAGGACTGGTTGGCACGCTCAGCCTGCCCATTGCTCTGAGAGTGACGTCTAGAAGTAAGACTGACGGTGGTCCCAAGGGTGCGACAAAAGGACTTCCAAATGTGGGATGTGAATTGGGAACCCTGGTCAGACACAGTGTCACAAGGAATGCGGTGTAGACGAATAACATGAGTAGTGAGCAAGTCAGCAGTCTCAGAGGCAGACGGAAGTTTGGACAGGGCGATGAGGTGAACAGCCTTAGAAAAACAGTCAACGATGGTGAGAATGACTGAATTACCATGGGGGGGGGGATTCCAGTGGCGAAATCAAGGGCAATGTGGGACCAAGGGTGACCAGGAATAGGCAGAGGATGAAGCAGTCCAGCAGGGGGTGAAGAGTCAGCTTTGCCCCGAACACAGGTTTGGCATGCCTTAACATACTCCTGCACGTCCCGCCGCAGTGTGGGCCACCAGAATGCCCGCCAGATTAGGTTGGTGGTGCTGGTAATACCAGGGTGGCAGGTGAAGCGGCTAGTGTGGCCCCAATGGACAACGTCACTGCGGAGGGCGGCAGGAACAAACAGGTGGTTGTGGGGACATCCTGACGGTTTGGGCTCCTGAGACTGGGCCTGCCGGACCCTCTGCTCAATATCCCAGGTAAGGGCACTGAGGATACAGAAAAGAGGAACAATTGGCTGTGTGTGTGGGGGGACTACTTGAATGGAACCAAACTGGCGCGATAGCGCGTCCGGTTTGGTGTTCCATGAGCTACGTCAATAGGTAATAGTGAAATTGAACCTATTGAAAAACAAGGCCCAGCGGGCCTGCCTGGTGGTAAGTCAGCAGGTTGACCTAGGATACTCTAAATTTTTGGGGTCGGTCCACACGACTATGGGGTGAATAGCCCCTTCTAACCAATGTCTTCATTCCTCCAACGCCAACTTAATGGCTAATAGCTCTCTGTCTCCCATGTTTTAATTCCTCTCGGCAGGCGTGAGCCGCCAAGAGAAAAACACGCACGGGTGGAGCCTCTGATCAGAGGACAAGCGCTGTGAAAGGACAGCGCCCACCCCTGAGTCAGAAGCATCCACCTCGAGGATAAACTGGAGCTGAGGGTCGACTTGTGCCAAGATGGGTGTTTTAGACAACAGGCCCTTTAATTTGGAAAAGGCCTGCTCAGCTGTGTCGGTCCAGCGAAATGGGACCTTAACGGAGGTCAGCTGTATAAGAGGCTGTGCTACCCCACTACAGTTCCGAATGAACCTGCGATAGAAATTTGCAAACCCCAGTAAGTATTGGAGCTCCCTCCGGGAGTGAGGTGTTGGCCAATTCAGCACAGCCTCCACCTTGGCAGGGTCGGCAATCAGCTCTCCTTCAGCCACTATGAAGCCCAAGAAGGAGATGGTGTTGGTGGAGAACTCACACTTCTTGGCATTAATGTAGAGCTGGTTCTCCAAGAGCCATTGTAAAATGGCCCTCACATGGACTTCATGTTCCTCTGGCAAGTGTGAAAAAATTAATATATCATCAAGATATACAAAAATTAACTGATTAATCATTTTGCGAAGGATGTCACTGATGAGCCACTGGAAGACGGCAGGGGCATTAGAGAGCCCAAACAGCATGACCAAATATTCAAATTGCCCCATATAAGTTTTAAAGGCCGTCTTCCACTCATCTCTTTCGCGGATATGAGTTAAGTGATAGGCATTGTGGAGATCTAACTTTGTAAACACCCGCGCTTGCTTTAGGAGCTCAAACATGGAGTTAATCAAGGGCAGAGGATATTTGTCCTTAACAGTGATCGCATTAGTTTGCGGTACTCTATGCACGGACGCAATAACCCGTCTTTCTTTCCAACGAAAAAAAACCCTGCTCTGAGCGGAGCCATAGATGGCCAAATCAGCTGGCGTTCAGAGATTCTTAAATGTATCTCTCCATTGCCTCCCTCTCCGGGCCAGAAATGCTATAGAGCTGGCTGGACGGCAACCGCGCCCCCAGGAGGAGATCAGTTGAGCAGTCATAAGAGCGATGAGGCAGAAGTGAAAGTGCTCTAGACTTACTGAAGATGATAGGCTTTGGGGACGAGGCTGAGGTCCGGCGGCTCGACCGGAGGAGAGGAGATGGAGAGAGACGGCGAACACTTGGCCGAACTCAAACAAGAAGCCAAACAATATGGGCCCCAGCAGGAGATGGAATTTTGTGCCCAATTAATTATAGGGTTATGCCTCCGGAGCCACAGGTAACCAAGGACCATCGGAGAGGAAGAATTTGGAAAGATATAGAATGAAAGCTCCTCCCGATGGTTCCCGGAAAGAAGGACCGCGATGGGTGTCGTGCATTCCACGACTACAGCAATCTTTTTTTTTTCCCAATATATTTTTATTAAAATCAGTTTCAGAAATTACAGAGAAGTTTGCATAATACTTCTTGAAACAAGAAATAAAGCTACACTTATTAAGCACATATGCATATATGTATATAGGATCTAATAGTGCATCAACAAGTACTTCACACTTAAGCACCAGATTTTTTTTTTTTTTTTATATCCCCTAGAACAACCCCCCCACCCCAGCTCACAAAATCAGTAGAGGAAGTACCTCAGCAGGTATATAATATGAAACAAATACACATAATAAAGTAGGGAAAAAAATTACAAAAATATATATATATAACAAGGCACATGCTGACATAATTAGATGGGTAAGACTTTTAGATTAGAAAAGTGAGATATAAAACA
The DNA here is from genome assembly GCA_020510985.1 of Pholidichthys leucotaenia. Taxonomy (NCBI): domain Eukaryota; kingdom Metazoa; phylum Chordata; class Actinopteri; order Cichliformes; family Pholidichthyidae; genus Pholidichthys; species Pholidichthys leucotaenia. Next base: position 280,146,490 of record CM035840.1, on the reverse strand, counting down.
TTGCCATTTCTGGTAAAACCTTTCTGTGCATCCTCTTATCGTATATTTTATTTTCTCAAGTTTTAGAAAAAACATCATATCCTTGAGCCATAGGGAAATTGAGGGATATCTGACAGATTTCCAATGCAGCAATAAAGTACGCCTTGCTATTAAGGATGTAAAGGCCACAATATCCCTTTTTGCCGAATTCAAAACTACAGAGGAGTCGGGAATCCCAAATATGGCAATAAATGGAGAAGGCAGCAGAGTCACTTGAAGAACCGTGGAGATAATTGTAAAGTAACTAGACCAAAAACTGTATAATTCCGGACAAAGAAAAAACATGTGGCCAAGGTGACAGGGAGATCCCTTACATTTATCACAACTACCATCAACTTGTGGGTAAATCTCAGAGAGTCTCGATTTTGAGAAATGGACTCTATATAGTACCTTAAACTGAATCAAGCTAAGACGAGCACATGAGGAAGATGTTCTAATTCTGTTAATGGCATCCTCCCAAAGCTCTTCAGTCATCTGTATACCCAATTCTTTCTCCCACAATTTTTTTATTTTGACACTTGATTCATCGTTTAAAATTAAAATGGAATTATAAAGCTTAGATATCAGCCCTTTATGTTGTGGACCATGTGAAACTATACTTTCCCAGGGCTGCTCAGGAGGGATAGAAGGAAAGTTAGAGAAACACTTAGAAACCAAATTACGAATTTGAAAATAACGAAACAAATGGGTGCCGGGTAAGTTATAATTGGAAGATAAATTGGTAAAACTATCAAAAAGCCCGGATGTATATAAATTCCTTATATGTTCAATACCCCTGTCATGCCAATCGGAGAATGACGAATCTGAGAGAGATGGGGGAAACAAATGATTTTTAGCTAAAGGACACAAAGAGGAGGCAGCTACAAAACCAAAGCACCGCCTAAACTGAAACCAGATTTTTAATGTGTTGAGAACCACTTGACTGTCTGTATACAAAGAGGGTTTTGTAGGCAAAGAGGAAAAAATTAATGCAGGTATTGACGATCCACGACAGGACGATAATTCCATTCTACACCATGGGGAGCGAAAAGACTTTAACCAATAGCAGATTTTATGTATATGTGCCGCCCAATAATATGATTGAAAATCAGGTAATGCAAGTCCCCCACTAAGTCTACATCTTTGCAATAATTTTTTACGAACTCTAGGTGGTTTACCATTCCAGATAAAGCCACAAATTATCTTATCCAGAGAATCAAAAAAGTTTTTAGGCAGAAAAAGAGGAATTGATTGAAATTAAAAAAGAAATTTTGGTAAGATATTCATCTTGACAACATTAATCCTACCCAAGAGTGAAAGAGGGAGATTTCGCCAATGCTGGACGTCAGAGGTTATTTTGGCAATAAGGGGAGAAAAATTGGCTGAAGCTAGGCTAGAGAAAGAGCGTGTCACATTTATACCAAGATACTTGAATCCTGTGTGACTAAGTTTGAAGGGTATGTCAGACTGCTGAAGATCACAGGCAGTCGTATTGATGGGAAAGCATTTGCTTTTTTCCAAATTCAATTTATAACTGGAAAAGGAACTGAAATTATTTAAGATACTCAAGACATTGGGGATAGAACTAACTGGATTTGACACATATAACAACAAATCATCCGCATATAATGACAACTTGTGTTCAGTTCCATTTCAGAAAATCCCTCTAAATAAATTGGAAGACCGCAACGCAATGGACAGAGGCTCAATGGCAATAGTGAAAAGCGAGGGCGATAATGGACAGCCTTGCCATGTGCCACGTCCAAGAGGAAAATAATCGGAAAACATATCATTAGTTTGAACTCTTGCCTTCGGGGATGTATAGAGGAGACGAATCCAAGAAACAAATTTCTCATTGAATCCAAATTTCCTCAAAACCGCAAACAAATATTCCCACTCTACCCTGTCGAACGCTTTTTCAGCGTCTAGCGATATGACTATTTCTGGTGAATCAGATGACTGCTTTGCATAAATTATATTGAAGAGAGTACGTATATTAAAAAATAATTGTCGTCCCTTAACAAAACTGTTCTGTTCTTCAGATATAATCAAAGGGAGAACCTTCTCCAAATGGGAAGAAATTACTTTGGCTAACACTTTCACGTCAGCATTAAGCAATGATAGTGGTCTATAAAAGCTACATAGAGTTGGGTCTTTGTCCTTTTTATGAAGTAAAACAATCAAAGCTTGTGTTAGAGTTGGAGGAAGGATACCTCGTTCTAATGATTCATTAGAAAGTAATGGTGCTAATTTTTCTATAAACTTTTTATAAAATTCGATGGGAAACCCATCAGGGCCAGGTGCTTTGTTTGATTGCATTGCTTTAATTGAATTAATTATTTCGACAAGGCAGAGTGGGGAATCCAGGCTTTTTGCTGTATCCGAGTCAATTACAGGATTCGAGAGGTCATGAAGAAATATGTTCATGTTATATGAATCTGTTGGGAACTCTGACGTATATAGAGAAGAATAAAATGTTTTAAATGTGGCATTGATTTCATTAGGATCCGTCGTGATTATATGTTGGATATTCTGAATACTACTTATAATCCGAGAGTTTGCTTGACGCCGTAGCTGATGTGCCAATAGATGGCTTGCTTTGTCGCCATATTCATAATGAGTTCCACGACTTTGTAATACTAGCCGTTCAGCTTCTTGGGTTGAAATTAGATCAAGTTCTGATTGTATCTCCATGCGCTGTTTAAATAATTCTGGTGCAGGATTTAAGGCATATCTTTGATCAATATTACTGATAGCTAAAGTGAGTTCAGTAAACTTAGTGTGACGTCTCTTATTAGAAAGTGCAGAGTAGTAAATGATTTGTCCTCTAAGGTAGGATTTAAGTGTCTCCCATAGTAGTGAATATGAAGTAGAATCATTTTTATTAAACAACAAAAACTCATCAATTGAATTGGAAATAAAATCACAAAACTCTTTATCTGCTAAAAGAAGAGAATTAAACCTCCATGAAGGAAGACTACGTTTATAGGCACCCAGCTGAATATCTAATAGTAATGGTGCATGATCAGATATTATTATACTTAAATAATCAGAGGAAACTACACAGGAATTTAGAGTACAGTCAATACAAAAGTAATCAATCCTGGAGTAAGAATGATGCACCTTAGAAAAGAAGGAGAATTTTTTACTGGTTGGATTGCGGAATCTCCAAGGATCGACAAAGCCATTCTGTGTCATGAAATCAGAAAATGTTTGAGACATTAAAGACTTATTTAGATTACGGGGATTAGATCGGTCTAGTGATGGATCAAAGACACAATTTAAGTCGCCCCCTAAGATTAACAAATGTGAATTCAAAAATGGTAGACTACTTAATAATTTATTTGCAAATTCAACATCGTCAATGTTTGGGGCATATACATTGACTAACCGAACCTTTTTCTGCATCAAAGTACCGGCAACTATCACGTATCTGCCATTTTTATCAGCTATAATGTTAGTAGCTGAGAATTGTACATTTTTATTTATAAGAATAGCAACCCCCCTTGATTTAGAGTTAAACTCTGAATGAAAAACTTGGCGCACCCATGAGCAGTGCAACCGATGATGATCTTTTATCTGAAGATGGGTCTCCTGCAGGAACACTATTGAGGATGTTAATTGTTTTAAGTGATTAAAAACTTTTGATCTTTTGACAGGATGACCCATGCCCTTAATATTCCAGCTAATGAATCGCAAAGATGCGCCTAGCAAAGCTGTACCATGGCCTATAGTGGTACTAGCCATTTACACGTAGAAAAAAAACAACAACACAAGAACTATTGCCGTGAGCTGAGGTAAAACACCACCCACCCAAGAAAACCCCAAAACAAATACACCCAAAGTCTCCATGTAACAAAAAAAAAAAAAAAACACACCCAAAAACCAATGGAGACAGCAGTGTCACACACAAAACAAAAATGTTGTTCTCAGTAAAATAGGAACAACTCGGAGGCAAAGCCGAGCAAACAGAGGAAGAAGTACCAGTGGAAAACATGACTCCTGCCAACTTCCAGAAATTGAATTATAATATGTGCAATGGTTAAGTTACATACTATTTTATACCAGTATTGTGATCTAAACAATAAAGTAAGAAAGTAAGAAAAAGTAATGATAATGTTAAACTCAACAATTCACTAAGAGATTCTAATGATCACTCTCAAAATAAAGCAAATAAGCACAAATGTCCAGGTAATAGCAACAAGTCTAGAGTCCGTACAGATATAAGGATTGTAATGAAAGGTTCACAGCTCACCCAGAAATCAGAGTCTTGATGTATTCCTTCGCGTCTTCCGGCAAAGTAAACTTCTTTTCAGTCCCCTGGTAAGTAATGCGTAGCTGCGCCGGATGAAAAAGTCGGTATTTGACTCCATCGATGCCACGGAGTAGCCGCTTGACCTCGTTGAATGCAGCCCGAGCCCGTGCTATCTTGGCAGTGTAGTCCGGAAAGATCGACAAAGTCATACCTCCGACTTTAATCCGCTGGAGCTCTTGCGCACGCCGTAATATATCAACACAGTCACTGTGGTAGTGAAGCCTGCACACAATGGCTCGTGGTCGGTCACCCGGTTTAGGTTTAGGCTGAAGAGTGCGATGAGACCGATCCACTAGCGGTTCCTTATCCAAAGAAAAAGCATCTTTCAGCAACGCAGCCACAGCTGTAGGAGAGAAAGAGCCAGGGCCCTCTTCAACGCCAATGATCCTTATGTTATTGCGTCGCAATCTTGATTCTAGGTCTTCACATTTGTCTTCCAGCATGGCAACCTTGACAGTGAGGCGCTCAGTGCTTGTTTTCATGTCAGCCATGTCATCCGTATAACCTGTGAGCGTTTCTTCCATGTCCCCCATAGTACCCGTTAGCTTAGCCAACTTAGCATCGATAGCAGCATTGTCGCTCGCTAACTGTGATTTCATGGACTGCAGCTCAAGCTTAAGAGGTGCCAAAGCGTCTCCGATAATCTCTTGTAGCTCCTTCTTAATAATACCAGCAATGTTTTCTTTTAGGGAGGAAAGCAGCTCAAATTTCAAGGCTTCAGCGTTCAAAACAGGGGCTGGTTCGACATCTTGAGCTAGCGGCTCGGAAGTCGGGGCCTGTGGGCAAGGCCTCAGTTGCGTCTGAATAGTGCGGGTTTTTCCTCTCCCCGACATTGCAAAACAATTCAAAAGTATCTCTTGAGGTACACAGCAAAAAAGAACCAAGAAAAAACACTGGGTTTTTGGAAAACTGCACAACTGAATAACAATATTATACGAAGTTGGCAGGAGCCACCAAATCTGCGTCCTACTCCATTGACCGCTCAACAGCGCCCCCCCGACTACAGCAATCTTAAGGCCAGATATGGTGGTAATATTGCTAGAAGTGGGCAATTTGCAAGTGGGAAAACCCATATCCCAAATGAGCTGGGAAGAAATAAAATTCCCTTCTGCCCCTGAATCCACTAATGCCTTAACCCTCCTCTCGACCCCCGGCAATTGAACGAGGGCCGAAATAGAGAAATTACCAGGGGGATTGAAAGTGGTCCCGTCCACCAAACCTCCCACGGCTACTGACAGGCCGTATCTTTTTGGCGCCAGGGGGCAGTCGTGCACCCTGTGCTTCATCGAAGCACAATATGCGCACGCGCCGACCCTTCTTCTTCGCCGATGCGCTTCGTTGGTTGGATGAAACCGACTGAGCTCCATTGGCTCGGAAGGAGAGTTAGCGCCCCCTTTGTCAGTAGCCGGAGTGGGTGCCTGCTCGGCGAACGGGCGAGAGGAGGATTCTCACTCCTTCTCGCACTCGCAGTGACGGTTATCTAACCCAACAGCCTCATCAATTAGACCATCCAGAGAGTTGGGAACAGCATAAACCGCCAGGTCGTCACGGAGGTGAGAGTTTAAACCGTGAAGGAACGCGCTGCATAACGCAACCTCATTCCACCCCGAGTCCACCGCTTCGACCCGAAACTCCACAGAGAACTCAGCCACTGACCGAGTCCCCTGGTGGAGAGACAATAGGCGGCTCAAAATGTTATCCTGGCTCTCTGTATGGTCAAAAGCGCAAGTAAATTGGACCACGAATTGTTCAAACGTGTACGCAGCCCCCTCAGGGCTGTCAAGAATGGACCATGCCCAACTAAGGGCACAGTCCCAAAGTAAAAGAGTAAAAAAGTGAATTTTAGCGGAATCGCAAGGATACTGCCCTCCCACCTGCCCCAAATACAGTTGCGCCTGACATAAAAATTCCTTACATTTCCCCACCTCCCCCACGTACAGGGCAGGCGTGGGAACGGAAGTGGTACGACGAATGGTGGTTTGAATAATTGAGGCAGGAGGAATGGGAGGACCCAAGGGAGCCAAATTAGCCAAATGGTTGGTGACCATGCCCAGCTGCTGCGAAATCGTCTGCAGCTGCTGCGTGAGCACAGCCACCTGTCTTTCGGTGGCATCTAGACGGTCCAGAGCAGGATGCTCCACCGCTGCTGCACTCGCTGAGCCGAGATTCGGGCTGGCTCGTTCTGTTATGATTTTTAGCTTACAGCTCACATGCAGAGTGCAACAACAATGAAACAACCACACCGAAGAACACGTTTGGGTTTGTTTTTATTAATTTCAAGAAATAACTCGAACTCTGCTACAGAAAACATCACTCACCAGAGGAAGGAGTCCTATGGAGAGATGAATGAGAGCATTGTGAGGAGAAATGGAGAACAGGGGATAGGCTGGCCAAATTACCGCTTACGTGAGTAGAACAAGAGAACCAGTAGGGACTCCAGCGGGGAGAGACAAACCAGCAGGATGAAGCGGGTCGTAGAGAAGAGTGACTGGTGGTGCCTGACCGGGTAGAGAATAGCTGCTGAGGAGTGTGGATGGAGGGGCAGGTGAGTGCACGCAGTCCCCGAAGACGCACCCACACCGATGGCCGCAACCTGAGAACAAAGAGAGCACACAGACGGTGAGTACAAACATTTCACCAAACTTATAGAATAATAATTTCACCGTGTGTACTGCGAGACAGTATACCCAGACGAGCCAGCACTGAGGCAGAGATAACGTGGTCCTAATAAGTGCTGGCTGATGAGAGGTAGCAGATGCGTCCACTCCCCCAGATGTGCTGATTGCAGGAGAGGAGAGACACGGGAAGGAGGGGGCGAGCGCTCACCAGACCATGACATGTTATTGGAAATATTAAAAATAAGGAAATATAATCTGTTGATAATTTTTCCTCCTCTTCATGTAATCTACAAAAACATACAGAATTCAATCAGATTACCCAGTTGACCCTGTGACCTTTGACCTTTTAACTCCAAATGACCCCATACCAGAAGGTTGTGCAGATTGTGTTGTTCTGTGTGTGTGTGTGTGTGTGTGTGTGTGTTCTGCAGTTCTTCGGCCATAAAATCATAAAATCATGTAATCTGACAAATCGTAATTTGACAGGATTATAACGGGATCATCTCGGTCAGAGTACAGCAGACCTCATCAGGACATTTTTTAAATTTAAACATTTTTTACTTCCTTCAAAAATTAATAAAACTGACAATAATAAATAAGGAGAAAAAATGTATCAATTCTAAATCATAATTTAAACTTTATTTAAAGAGAGATTACAGTATGTTGTCTGTGATCAGATTTTTTAATTAAACATTATTATTATTATTATTATTTTACTTCAAGTTGTCTGCTTTTGCCTTCTAGGGCCAGGGTCATACCATAGCCCTGAGCCACTTAGAGGAATTGTTTTGTTTTGTTTTTTACTTGATTGAGAGGACCTTCCTCAAGATGTGTGCTGTCCCCAGAAGTGCTGACTTTTGGATTTCCTGTAGGCTGATGTTGCCTGGGAGTTCATCAGTTTGTTTCTCAGTGCCTTTTTTGATAACTCCAAGGGCACCTACAACAACAGGATTTACCTTGGTTCTCATATGCCACATTCGAGCAATTTCTATCTCTAAGTCTTTGTATTTGGACAGTTTTTCTGATACTTTGGTGGAAGTGTTTCTGTTAGATGGTATAGCTACATCAATCAGGGTGCATTTGTTCTCCCGTTCTCCCTCTTATTATTATTATTATTATTATTATTATTATTATTATTATTATTATTATTATTACTACTATAAACTTGATTATTCATCTTTATTTTTAAACTTTTACAGTGACTGTGAAATTTTCCTTCTGAGGCCTACCTGCTGTCAAGCCCAATTCATAGTGGAAAAAATGCACTGGTACGCAAGCGAGCACAGTGGAGGCATTTGTGCACAAACCCTACGCAGAGAGTGAATGCTGACCAAGTGCATGCGGGCCCAAAAAAGTGACCGCGCGTACAAGAACATAGTGGTTGCAGTGAACTGCACATGTGCCAGGAAACTCCTGCCATCCCAGATGGGGAAGTAACTGGTGAGGGTAAACAGATGTGCATGTGTTTTGCTATTAAAACATGTTTTTCACGCAACCTCGAAATAAACGTGCATTCTTCTACTGCGAAGTGGCTTGTCTGTCAATTTTTCACCCAGAACACCAAACAGTAAATTACAGTGGTATGAAAAAGTGTTTGCCCCTTCCCAATTTCTCATTTTTTTGCGTGTTTGTCACGCAAATGTTTCAGATCATCAAACAAATTTAAATATTAGACAAAGATAACACAAGTAAACACAAAATGCAGTTTTTAATTGAAGGTGTTTATTATTAAGGGTAAAAAAAAATCCAAACATACATGGCCCTGTGTGAAAAAGTGGTTGCCCCCCTGTTAAAACATAAATTAACTGTGGTTTATCACATCTTTGGAAAGCTGAATTAAATTTTCTAGCCATTTCTAAAGCTTTGGGACTCCAGCGAATCACAGTGAGAGCCATTATCTACAAATGGCAAAAACATGGAACAGTGATGAACCTTCCCAGAAGTGGCCAGGTGACAAAAATTACCCCAAGAGCACAGCGACGACTCATCCAAGAGGTCACAAAAGACCCCACAACAACATCCAAAGAACTGCAGGCCTCACTTGCCTTAGTTAAGGTCAGTGTTCATGACTCCACCATAAGAAAGAGACTGGGCAAAAATGGCCTGCATGGCAGAGTTCCAAGACGAAAACCACTGCTGAGCAAAAAGAACATAAGGATAAGGGCCTGTACTTAAATAGCGCTTTTTCTAGTCTCAAAGACCACTCAAAGCACTTCACTAGTACTAACCCTCTATTCTAAGGGCCTATAGGAGACATATATCTAGGGATAATTTAGAGTCACCAAATAACCTAACATAAAGGCTCGTCTCAGTTTTGCCAGAAGACATCTTGATGATCCCCAAGACTTTTGGGAGAATACTCTGTGGACTGACGAGACAAAAGTTGAACTTTTTGGAAGGTGTGTGTCCCATCACATCCGGTGTAAAAGGAACATCATACCAACAGTAAAATATGGTGGTGGTAGTGTGATGGTCTGGGGCTGTTTTGCTGTTTCAGGACCTGGAAGACTTGCTGTGGTAAATGGAACCATGAATTCTGCTGTCTACCAAAAAATCCTTAAGGACAATGTCCGGCCATCTGTTCGTGACCTCAAGCTGAAGCACACTTGGGTTCTGCAGCAGGACAATGATCGAGAATAAACCAGCAAGTCTACCTCTGAATGGCTTAAGAAAAACAAAATGAAGACTTTGGCATGACCTAATCAAAGTCCTGACCTGAATCTGATTGAAATGCTGTGGCATGACCTTAAAAAGGCAGTTCATGCTCAAAAACCCTCCAATGTGGCTGAATTACAACAATTCTGCAAAGATGAGTGGGCCAAAATTCCTCCACAGCGCTGTAAAAGACTCATTGCCAGCTATCGCAAACGCTTGATTGCAGTTGTTGCTGCTAAGGGTGGCCCAACCAGTTGTTAGGTTTAGGGGGCAATCACTTTTTCACACAGAGCCATGTAGGTTTGGATTTTTTTTCCCCCTTAATCATAAACACCTTCATTTAAAAACTGCATTTTGTGTTTACTTGTGTTATCTTTGTCTAATATTTAAATTAGTTTGATGACCTGGAACATTTAAGTGTGACAAACATACAAAAAAATGAGAAATCAGGAGGGGGGCTAACACTTTTTCACACCACTGTATATTCCTGCCTGTTTCGTTGCTTTGTGTTTCTCCGTAGCTTGTGACAGCAGCTGCTACAGGTGTGGTTTAGGGCTGGGGAAAATTGTTTCAGTCACTTTATGGTAAATATATACGTATATCTAAGACATTTAATCCACAGATTACTAAAAGTTAAAAAAAAAAAAAAAACACCTCTGCCACCGAGCTCTTCTTTTGTGTTTCAATTGCAGCTGTTAAAACATTTGGTGGCTCTTGGCTGCTGCCGACAGTACAGGCATGTGAACTACAGATTATTTTCACTGTGCATGTGCGAAATGTGGCTACTGAACAGTAGCTCAAAAACAACTCTGAATATTGCCATGTATGCAAACCCAGTTTACAGAACGCAAACGTTATCCCCTCAGAGGGACTCTGAACAGCCCTTCACTCTGTGGTCCACCAGTGGGCCCAGAACCACAGGTTGGGAACCACTGACACAAACAGACTGACCAATTAGAAACAAGGAGGAACCGTTCTAGAACAGTTAGAACAGCTGAGGGTGTAACGGTGATCAGTGATCAGTGATTGGTGGGTGGACCATGATTGTCGTCAGTGTTCATAGTTTCGGCCTGGAGGACACAGTGGTGAAGAACATGGGGAACGGCACCGTCTACGAACACAGAACAGAATCCAGCAGAACACAGCAATGTTGTGACAGACAGACGTGTGTTCAGCAGCAGGTCGTGACCCCACTGAATGTTAACAATGATGATGTGCTGATGCAGGAGTTCATGGAACACAGTGAACGCTCTGTCTGTTCTATCTCTTCAGGGGGAGCCCTCCCAGGGCATTGTGCCTGTTTTCTGGCTGGCCTGTGATTGCCCTGGTCTACCCGGCTAAGGGGATTGTATACTGTGGCACTACACCTGCAATATCAACCCCTCGGGTTGGACTTGGGCGGTCTCAGGGGTGGTGTCCCTTTAGTTGTGGACTCGGCACTTTCCCTGCTGGTGATGGCTCCCTAGTGATGGTGCTTCCACACCTAGATCTTCGGTTCTCAGCCATAAGTCTTACACAGACGAAAGTTTCTTTGTGTGTGTGTGTGTGTGTGTGTTGTTTTATTTCAATGTGTGAAGCACTTTGTGCTACAAATTTTTGTATGAAAAGTGTTATATAAATAAAGTTCTGATTGCTTGATTGATTGAGGGTTACACTATTACACAACACACACATATACAGACACACACAGATGTGCAGGAGTTCATAGACCATGGAGAACATTCTGATGATTACATAGACACACATGCATCGATTTAAAGAGTGGGAACCTTCACGAACCTTCAGTGCTATAAGAGGATGTTGTTGTGAAATGGCACTATATAAATAAAGATGAATTGAATTGAAATTGAATTGAATCAGATTTGATTATTATTCAGGTTCTCCAGTGTGATTCTAGAACGGTTGTTGAGGCACCTTTTTCATGATTTTTTTCCTCTCACTGTGTGACAGCTTGGTACCTTTAAATCAAAGTTGTTACGACCCGAGTGCCGGTCCTGTCCGCGCTCGGGCTATGTATATTCGCTGCCGGCTTTGACAGCTGTGGGTTATATTCTGGCTTCACCGGGCTCTTATTGTGAAGGCGCTAGGTGGGGTTTCCGGCTGTCAAAATCGGTCAGCTGTCTGTCATCACTGCTCGTTAGTGTTCGCCTTTATAAGGCGGGCACTGACGGCAGTTAGATTGCAGGAGTATTGTCAAACAATCCTCGTGAGGCCTCGTTAGACCTTTATGTCAGGTTCGTGTTCTTTCTTGTCTTGTCATAGTTTAGCTCATAGTGGCTGGGGTTAGCCCTACGAGCCCTTGTATCGCTTAGTGTGTGTTTTTGCCCTTAGCGGCTCATAGCCTTGTGTCTTGTCTTGTTTTGTTAATAAATTACCATCATTGCAAAACTCACCGGTGGACTCTTGGCGTCTTATGGTGATCCGCGAGGGTCACCGCATGACAAAAGTATTTGAAGTGACCCACGATTTTACTTCCAATATCTTTAATAAAACAGAAGAGAAATGTATCAAGTCACATGGAACATTCCATCTGCCAGCATATGATGTTCCACTTCACCAAACCAACATGATCAGTTCAGCTGCAGGAGCAGATTTGTTGTAACAGACTTCTAACCAACATTCTCCTGTTATGTCCAACAACATGGTCCTTCAGTATACAGTAAATATTAGCGTTCTAGTAAAAAATTAGAAAGGTTCCTACTGCTGTCTTCATTAATTCCAGGACTTTGGGTCTCACCGCAGCTGAACAGGTCAGGTGTCCTGCTCCGCCCTCAGGATGGATTCATGGTAGCAGCAGAAGAATCAGAACGGCTGTGGACTGTGGTCACGTACACAGGAGGAATGGTTCAGAGTAGTTTTCAGGTTCTCAAGCTGTCAGCCACACAGCCGTGTTTCACACTTGTGTTCTAAATATCATCTATGGTCCAAATGTCCATGTAGTATGACAGCAATGCTCCAGTGACCTGATTTGAACACCCAGAATTATATAAAATGAACTGGGCTTCACATGTCTCTGTTTTGTGTTACACCATAAACTGTCTGGATACTACAGTCCTGGGTTCCTGGGTTCCTGAGTTCCGCTTTTTTCATTCCGTCAAAATTAATTATGGTATTAATTAATGTTTAAGAATCGAATTCTTCACATTTGTGCACCGATTCAGAATCATTCACGTCCAGATCACGGCACATCGGAAAAATGATTATACTACATTGTGCTACTCTGTATTACAGTCTTGTTCACTGTAGTAGAGAATAGTACTCAGTAGTACAAAGTGATACAGTGTAGTACAGAGTAGTACTCAGTAGTCCAAAGTGATACAGTGTAGTACAGAGTAGTACTCAGTAGTACAGAGTGGTACAATGTAGTACAGAGTAGTACTCAGTGGTACAGAGTGGTACAGTGTAGTACAGAGTAGTATTCAGTAGTACAGAGAGATACAGTGTAGTACAGAATAGTACTCAGTCGTACAGAGTGATACAGTGTAGTACTCAGTAGTACTCAGTAGTACAGAGTGATACAGTGTAGTAACATGTCACGGTGGACCAGTGGTTAGGTTACACTGAACCTCACAGCTAGTATGTTTCCTCCCACAGTCCTTACACATGCTAGTTTATTGAGGTTAAGATTTGGTTAGGGTCAGGTTATCTGGTGAAAGTAGACTTTAACTCAGTGATTCTAACTAGCTGTAGGAAACTATCATTTATAAACATGATCTATTTTACGTTTAAATTAATATTTTATTTTAATATTAAACCTCCTCAACATCTGCATCACAACAAAAACAGAGTTTAGATGGACATTGGTAAACTTCTCTGTGGTCTCCTGTTTTTCCCTATGCTCACACTGTTTTCATTAATACAGAGAACATTAGAGTTTAATGTAGAAAAGCAGGATTCTGTTAATTAATGCGGAACCTTTGTAGCTGCTGTCTTCTGTCCTGTCAGTCAAACAGTCCCTCCAGGATTTCGCAGGATGTTTTTATGATTGTTGCGGCCCAAAAAGCCTGAATTTGAATTAAAAAGGATGAATAAAATAATTATCCATTACAACAGCTAAATTGCATTGAATGTGTGTTAAAGAGTATAGATTTTGAAATTATGTCAGCACCTTCATTTGAAAACTCTCTAACTTAAGCGTTCCGCAGAGAAAAAAGAAATAATTTATTCTGTTGCTCTGTATTGTCTATCAAAGTCTGTCTTTTTCTGAAAAAAATTACTGAATATTCTCTCTTTTTCCATGCCTGACTCCTACCTGTCTGTCTATCTGCTGTGTGTCTTGACATACACCTGCCTCATTAGATACTCCTCTTTCCTTTAATGGGAGTTTTACCAGAAGGAGGGGCTCTCCTTGGGGGTTTGCCAGGGGCGTATGTTGGTCCATGTCCAGACTGGAGATTTACAGCTTTAAAACTTACTGACAAGATGTAGTAATGATTTTATCTCTATAGATGTATAAAATGTTACAACACTGGCTGTGGTGTTAGATTTGCTCGTTTGTTTGTGGTTTTACGGCATCTCTCCTCACGCGTGCTCCCACATCGAGGTGCTTTTCAGGCAGGCGGACTTTTTTCAACACAAACCCGGCACTTCGTGCATGCGGTCAGCGTGAAGACATGGAGAGACGTCCACCGGCAGGCCGGGGGAGACAGAGGCAGGGATGGTGTGGTAAAACTCGCGGGTGAGTGTTTTTTTAAAATCACTCACTGTTTTTTGCTGATGTGTTCTGTTAATACTCACTCTAAACATGGAAGTGAGTGCGGTGCAGTGACGCATTTGATTGGTTAGACTGAGCATTTGAACGCTACTCAGGGACAAATTTGATTGGTGAAATTGGTGGAAGTTGATGAGGATTTGCCAAAATTGCAGGAAAATTACATTGATTGGACAAAGTTGTAGGGTCTCGCAAAAGATGTGATGATGGCCTGATTTTGCATGAATTAGTGCGATTGCAGCATCGTGAAATCCTGGAGGGGCTGGTCATATTTAAATGTCGACATTAAAGTCCTCAGAAATAGGTGTCTGGCATGTCTTACACACTAGGCAACAAAGAACCTAAATGTCCATAGTCGAGTTCTGGTTGGAAGACCAGTGCGCCAGAAATTAATTAATTTTTTTTTGGTATTTTGAATATTAATCCCAAAGGGAAATTCAGGGCATCCACATGGATGGATGAGGCAGCCACGGTGCAGCACCAATCCCTTCACCATTCACACACACATTCACACCTAGGGCCACTTTAGAGTCTCCAATTAACCTAACTTGCATGTGTTTGGCCTGTGGGAGGAAACCAGAGTACCCTGGGTAAATCCACACAGACACGGGGAGAACATGCAAACTCCACACAGAAGGATCACTGATGCAGGAGGTGGACTTCAACCCACGACCTTCTTACTGTGCTGCCACAGTACTAACCACTGCACCACCGAGCTGCCCACAAAGTCCGCAAAATGTGGACTTTCGTTCCTTTAAGGCCTGAGAATGGAGGGCAGCTGTGAGTGGTAGTTAATGAATGTGGAGGTGATCAGGGTTAGAACTGTTCTCTGGTTCTGGTAATTAATTAACAAGTTTTTTTAGTTCTATGTGCTGACGTGTAACATCCACCACCCCACCGCCTGTTTCTGGTTCTCCTCATGTTGTTCCAGGTCGTCACTGTGAGACTCATCACATGACAGGAAACTACATGTTTGACGAAACATCTCAGAAGGAGTTCCTGATCGGGACCAATCCCGACAGCCGCTTACCGCTGTGGTGGGACGGGTCAGAACCGCTGTGGGTCACACTGCAGAAACTGAAGAAGAAGGTCTACATGTACTACTGGCCAGGTGAGTCAGTAAGTGGTTGTTCCATCAGGCGAAGGTTGTTTCTTGGGTTTGGTTCCCCACTCACCCTGGGTTCTCTGTGTTGTTAGGCTGTGAAGCAGAGATTCTGGGCGTCCGTCCCACGTTCTGTGAAGAGTACGTCAGCAGCCCATCCATGAAGAACCTGACTGATGCCATCACTGATGCCCTCACTGTTCTCAGGTAAACGCAGTGGAACACTGGTTAGAACCGCGGCCTCACAGCATTAAGGCTCCTGGTTGAAATCTCTGTTCTCAGGTGCCCACAGCTGCTGCCTTGGCGGGTAGAACAGGGTTTAGGTTTAGGGGATGGGGGCTGAGTTGAAAGTGGAAAAACAGCAGAGCCATAAAACAGCAGAACCATAAACTCGTCCACATGTATAACACACCAGAGCAGTAAAACATCAGAGCAACAGCCCGTCTCCACATGTGGGTGATCACGGTTCCACAGGTCAGAGGTCTTAATTTATCAGTACAGCCACATCCGTGACCCTGATCATGACTGAAGTCCTGCTGTGGAGTAAAACTGCAGTACTGACAACACTTGAGTATAAACGTGTGTATTATGATGTCATGTTGATATGTTTAATGCAACTAGAAGAATTGTAGTTCCTATAGAAATGCTGTTAGCTCAAAATGCTTTCCAGAAATGTTAAAAACTGCTGTAATCTGCTGGTTTGAAGTAATTTTAAATGCTAAAAAAGCTGAAGAATGTACATCGAAAAATGCTTAGAAAAAAGGCCTGAAAAATGTTAGACTCTTAGCTAAATATGTTTAAAAATGCTAACTTGATTTTAATCTTTATAATTGGCTGAGCCTTAGCCCAAGGGCCTCCTCTGGTGAAAGTTTCATCCAGATCTGTGCAGTTCCATCCATCCATCTTCTTCCACTTAATCCTTTTCGGGTCGCGGGGGGGCTGGAGCCTATCCCAGCATCTTTGGGCGAGAGGCAGGGTACACCCTGGACAGATCGCCAGTCCATCACAGGGCCAACGCAGAGAGACACACAACCATTCACTCTCACAGTCATACCTAAGGACAATTTAGACTCCCCAGTTTGATGTCAATTAACCTAACTTGAATGTTTTTGGCATGTGGGAGGAAACCGAAGAAATCCTGGAGTAAACCCACACAGACACGGGGAAAACATGCAAACTCCACACAGATCACTGTTGGTCGGGGGCTGGGATCGAACCCAGGATCCCCCGGCCAAGGGTGAGTTGCTGTGCTGCCGCAGTGCTAACCACTCCGCCACCGCACTGCATCAAGGATTGCTATTTAGAGAAAGCAACTGCTGAAGAGACTGGGTGGAACATAAAACCTGCAGTGGAATGGCCTTCCATGGCACATAGTTTCCCATCCTTAAAAACCTATTTGTCTTGCCAGTGTGCAAATGACAATTAGATTGTGAGAAAGAGGACAAAAATCCTCAGCTAGTGATGGAAAAATTATGTCTGGGGAGGGAAAATTGTGGTGACGATGACAAGTTGTTCAGAAAGGTTTCAGGTAGACTTCTTTAGCCCCTTCCACTGTGAGCATTCCGTCCCATTGAAATTCATTTTAAAAACAGATTTTTTTTCCCCTGAAAAACCAATCCAATCTTAAATGCCAAAATTTCAAAAACCATAAAAGTTATCAAAAAACTGAATGGACGTTAAGTAACTGAAACTTGTAGAAACAAAATAAAAGCAGAACAGTTGCTGGAGCTGAAAAATTGCTGAAGTTTTTAACAATACCCTTAAAAACAATAAAAATACCCTTAAAAAGCTGAACAAGGACTTCCGGTCTGGACGCCATGGTGATAGCAACTTAACGCTGAAGCTCCCAGACCCAATCCAAGGAAAACATCTTCAAAATCAGACTTAACGGATTTTTGGAAGAATAAAAATCAAAAGACAAAAACACCATGCCTAACCATAAACAGAAGAAACTGACATTCCCCAGGTCAGGACGCGCAGCGGCCGCAGAATCTGAACCGGAGGACCTCCGTTCAGAAGACGAGGAGCTGGACCTAGCTAACAAAAAGGTTAGCTTGAAATCGCTATTTGATGAATTACGACGATTTCGGGCCGAATTTCATGAATTCAGAGAGGAATTAAAAAGGACGAACAGCAGAATGGACCAGGCCGAAAACCGAATCTTGGAAGCTGAAGAAAGAATAAAAGTGCTTGAAGATTCTATGCTGGATTTACACAAAAAACAGTCAAGGCTGTTTTTTGTGTAAATCTGTGTAAGGCTGTAATCCGTGTAAGGCTGCACGGTGGCGCAGTGGTTTAGCACTGTGGCAGCACAGTTTTACCCTCGGCCGGGGGATCGCGGGGATCATGAGATCGTGGGTTCGATCCCAGCCCCCGACCAACAGTGAGCTGTGTGGAGTTTGCATGTTCTCCCCGTGTTGCGCGGGTTTACTCCGGGATTTCTCCGGTTTCCTCCCGCACACCAAAAACATGTAGGTTTAGGGCGCTCGTGCACGCAGCGACCAGCAGCCGGTGGCTTGTCACCAGACTGCAAACCAAGTCTACCTACGGGTACAAATAAGTAACAAAAAAAAAAAAAAAAAAAAAAAGGCTGGAGGCTAAGCTAACCGACCAAGAAGGAAGACAAAGACGAGACAACATCAGAATTCACGGTCTGAAAGAAGGAGCTGAAGATAGTTTCAACACAATGGCGGAATGCGTGGAATCCTTATTGAGAGAGAAGTTGGATATTCCACAAACCACCGATTTGAAGATAGAAAAGGCCCATCGTACATTAGCCGCAAAGCCAGCGGCAGAAGCGCCCCCACGTTCGGTGGTGGTAAGATTCTCCGATTTCAAAATAAAACAAGAGGTTGTAAGACGGGCTTGGCAGAAAAAAGGATTTATGCATCAAGAGAGAAAAGTCTTCGTGGAGCACGATTACGCTCCGGAGGTTCTTAAAAAGCGACGGGAATATAACGACGCCAAAAAGGTTCTACGGGAACAGAATCTACGCTTTCAGACGCCATTTCCTGTGAAGTTAAGGGTCTTTTACGGTGAAGAGTCATGTCTCTATAATTCAGCGGAAGAAGCAACAATTGACATGGCGAGAAGAGGGCTTCCGGTAGCGGTGTTTAAACCCGCAGAGGATCTGAGCGAGAGGGTCAGAGCTCAAACCTGGTCCACTCAGAGACCTTCAAAATCCACGGGCCAGCAGCGGGAAACCCAGCCCCAGAGCTACAAAGATAAGCTTTCCAGTTCCAGGAAGGAATAGTGACCTTTTTGTTTTTTTTCTTTTCAGTCATTCTGCACTTCCATCCCCCCTCCTACAAGGTAACAAACATTAAAGGAGATGCAGAATCAGCATGTGGTAAAACCTTTCATGGAGCAGTTATAGCATTAGAAACAAATGTCTTCTTAATTTAAAGGGAAAAAAAAAAATCTTGTTAAAATAGAAATGTAACAATGACCCACATGTTCTCCCTACACTAACAAATACTGTATTAGAGTGAATGTTTGCTGTGATGGGGGTGGGAGGGTGCACACAATCTCATAGGGTATAGGCATAAAAAAAAAAAAAAAATCATTACAAATTCAGATTGGGATCTGAAATTCACGTTAAAAACATGGGACAACTTACAGGGGTAAGAGAGGGCCCTCAACACGTAACAGAGTTTGAGGAATTTCCCTCAGAGCCTACACTCCATCAGGGCTCTTACAGGGTCTTTAAAGAGACCCCAGCTCAGGAAGTTTTTTGACAGTTTTTTGTTTTAAAGTTTCGTACACTATGTTCTTAATGTTTTTTATGTTCTTAATGTTCTTTCAGTTTCTGAGTAGCAAAAAAGAGGGCCACCACACTGTTATACTAAATAAGAAAATACAATGGAGAAACAGGGTGTAACCAAAATAGCCTCATATAATGTAAAAGGGATCCTGAATCCAGTTAAAAGATCCAAGATTCTACGCAAAATGAAAAAAGACAAAGCAGAAATAATATTTTTACAAGAAACCCACCTAACAGACGTGGAACACACTAAACTCAATAGACAAGGGTTTAAAATGATCTCTTCATCTTCATATAAGTCAGGGAGGAGGAGGGGAGTAGCGACATTGATATCAACCAAAATTACATTTGAAAAAAAATCAGAACACAAAGATAAAGAAGGGAGGTACAGTTTGGCAATTGGGCGGCTAGAGGGAGAAGATATCACCCTGCTGAATGTATATGCACCACCAGGGGCTAAATGGAAATTTTATAAAAATGTATTCGACCTAATGATAACTAAAGCCCAAGGTTTAGTGATATGTGGTGGAGACTTCAATCTAAGACTGAATCCATACTGGGATGCAACAGGTAATTCTTCACATCAAAATAACACTCAAAATAGGAAAACTCGGATGCTATTAAAAGAAATGGGAATCTGTGACGTATGGAGGGAATTCAACCCCAGTATAAAAGATTATACTTTTTATTCAACGCCACATTCATCTTACTCAAGGATTGATTACTTTTTTATGTTTAATAGAGACATTGGAAGAGTAAAAACATGTAAAATAGGACTGATGGATCTCTCTGACCACAGTCCGATCTATATGGACTTAAACATCCAAAAATACACAAATAATACATTTTCCTGGAGGTTGAATTCAAATGTCCTGAAAGGACCACTGAAAGATGAATTGGAATCAGATATTCTCAGATATTTGGAAGAAAACGATAATGGAGAAGTATCCCCTTTAATACTGTGGGATGCGTGCAAAGCTGTAATAAGGGGAAAAATTATTGCAAAACTGGCAACCCAAAAGAAACTGAGACAAGAAAAACTAATCACACTAGAGTCAGAACTCAAGAACCTAGAAAAAGAACACAAAGACAACAATCATTCTAATGGCTCGCTCAAGATTAAAGAAATTAAAAATCGAATAAATGAGATCTACACAATAGAAATCCAGAAGAAACTTACATTTCTGAAACAAAAACACTATGAAGCAGGCAGTAAATCGGCAAAATTACTAGCCTATAAATTGAGGAAACAACAAACAGAAAGAGCAATCTACAAAATCAGAGACCCAGTATCAAAGGAAATAAAATTCAGAATTCAGGATATTCTTAAAAGCTTCGAGAATTACTATAAGAACTTATACTCCCACAAAAAACATAAAAACGCATCCGAGACATTCCTAAACACATTAAACCTTCCCCAACTTACGGAATCACAAAATAAAACACTACTGTCAGAAATACAACCTAAAGAATTGGAAAAAGCAATTATGAAACTTAAAGCTAACAAATCCCCAGGGGCAGATGGCTATACAGCAGAATGGTACAAAACCTTTAAACAGCAACTATCTCCTCTCCTCCTGAAAACATTTAACTATGTCCTCCACACAGGGGAAATCCCCCCCTCCTGGAGAGAAGGGGTCATTGCAGTTATACCTAAACCTGAAAAGGATAAACTAGAGTGCTCCAACTACAGACCAATCAGTGTATTAAATCAGGACTATAAGCTTTTTACCATTATCCTTGCCAAAAGGTTAGAAAACATACTGACAGACTTAATTCACTTAGACCAAACAGGTTTTATAAGACAAAGACAGACACAAGACAACATTCGACGCACTTTACACATAATTCATCATATAAAAAAATATAACTTAAATGCAGTCATATTGGGATTAGATGCTGAAAAAGCATTTGATTCGGTTGACTGGTCTTTCCGATATAGAATCTTATCCAGTTTCAATTTTCATAACAACTTCATTAGAACTATACAGGCATTATATAAAAAACCAACAGCTAAAATAAGGATTAACGGTAATTTATCATCATCTTTTGAGCTGGAAAGAGGATGTCGTCAAGGCTGCCCCCTGTCTCCACTGCTCTTTGCAATCTTCATAGAACCTCTGAGCCAATGGATAAGACAAAATCAAGAAATTCAAGGTCTTACACTTGGTCCAGACTGAACCCGCGCAAGGCCCCCGGGCCAGACGGTGTGTCTCCCTCCACCCTGAGACACTGTGCGAAAGAGCTGGCTCCTGTCTTCACAGACATTTTTAACACCTCCCTTAAGCAATGTCACGTGCCGACCTGCCTCAAATCCTCCACCATCATCCCTGTCCCCAAGAAGCCACGGATTACTGGACTTAACGACTACAGACCTGTAGCGATCACCTCTGTAGTCATGAAGTCCTTTGAGCGCCTGGTCCTGTCTCACCTCAAGTCCATCACCACTCCCCTCCTGGACCCGCTGCAGTTTGCCTACCGTGCCAACAGGTCTGTGGACGACGCAGTCAACCTGGCCCTCCACTCCATCCTGCAGCACCTGGACTCCCCGGGAACCTACGCCAGGATTCTGTTTGTGGACTTCAGCTCTGCATTCAACACCATCCGCCCCGCTCTGCTCCAGGACAAGCTGTCCCTGCTCGATGTGCCTGACTCCCTCTGCAGGTGGATCACCGACTTCCTGACGGACCGGAGGCAGCATGTGCGGCTGGGGAAGTCTGTCTCGGACTCTGTTAGCATCAGCATCGGATCACCCCAGGGCTGTGTACTTTCCCCCCTACTCTTCTGCCTTTATACCAACTCCTGCACCTCCTCCCACCAGTCTGTTAAGCTGATTAAGTTTGCGGACGACACCACCCTCATCGGGCTCATCTCCAACGGCGACGAGTCCGTCTACAGGAAAGAGGTGGCCCAGCTGGTGTCCTGGTGCAACCACAACAACCTGCAGCTGAAGGCTCTGAAGACAGCGGAGATGATTGTGGACTTCAGGAAAGTCACAACCCCCTGCCCCCCCTCACCATCACAGGCTCTCCCATCACCATTGCAGATTCCTTCCGCTTCTTGGGCACCACCATCACCCGGGACCTCAAATGGGAGCCAACCATCAGCTCCCTCATCAAAAAGGCCCAGCAGAGGATGTTCTTTCTGCGGCAGCTGAGGAAGCTCAAGCTACCCACCAAGATGTTAGTGCAGTTCTACACGGCCATCATCGAGTCCATCCTCACCTCCTCCATAACTATGTGGTATGCAGGAGCCACTGCCAGGGACAGACTAAAGCTGCAGCACGTCGTGCGCACTGCTGAGAAGGTGATCGGCTGCAAGCTCCCATCTCTCCAGGACCTGTACATCTCCAGGACCCGGAGGCGTGCTGGCCGGATCATAGCCGATCCTTCACACCCTGGTCACGTACTGTTTTCCCCCCTCCCCTCAGGTAGAAGACTTCGGTCCATTCGGACTAAAACCTCCCGGCACATGAATAGCTTTTTCCCCTCTGCCATCAGACTGCTGAACATTAAGTGACTTATTGACTCTCGTGCACTATGTACAGCAGCTCAACCAGACTCATGACATTCATCACTGTTTTTCTGTTGCATTATCAACTGCACTGTGGTACCCCATATTATCTGCTACTTGCTAATTTATTTAAAACTGCCTTGACTAGTATTACTCATTATTACTATTATTATTATTATTATTATTATTATTATTATTATTATTATTATTATTTATTTTTCTACACTTATTGCACGTTTTTAGTCCTTTAGTTTTTTAGTTTATCTCTTTATCTCATCATGTTTTTAATGTTGCAGCATGGCACCGAGACAAATTCGTAGTTTGTGTACTACATGAACAATGGCAATAAATCTGATTCTGATTCTGATTCTGATTGGTCAGAAGGAACATAAAATAGCACTCTTTGCTGATGACATTTTAATATACCTAGGGCAGCCAGACACTTCTTTACCAGAACTAATCTCAGTTTTTTCAGACTATGGAGATTTATCGGGGTACAAATTAAACATGCATAAAACCCAAGTTTTAACATTCAACTATGACCCAAATCATTATTCACTAAGTGAACTCAAAACTAACTGGGAGTTGGAATGTATGAAATATCTGGGGGTCAATATCCCGAAACAACTCAACAAAATTATAACACTAAACTATGATCCACTGGTGACAAAAATAAAATCTGACCTAGCAAGATGGAATATGATACCATTCTTAGGTATTGCACAAAGAACTGAAGCAGTCAAAATGAATATACTTCCACGTCTTCTATACCTTTTCCAAACAATACCGGTAGAACCTCCCAAAAAAACATGGCAGGAGCTGGACAGAAGGATCTCAAGATTCATATGGCAGGGCAAGAGACCTAGAATCAGATATAGAACCTTACAGCTAAACAAAGACAAAGGTGGGCTCACGCTGCCAAATATCAGGGACTATTTTAAAGCCGCACAAATTAAAACTTTAATAGAGATATGTAACCCAGTCTACACTGCACAATGGAAGGAGATGGAATGCCAAATAACAAGTGACATCCCCCTACAGGCGATAATAGGGAACAATGCCTTACCTAAACTCTTGAATAACACTAACCCGTGGATAGAGACCCCGCTAAAAATTTGGTTTAAGATAGTCAGAGAGAATCAAGCTAAAGAGCCCTATCGACTTCTGCAATGGATTGCCTATGATCAAGACTTTACCCCCAATAAAACAGACACTAGATTTAAAGAGTGGAAAGAGAAAGGGCTGATAAAATATTATGATTTTTTTAAGGGGCAAACTTTAAGAAGTTTTGAAGATTTGAAAAAACAAGGTCTAATAAATCAAGATCTTTACAGGTTCTTTCAGCTTAGACACCACATAAACAATATACTTAAAAAGGAGGATTTGGAAAGGGCCCAGTCAGGTGTTCTGAAGGTCTTCTTAATGGCATACAAAGGGATCCCAGGGATCAGATACATTTCTAAAATATACCAAGGTCTTCAAGACTTAAAAGGAGACAACACATCATATATAAAAGAGAGATGGGAAAAAGAGGGGAATTTCACTTTACAATTGGAAATATGGGAAAAGCTAAATAAACAGCAATGGAAAAGTACCTCATCCCAGCAGTGGAGAGAATTTGGATGGAAAAATTTGGTAAGATTTTTCAGAACACCTGCACAAAACAAATTTACCTATAAGGGGTTGAACTGTTGGCGCTTGTGTGGTGAAAAGACTGCAAATCATTTTCATGTGTTTTGGTCATGCCCAGTTATCCACCAATATTGGACCAATGTACAGACAATATTGGGGAAAATATTCAAAATAACAGTTCCCTTTTCTTTTGTAACTTTGTATTTGGGTTCACTACCGGACTCACTGGAAAGACGAAGAGATAAATACTTATTCAATGTTTTAATACTGGCAAGTAAAAAAGCCCTAACTAAAAAATGGATGCTGAAGGACTGTCCTACACCTGAGGATTGGATTAACGTGATTCAAGACATTTACTCGATGGAAAAGTTGACATTCGCACTGAGACAGGACATGGACGGGTTCATGAACTTTTGGCAACCCTGGATCGCATATGTGTCTTCCATTAGATCTAATCTTTGACAAATACCATTTCAATAATGGTCCCGCTCTTTGTTCCAACACTACTCAGATGCTCTTTTACTTTTAATTACTTAATTTTCTGTTTGTTTGTTTTTTACTGTTCTGTTTGTTTGTTTGTTTGTTTTTTTTATTTTATTCTCTTTATTTTCTCTTTTTCTTTCACTTTAAAAAAAAAAAGGGGATGTTGTAATAATTATCCTACCAATGTTGTCAAATAGCAAAAAATAAGGGAACGTGATGAAAATGTAAACAATGCAATGCTGTAATGACCTGTATACCCTTTACAAAAACTTAAATAAAAAAAAAAATGTAAAAAAAAAAAAAAAAAAAAAGCTGAACAAAATGATACCTGAATGGCCTTTATAGCACAAAAATTGCAGAACTAATTAGACAACACAAAACGGCATTAGTCAGCATTCACACAATTATGTCACTGTAATGATGACTTTACTTCCTGTGTAGACCTGAGGAGGACTGGTTCTGACCCATCTACAGCTGATAGGGATCCTTTTAACGAAATGACGAGCTTGTTAATGACTGCAGAAGTGAACTTGAATTAAAAAACAGTGATGTTGTCATGACTACCTCCGGCTGTCAGGTAAGAAGTAGGACTCACTGTGCAGGCAGAGTTCCAATGCAGCATGGTTTTATTAACAGAGATGCAAACAACAGCACGGGGGCTGAAAACAAAACAGGAGATACTTAGGCAGGATACACTCACAGGAAAAGCTCAACACACAAGGGTACCGGCAGGGAATAATAGACGACACCGCCACACCAGAACACAAACTCAGACAGGCATATCTGGGGTAACAGAAAATGACAAACACAGGACAGCTGGGAGAACAATCAAGGGCTAAACGGCAACACACATGAGGGAAAGTGTCTACTGGTATGGAAAACATGAGGGGCTGGGAACAATAGGTAAACAAATATACAAACAAGACCCAGAAGCACACGAAGGGCAAAAATAAGGGCAGGGAAACACTCAAGCCCCTTTTCCACTAGTACCTACTCAGCCCTACTCACTTTCGACTCGGCACGCTTTGTAGGCTTTTCCATTAGTACCTGGTATCAGGTACTTTTTTAGTACCTATTCCACTGGGGTTCTAACCTTGCTGAGTCGGGCTGAAAATGTGACGTCAACAGACTGCAGGCCACTGATTGGTTAGGCATAACGTCATGAGAACACCGTCTTCTGCAGAGTCTACAACCGCCATTTGCAAAAAATTGTTCAGTGAGTAAACACTGTCAGTGAGTAAACACGATATTAATAGAGTTGGCTTCGCAGGTTTCGCGGAAATCTACAGCATGTTCCAACAAAGAGGTGCAGACTTTTCTGTGCTTGGTGGCTGATGATAGTATCCAGAGTGAGATGGAGCGACCCACAATGAAACAGATGGCAGCCCAGGATACAACTGGACATTAAAACAATGTAGGGAGAAGCTGAAGGTGAAGGTGAGAGAACCGTGGATGGTGAGTGTTTTGTGATATTGTGCATCTTTTCGCTTATTTATCCTATTGGTGGCAAGCTCATTTTTTTGAGCAATAACAACGCCGTTCTGTCCTGGCTAACAAGTGTTAGCGAGGAGCGCTAGCTAGTTAGTAGCGAGCTAGCTAGTAGCCAACTCTGCTGATTCGCACTTGCTTTGTCTGAAGTATCTGCTTGTGAGAGCAAAACAATGGAATATGTTAATCCTGGTTAAAATCCTGGTTTGTGTATGTGTTGCACTTTGGTGCTGTGCATTAAGTTATGTGTATTTTCTTTCTAGAATCTGTTTCCAGATGCCAGGGATCCGCCTGTCTCAGCATGTTATGTTTATATGGATACAGGTCAAGTGGACCCCAGAATCCAAAATCTCAACATATGCAAGTGCATTTTTAAACCAGTGATTTATGAAGTGATTCATATATTTTCCTAAAGCCTCATAACAGACCCACATACTTTTTCTGTGGATTTTCCTAAAACAGTGTTGGAAGAGTGTTGTCGTGCTGTTTCTTTTCCACCTTAAATCCCTGGATTGAAAATGTACTTGTACATGTACAGAGTGGATCCTGGGGTGCTCACTTATCAGGGGTCCACAACCTGGTCCCATTTTTAGCTGTGGTGGAGGAAGTACTGACATAATTCTTGTTTTTGAAAAACTGATGTAGCACATGAACTCACTTTCGAATGCACTTGCAGTCAACGTGCTTCATTGAAATGATTTAAGTCAGCTGACTGTATTAACTCATTCAGATTTCTGAGGCCACAATAAAAAACAAATTATTTTAAACATAACCTGGTGCCTGCAAAATCTGCTCTACTGAGGCACAGCAACATGACAAATGTGCCTAAATACAACAACGAAGCATTTTTGTCATATCCCACCGCTGGCTTTGACAAGTGTATTTCCCTAATATATGTTTTGAACTTGCTTTAACTAACCACCATCCATTTCTGTCTTTCGTCTAGGCAAGAGGAAAAGGAGCCACTCCACAACGGACCTTGACACTGTGTTTGCCCAGATGCATGGTGACGAGGTGCGGCTCCATGAACGGCAGCTTGAACAGCACTGTGAAGCACTTGCCCAGCACATGTAGGCCATCAACCGGCTTGCCGATGACGCACGTGAAGCAATGGAGAAAGAAATCGCCTTCCGAAGGGAGAAGATGACACAAACTGCTGCCTTCAATTAAGCTTTTCTGGCTGAACTGGGCAAGCTTGTGAACACGATGAGTGGCCGGCTCCTCATCCCCAGTGTTTTTTTTTAACTTGTGTACACACAAAACAAAATGGTCTGTAATTGTGCTGATACTTGTAATAAACCAGTGACTGTGTTTGCATCATGATTGTGTTTTGTTTGTTATGACACTGGTGAGAAAAGAGTCAATAATTACATACACATCTTCTCTTCTGACCAAATTCAGCTGTAAATCAGGTTATGTGTCTGCAGTACATTACCAATTTTATCCAAAGTTTTAGATAAAAAGGGTTGCTAGACAATTTTATTGGAATATATTATGGAGTCTAATTACTTAAACATCCTATAAAAGTCAGTCCCTCCAGAATTTTGCGATGTTGCAATCGCACCAATCCATGCGAAATCAGCCAATCAGCGCAGCTATTGCATGATCTTGCAACTTTGTCCAATCACCACAACTTTCCCACAATTTTGGCCAATCCTTGTCAACTTCCGCCAATTTCACCAATCAAATTTGTCTGGCACTGAAACGCTCAGTCTAATCAATCAAATGCATCGTTGCACCGTGTTCACTTCCGTGTTTACAGTGAGTAGTGAATTTATAGTTTACAGTGAGTAATGGAACACATCTGCAAAAAGAGTGTGTGATTTAAAAAAAAAACACTCACCCGTGAGGTTTTCAACACCGTCCCTTCCTCCGTCTCCCCCAGCCTGCCCGTGGATGCCTCGCCACGTCTCTGTCCTGACCGCGTGTGCGAAGCACTGGGTTTGTGTTGAAAAACATACGCCTGCCCAAAAGCACCCGATCGCGGGAGTGCGCAGAAGGAGAGTACACTACATTACAGCGATTGTTTGAACATATTTAGAGGTAAAAACATTACTACGTCTGGTCAGTGGCCTTTGTTTTCCATTGTGGACGGACAAACGCACCCACCCATCCATCCCCCCTCCCCCTCGCCATCCCATTGAAAATGAAAGGTGTGTGTGTGTGTGTGTGTGTGTGTGTGTGTGTGTGTGTGTGTGTGTGTGAGAAGCCTGACATGCAGACAGGTAGGCATGGAAAGACAGAATATTCTGTTTTGTTTTTTGTTTGTTTGTTTGTTTGTTTGTTTGGGTTTTTTTTTTCTTCAAAAAAACACAGACTCCAATAGCCAATACAGTGCAACAGGATAATTTATTTTTTCCTCTCTGCTTGGTACTGAGTGGTTGGGAACCGCAGGGAGTTTTCAAATAAAGGTGCTGCCAATAATTTCCAAATCTCTACTTCTGAACATGCATTCAATGCAATTTAGCTGTTGTAATGGATATTGTGTTAATGTTTGTATTTGCTGTTGCACAAGAGTTTTTCTGTATAGCAAAAGTTTCTGCTTAATTTACACATCACTATAATAGGAAATTTTTGACAATCCTGTGCTTTTCTTGTATTGTTATATAGAATATTACTGCAGTAAACTGGAAAATCCTGGAGGGACTGAAAAGTCTATAGATCAAGGTCAGGTTGTAGGTTGTGGGAGCAGTTTTGGACCAACAAAATGTTGTGATGCAGTGAATCATGACATTGTAATTAAAAAATATTTAGACACATTTTGGTAATCCAAAATGTGTCTGTTAAGACAGCAGTGTGAAAAGAGTCAACAGTACAAACCACTTATCAGTGACGTTGAAAATAATGGCTCATTTTTAAGAAAAAGTAACCAAAAAGAATTATTTTATTTACTGAAGACTGTATTGCTGGATGTGCCAGTGCAGAAGACACTGCACACTTTAGTGATAGTACCAGTATATGGAGGAATTCTGGGCCATATTAGCATCTGTATTTTCTAATAATAGGTTAGGGCAGGGGTGTCCAATCATGTGCCATGGAGGGCCAAGACCCTGCAGGCTTTACCTCCAACCAGTGTCTTCAACAGCAGATTCCACCGAATTTCTTCCACTGACTGCTGGCCAGTGAGAACACCTGCTGAAGAGACTGGGTAGAAGAGAGAACCTGCAGAGTCTTGGCCCTCCATGGCACATGATTGGACGCCCCTGGGTTAGGGTTTAATGGGTTTTAACATTTTAACACAAATTCTCAAACTGCTTGATTGTTCTTAGACAGCTTTTCCAATCTTTTAGTATTTAATTTATGTCACTTGATGGTAACCTTAACACATAAAACAAAAGTGGAGACAGATCTGCAAAAAGTACAAAGGTTTATTGTCAAAATTCCCAGTGCAGTACTACATGAATACATGTATAGTACATTGTTGATGCAGAGAATAAATATTTCTACAGTATCTACCTGTATCTATCCAGTAAATCAAGTATTTTCCATGTAACCTTGTAACTGCATTATTTTAATTGCTTTTAATCCTAGATCAAGTTTGTTTTGGCCTAAAATGCATCATAATTGTTAAATATACTGTATCTTATTATACCTAACTCAGTACGGTTTACCTGTTGAAATATATATTTTATGGCTAATATAACCCCATAACTACAACCTGGCGATCAAGTTTTGGCAGATGAACAGTTTTTGCCATGACACCACCACAGACTGGAGTGCTGCTGGAGCAGGTACATCCCATGATGTCTCAACATTCTCTCCATGATTTTTACACAGATCAGAGCAATTTATTGCACAGGACGCTACACGTTTCTACAGACATTCTTAAGTTCTGTAGCCACTGAGCGTTTGTAAAGCTGAGGTGACATCAGTGAGAGGCTGTGTTGAACACCCAGACCCACGGTTTGAAGTGGTAATTTTGCCACAAGAGAGCCATCTGAAACACACACACTACATATATATTTTAGTACCTAATAGCGTTAACTTGCAGACATTGCAATGTAGCACAGCGGACTTAAAGCAAACTAGCATTAGCAATCATTAGCTTACCTTCATATGTGATCTAGTTCGTATCCTCACATCTTCGGCTCTATAAGATAAGATGAGATAAGATAAGATAAGCCTTTATTAGTCCCACAACGGGGAAATTCCAGGATTGCAACAGCACAGGGATAGCAACACTCAGAGCAACAATCAGAAGGCAAGAAAAAAAAAAAAAAAAAAAAAACAAGCAAGCAAGAGCAGCTAATATACATATGTACATATTACTATAAAATATATATATACACACACACAGACACACAGACACACGCTATGGCTTCCTTAATGCTCCAGTACTTTTCCAGAGTGTTTTGTCTCACTGCCTGTACCCTTGTCTGACTGTCCTTTTTTGCCTTTATTCTGACAAAAAGCCAGACACTGAGCAGTCGCCTCGTAAGCCGCCATGTTGTGTTTTGCTTGTGTCGTGTGTTTTACGTCACGGGAGTGTGGCACCACCTTGTAAAAAAATCCCACCCACCCCAAGTGGTACTCTGCCTTAATGGAAACAAAAGCGTGCTGAGCTGTGTAAAACCGTGTTGAGGCGTGTAGGGCTGAGTGGGGACTAGTGGAAGAGGGACTAAAGACCACAATAATGACAATAAAGGCAAACAGGGCATGACAACAGACCAGGGGAACACAGAAAACAATAACAGAGGACCCATGGGAACACAGAAGGCAAATAATGCAGCTAATTATAATAAACCAAAACAGGGGAAAACACAAAGAACACAAATGAACATAAAGCATAGGCATGATCCAAAGACAATGCCCAGATTATGAACACCCCCCCCCCCCTCCGCCCCGGGTGGATTCCAGACGCCCTCAAAACACAAACAAAGATCACCTGCCCAGGGAGGATGGTGGGGGCCCAAGGACAGACCCCCCCCCCCTCCCCGCCCACCCCCACACACACACACGCACCCAGGACAGTTCAAGACAAAAAAAACCAAAACAGTTTGTCAGGTGGCCTCCCAAAGTCCCTGGGCCACCAGACCGGAGAGCACGACGGATCGGGGGGTTGCCCAGAGTCCATGGACCTCCAAACCAGAGAAGAAGGCAGGTCAGGTGGCCTCCCAAGCTCCATGGATTACCAGACAGATGAACTTGACACGTCGGGCAGCCACAGTGGAGCAGACTGCTTGAATGGCCAAGATGGAGTGGACTGCTCGGACAATCCAGGTGGAGTGGACTGCTTGGATGAACCAGGTGGAGCGGACTTCTCTGATGAACCAGGTGGAGCGAACTGCTCCAGCAAACCAGGTGGAGCGGAGATGACTGGGAGAGACTGCGACTGGGGAGCGCTGACCACTGAGAGAGGCTGCGACTGGGGAGCATCGATCATAGGGACAGCTGGAGCTGTGGTGTGCACCTTGGAGACAGCTAGAGCTGTGACGTGCATCTCGGGGACAGCTGGAGCTGTGGTGTGCGCCTCAGAGACAGCTGAAGCTGTGGTGTGCATCTCGGAGACAGCTGAAGCTGTGGCGTGCACCTCAGAGAGAGCTGGAGCTGTGGTGTGCAACACCATCCCTGAAGCAGGAACCTTGGATGGGGAAGGTGAAACACACATTGGTATGGTGTTCGTACAGGAACCAGCAGTGGAGCCCGGCAGAGGGAGGCCAGAAGCAGATGGGGGCTGCAACCGGGTTCCCCTGCCACCAAGGCTTTTTAAGTACAGATTTTAAAAATACAAAAAAAGTACTTGCCTTAACTCCCGCTCCACCGCCGATGAGGACCCCAGCAACTGCTGCTGGAGAGGTGATGACGATCCCTGAAGACGCTGCTGGGACGGCCCCCGCTTCTAGAGATGCTGGCAGAACAGCGAGTGAGGCAGTCCGGGGCTCAGGAGTGGAAGGAGAAAGCAAGTGAGGCAGCAGACAGAGCACCGGATGATGAGGAAGCAGCTGGCACAGGGCGTGGAGCTGCGGCTGGAGCTGGGGGACTGGGAGCTGGTGCTGGAGCTGATGAGTGATGAGGAGAGGTAGTAAGGGTTGTGGAAACCAGGGGATGTCTTGCCACAGGCTTCCATGGAGCAGGAGCAGATGAGCGGTGAGGAGCTGAGGTTGGAGGGGAGCGAGGAGGTGAGGGCAACGGAGCCAGGGGATGTTTCACCATCGGCACAGGCTCCAGCGTAAACAAAGAGCTCTCCTCCCATCCATGAAGTGGCTGCGGAGTTGGGGAGATGGTAGAGGAAATGACTGGCTGCAGACTCCCCGTCACCACGTCGGGTTGAAGTGGAGGCTGCCAAAACTCAGGGCCAAGTACAAATTCTCTAAGTTCCTTTGGCAGACTGTCAACAAAGCCCGGGGTCTGACCGGCTATTCTCTTTGCCTTCCCCAGAGCCCGTAGTGCCTCAGCTGGGTTTGAATGCCTCTCCTCAAACTGAGAAAATCAGGAGGCTACTCCCTGGTGGAACTCTCGATAAGCCTCCTTGATGGCCGCAGGGCTCGGAGCGTGCCAAGGCTGGGAACACCATCCCCAGTGCCTTCCTCTCCTGGAGCCCTTACCTGCTGAGTTGTGATGTGGTGGCATCATACTGTAATGACTACCTCTGGTTGGCAGGTAAGAAGTAGGACTCAATGTGCAGGCAGAGTTCCAATGCAACATCATTTTATTAACAGAAACAAACAACAACATGGGGGCTGAAAACAAAACAGGAGATACTTAGGCAGGATACACTTATAGGAAAAACTCGAGACACAAGAGTACCGGCAGGGAATAATAATACGACAGCGCCACATCAGAACACAAGCTCAGACAGACATACAGTATATGGGGTAACAGATAATGACAAACACAGGACAGCTGGGAAAACAATCGAGCGCTAAACGATATCACACATGAGGGAAAGTGTCTATATGGAAAACATGAGGAGCTGTGAACAATAAGTAAACAGATATACACACAAGACCCAGAACCACACAAAGGACAAAGACAAGGGCAGGGAAACACAAAGACCACAATAATGACAGTAAAGACAAACAGGGGATTGCAACAGACCAGGGGAACACTGAAGATAATAACAGAGGACCCAGGGGAACACAGGAGGCAAATAATGCAACTAATGATAATAAAACAAAACAGGGGAAAACACAAAGAACAAAAATGAACATAAAGCATGGGCATGATCCGAAGACCATGCCCAGATTATGACAGATGTACAGGTGCATCTCAGTAAATTAGAATGTCATCGAAAAGTTGATTTATTTCAATAATTCGACTCAAAAAATGAAACTCATATTAAATAGATTAATTACACACAGAGGTGGCAATGGATCAGCGTTCTCGTCGCGCCCTCCGCCAGTACCCGGGCTCGCCTGGGGAAGCTAATGATCCTACCAGCAGACTAAATTCGAAGAGACGATGCCTCTGTGCCAAGTCAAAGAAGAATCCTAGTCACAGTCCTAAAGCCGAAAGCAAACAGCCCCAAGAGCACTTTGTGGTAGGATCTGCCCTTCGCATATTACAACTAAACGTTGAAGGCCTATCTGCAGCCAAGCGAAGCCTTATTGAAGTCCTCGCCTTCCAACATTCGATTGATGTAATCTGCCTCCAAGAGACTCATATTGGCACGGAGGAAGCTGGCCGCTTCACCATCAAAGGCTTTGACCTCCTGTGCTATGTTCTACATGTTAAACATGGACGTGCCACCTATGTGCGTTCTGACATAGTTGAAGCAAATCACCTGATAACAACACATTTCTCAGACACCATAATCATTGGTGGCTTCCATATTGTCAATGTGTACAAGCCCCCTAATGCCAACTGGGATCTGCAGGTCTTACCCACCCTACCCCACCCTGCCATCTATGTGGGGGACTTTAACAGCCATCACCCTGACTGGGGGTACCCAGCAGTGGACAGTGATGGGGAGGCACTTTCAGACTGGGCATCCAGAAATGACCTCGCTTTGATATACGACCCCAAACAAAGAGGAACCTTCCACTCTGCTAGGTGGAAGAAGGACTATTCTCCTGACCTGTGTTGGGTCAGCTCTTTGAATGGGGAGCCATATCCTACACAGATCCTCATTCTTGATGATTTTCCACACAGCCAACACCGGCCCCTGCTTGTACACATTGGCCTACAACTTCCAGTCATATACAGCCCAAGGAAGATGCGCTGGAACTTCCGCAAAGCCAACTGGAAGAAATTCAGTGAAACTCTGGACCGGAGCGTTGTTACCATCCCACTCCACACCATCACTGTAGATGAAGCATACAACCGCTTCTGCAGCGCAATCTTCAAGGCTGCCCATACTGCAATCCCACGAGGCTACCGACCCCTCTATGTCCCATGTTTGGACGGAGAAAGTGCTGCCCTCCTACAATCCTATCAAACATCAGGGGACCCAGAGATAGCAGACCATCTCATTGAATCGCTAAATACAGCCCGGCGAAAGAAATGGGAGGAGACAGTTGCTGACCAGAGCTTTACCCACTCTAGCAGGAAATGTTGGAGCCTCATCCGTCGCCTAGGAGCTGCACAGAAGCCCCCTAGCCAAAGCCGAGCATCCGTCACACCCAACCAAGTTGCATCCCACCTACTGACTATCGCCAAAGCACCCCAAGACAAAGACACCAGAAGAGCAGTTACAACTGAGCTAAAAAAACACCAAAAAATGCCTGTAGAGGAAACGAACCCTGAACCCTTCGAGGCTGCTGAACTGGAGAAAGTCCTACAGGGCCTGAAATGTGGAAAGGCAGCAGGATACGATAACATCTTCCCAGAATTCATGAAAAATCTTGGCCCCCGAGCCCTAACCTGGTTGACACAATTTTACACAAGGATCACACAAACAAACTCGATCCCAAAGAAATGGCGGACAGCAAAGGTCATTGCCATCCCAAAACCTGGCAAAGACCACAAACTACCAGCAAGCTACTGCCCAATCTCCCTACTCAGCGTTCCTTACAAAATCATGGAGCGCCTAATACTGCAACGCATTTCCCCAGAAATAGAGGATATTCTAAGTGTGGATCAAGCAGGTTTCCGCAAGGACCGCAGTACAGGAGAACAAGTACTGGCCCTAACCACCTTCATCGAAAATGGCTTCGAGAGCAGACTGAAGACAGGGGCTGTGTTTCTCGATCTTACAGCCGCCTATGATACGGTCTGGCACAAAGGCCTCCTCCTGAAACTTATAAAGGCGATCCCTGCTTGGGCAACAGCAATTATAAAAACCCTGCTGACCAACCGAAGGTTCAGAGTCCACCTCGGTCAGAACACAAGTGCATGGAGAATGCAGAAAAACAGACTCCCACAAGGCTCAGTTCTAGCTCCAACTCTGTTCAACCTCTACATAAACGACCTGCCTACTACAAAATCCCGCAAATTCATCTATGCAGACGACATCTGTTTGGCATTCCAAGCACCAGACTTTGAACCACTGGAACGGGTGCTCACGGAAGATCTTGCCAAACTGGACCAGTTCTGCAAAATCTGGCGCCTAAAACCAAGCCCAGCAAAAACCGTCTCCAGTGTATTCCATCTCCACAATGCAAAAGCTGCCAGAGAACTAAACATCCACCTGAGCGGACTCAAGCTTAAGCATGCCCCAAATCCAACTTATCTTGGAGTGACCCTTGATAGGACCTTATCCTTCAAGGAACATCTAAAGGGGACGGCTGCTAAGGTGAAGGTACGAAACAACCTGCTCTGCAAGCTCGCTGGTGCAAAATGGGGGGCGGCAGTCTCCACCCTGCGCACCTCAGCACTGGCCCTTTCATACTCTGTAGCAGAATATTGTGCCCCTGTCTGGTCCAGGTCATCTTACTCACACCATGTAGACACCCAGCTCAACTCAACAATGAGAACTATAACTGGAACAATCCGCTCAACACCACTCCCCTGGCTCTCTGTACTGTCAAACATAGCCCCTCCACACATCCGGCGAGCAGCATTAACTCAAAGGATGCTCCAAAAAGTTAAAGATTTTCCTCACTTGCCAATCCATGCAGATATCTACACCCCACCCACTGCCCGACTTTCATCCAGACGGCCGATTTGGAAAAACCCTCCCCCAGCTGACTTTACCATCCAGACAGCTTGGCAAGAGGAATGGGAGACCAAGGAGGTCCCAAACAAACAGCTGGTGATAAACCCCAACCAACAGGTCCCGGGCACCAACCTCCCAAGGAGACAGTGGTCTACACTCAATCGCTTCAGGACTGGACATGGCCCCTGCTTGGCCAGCCTTCACAGATGGGGCAGTAGCCCTAGCCCACTGTGCGCATGTGGAGAGGAGCAAACAGTGGAACACATCATAGAGGTTTGCCCGCTCCAAAGACTGGAAGGAGGATTACACACCCTCCATACAGCAAACCAGGAGGCAACTGCTTGGCTTAAGGACTTTGCATTCGCTAAATAAATAAATAATTACACACAGAATGATACATTTCAAGCATTTATTTCTTTTAATTTCGATGGTTTTGGCTTACAGCTCATGAAAACCCCAAATTCAGTTTCTCAAAAAATTGAACATTACAGTGATCTGTGTGGCGTTTGCATGTTCTCCCCATGTCTGTGTGGGTTTACTCCGGGATTTCTCCAGTTTCCTCCCACATGGCAAAAACATGCAAATTAGGTTAATTGGCATCAAACTGGGGATTCTAAATTGTCCTTAGGTATGACTGTGAGACTGAATGGTTGTCTGTCGCTCTGTGTTGGCCCTGTAATGGATTGGCGATCTGTCCAGGGTGTACCCTGCCTCTCGCCCAAAGATGCTGGGATAGGTTCCAGCCCCCCCGCGACCTGAAAAGGATTAAACGGAAGAAGATGGATGGATGGACATATAATTAATTTAAAAAAGGATTTTTAATAGAAATGTTGGCCAACTGAAAAGTATGTATCTACTGTATATAATCTAATATTATATAATGAATCTATATAATATATGAGTTGCATTTTTTGAATTGGATTATTAAAATAAATTAACTTTTCAGTGACATTCTAATTTATTGAGATGTGCCTGTATTTGTGTGTCCAGGTCAGGTCATGCTTCCATGGCGACGGTTTATTATGAAAAAATCGACGTTGAAGGTCACCACTTTGGTCCAGACTCTCCTCAGGTCAGAGCAGCTGTCCAGGAGCTGGACCAGGCCATGCAGACTCTGAACAACAACATCAAAGTAAAAATAACTTCAGTACTGTGGTAGTACACACTAATACTGCAGTACTGTTGTCATTTACTTCTTTCTTCTGCTGTGGTTGGTCCAGGACCTGAAGATGGAAGATCAGCTGAACGTGATCCTGTTTTCAGACCATGGCATGACCAGGATCCAGTGGATGGACCGGGTCATAGAACTAGACAAATACATCCACATGTCCGACATCGTGAAGATGATGGACCGAGGACCGGTGGTCAACCTGTGGCCCAGACCCGACAAATACAACCAGGTAGAAAAACATCTCAGAGTCTGTGTGGGACATTCTGTTCTGGTCCGGTTTCATGGTTCTGAAGCTGCTGTTTGGCCTGATTTAATATTTTGTAGTTTTTATGTTTGGGAACCTTTAATGTGGTAAAATGAGGTGTTTTGATGGAGGTTTGGACTCTCAGCAGACACCCCGTTAATGGCGATCAACAAAGACTTAGATGGTGAAACAGGAAGTTAATAAGTGTCCTGGGTCAGGGTTCAGGTTCGAACTACAGACCAAAGTTTCACAATAACTGTCAGGGTTAGAGTTCAGCAGCTTTTTAGAACTTTAACGTGGTCAGATGTTTATGAGAACTGTTAACGATGTGAATCAGATATCAGTTTTATTATTAATGAGAATTTTAACGGGTTGATTGTAGATCAGTTTATTAACATTTTTTATTATCTTAGGTCAATGCTGCATTGTCCCAGGTCCCAAACATGAACGTCTACAGCAAGGAGAACGTTCCTGAGCGGTTCCACTACAAACGGGGGAAGTTTGTGTCCCCGCTGACTCTGGTTGCTGAACCAGGATGGTTCATTACTGAGGTAGGAACATGATGTCATCATCGCTGGGCTGGTAACAATGAAGGTAAACCTTATTTACAACAAATCAATTATCAATTACAAAATACTACAGAATAAATTACAAATATACAATAATGCAGTCAAAACATTGAGAATATTTTGCCAACATAATCTCAACCCATAACAATAACTCTAAAGTCCTTTTTGCAACCACTGATCACTTAATCAACCCAGATTTTAATAAACACACAAATCTGCTGTCCAACTCTCTATGTGAGAGTTTTGCAGACCACTTCAGGTGCAAGGTTGATTCTATTAAATCCAACATTTTATCTGAAAAGAAGACTGCTTTTAATGGAATCTTAGACTCGCCTTTAGCTGAGGAAACACTGGACTGTTTTGCCCTGGTTGATGCTAAC
Source organism: Pholidichthys leucotaenia (assembly GCA_020510985.1). Lineage (NCBI taxonomy): Eukaryota > Metazoa > Chordata > Actinopteri > Cichliformes > Pholidichthyidae > Pholidichthys > Pholidichthys leucotaenia. Next base: position 280,107,792 of record CM035840.1, on the reverse strand, counting down.
ATGCTTGGTAGAGTTTTCTCCCAGGTAAACTTGACCTCCTGCCTTTTAGACGCATCACTTTTTAAAACATTTTATGGATTCTTCGAACATGAGATTTTAAACATTGTAAATTGCTCTCTTCGGATTGGTGTTTTCCCCGCTGCCTTTAACCTCTTGCACTCCGGGATACCGTGGGCAGTCACGTCTCTGCATCCTAGCGTGCCCTCGTGCGCACTAGGACGCACACTGTGCGTCTCAGAGCGCACTGAAAAAAAAAAAGCTGCATTTCCGTTCTTCCACTACAGACACAGCCGTGAACAGAAAGCCAAAGGGGTGCTTTGATTGGTTTAGATTTGATTGACCTCTCATTTGACTAATAAGAGCCTTGAATTGGGTTTCTGAAACCTTGAAGAACCAATGACTGAAAACCTAGCAAGAAGGACCCGCCTACCAACGGCTGCGAATACAGCGAGCCAATTGAAGCAGAGAAGTTCAACGATTGAAAGCGTGCGTCCCGTGCGTAAAATCTGTTTTGTGTAAGCTGCTGGGTGACACATACGCGTTCACCAGTCTTTTTTTCTTACTACTGTTCTTATTTGTTTTGAAAAATCGTTCGCCAAAATCACAATCATGGAAGCGCAAAACCGCAATAATGGAATCATGGTTTGACCAGGTCGCGTGACCAGAACCACGAGTCGTAACAAGCGGACCAGCGTCATGTTCGTCTGACAATGAGGAAGAGAAGTTCGCCAGTGACACTGCTGTTGTGGACAGGTAAGTGTTATAAGCTAAATAAATCTTTATCCCTGAAAATTGTAATCAAAATGACTTTTGACCGATCGGTAAATTACAACTGTGCGTCATCGCCACATGACGGACCGGTCCGTGCGCCACGTCCGGACCGTGAACGCCACCCACCCCCCCTGCTACTCTTCTGTAGCGGATTGCAGATATATTGCAGATATTTTAGTACAACTGTGCGTAGTAGACCGCGGCGCACCGTCCCCGCTGTCCGTCATGTGGCGATGGACGATGTCCGTCCTCTGTAGCGGGCGGGGGGGGGGGGGAGTTGTTATCCTCTACATTACAGATATTTTAGTATAATTTTTAGTGCACTGTAGGTTATTTTTTCTTGTAAAAAAAAAAAGCCACACATTTTTTACGTGGCATGCTTCTTTGTGTGTGGGGGCTTGTTTGTTCATTCATTCATTCATGAATGAATAAACAACCCCCCCCCACACACACACACACAGAGACAGCCCTGAGTGTCACCTTTCATTAGAGCCCAAGATCAAGCTTCTATGTTGAAGCATTCAAAAGTTACAGACGTTTTTCCAAACTGTGCCATTTGGCACAATTTGGCACAGGTCAAAAACGCCTGGGAACAACCTGACAAAAAAGCTGTGTAATATATTCATTTTTTGTGGTATTGTTACAAAATTTTGACCTCTGCTGGATAATACTTGGTTCTACATTTCTGTTGCATTTTCCAGCCCGGATCTGACAGCTGTGTGTTATTTGCAAGCATTTGTATCCAAAAAAACACCCAGGTGAACTTTATTTTCTTCAAGTTCAGTATGTTTAGATGACTGTTACTCAGTGGCAGGAGCACTTAGAGAGATTATGACTGTTTTGCCAAAAAAATCAAAGTGTTTTCTTTTAAATGAGACCAACCCCATGAAGATGCTGCAAAGGGTTGAAGAACAGCTTTTGATTTACTTTGGGTATGTTATTTTTTGGCGTTTTTAGGGAAATTGACCAGAGTGCAAGGGGTTAAAACGGCTGCAGAGAAGCCCATTTTGAAGAAGAGTAATTTAGATCCTGATATTCTCTGTAACTATCGACCTGTATCCAACTTACTGTTTTTAAGTAAAGTTTTAGAAAAAATCATTTTTATCCAGTTAAACAATTTTCTTATTGACCACAACATTTTTGAAAAATTTCAGTCAGATTTTAGGACAAACCACAGTATTGAGACAGCTCTTTAAAAATCATTAATATCAGGTGTAACATGGACTTCCACAAACTGTCAGTCCTGGTGCTGCTGGATCTCAGCGCTGCCTTTGATAGAGTAGATCACCACATTTTATTAAGCAGACTCAAACACCTCTTTTTTTTTTTTTTTTTGGACTTATTTTGTACCCGTAGGTAGATTTGTTCTGCAGTCTGGTGACAAGCCACCAGCTGCCGGTCGCTGCGTGCGCAAGCGCCCCTTAACTCCCTAACCTGCATGTTTTTGGCATGTGGGAGGAAACCAGAGAAATCCTGGAGTAAACCCACGCAAACACGGGGAGAACATGCAAACTCCACACAGATCACTGTGGGCCGGGGGCAGGGATCGAACCCACGATCTCCGCGATCCCCCGGCCGAGGGTAAAACTGTGCTGCCACAGTGCTAACCACTGCGCCACCGTGCAGCCCACGGTGGTCGGCCTCTCAGGTACTGTTTTTGAATGGTTTTATTCCTATCTCACAGATCATCACTATTTTGTAAGTATGGATACATGTTCTTTGGCAATCCATGAAATTAAGTGTAACTGAGTTGCTTTTATCTTATGAGCCCTCACGGACCCCGAGGTCCTCTGGTACTGGCCTTTTAATGGTTCCCAAAGTCAAGACCAAGACCTTTGGTGAAGCTTCCTTTTATTATTATGGTCCTCGTCTGTGGAACAGCCTGCCAGAGAGCCTCAGGGCCGCAGAGTTAATAGATGTTTTTAAGAACAGGCTAAAGACCCACATTTTTAATTTGGCTTTTAATAAACCTGTTTAACTATTACTGAAGTAGTCATTTATGTTCCATTGTTTTATGTTCTTCTTGGCGCCATTTGTTTTTAAATTTTCTCATCTTTTCTTATTGATGTGTTTTAGTTCAGTTTTTAAGTATGGTTTTTAGTTCCTCTTGTTTTGTGCTCTTAGTTTCTTTGCATACCTTTTTAAATTTGGCTTTTAACAAACTGGTTTAACTATTATTGACGTAGCCATTTATATTCCATTGTTTTACATTCTTCTTAGCTCTATTTGCTTTTAGATTTTCTTATTTTGATGTGTTCTTAGCTCACTTTATAAGTATAGGTCTTTAGTTCCCTTTGTTTTATGTGTTCTTAGTTTTATCTTGTATTTTGTGTGTTTTAGCTCCAGTGTTTCCTCACCCTCATGCCGGATGCTGCTTGGCCCATCTGCAGGGGTGCTGGTCTTGGGGGTCACTCTAGCTTGGGTGGGTGTGGGCTTTATGTCACTGCCTACAGCTGTGGTGCGGGCCCCGGCCTGTCCTGGTTGGGGTGGCCTCTGTGGAATGACCTGTGGTTATGGGCTGTGTGGTCTCTTGGCGTGGGGGACTCCACAGGATGGTTGCTCCTTCATATGGTGCCTCGGTACCAAGCAATGTCTCTTATTTTATATACAGATGTGGACAAAATTGTTGGTACCCTTCTGTTAATGAAAGAAAAACCCACAATGGTCACAGAAATAACTTGAATCTGACAAAAGTGGTAATAAATAAAAATTCTATGAAAATTAACCAATGAAAACCAGACAATGCTTTTGAATTGTGGTTGAACAGAATTATTTTAAAAAACAAACTCACGAAACGGGCCTAGACAAAAATGATGGTACCCCTAGAAAAGATTGAAAATAATGTGACCATAGGGACATGTTCAACCAAGATGTGTCCTCTGATTAACATCACAGGTGTCTACAAACTTGTAATCAGTCAGTCGGCCTATTTAATGGGTGACAAGTAGTCACTGTGCTGTTTGTGACATGGTGTGTACCACACTAAACGTGGACCAGAGGAAGTAAGGGAGAGAGCTGTGTCAGGAGATTAGAAAGAAAATTATAGACAAGCATGTTAAAGGTAAAGGCTATAAGACCATCTCCAAGCAGCTTGATGTTCCTGTGACTACAGTTGCACATATTATTCAGAAATTTAAGATCCACAGGACTGTAGCCAACCTCCTTGGACGTGGCCGCAGGAGGAGACAGATAATACGAATGGTAACAAAAGAACCCAGAACAACCTCTAAACACATTCATGGTGAACTCCAAGGTCAAGGTACATCAGTGTCAGATCGCACCATCCGTTGTTGTTTGAGCCAAAGTGGACTTCATGGGAGACAACCAAGAAGGACACCACTGTTGAAAACAAATCATAAAAAAGCCAGACTAGAATTTGCCATACTCCATGTTGACAAGCCACAAAGCTTCTGGGAGAATGTCCTATGGACAGACGAGACAAAACTGGAACTTTTTGGCAAGGCACATCAGCTCTATATTCACAGACGCAAAAACTGAAGCATACCAAGAAGAGAGAAATGTGCTACCCAGTGTCAGACAGCTTGGTCTCAGTCGCAGGTCATGGGTCTTGCAACAGGATAATGACCCAAAACACACAACTAAAAACACCCAAGAATGGCTAAGAGCCAAACATTGGACTATTCTATAGTGGCCTTCTATGAGCCCTGATCTAAATCCTATGGAACATCTGTGGAAGAAGCTGAAACATGCCGTCTGGAGAAGGCATCCTTCAAACCTGAGACAACTGGAGCAGTTTGCTCATGAGGAGTGGGCCAAAATACCTGCTGAGAGGTGCAGAAGTCTCATTGACAGTTACAGAAATTGTTTGATTGCAGTGATTGCCTCAAAAGGTTGTGCAACAAAATATTAAGTTGAGGGTACCATCATTTTTGTCCAGGCCTGTTTCATTCATTCATTCATTCATTCATTCATTCATCTTCTTCTGCTTAATCCTTTTCGGGTCGCGGGGGGGCTGGAGCCTATCCCAGCATCTTTGGGCGAGAGGCAGGGTACACCCTGGACAGATCGCCAGTCCATCGCAGGGCCAACACAGAGAGACAGACAACCATTCACTCTCACATTCATACCTAAGGACAATTTAGAATCCCCAGTTTTGAGGCCAATTAATCTAACCTTGCATGTTTTTGGTATGTGGGAGGAAACTGGAGAAATCCCAGAGTAAACCCACGCAGACATGGGGAGAACATGCAAGCTCCACACAGATCACTGTTGGTCGGGGGCTGGGATCGAACCCAGGATCCCCCGGCCAAGGGTGAGTTCCTGTGCTGCCGCAGTGCTAACCACTCAGCCACTGCGCTGCACGAGTTTGTTTTTTTTAAATAATTCTGTTGAACCACAATTCAAAAGCATTGTCTGATTTTCATTGGTTAATTTTCATAGAATTTTTATTTATTACCACTTTTGTCAGATTCAAGTTATTTCTGTGACCATTGTGGGTTTTTCTTTCATTAACAGAGGGGCACCAACAATTTTGTCCACGTCTGTATGTGTGCAAGAGAAGTAGGGGGTGGTGTATGTGCCTCTGTGTGTGTGTGTGTGTGTGTGTGTGTGTGTTTATGAGAGGGTTGGAAGAGGTGGGAATCTATCATGTAAATATATATAACTAAATGTGTCAACTGTTTTTATATGTGTAAAGCACGTTGTGCAGCATTTAATGTTTGAAAAGTGCTATACAAATAAAGTTTGACTGATTGATTATTTTGTCTGATATCCGTTTTTCCCTTCTGATGATTATTTATGGTTAGAATCCCCAGAGTGACGTTGAGATGTCCAGGTGGGGAGCTCCCATCCTTCAGCAATTTACATGAAACTGAAAAATCCAAAATGGCCACAAGCACAATATGAATATCTGCTAAAAATGTTATATCTTCTGAACTAATGGAGCGAAAGACTTCGCTATGGATGGATGGATGCATTATTTTGTAATGCATGTTGAGATTTGTTCATTGGTATCTTTACTCATTGGGTTTTCATTTGTTGTTGTGGCAGTGTGTCTGTGTATGTGTTTATGTACAGTGGGGTAAAAAAGTATTTAGTCAGCCACCAATTGTGCAAGTTCTCCCACTTAAAAGATGAGAGAGGTCTCCAATTTTCATCATAGGTGTACCTCAACTATGAGAGACAAAATAAGAAAAAAAAAATCTAGAAAATCACATTGAAGGATTTTTAATGAATTAATTGGTAAATTCCTTGGTAAAATAAGTATTTGGTCAATAACAAAAGTTCATCTCAATACTTTGTTATATACTCTTTGTTGGCAATGACAGAGGTCAAACGTTTTCTGTAAGTTTTCACAAGGTTTTCACACACTGTTGCTGGTATTTTGGCCCATTCCTCCATGCAGATCTCCTCTAGAGCAGTGATGTTTTGAGGCTGTCGCTGGGCAACACAGACTTTCAACTCCCTCCAAAGATTTTCTATGGGGTTGAGATCTGGAGACTGGCTAGGCCACTCCAGGACCTTGAAATGCTTCTTACGAAGCCACTCCTTCGTTGCCCGGGCGGTGTGTTTGGGATCATTGTCATGCTGAAAGACCCAGCCACGTTTCATCTTCAATGCCCTTGCTGGTGGAAGGAGGTTTTCACTCAAAATCTCACGATACATGGCCCCATTCATTCTTTCCTTTACACGGATCAGTCGTCCTGGTCCCTTTGCAGAAAAACAGCCCCAAAGTATGATGTTTCCACTCCCATGCTTCACAGTAGGTATGGTGTTCTTTCTCCTCCAAACACGACAAGTTGAGTTTTTACCAAAAAGTTCTATTTTGGTTTCATCTGACCATATGACATTCTCCCAATCCTCTTCTGGATCATCCAAATGCTCTCTAGCAAACTTCAGACGGGCCTGGACATGTACTGGCTTAAGCAGGGGGACACGTCTGGCACTGCAGGATTTGAGTCCCTGGCGGCGTAGTGTGTTTCTGATGTAGCCTTTGTTACTTTGGTCCCAGCTCTCTGCAGGTCATTCACTAGGCCCCCCCTTGTGGTTCTGGGATTTTTGCTCACTGTTCTCATGATAATTTTGACCCCATGGGGTGAGATCTTGCCCCAGATCGAAGGAGATTATCAGTGGTCTTGTATGTCTTCCATTTTCTAATAATTGCTCGCACAGTTGATTTCTTCACACCAAGCTGCTTACCTATTGCAGATTCAGTCTTCCCAGCCTGGTGCAGGTCTACAATTTTGTTTCTGGTGTCCTTTGACAGCTCTTTGGTCTTGGCCATAGTGGAGTTTGGAGTCTGATTGTTTGAGGTTGTGGACAGATGTCTTTTATACTGATAACGAGTTCAAACAGGTGCCATTAATACAGGTAACGAGTGGAGGACAGAGGAGCCTCTTAAAGAAGAAGTTACAGGTCTGTGAGAGCCAGAAATCTTGCTTGTTTGTAGGTGACCAAATACTTATTTTACCGAGGAATTTACCAATTAATTCATTAAAAATCCTTCAATGTGATTTTCTGGATTTTTTTTTTCTCATTTTGTCTCTCATAGTTGAGGTATACCTATGATGAAAATTGGAGACCTCTCTCATCTTTTAAGTGGGATAACTTGCACAATTGGTGGCTGACTAAATACTTTTTTGCCCCACTGTATGTGTATACGTGCAAGAAGGGACAGGACAGGATAAGCTTTGGGATTCACTCCTGTTCCTTTTCAGACTGTGTTTTTTTCAGACTGTGGTTTTGTTTTATTCTTGCTTTTATTTTTGTTCAAAATAAATGGCATCAATCAATCAATCAATGGATGCATGCATGCATGCATGGACGATAATAATAATAATAATGGATTAGATTTATATGGCACTTTACATGCCAAGTGACATCTCAGAGCGCTTACAGTGAGTCCATTATTTATTCACTTCACAGATATTGATAGTGGTAAGCTACTATTGTAGCCACAGCTGCCCTGGGGCAGACTGACGGAAACGTGGCTGCCAGTTCGCGCCAACAGCCCTCCGACCACTACCGAACATTTATACACATTCATACCCAGTGTCATGGACACTGGAGGCAACGTGGGTAAAGTGTCTTGCCACAACGACAGGATGGCTGGGGAGAGTGGGATTCCAACCACCAACCCTCTGGTTATTGGACGACCCACTCTACCTCCTGAGTCACTGCTGTCCACATTTCCCTCCCCCATTCCATTTTTGCTGAGCACCAAGCTGTACGGCAGAAAGTTCCATTTTTACATGGTCTTTGGCATGACTTGGGACTTGAACCCCGACCTCCCAGTTGTGGGGCAGATGTTCTACGATGGATGAATGATGGACGGACAGATGGATTAATGCATGGATGGATGGATGATTGATAGATGATGGATGGATGACAGATGAATGGATGGATGGATAGATGGATGATGGATGATGGATGCATGGGTGGATGGATGGTGGATGCATGAAAGAAAGTTAGATGAATGCATGCATGCATGGATGCATGGATAGATGGATGATGGATGCATGGATGCATGGATGGATGTTTTTAGGTCAGTGTAACAGTCTGATGATTTAAGATTAAATTCAGTCTGCACATTTGTGCTGAAAATGTTTTAAACGTTTGAACCTCTGACGGACCAGAACCACCAAAGTCTTCAGTGTGTGTGTGTGTGTTCTCCCTCTAGAACAGGTCCACCCTTCCTTTCTGGAAGAACGGTTCTGGTGAGGCGGTGGCATGGCAGAACGGTTGGCATGGTTACGATAACGAGTTCCTGGACATGAGAGGGTTTTTCCTGGCAGCAGGACCCGGTACTGTTCTGGTTCTGTTTACTAGCTTTGTTCTTGTTGTTCTTCAACACTAAACTGGGTCACACAGGAACAGTTTTAAGTTTGTTCTAAAGGTTTCAGACTAGAAACTCATCATTGTTGAGCTCATTGACTAGTGGGTAACGGTTATATGTATTAAAATAATGTCACTGATGAGTTTTTAAGTCGTTTATCAGGATTAACGAGCCATCTTTTAACCTAGCCTGAGTCCAGACTGGGATCATTCTATGGTTCTGATATGTTGGGATCGGTTCTGCTGTGTAAACGTAACTAATCTGTCATTCATGTTGATTTTCAGACTTTAAGAAGAACATTCGAGCCGCTCCTATCCGCTCCGTGGACATCTATAACCTGATGTGCTGGACTCTGGGAGTAGAACCACTGCCCAATAATGGGTCCTGGTCCCGGGTGGAGTACCTACTGAAGGCCTCGGGCCACAGACCCGGACTCTCAGGACTGAGCCTAGTTCTCATGGGCCTGATGGTGGTCACATGGAGCTGAGTCAGATGATGTTAAAAGATTGTTAACGTCACGACTGAGTAGTTAAGAGTACTCAAGTAAAAGTAGCCTTACATGATGACATTAGTTACTCAAGTATGAGTAGTTAAAAATACTTCTGAGTAGACAGTATGTACTAATTAATGTGAGTAATTATCTGTCTATTTATAATCTAATGATAATAGAAATGATGAAGTAGAATTTGTTGGTCTGGGGAAAATCACTAAAAACTTTACACTAATATAATTGAATTATAGAAAAGCAGAAAATAACAATAGTTATATATCATATAAAGAAAATTAGAGTTCTCTGATTATTTCCTCTAATCATCTGATTGGTTAATTAGCTCATTAACTCAGAGAGGTTTTATCTGAAAATCCTCAGGCTTGTTAGAAGACTTCAAGGTGAAGTTTGTGAATTTTTGGGATTTCAATTGACTACGGACAGCCTTTATTATTAGATGATGTTCTCTGATGTGGATGACAGGACAGACTTTGTTTGGAGTTTATAAAGAATAAAATCATCACTGTGACACTGCTAGACTGTGTGTATGTGCTGGCTCCGGCTGTGCATTTACATTTTAATTCTACATCAGTTTTAAACATCTGAAACTTTTTTATTGTTCTCAAAAAAAATTTTTTCACTCTGCCAATACTATAACAGAGGCCTTTATTTTCACATGTGTGTAACTTTCATGTTTTTAGGAATTCCTTTGATATCCCTCGGAAACGTTTGGTTCTTTTCATCCTTTCAGCTTCCCTGGCTGGGTCGCCTAGAGGGCGTATGATGTTGTGAGGTCCAAAACACCCAAAGAACTTCAGAGACATCACTGATGATATGTCCCATCTGTAGATGTGTCTTTTTATTGTCTTTATCACCATCCTTTCAGTGCCAAATGAAATACATGTTTGAATTGTTGTTTTAAATGTTGTTCCTTCTGTCTTTGCTCCATGAATAAAACACATTGTACAGGTGCATCTCACTAAATTAGAATATCACCAAAAAGTTGATTTATTTCAGTAATTCAATTCATAAAATGAAACTCATATTTTATATAAATCCATTACAGACAGAGTGATATATTTCAAGTGTTTATTTCTTTTAATTTTGATGGTTATGGCTTGTAGCTCATGAAAACCCAAAAATCAGTTTCTCAAAAAATTAGAATATTACATAAGATCAATTTTTAAAAAATTGATTTTTTTAACAGAAACGTTGGCCGACAAAGTATTTCCATGCACACACTCAATACTTGGTCAGGGCTCCTTTTGCATGAATTAATACTGCATCACTGTGGCGTGGCATGAAGGTGATCAGCCTGTGTTACTGCTGAGGTGTTATGAAGGCCCAGGTTGCTTTGATAGTGACCTTCAGCTCATCTGCATTGTTGGGTCTGGTGTCTCTCATCTCCCTGTTGATGATACTTCATAGATTCTGTATGGGGTTTAGGTAAGGAGAGTTTGCTGGCCAGTAAAATATGGTGATACCATGGTCATTAAACCAGGCTTTGGTACTTTTGGCAGCAGTGTGGGCAGGTGCCAAGTCCTGCTGGAAAATGAAATCAGCATCTCCATAAAGCTTGTCAGCAGAGGGAAACATAAAGTGCTCTAAAATGTCCTGGTAGATAGCTGCATTGACTTTGGACTTGATAAAACAGAGTGGACTAACACCAGCAGATGACATGGCTCCCCAAATCAGGTGCCGAGTCCTGTCACTTGGAGACCAAGGTCCCAGAGTCTGGAGGAAGAGTGAACAGGCACGGAATCCAAGTTGCTTGAGGTCCAGTGTGAAGTTTCCACAGTCGATGATGATATGTGGAGCCATGCCATCTGCTGGTGTTTTTCAACTGTGTTTAATCAAGTCCAATGTCAGTGCAGCCATCTAACAGGAAATTTTAGAGCACTTCATGCTTCCCTCTGCTGACAAGCTTTATGGAGATGCTGATTTCAGTTTCCAACAGGACATGGTACCTGCCCACACTGCCAAAAGTACAAATACCTGGTTTAATGACCATGGTATCACTGGCTATGTTTACATGGACACAAGTAACCGGATTAAAAGCCTGATCAGAATAAAAATGCTTCATGTAAACACGGCAATCTGAATATTCTAACCCGATCACGCTCATTCGGATCAAAATTTCATTCCGATAGAGAGGAGTGGGTTATGCCGATTGTTAATCGGAATGGTATAAACACTTGTTCCGAACACAGGGCAGAAAATATGTTTACTGCGCATGTCTGTACACCAGCCGCATGTCGACGTGACATATTTCCACCTTAGCAGCAGCTAGCGGAAAACATAGCGGGAGTAAAACAAAACTGGTCTGTATCGTCCTGCTGTCCCCCTCTGTTTGTCATATGCAGAAGTACACTACCGTTCAAAAGTTTGGGGTCACTTAGAAATTTCCTTATTTTTGAAAGAAAAGCACTTTTTTTCAATGAAGATAACTTTAAACTAATCAGAAATACACTCTATACATTGCTAATGTGGTAAATGACTATTATAGCTGCAAATATTGGTGCAATATCTACATAGGCGTATAGAGGCCCATTTCCAGCAACTATGACTCCGGTGTTCTAATGGTACAATGTGTTTGCTCATCACGTCAGAAGGCTAATGGATGATTAGAAAACACTTGTGCAATCATGTTAGGTCTGCAATGCTGTAATTGCTGCAAATGGAGGATTCTTTGACGAAAGCAAAATTTGAAGGAAAAAATTATTATTTCAAATACAAATCATTTCTAACATTGTCAATGTCTTGACTATATTTTCTATTCATTTTACAACTCATGGTGGTAAATAAGTGTGACTTTTCATGGAAAACACAAAATAATTGTCTGGGTGACCCCAAACTTTTGAACGGTAGTGTATGTACTTGTAGCTTCATTACGGAGACCAGCAGAAGCAAAAGTACAGTCTGAATAACACAATACAGGTCAATTTCGACACGAAGCGGGGCTTGCTAACACCGGAAGTTGCTTCTTCTATTTTCAGAATGTCGAAATGTCGACGTGCGCATGTCAAAATGATTTATTCCGTTCAAACGTGTGACACATGGAAACACACGTCCTAATCAGATCAGCTTTTTCAGGATCCATGTAAACAGTAAAATTCTGATCTGAACTGTAATCAGATTGAAGAACTTTTGCCCATGTAACTGTGGCCACAGTGTTTGATTAGCCAGAAAACTCTCCTGACCTAAATCCCATAGAGAATCTATGGTGTATTGCTAAGAGGAAGATGAAAGACACCAGACCCAATAATGCAGACGAGCTGAAGGTCACTATCAAAGCAACCTGGGCTTCCGTAACGCCTCAGTAGTACCACAGGCTGATCGCCTCCATGCCATGCTGCATTGATGCAGTAATTATGCAAAAGGAGCCCTGACCAAGTACTGAGTGTGTACATGGACATACTTTTCAGTCGGCCAACATTTCTATTAAAAATCTTTTTTTTTAATTACTTTTATGTAATACTCTAATTTTTTGAGAAACTGAATTTGGGGTTTTCATGAGCTATAAGCCATAACTGTGGCGGATGATAAAAAAGCAACGTTGTTGAAGGTTTTAAGCAGAGTTTTATTATATCATACCGCCGTCACGAGCTCCGCTCCCGGCGCGCATGCACGGCGCCGGGAGCGAGCCCAAGCGGCTCTCAGAGGAGGAGGACACAATGTCTGTGTCCAGCAGCAGCAGTTGCAGAAGTGAGATTGAGAGAGCGTTTGCGTTAGAGTTGCAGCATATATACCCAACTACAACAATACATCAAAGAGCATTCCCCAGCAGTTGGTCCGATCAAAGGGACTGCAGAACAGGCATGAGATATTTGCATTTGAAAGACCTACATAACAATAGGCAGATTTGCTGTCCTCTGCTCCAGGTGTAGGACAAAGAGGTTACAAGGCACATCTACATATTGATCTCAGCCTCTAGGTCACAGTAAGGACAGGACGCATGAACACTATACATGAATGGCACATTACATCACAATACATGCATGGCACATTACATCACAATACATGAATGGCACATTACATCTCAGTAGTGCAGCGGGAAAAACCAAGAGAAGAGAGCTGACTGTCCTGTGTGTTGTGGGGGGGTTGAATCAACCCGCCACACGCTCCCCCCCAGAGGGCACGGCAGGGGGCCGAGACCTCGATAATCCATCTATGGGAGCGAGCTGTGGGAGAAGCTTGCTGCAGGCGGAGGGGGAGGGAGGGGAGGGGTAGTAAGTGCCGGCAGGGGCGGTGAAATCATCCGAGCCGCGCAAAAATTGCTTGCTGCTCCGCGACGTCGAGGGGCTGTCCCGTTGCGCGTGCGGAGATCACAAGAAGAAAAATTTGTCTCTGACTCCTCTCGTGGCCATGAAGAAAAGCAGGAGCGGCTGTAAGAAAAAAAATAAATAAATAAAAGCAGAGGGACTGGCGTGTTGACTTTAGGGCAGGCGCAACTCTAAATCCTCGGGATCCGCAGACGGCTGAATTCCCCTTGTGTGCCGTGGCTAAGACCATAAAATCCAGTGAGCAAGCTGCGGGCCTCAGGTGTACAAGCAAACCTGAAGGGCCAGTGTGCAGCAGAAGGAAGGCGGTCAGTGAAGCCATTATTGTTCCGTGCGTGGTGTGCCGTCCTCGTAACTCCCCGGTGCGCGCACGGGGGTTCCGTGCGTGGGTGGGCCGCTGGAGTGGCGAGTCAGGGTGCAGAATCTTGGTGGAGATCGGCGCAGACGGTGCCGATAAAATCCAGGTTGAGCTGTGGCTACAGATTGGCCATGGTGCGTTGGAGCGGTGAAAGGAAATAGACGATCTTTTGTCCCTCAGGCTCGTGCAGATGCATTGGAGCGGTGGGAGGGAATAGACGATCTTTGTTCCTCAGGCTCGGGTAGATGAGTAGGATCGCTGAGAGGGAGGAGTAGCGGTGAGAGGGAGAAAACGTTCTGTGTCCCTCGGCTGGTCCAGCGTGGACGTCCCGATCTCAGGTGAGGGTCGCGCCATGACGTTTTCTGCAGTTTTCCCGGTCGTGGGTGATGTCCGGAGAACAGCTCGCCTGTGTTGGCTCCGCGTTGAGGTCTCCCTGAAGCTGAAGGGAGAGCAGCTCGTTTGCGTCAGGCTGCTGTGTTCGCTGGCAGCGTGTTCTTTTCTGCCTTCAGGTCATGGTGCGTTGGGGCGGCGAGAGGGAGGAGACGTCTTGTGTCCCTCGGCCGGTTCAGCGTGGATGTCCAGACCAGAAGGCTGCGTCGCACAAAGCGTGTGCGTCTTCGGGGTCACCAGTGCAGCAGATGATAAAAAATAAGCGGCGATGCTGTGATTTTAAGCAGGTTTTATTAATCATACCGCCGTCACGAGCTCCGCTCCCGGCGCCGTGCATACGCGCCGGGAGCGAGCCCTCAGCTCTCAGAGAAGGAGGACACAATGTCTGTGTCCAGCAGCAGCAGTTGCAGAAGTGAGATTGAGAGAGCGTTTGCGTTACAGAGTTGCAGCATATATACCCAACTACAACAATACATCAAAGAGCATTCCCCAGCAGTTGGTCCAATCAAAGGGACTGCAGAACAGGCATGAGATATTTGCATTTGAAAGACCTACATAACAATAGGCAGATTTGCTGTCCTCTGCTCCAGGTGTAGGACAAAGAGGTTACAAGGCACATCTACATATTGATCTCAGCCTCTAGGTCACAGTAAGGACAGGACGCATGAACACTATACATGAATGGCACATTACATCACAATACATGAATGGCACATTACATCTCAGTAGTGCAGCGGGAAAAACCAAGAGAAGAGAGCTGACTGTCCTGTGTGTTGTGGGGGGGTTGAATCAACCTGAAATATATCACTCTGTCTGTAATGAATTTATATAAAATATGAGTTTCAGAGTTATGAGTTTCCCCCTGCCCCCCCTCACCATCACAGGCTCTCCCATCACCATTGCAGATTCCTTCCGCTTCTTGGGCACCACCATCACCCGGGACCTCAAATGGGAGCCAACCATCAGCTCCCTCATCAAAAAGGCCCAGCAGAGGATGTTCTTTCTGCGGCAGCTGAGGAAGCTCAAGCTACCCACCAAGATGTTAGTGCAGTTCTACACGGCCATCATCGAGTCCATCCTCACCTCCTCCATAACTGTGTGGTATGCAGGAGCCACTGCCAGGGACAGACTAAGGCTGCAGCGCGTCGTGCGCATTGCTGAGAAGGTGATCGGCTGCAAGCTCCCATCTCTCCAGGACCTGTACATCTCCAGGACCCGGAGGCGTGCTGGCCGGATCATAGCCGATCCTTCACACCCTGGTCACGTACTGTTTGCCCCCCTCCCCTCAGGTAGAAGACTTCGGTCCATTCGGACTAAAACCTCCCGGCACATGAATAGCTTTTTCCCCTCTGCCATCAGACTGCTGAACATTAAGTGACTTATTGACTCTTGTGCACTATGTACAGCAGCTCAACCAGACTCATGACATTCATCACTGTTTTTCTGTTGCATTATCAACTGCACTGTGGTACCCCATATTATCTGCTACTTGCTAATTTATTTAAAACTGCCTTGACTAGTATTACTCATTATTACTATTATTATTATTATTATTATTACTTATTTTTCTACACTTATTGCACGTTTTTAGTCCTTTAGTTTTTTAGTTTATCTCTTTATCTCATCATGTTTTTAATGTTGCAGCATGGCACCGAGACAAATTCCTAGTTTGTGTACTACATGAACAATGGCAATAAATCTGATTCTGATTCTGATTCTGATTCATTTTATGAATTGAATTACTGAAATAAATCAACTTTTTGATGATATTCTAATTTAGTGAGATGCACCTGTAAAATGTGTTTTATTCATGGCGCAAAGACAGAAGGAACAACATTTAAAACAACAATTCAAACATTTATTTCATTTGGCACTTAAAGTGTCATGAATGCCCCTTTCAGGGCATTCATGAGGCGCCAGATGCCAACACAGACTTTGCTTGTTTTATTAAAGAAAGGACAAAGTAACAAGCCACATGGGGCAAAACACATACATTAAACTAGAATACAAAATAAAGAACTGACATCAATTGTAGGAGCATAGCGAGGGCGGAACCTGACGCTAAAGAACACACACACACGTGCTGGAGAGAAGACGGGTCAAACACAGAGGAAAGACTGGAGTCGGGGTTTGGGACTCCAGTCCTGGTACACGAATGTAAGTCGCAGCGAGGAGTGAGCCTCAGCTGCTTCCTTAAATACTGATAACAAAAGTAACAGAACCAAACAGAAAAGGGGAAACGTAATTACTGAAAACAAGATCAGCTGTGACAGCGCCGGCTCGGCTTTGACAGCCGGAAGTTCGGCCGCGGCGCTGTCATAATAAAAGCCCTGGGAGAACAATAATAAGCAAACCAAAATAATCTGGGAGAAAAAGGGAAAATACTGAGTAACCCGAGCGCGGATGAATTCAGCGCTCGGATCACAACAGAAAGGATGTTGATAAAGACAAAATTCAAAATCAAAAGAAACAAACACTTGAAATATATCACTCTGTGTGATGAATCTATATATGAGTTTCACTTTTTGAATTGAATTATTGAAATAAATTGTGGAGAGTGCAAATAAAGGAACCAGACTTACATGACAGACGAACTTTATTTCTCACTCTCACTTTATTCATACACAGAAAAAGAATTTCTCAATCCACCAGGGTCTCTCCTTTTATACCACTCCATTCCTTCCCCCTGCTGCCTGAAAACTTGCATTACAATACGTTCACACATCCACCCCTTACTGTCTCCACAGCTACTCCTTCCTGCTGCATTACCATCTTTTCCCAGTACAATACGTACTGTCCTCCTCCGTTAAATCCCCCACGCTCTGCCGGCAGAGGGAATATTCCCCTCCCCTCTGCTTCCAGTCTGAGATGATTATCCCAGCGTGGGTTCCCTACCCCCCCCCCCCCACCAGAGTCTCAGACTGAGCTTCAACCCTCACGTCCTTTTGGCTTCAGTCTCCTCTCATATCTGCTGTAACGAGGGACCTTCGACTCTGTGGCGCTGCTATGTCGGTGGGGGGCTCCTGGGGGTGTGTCTGTCTGCGGGTGGGCAATGGCGGGGGGGGGGGAACATTCTGCTTGCCTGTGTGGCTGCTCTGATGAATCTTCTACCTGGGGAGTTCTCAGTGGGGATCTTCCACGCCGAGGGGCCCGAACCAACATCACGTACTCATCCGCCACCACAAAGGCGGGCTTAAGTCTGTCTATACATATTTTCTCCCGACGACCTCCCAAGTCTAACAAAAAATGTTTGTCCCCTGGTTCCAGCACTCTGAACGGGCCATCGCAGGGTGGGCGCAATGGGGGGCGGTGGGCATCGTGCCTGACAAACACGAACGCCGCGTTCTTCAAATTTTTTGGCACAAAAGCGCGTGGAAAACAGTGGTGGGTCGAACCCGGTAGCGTGCCTGTGTCTGCGCTATGCTGCAAACGCTGAGACAGACAGTTGTCCGGCACGGGATTATCTGGTAAAAATTCCCCGGGGAGCCGCAGTGGCTGAGAAAAAACAAGCTCCGCCGGGGAAGCCTCCAAATCCTCTTTTGGTGCAGAACGCAACCCTAACAGAACCCACAGCAACCGGTCTACCCAATTTGCATCCGTAAGCGAAGCCCTGAGCGCTGCTTTCAGCGACCTATGGAAACGCTCATATAACCCATTGGTCTGTGGGTTGTACGCGGTTGTGCGATGAATTGCTACACCCAGGCTATGGGCCATCGCGGACCAGAGGTCGGAAACAAACTGAGGGCCCCTATCAGACGTGATGTCTGATGGGATGCCAAAACGTGCCACCCATGTTGTCAAAAAGGCGTGCGCCACATCCGCGGACGTGGTTGCCACTAGCGGGACTGCTTCTGGCCAGCATGTGGTGTGGTCCACCACTGTCAGAAGGTGCGTGAAACCCTGTGATGGTGGGAGGGGGCCTACAAGGTCCATGTGAACAGGGTCGAACCTCTTAGCCAGTATACGAAACGGCTCCAAAGGGGCCTTCGTGTGTCTGTGTACTTTGGCTCGTTGGCACGCTACGCAGGCTGCAGCCCACTCTTTCACTTGTTTGCGCAGGCCTGGCCATACGAACTTCGCTCCCACCATTTTGACTGACGCGCACACTCCTGGGTGTACCAGAGCATGAACTGACTCAAACACTTGGCGGCGCCAAGCAACTGGAACCACCGGGCGCAGGCGTCCCGTGGATATGTCACAGATTGGGGGGGGCTGCCATCTTGCAGTACTCTGCTCTCCAGCCTTAACCCTGTTGGTCCAGACTGGTGCACTTGTCTGCATCGCCATTCTGCTCTGCGGCCATGGCCGTATAATCTATCCCTACGCAGACTGGGGCCACTACTGCGCGTGAGAGGCAGTCCGCCACCACATTCAGTTTACCTGCCACATGCTGAATATTGGTCACGAACTCCGAGATCGCGGCCAACTGTCTGTGCTGCCGGCCCGACCATGGTTCCAAAACCTTGGCCATCACGTACGTTAGCGACTTGTGGTCCATGAATGCAGTGAAGCTGCGCCCTTCCAGCCAGAACTGGAAGTGGCGTATGGCCAGGTGGAGAGCCAGTAACTCTCTGTCAAACGCGCTGTATTTACGCTCACTGTCGCGCAAAGCCCTGCTGAAAAAAACGAACGGCTGCCAAGAACCAGCGACACGTTGCTCCACGACGGCCCCTATGGCCACGTCCGAGGCGTCGGTAGTGAGCGCTATCTGGGCCACCGGGTCCGGGTGCGCCAACAGTGCGACGTTTGCCAGGGCTGTTTTAACCTCAGAGAACGCCTGCTCCCGCTCCGGAGTCCATTCGACTCTGTCCGCCGGCTTCCGTTTCTTGAGCGCGGCGTACAATGACTGCATGAGTTGAGCTGCGTGGGGGAGGAACGAGTTATAAAAGTTAACCATCCCCAAAAACACTTGCAGCGCCCTGACCATCTGAGGCCGGGGAAAATTCACCATGGCGCGCACCTTGTCGGGCAAGTGTATCGCTCCCTCCGGTGAGATGCAGTGCCCCAAAAAGTCAATCCCCATCACACCGAACTGGCATTTCGCCGGGTTGATTATTAACCCGTGCTCTTCCAACCTCCGGAAAACCGTCCTGAGGTGGGTTACGTGTTCGTCCTCGGACGCGCTGGCCACCAGGATATCATCCAGGTAGACAAACACAAACGACAGATCGCACAACACCGCATCCATCATGCGTTGGAATGTCTGTGCCGCGCCTTTTAATCCGAAGGGCATGCGTAAAAACTCAAACAGGCCAAACAGAGTTATTACCACCATTTTGGGTATGTCCTCCGCGCACACCGGGACCTGGTGGTAACCGCGGACCAGGTCTATTTTAGAAAAAATGCGTGCCCCAGTGAGGTGAACGGAAAAATCCTGAATATGGGGAATCGCGTAGCGGTCATGCGCTGTGGCGTTATTCAATCTGCGGAAATCTCCGTACGGTTGCCACGATCCCTTGGCCTTAGGGACCATGTGTAGTGGGGATGCCCATGGGCTGTTTGAGCACCTGATGATGCCCAACCTTTCCAAGTTGGCAAACTCCTCGCGTGCTATGGCCAGTTTAGCTGCGTCCAGGCGCCGAGGTCGTGCGAAAACGGGCGGCCCAGTGGTGGTGGTAAAGTGTTCCACCCTGTGTTTAGTGATGGCCGCCGAAAAAGTCGGGACCGTGAGTGCTGGGAACTGAGTGAGCAGTGTGTGGAACTTACCGCCTGGAGCTGTGACGTTGGCTAGTGTTGTTGGCCCGGCCCCTCGAGCTGTACAGGGGAGAGAATCAAAAGACATTGTATTAACCAGGCGTCTGTTAGCAACATCGACTGGCAATCTGTGTGCACACAGAAAATCAGCTCCCAGGATTGGGAAACTGCATGCTGCTATGACGAAAGTCCACTCGTACATACGGCCGTGTAGGGATACAGTCAGTGTCCTCTCACCAAAAGTCCTAATGTCCGAGCCGTTTGCAGCTATCAGCTCGGGGCCGCTAGCTCCCACTAGCCGGTCGGCATAGGATGGCAGGATGAGGCTCTTTTGGGAGCCGATGACTACGAGGAACCATCTCCCCGAGCGCGAGTCCGTCACGTAGAGCAGCTTGTTTTCTTAACTGGCGGTCACAGCTGCTACTGACTGCCGGCCTTGGCGTTTCCCGAATGCTTGAATTGGCATGGTAGCACACATCTGCGTGTGTTCTCTCCAAAACGGCGGTGGTAGGAGCAGAGCGTGTCTCTCTGGCGCTTCCTGGCCCCCGCTGCCGCTACCGTCGCCGGCTCCTCGCCTCCGCTGGTCATCTCGCTGGGTTCCAACGCTGCCGCGTTCACTGTGAGGGCTCTGGTAGTGAGGATGATCCGATCTGCCTCCTGGGCTAGCGCACGGTAGTCCCGTGCGGCCAGCAACGGTGAGTTGGCCAGGACCGCTCTTGCCTTCGTTGGGAGGTTCCGGAGGAAAAGGTGGACAAACAGAAAATGCCCGTTGTCCGTGCCCATCAACGCCAACATCTTCTCCATCAGTTCAACTGCCGACCCATCTCCTAACTCGGAGCACCTCAGGAGCCTCTCTACTCTCTCACAGTCCGAGAGTGTGTAGCGCCGGGTCAGCGCGGCCTTGAGAGCCCCGTATTTATCGTGGGCTGGAGGCTGTTGGAGCAGGCTCGCTATTTGCTGAGTCGTGCGAGCGTCCAGCGCTGTGATCACATAGTAATATCTGGTGTCATCTGCCGTTATTCCCTGAAGGGCGACCTGAGCCTCGGTGTGGAAGAACCAAGACCGCGGGTCGTGCAGCCAAAAGTCCGGTAGTTTGACCGAAACAGCGCACGCGTTGCTGGGGCTTTCCGTCCGGGCCGTCTCTGGGATGCTTGCCGCGTTGCTGGGGCTTCCTGTCTGGGCCGACTCCGGGGTTCTTGCCTTGTGTTCCATAATTCGCCAAGGGTCACCAGTGTGGAGAGTGCAAATAAAGGAACCAGACTTACATGACAGACGAACTTTATTTCTCACTCTCACTTCAATCATACACAGAAAAACACTTACTCAATACACCAGGGTCTCTCCTTTTATACCACTCCATTCCTTCCCCCTGCTGCCTGAAAACTTGCATTACAATACATTCACACATTCACCCCTTACTGTCTCTGCAGCTACTCCTTCCTGCTGCATTACCATCTTTTCCCATTACAATACGTACTGTCCTTCTCCGTTAAATCCCCCACGCTCTGCCAGCAGAGGGAATATTCCCCTCCCCTCTGCTTCCAGTCTGTGATGAATATCCCAGCGTGGGTTCCCTACAAAATCAACTTTTCGATGACATTCTAATTTATTGCGATGCACTTGTAGATAGTTGTTCTACTGTTGAGGTTCTAAATCTCCTTACAGCATAACGTCAAAGGGATTGGGGGCAGATTTCAGCAGAGCACAGACAGTGTTTGAGTTAGAAATGAGTACACAATGGTCAGTGTTGTGTATGGAAAACGTGGACCAATGACGAGGCTGAGTGGTGAACTATACAGGACTTTATTATAGACTCACAGATAATACAGAGGCGCTCCCGCTAGGCTGCGAGGTGGTCGGAGAGACCGCCCCTCTTCCGCACAGCCCTCTTAAACCCCGAGTGACGGCGGAACCGGAAAGGTAGAGCCGTCACCCGTGTCACACAACAATATGTCCTCATACCAACATAACAGCCCCCCTTCAAAAAATGGGCCAAACACACACATACCATCGAGACCCTCCTCAATTTGGAACTCAAATCACGCGCTAAAACTAAACAAAATATATCAAGGCCTATAACATTCAAACAAAACAACTAGAGCTAGGGGAAGACAGGTGGACTACCGTCCCACCCCCACACGGCTAGACAGATTATTCTTCCATCTCTGCTAAAACACAATCTTTCAAACATAAAATCGCTGCGCTCCTAAAATAAATAACATAAAACAATCCCCATAACAGAACATATATACAAACAAGTTAAATCATCATCACCAGATCCCATCACCAGATCCCATCCCAGATCCCGGGGAGCAATGGATCAGCGTTCTCGTCGCGCCCTCCGCCAGTACCCGGGCTCGCCTGGGGAAGCTAATGATCCTACTAGCAGACTAAATTCGAAGAGACGACGCCTCTGTGCCAAGTCAAAGAAGAATCCTAGTCACAGTCCTAAAGCCGAAAGCAAACAGCCCCAAGAGCACTTTGTGGTAGGATCTGCCCTTCGCATATTACAACTAAACGTTGAAGGCCTATCTGCAGCCAAGCGAAGCCTTATCGAAGTCCTCGCCTTCCAACATTCGATTGATGTAATCTGCCTCCAAGAGACTCATATTGGCACAGAGGAAGCTGGCCGCTTCACCATCAAAGGCTTTGACCTCCTGTGCTATGTTCTACATGCTAAACATGGACGTGCCACCTATGTGCGTTCTGACATAGTTGAAGCAAATCACCTGATAACAACACATTTCTCAGACACCATAATCATTGGTGGCTTACATATTGTCAATGTGTACAAGTCCCCTAATGCCAACTGGGATCTGCAGATCTTACCCACCCTACCCCACCCTGCCATCTATGTGGGGGACTTTAACAGCCATCACCCTGACTGGGGGTACCCAGCAGTGGACAGTGATGGGGAGGCACTTTCAGACTGGGCATCCAGAAATGACCTCGCTTTGATATACGACCCCAAACAAAGAGGAACCTTCCACTCTGCTAGGTGGAAGAAGGACTATTCTCCTGACCTGTGTTGGGTCAGCTCTTTGAATGGGGAGCCATATCCTACACAGATCCTCATTCTTGATGATTTTCCACACAGCCAACATCGGCCCCTGCTTGTACACATTGGCCTACAACTTCCAGTCATATACAGCCCAAGGAAGATGCGCTGGAACTTCCGCAAAGCCAACTGGAAGAAATTCAGTGAAACTCTAGACCGGAGCGTTGTTACCATCCCACTCCACACCATCACTGTAGATGAAGCATACAACCGCTTCTGCAGCGCAATCTTCAAGGCTGCCCATACTGCAATCCCACGAGGCTACCGACCCCTCTATGTCCCATGTTTGGACGGAGAAAGTGCTGCCCTCCTACAATCCTATCAAACATCAGGGGACCCAGAGATAGCAGACCATCTCATTGAATCGCTAAATACAGCCCGGCGAAAGAAATGGGAGGAGACAGTTGCTGACCGGAGCTTTACCCACTCTAGCAGGAAATGTTGGAGCCTCATCCGTCGCCTAGGAGCTGCACAGAAGCCCCCTAGCCAAAGCCGAGCATCCGTCACACCCAACCAAGTTGCATCCCACCTACTGACTATCGCCAAAGCACCCCAAGACAAAGACACCAGAACAGCAGTTACAACTGAGCTAAAAAAACACCAAAAAATGCCTGTAGAGGAAACGAACCCTGAACCCTTCGAGGCTGCTGAACTGGAGAAAGTCCTACAGGGCCTGAAATGTGGAAAGGCAGCAGGATACGATAACATCTTCCCAGAATTCATGAAAAATCTTGGCCCCCAAGCCCTAACTTGGTTGACACAATTCTACACAAGGATCACACAAACAAACTCGATCCCAAAGAAATGGCGGACAGCAAAGGTCATTGCCATCCCAAAACCTGGCAAAGACCACAAACTACCAGCAAGCTACCGCCCAATCTCCCTACTCAGCGTTCCTTACAAAATCATGGAGCGCCTAATACTGCAACGCATTTCCCCAGAAATAGAGGATATTCTAAGTGTGGATCAAGCAGGTTTCCGCAAGGACCGCAGTACAGGAGAACAAGTACTGGCCCTAACCACCTTCATTGAAAATGGCTTCGAGAGCAGACTGAAGACAGGGGCTGTGTTTCTCGATCTTACAGCCGCCTATGATACGGTTTGGCACAAAGGCCTCCTCCTGAAACTTATAAAGGCGATCCCTGCTTGGGCAACAGCAATTATAAAAACGCTGCTGACCAACCGAAGGTTCAGAGTCCACCTCAGTCAGAACACAAGTGCATGGAGAATGCAGAAAAATGGACTCCCACAAGGCTCAGTTCTAGCTCCAACTCTGTTCAACCTCTACATAAACGACCTGCCTACTACAAAATCCCGCAAATTCATCTATGCAGACGACATCTGTTTGGCATTCCAAGCACCAGACTTTGAACCACTGGAACGGGTGCTCACGGAAGATCTTGCTAAACTGGACCAGTTCTGCAAAATCTGGCGCCTAAAACCAAGCCCAGCAAAAACCGTCTCCAGTGTATTTCATCTCCACAATGCAAAAGCTGCCAGAGAACTAAACATCCACCTGAGCGGACTCAAGCTTAAGCATGCCCCAAATCCAACTTATCTTGGAGTGACCCTTGATAGGACCTTATCCTTCAAGGAACATCTAAAGGGGACGGCTGCTAAGGTGAAAGTACGAAACAACCTGCTCTGCAAGCTCGCTGGTGCAAAATGGGGGGCGGCAGTCTCCACCCTGCGCACCTCAGCACTGGCCCTTTCATACTCTGTAGCAGAATATTGTGCCCCTGTCTGGTCCAGGTCATCTTACACACACCATGTAGACACCCAGCTCAACTCAACCATGAGAACTATAACTGGAACAATCCGCTCAACACCACTCCCCTGGCTCTCTGTACTGTCAAACATAGCCCCTCCACACATCCGGCGAGCAGCATTAACTCAAAGGATGCTCCAAAAAGTTAAAGATTTTCCTCACTTACCAATCCATGCAGATATCTACACCCCACCCACTGCCCGACTTTCATCCAGACGGCCGATTTGGAAAAACCCTCCCCCAGCTGACTTTACCATCCAGACAGCTTGGCAAGAGGAATGGGAGACCAAGGAGGTCCCAAACAAACAGCTGGTGATAAACCCCAACCAACAGGTCCCGGGCACCAACCTCCCAAGGAGACAGTGGTCTACACTCAATCGCTTCAGGACTGGACATGGCCCCTGCTTGGCCAGCCTTCACAGATGGGGCAGTAACCCTAGCCCACTGTGCGCATGTGGAGAGGAGCAAACTATGGAACACATCATAGAGGCTTGCCCGCTCCAAAGACTGGAAGGAGGATTACACACCCTCCATACAGCAAACCAGGAGGCAACTGCTTGGCTTAAGGACTTTGCATTCGCTAAATAAATAAAACCAGATCCCATAAACAACCTAAATAATCCTTAATTCACATCAGGCATTGCTACTATAATACTACATACTAACAACATGCAGTGAATACATTGCCCCCCAAACTACCAGTCAGTCCCAGTAGAGCAACCACCCCCCGGAGACCCGTCAGGCAGGTCCCATCCAGAGCATCTTCTCTTCGCACCCAGAGATGACCCACGTCGAAGCCCAGACATCTCCTTCTCGTCACTGGTGTGCTGCAGCTCTCTGGGATGTCTTCATGAGCCGTCATACAGCTGAAGGTAACCGTCCTCCCAAACATAGCCACCACCTGTAGCTGCCCCTGGTCCTCCTGTGGTTTGCGTTTTCCACGAACCCCTCTTGACCGGGCCTCCTCTCTGGGTTGAACCATGTCAGTGACCCCCTGAGGAGCCCGACTTGGCTTCCAGTGACCCTGTGTGGCACATCATTCTACCATGCCAGCCGGTCTTGCCCCGCTCGCTTTCATTTTCGCCACTAGCGAAGCTGTTGTGACCCTTTGCTTCTTGGTACCTCCCAGCCGAATTCCAGAAGCAGAATGGGCCCTCCACTTGGCGCCACCCACCATCACGGGTGTCCCACCGTGTCACCTAGTTCCCTCAACTAGGGTTACTTGGACGCTGACACCGGAACCCTCCCACAATGGCCCTGAATGGAATTGGTCCTGCTCATTGTCCAGATTACTAGGCAAAAGTTCGTCCCACAGAGCTCCATCCATCGTTCGTGGAACCAGCCAGTCCCACAGACCACAGTCCGACGCTCTTCTCCAACCCGAGACTGTGAGAAGGAATTCCACACGGTTTCCCAATCCAACACCGATCTCACCACTTCCATGGCAACCAGCAACAGCATCGTCACTCCGTCCAGTTCTACCATACAGAAAGAACAGTCATTGCCACTTGAGGATACACTGCAAACAACCATGGGAGGCGAAATGGGGAGATCCTCTATGTGCCTCGGATCCCCTCACTTGAACTTGTAACATACCCTGGCAAAATGATGCAAGAATCTGCACGTGCCACAGCGTCATCCTCTTGCCGAACCCTCTCTAGCCTTATAACGGTGCTTGGTGGACCCACAACCCAAACATCTGGGCGATCCCGGGGGCAGACCTTATCTTTACAGCATTAGCGCATTTTTCATCTATCACACCATCGTTGCTGTCCAGGTCCACTGCTTGCGCCGTTGACTGTGGTTCAAAATGGCAATGTGCTGCTCCCTCACCGAGGTCCCGTGATAGCTTGTCTGCTGCTTCATACTGCTGAGCTATCTTGACAGCCATGGCTAACGTCAACTCGCCTGAGTGTGTGATAAACTTCAACCTTGTCGCCGGGTGAGCAGTATATTCCGCCAGTTGGTCACGGACCATCTCCTCCTTCAGCGCTCCAAACTGGCAGTCCTTGGCCAGCTGACATAGGTCTGCTACATACTGCTGCGCTAACTCGCCAGCCCACTGGCGGCGCCGTCGAAACTGGATCCTCCGGGCAATGACGTTTTCCGCGGTGCGAAAATGTCACACCATCAGCTCAACCACTCCTTCAAGACTGTCACCCTTGCCTAAGGTACTATGGATACATTGTCCTTCCATTCCCAAATTAAGAACCAACAGTGCTCGTGTCTGCAACCTCCCCAGTCTTCCAAGGTCCAGTGCCACTACATAATGTAGGAAAGTGGCGAACCACCTCTCCCAAGGGACGGGCGGCTCACCGGGAAGCTGCAGAAACAGCCGAATTGCAGCAACTCCCGCAGCCATACTTTTATCCTCGTCGCCAAATGTTATGTATGGAAAACGTGGACCAATGACAAGACCGGGTGGTGAACTATACAGGACTTTATTATAGACTCACAGATAATACAGAGGCGCTCCCGCTAGGCTGAGAGGTGGTCAGAGAGACCGCCCCTCTTCCGCACAGCCCTCTTATACCCCGAGTGACGGCGGAACCGGAAAGGTGGAGCCGTCACCCGTAGCACACAAAAATATGTTCTAATACCAACATAACAGTCAGGCCTTCATAGAGGACAGAACATGTAAATTCCACACAGGAAGACTTGTGGACCTGTATTTAAACCTAGGACTTTCTCTACTGTGTTTTTTGCCCATATTTTATAAGTCGTTTTAAGATTTTATAAGATAAGACTTTATAAGATTTTAAAAGACTATCCTGAAGTGTAAAAGGCTAAAACCATAACTGGGATTTTTTTTTTTCACATTACAGCTGTTCCACAGAAATAAGAACAAATGTGGAAGATTGTTGTATAATATACAGCATATTGTGGAGAGTTGTGAAGGACGAGACTGAGTGTATTCCTCAGGTTCAGCTTTATTCACAATGACATTCTCCAACATTCAAAAGCAGAAAAAGAGGATGAATCTTCTCACATCTGTCCTTTTATACCAGGACATCAAACATACCATCACATGGTGCTTAATCAAACATACAGTCACATGGTACTTAATCCCAGTCACAATGTAACTTCCCCCGATCTTAACACCATCCACCTCCTAGTCTCCGGTGGTCAGGAAATCTCTCAAGGCCATCTCCTTGAAACAACAGGCCAAATCTCACACCCTCCTGTTACCTCTAGGAGGCTCAGTCCCTTTGTTCCCCTGAGACGTGAAGCACACAATAAACATACAGTGATATATCTGTGGAGCATCTGAAACCAACATATGTGCATATATGTGTGCCACATGACCCCCCCCCCCCAAACGTCTAAGATGGAACAAATGTAATACAGTTTGCAAGTCATGGTCACATTATTACACATCAGTCCAAATGTTGCTTGGGCCTCAGTCGCCTTCCATATCTGCTGTAAGCGGGCTTTACCACCCCCGCGGCATCTTCCTGCTGTGGAGCTGCTGTTTGAGGATTAGAACTGTTAGTCAATCTCTGTGGGTGTTCTGGGGAATGCTCTCTAGGGGGTCTGCCGTGCCGAGGAGCCCTCGCCAACTGCACCACTTCGTCAGCCAGCACAAAAGCGGGTTTGAGCCTGTTTATACAAATCATTTCTTTCCTGCCCCCCAAATCTAGCAAAAAATGCTTGTCCCCTGTTTCCAGCACTCTGTATGGTCAGTCATAAGGTGGGCGTAAGGGTGGGCGGTGTGCGTCATGTCTGACAAAAACAAACTCCGCATTTTTTAAAGCTTTAGGCACAAAAACGCGTGGGAAGCTGTGATGAACTGGGCCAGGAAGCGTGCTCGCTCCCATGTCGCTCTGCAACTGCTGAGCGGGGGGGCACTCTGGCGCAGGATTATCCGGGAGAAACTCCCCGGGCAGCCGGATTGGCTGCGCAAAAACCAGCTCAGCTGGGGAGGCTTTTAAATCCTCTTTAGGTGCAGAACGCAACCCCAATAAAACCCATGGTAGCCTGTCCACCCAATTTGCATCCGTAAGCGACGCTCTGAGGGCTGCTTTCAATGACCTATGGAAACGTTCGCATAAACCATTAGCCTGCAGGTTGTACGCGGTAGTGCGGTGGATCGTTACCCCCAGGCTGCGGGCCATCGCTGACCAGAGCTCGGAAACAAATTGAGGACCTCTGTCAGACGTGATGTCCGATGGAACTCCGAAACGCGCAACCCATGCTGTTAGAAATGCGCACGCCACCTCCTCAGCTGTGGTTGATGCCAGTGGGACCACTTCCGGCCAACACGTGGTGCGGTCCACCATTGTCAAAAGGTGTGTGCACCCCTGTGACGGCGGGA
The DNA here is from genome assembly GCA_020510985.1 of Pholidichthys leucotaenia. Taxonomy (NCBI): domain Eukaryota; kingdom Metazoa; phylum Chordata; class Actinopteri; order Cichliformes; family Pholidichthyidae; genus Pholidichthys; species Pholidichthys leucotaenia. The sequence goes on along the minus strand of CM035840.1, from coordinate 280,078,876 downwards.
GGGGGCCTACGAGGTCGACATGCACGTGATCGAATCGCTTAGCCGGGATGTGAAAAGGCTCCAAGGGAGCTCTAGTGTGTTTGTGTATTTTGGCTCGCTGACAAGCCACGCAGGCTGTTGCCCACTCCTTGACTTGCTTGCGCAGGCACGGCCATACAAATTTCTCTCCTACCATTTTGACCGACGCGCGCACCCCCGGGTGCGCCAGAGAATGAATCGAGTCAAAAACGCGGCGGCGCCACGTGGTCGGCACCACCGGGCGCGATCGTCCCGTGGAGACATTGCAGATTAGGGGGGGGCATACCATCTTGTAGCACCCTGTTCTCCAGCCTTAACCCTGTTGGTCCAGACTGGAGCGTGCACACGTCCGCGTCGGTAACTTGATCCGCGGTCATGGCTGCATAATCTATCCCTACGCGGACTGGGGCCGCGCGCACTTCTGCGTCGCTAACCTGGTCCGCGGCCATGACTGCAAAATCTACCTCTGCGTGGGCTGGAGCCGCCACGGCGCGCGAGAGGCAGTCCGCCACTACATTAAGTTTACCCGCTACATGCTGGATATCGGTAGTAAACTCCAAGATGGCGGCCAGCTGTCTCTGCTGCCGGCCCGACCACGGTTCTGTAATCTTGGCCATCGTGAAAGTCAGCGGCTTGTGATCCACGAACGCGGTGAAACTGTGTCCCTCCATCCAAAACTGGAAATGGCGATTGGCCAAGTGGAGAGCTAACAACTCCCTGTCGAATGTGCTGTATTTTCGTTCACTATCGCGCAAGGTCCTGCTGAAAAAGGCGAGCGGTTGCCAAGCTCCTGCTACATACTGTTCCATGACCGCTCCTATGGCCACGTCTGACGCGTCAGTAGTGAGCGCTATGTGGGCCATTGGGTCTGGATGTGCCAACAACGCAGTGTTTGCCAGGGCTATTTTGACTTAAGCGAATGCGCGCTCCTGCTCCGGAGACCATTCGATTTTGTTTGTGGGTTTTTGTTTTTTTAGTGCAGCATACAATTGTTGCATGAGCTGCGCTGCATGAGGGAGGAAACGGTTATAAAAATTCACCATTCCCAAAAACTCCTGTAACGCTTTGACCGTTTGTGGTTGGGGAAAATTTGTTATTGCACGCACTTTGTCGGGCAGAGGAACCGCTCCTTCTGGAGAGACGCGATGCCCCAAAAAATCAATCTGCGCCACCCCGAACTGACACTTCGCTGGGTTGATTATTAACCCGTGCTCTGCCAACCTCTGGAAAACTGCTGTGAGGTGGTTTTCGTGTTCGTCTTCGGACGCGCTGGCTACCAATATGTCGTCCAAGTAGACGAACACAAAGGGGAGGTCGCGCAGAACCGCGTCCATCATGCGTTGGAATGTCTGTGCTGCGCCTTTAAGCCCAAACGGCATGCGCAAAAACTCAAAAAGCCCGAAAGGAGTTATTACCGCTGTTTTGGGTATGTCCTCAGCGTGCACTGGAACCTGGTGGTAACCGCGTACCAAATCTATTTTAGAAAAAATGCGTGCCCCCGCCAAATGCACTGAAAAATCTTGGATGTGCGGGATCGGGTAGCGGTCGTGCACTGTAGCGTTATTCAACCTGCGGAAATCACCGCAAGGTCGCCACGAGCCATCAGCCTTTGGGACCATATGGAGCGGCGAAGCCCAGGGGCTCTTCGACCTCCTGATGATGCCCAGTCTTTCCAGGTTGGCGAACTCCTCGCGCACTATGGTCAGTTTAGCTGAGTCCACGCGCCGAGCTTTTGCAAAAACAGGTGGGCCGGTGGTAGTAATAAAATGTTCCACCCCATGTTTAGCCACTGTCGCCGAAAACGTTGGGACCGTGAGTGCTGGGAACTGAGTGAGGAGTGTGTGGAACTTACCACCCGCGGCTGTGACGTTGGCTTGTGCAGTTGGCGGGGCCACTCGAGCTGTGCAGGGAATAGAATAAAAGGAGAGTGCATTAACCAGGCGTCTGTTAGCAAGATCAACCAATAAACCATGTGAGCACAAAAAATCAGCCCCTAACATGTTGAAATTGACTGCCGCTACAACAAAAGTCCACTCGAATGTACGGCCCTGCAAAGACAGAAGCAGAGTCCTCTCACCAAAGGTCTTAATCGCCGAGCCGTTCGCTGCTGTCACCCGAGGACCACTGGAAGGCGCCAGCCGGTCCGCATAGGAAGGCGTGATGAAGCTCAGCTGGGAGCCTGTGTCCACGAGGAATTGCCTCCCCGAGCGTGCGTCCTTCAGGTAGAGCAGCTTGTTCTCTTCTCCGAGGGCCACGGCTGCTACTGACCCCCGGCCTTGGCGTTTCCCGAGTGCTTGAAGTGGCACGGTGGGATGCACTTGCGTGCCCTCTCTGCGAAACGGTGATGGTAGAAGCAAAGGACGTCGTCCGCTCCGTGTCGCCTGGCCCTTGCTGCTGCCGTCGTCGGTGAGTCTGGTGCTGCAGCCTCTGGCCCCATGCCGTCTCCGGACGTCGCGCCTAGCTCTGCTGCTGCGACCGAAGCTGCGCTCCGTTTGTGGGCGTCGATGAGTCGCTGTGCCTCCTGGCTCAGCTCGTGGTAGTCTCGTCTGGCCAACAGCGGTGAACCGGCCAGGGTCACTCTCACCGCTGATGGTAGGGTCCTGAGGAAAAGGTGGGTGAAGATAAAGCTGTCATCATCAGAGTCTCTCAACCTCAGCATCTTCCCCATCAGGTCTGCGGGTCTGTCGTTCTCAAACTCCGTCAACGCCAGGAGCCCCTCTGCTCGCTGTTGCACCGAGGGGGTGAAGTGGCTGATAAGCGCAGCCTTCAATGTGCTGTACTTGTCGCTGTCCGGTGGGTGGTTGACCAGGCTCTCCACCCTCTGGACTGTGTGGTTGTCCAGCTTTGCCACCACATGGTAGAATTTTGTGTCGTCTCTCGAAATTCTCCGGAGGTTGAACTGCGCCTCGACCGCGCTAAACCAGGAGCGCGGACTGTTCTGCCAGAAGTCCGGCAGCTGGAACGTGGCGGCATTTGTCAGGCTGGCTTCTGACGAGTCCGACTCAGGAGAATTACTTCTGCTCATGCTTCGTCGTAAGGTCACCAGTGTGGAGAGTTGTGAAGGACGAGACTGAGTGTATTCCTCAGGTTCAGCTTTATTCACAATGACATTCTCCAACATTCAAAAGCAGAAAAAGAGGATGAATCTTCTCACATCTGTCCTTTTATACCAGGACATCAAACATACAATCACATGGTGCTTAATCAAACATACAGTCACATGGTACTTAATCCCAGTCACAATGTAACTTCCCCCGATCTTAACACCATCCACCTCCTAGTCTCCGGTGGTCAGGAAATCGCTCAAGGCCATCTCCTTGAAACAAAAGGCCAGATCTCACACCCTCCCGTTACCTCTGGAAGGCTCAGTCCCTTTGTTCCCCTGAGACGTGAAGTATACAATAAGCATACAGTGATATATCTGTGGAGCATCTGAAACCAACATATGTGCATATATGTGTGCCACAATATAGTTTTTTGCTTCAGCAACCACCCGAGCTGCACTCCGCTTGGCCTGCCGGTACACCTCAGCTGCTTCGGGAGTCCCACAAGCCGACCAAGCTTGATAGGACTCCTTCTTCAGCTTAATGGCCCCCCTCACCACTGGTGTCCACCACTTGGTTCGGGGGTTGCCACCACGAGATGCACCGACCACCTTGCGGCCGCAGCTCTGGGCCGCCGCTTCAACAACAGAGGTGGAGAACATGGCCCATTCAGACTCCATGTCTCCAGACTCCCTCGGAATGTGGTTGAAGTTCTTCCGGAGGTGGGAGTTGAAGACCTCCCGGACAGGGGCCTCAGCCAGACGCTCCCAGCACACCCTCACTATACGTTTGGGTCTACCAGGTCTGAATGGCTTCCTCCCCTGCCATCGGATCCAACTCACCACCAGGTGGTGATCAGTTGACAGCTCTGCACCTCTCTTTACTCGGGTGTCCAAGACATACGGTCGCAGGTCTGATGATACGATAACAAAATCGATCATCGACCTGCGACCTAGGGTGTCCTGGTGCCAGGTGCACATATGGACACCCTTATGCTTGAACATGGTGTTCGTTATGGACAGACTGTGGTTAGCACAGAAGTCCAATAACTGAACACCACTCGGGTTCAGATCGGGCAGGCCGTTCCTCCCAATCACCCCCCTCCAGGTTTCACTGTCGTTGCCCACGTGCGCATTGAAGTCCCCCAGTAGGACAATGGAGTCTCCAGGAGGAGCACCCTCCAGCACCCCAGTCACAGACTCCAAAAAGGGTGGGTACTCTGAAACATCATTTGGTGCATAGGCACAAATGATGGTCAGGACCCGTTTCCCAACCCGAAGGCGCAGGGAAGCAACCCTTTCGTCCACCGGGGAAAACTCCAATATAGAGGCAGCAAGGTGGGGCGATACAAGAATACCCACCCCTGCTCGTCGCCTCTCGCCCGGGGCAACTCCAGAAAAGGCCAAGCTCCAGCCCCTCTCCAGGAGACTGGTTCCGGAACCGGAGCTGTGTGTTGAGGTGAGGCCGACTATATCTAGCCGGTATCGCTCAACCTCGTACACCAGCTCAGGCTCCTTCCCCACCAGAGAGGTGACATTCCACGTACCAAAAGCCAGTTTAGAAAGCTTGGGATCAGTCCGCCAAGGTCTCCGCCTTTGACCGCCACCTAATCCACATAGCACCGGACCCCCATGATCCCTCCTGCAGGTGGTGAACCCACTGGAGGGCGGACCCATGTAACTCCTTCGGGCTGAGCCCGGCCGGGTCCCATGGGTGGAAACCCAGCCACCAGACGCTAGCCTTCGAGCCCCTCCCCCAGGCCTGGCTCCAGGGTGGGGCCCCGGTAACCCCATACCGGGCGGGGTACACTGAATCCTTGATATACAATTTATCATGAGAGTCTGTTGGATCGTTCTTAGTCTGGCCCTTCACCCAGGACCAGTTTGTCTTGGGAGACCCTATCAGAGGCAAATTGCCCCGGACAACATAGCTCCTGGGATCACTGGGGCACGCAAACCCCCCCACCACGATAAGGTGGCGATCAGGAGTTCGGTGAGGCCATGGAACAAGACTTTCGGTCGGCTTCAAAGAGATTCTGGCAAACTGTTCGGCGGCTCAGGAGGGGAAAGCAGCTCCCCGTCCACACTGTGTATGGTGCGGATGGGACACTGTTGACTTCAACTGGGGATATCGTCGGGCGGTGGAAGAAATACTTCGAGGATCTCCTCAATCCCACTGATACGCCTTCCACAGAGGAAGCAGGGTTTGGGGACGAGGGGGATGACTCGCCTATCACAGGGGCTGAGGTCGCCAAGGTGGTTAAAAATCTCCTTGGTGGCTGGGCCCCGGGGGTGGACGAGATTCGCCCCGAGTACCTCAAGGCCCTGGATGTTGTTGGGTTGTCATGGTTGACACGCCTCTGCAACATTGTGTGGAGGTCGGGGGCAGTGCCTTTGGCATGGCAAACCGGGGTGGTGGTTCCTCTCTTCAAAAAAGGGGACCGGAGGGTGTGCTCCAACTTTAGAGGGATCACACTCCTCAGCCTCCCTGGGAAGGTCTATGCCAAGGTACTGGAGAGGAGAGTCCGGCCGTGGGTCGAACCTCGGATTCAGGAGGAGCAATGTGGTTTTCGTCCTGGCCGTGGCACATCGGACCAGCTCTTTACCCTCTCGAGAATTCTTGAGGGTTCGTGGGAGTTTGCCCAACCAGTTTACATGTGTTTTGTGGACTTGGAGAAGGCATTTGACCGCGTCCCTCGTGGATTTTTGTGGGGGGTGCTTCGGGAGTATGGGGTATCGGGCTTGTTGTTATGAGCTATTTGGTCTCTGTATGACCGTTGTGAGAGTTTAGTTCGTATTGCCAACACTCGGTCGGAGTCATTCCCAGTGAGAGTTGGACTCCACCAGGGCTGCCCTTTGTCACCGATCCTGTTCATAATTTTTATGGACAGGATTTCTAGGCGCAGCCAGGGAATGGAGGGTGTCATGCTTGGTGACCACAGGATCTCATCTCTGTTGTTTGCAGATGATGTTGTCCTGTTGGCTTCATCCAGCAATGACCTACAGCTCTTGCTGGGACGGTTTGCCGCTGAGTGTGAAGCGGCTGGGATGAGAATCAGCACCTCCAAGTCCGAGTCCATGGTCCTCAGCCGGAAAAAGGTGGATTGTCCTCTCCGGGTTGGGGACAGGCTCCTGCCCCAAGTGGAGGAGTTTAAGTATCTTGGGGTCTTGTTCACAAGTGAGGGGAAAATGGAGCGAGAGATCGACAGACGGATTGGAGCAGCATCTGCTGTGATGCGGACGTTGTACCGGTCTGTTGTGGTGAAGAGGGAGCTTAGTTCTAAGGCAAAGCTGTCGATTTACCAGTCAATCTACGTTCCTACTCTCACCTATGGTCACGAGCTTTGGGTAATGACCGAAAGAACGAGATCGCGGATACAAGCGGCTGAAATGAGCTTTCTCCGTAGGATTGCTGGACTCACCCTCAGAGATAGGGTGAGGAGCTCAGTCATCCGGGAGAGGCTCAGAGTAGAACCGCTGCTCCTCCACATTGAAAGGAGTCAGTTGAGGTGGTATGGGCATCTGATTAGGATGCCTCCTGGACGCCTCCCACTTGAGGTGTTTCAGGCACGTCCCACTGGGAGGAGACCCCGGGGCAGACCCAGGACTCGGTGGAGAGACTATGTCTCCCAGCTGGTCTGGGAACGTCTTGGTGTCCCCTCTGAAGAGCTGGAGCAGGTGGCCGGGGAGAGGGAAGTCTGGGCTTTTCTGCTTGAGCTGCTGCCTCCGCGACCCGGACCTCCGGAAAAGCGGTAGAAGATGGATGGATGGATGGACAATATAGTTTATTTTTTATTTAAAATTACTTCATACTTAAAACTTTTCACTTGTAAAATGTTTCTGCTTCTCCTCTAAAATCTGAATGTCTCTGGTAAAATTACAAGTTCAGTTTCACAGCAGAATATGGTTTTATAATGAAGTTTCATTGCGGAAGTTTCGATAATTCCTGCGGAAGTTCCTGTAGTCCCAGCGGAAGTAGTTGTAGTTTTTTAACTGTCCTCCCAGCAGGGTCAGAGTAAACGCGGGTTAACTTTAGCCCGTCAGAACCGACTAACCTGGACAACCTCTGTGTCCGTGTCCAGAGTGAGGTAGGTGGACATCAGTCTTTCTCTGTCCTCCGTTTGTGGCCTTCTGATGGAGTTTAATCGGTATTTATAACCGGAAAATGACAAAAAAAAGAAGCACCTGCGATGCTAGGCTAACTCCGCTAACAGCAGTTCACATGAGAATGAATGACATAAACCTTTATTCGTCCACAGTGGGGAAATTACAGGATTGCAGCAGCAAAGGGATAGCAGCACTCAGAGCAATAATAACTATGATAATGAATAAGATAAAGATACTGGATAGACAAACAGTAAATATACTACACAGTGCTAGATTAATTTATTACACTGATTGTATTAATGATATATTCGAACAACAATCAGTTTATTGGACTGCTTATTTATATTAATGATATATTGGCACATAAATCGTTTTAAATATTTTATTAATGGCACTTTAACACGTTAATTCATTAGTCTCTATTGATGTATGAGTATTACATGATGCCTGAATAATTCTGCTTTATATTACCATTGATTCAAATAAAGCTACAAATTTAGGAAGATTTCCATCAGAAAGACAAGAAAATAACAGCAGAAAGAGCAATAAATTAATGATGACGAAAATCATAAACTGACCTCAATACTTTCAGTTAAAACTGAAGGCTGACATTTAAAAAAAAAAAATCAGGAAAATTTAGGCATTTTAAGATTTAGTGACTGTTAAATACTGGTCAGAACACTTAATTAGTGTTACATACCAGTTTAACAATTTAATATTTGTATACTCAAACATCAGGAACATTTTGATCTTTTTAAATTTTCAGTTCTGGGATAAAACCTGAAATTTAAATCTCTTAAATCTGACCCCTTTCTGTATTATGGTAAAATCAGAATATTTACAGCTGAATTAGCTGCTAAATGTTATAAAACTGATTTGTCAGCTTTAGCTAATGTTTGTCTGTTAAAATTAAACGCAATAAATGGATTTGAATTAATAATTTTTAGTCCACAAAAATAAATTGTCTCAACACAGGAAAGTGTGAAAGAATAAAAAGCCTAAAAACATGAATTTTCCAGTGTTTAAATTCTGTTTTCTGTTATTAATAAATGAGTGGTTCATTGTAATATAAAATAAAGTCACACCAATCAAAATGAGTGTTATTTTTATTACTGTAGAAACATCTGATTTTCATATTGTATTAATTTCATGAAATTATAATGAAAATTGTTGAATAATCTCCCAGATTGTGTCAGCCTGTAGATCAGATTAATTACTTGTGAATTTTGAGTTAACTAGGTTCAGTAAATTTCCTATAAAAATAAATATTAGCATCAGTCTGTTCCTCACAACATTGAATAATTTAGCCTTCTAGTCTCACTCTGGTATCAGATCTCAGTATCAGCAGATATCAGAGCCAAAATATCGATACTGGATCGATGTCCAAAAAAGCTAGATTGGTGCATCCCTCAGATGGTTGATTGTGTATATTTTTGTGTGGGCAGATGGTTGATGGGTGTGAGTCGACTGGACCTCTTCTACCGACGGCTGCTCCTCACCAAACTCTTCATTGGGGGATGGGGGAAGCCTGAAGATCTGAAGAGGTCAGAAACATGGAATAATTCAGGTGTTAAATAGAACTGAGAACCATTATGTTATTGTGCATCTGTTGTTCTACAGCCAGTGTTATTATGCATCTGTTCTGCAGACAGTGTTATTGTGCGTCTGTTGTTCTGCAGTCAGTGCTATTGTTTAGTTTATTGGTTTATTTGTCAGGGACCATGTACAGAAAAAAACATTAAACACAGCAGGGTAAAGATGCTCTCTACCAGATTATAACATTCTCACTAATTTCCATCTGTAGTCCCTGAGGCAGGCAGGAAGATATTAAAAGAAAAACGGCACATATAGAAAACAATTCAGGTCAGATTTCAGAATCTGTTGTCCCTGAGACAAGCAGGGAGTAAGTTTAAAAGGGGAAAAGATAAGAGAAACAGCACCCATGAAAACAATTTAGTGGTGTGAAAAAGTGTTTGCCCCCTTCCTGATTTCTCATTTTTTTGTATGTTTGTCACACTTAAATGTTTCATATCATAAAACAAATTTAAATATTACACAAAGATAACACAAGTAAATACAAAATACAGTTTTTAAATAAAGCTGTTTATTATAAAGGGGAAAAAAATCCAAACCTACATGGCTCTTTTGTGAAAAAGTGATTGCTCCCTAAACCTAATAACTGGTTGGGCCACCCTTAGCAGCAACAACTGCAATCAAGCATTTGCGATAACTGGCAATGAGTCTTTTACAGCACTGTGGAGGAATTTTGGCCCGCTCATTTTTGCAGAATTGTTGTAATTCAGCCACATTGGAGGGTTTTCGAGCATGAACCGCCTTTTTAAGGTCATGCCACAACATCTCAATAGGATTCAGGTCAGGACTTTGACTAGGCCACTCCAAAGTCTTCATTTTGTTTTTCTTAAGCCATTCAGAGGTGGACTTGCTGGTGTGTTTTGGATCATTGTCCTGCTGCAGAACCCAAGTGCGCTTTAGCTTAAGGTCACGAACAGACGGCCGGACATTGTCCTTGAGGATTTTTTGGTAGTCAGCAGAATTCATGGTTCCATTTACCACAGCAAGTCTTCCAGGTCCTGAAACAGCAAAACAGCCCCAGACCATCACACTACCACCACCATATTTTACTGTTGGTATGCACAGCAACTCACCCTTGGCCGGAGGATCATGGGTTCGATCCCAGCCCCCGACCAACAGTGATCTGTGTGGAGTTTGCATGTTCTCCCCGTGTCTGCGTGGGTTTACTCCGGGATTTCTCCGGTTTCCTCCCACATGCCAAAAACATGCAAGTTAGGTTAACTGGCATCAAAACTAGGGATTCTAAATTGTCCCTAGGTATGAATGTGAGAGTGAATGGTTGTCTGTCTCTGTGTTGGCCCTGCGATGGACTGGCGATCTGTCCAGGGTGTACCCTGCCTCCCGCCCAAAGATGCTGGGATAGGCTCCAGCCCCCCCGGCGACCCAAAAAGGATTAAGCGGAAGAAGATGAATGAATGATGTTCCTTTTCTGAAATGCTGTGTTACTTTTATGCTGGATGTAATGGGACACACACCTTCCAAAAAGTTCAACTTTTGTCTTGTCAGTCCACAGAGTATTTTCTCAAAAGTCTTGGGGATCATCAAGATGTTTTCTTGCAAAACTGAGATGAACCTTTATGTTCCTTTTGCTCAGCATTGGTTTTTATCATGGAACTCTGCAATGCAGGTCATTTTTCCCCAGTCTCTTTCTTATGGTGGAGTCATGAACCCTGACCTTAACTGAGGCAAGTGAGGCCTGCAGTTCTTTGGATGTTGTTGTGGGGTGTTTTGTGACCTCTTGGATGAGTCATCGCTGCGCTCTTGGGGTAATTTTTGTCGGCTGGCCACTCCTGGGAAGGTTCACCACTGTTCCATGTTTTCACTATATGTGGATAATGGCTCTCACTGTGGTTTGCTGGAGTCCCAAAGCTTTAGAAATGGCTTTATAACCTTTTTCCAGACTGATCGATCTCAATTACTTTTTCTCATTTGTTCCTGAATTTCTTTGGATCGCAGCATGATGTCTAGCTTTTGAGGATCTTTTGGTCTACTTCACTTTGTAAGGTAGGTTCTATTTAAGTGATTTCTTGATTGAGAACAGGTGTGGCAGTAATCAGGCTTTAGTGGGGCTAGAGAAATTGAACTCAGCTTTCCAAAGATGTGAAAAACCACAGCTAATTTATGTTTTAACTGGGGGGGGGGGGGGTGTCACTTTTTCACACAGGGCCATGTACGTAGGTTTGGATATTTTTTTTGCCCTTAACTCTTTAGCTGTCCCAGTCGCCATATGCCAACTGTGACGGTTAAAGGGTGGTCAAGGCCCCTAGTGGTCAAGAGTGGTAAAAAAATTTTGTCAGTAAAATAGTTCAGATTTCCAAGGCTATAACTTGAAAGTTGCAAGAGATAATGGCTTACTGTCAATTAGAAAGATATAGAATATGATCCAAAGTTTCAGATAGGAACAAATTTATGCATCTAGTTTGCATAATGTCGCGGCAGCTATATTAAATTACATAACTCTCTAAAATGCTCTGCACTGGGTGTGTTTATATTTATATATCTATATATTTATTCCATCTAGCTACAATGCTCAGCACTGGGTGTGTTTATATTTATATATCTATATATTTATTCCATCTAGCTACAATGCTCCGCACTGTGTTTTTATATATCTACATATTATTCCATCTAGCTACATTGCTCCGCACTGTGTGTGTTTATATACTTGCATATTTATTCCACCTAGCTGCAATGCTCCGTACTGTGGGTGTTTATATATTTACATATTTATTCCATCTAGCTACAATGCTCTGCACTGTGTGTTCATATATTCATATATTTATTCCATCCAGCTACAATGCTCTGCACTGTGTGTCTGTGTGTGTGTGTGTATATATATATTTTATAGTAATATGTACATATGTATATTAGCTGCTCTTGCTTGCTTGTTTTTTTTCTTGCCTTCTGATTGTTGCTCTGAGCGTTGCTATCCCTGTGCTGTTGCAATCCTGGAATTTCCCCGTTGTGGGACTAATAAAGGCTTATCTTATCTTATCTTAACTCAGTCAAAAGTGGACTTTGGACACATTTACACAAAGAATGGTTCGTTTTTTTGGACAACGTTGTGTCTATAGGGGTATGTTTTTATCTCATTTTCAAAGTATATGAACCAGAAAATCAATAAAATGTAAAAAAAACAAAACATATATTCTTCTCTTACCTGTGGCGGGGGGGCTCACTCGCTCACGTGACTAGTCCGTTTTCGCCCGTCGTGGTCGTTGTTTTGCGTTTGGTCGGTCATTTAGTATACTAAATCTAAATCTAAATCTAAATTTACACTCTCTACCACATCTACATACTCTTTTGATTGTCCCACGTGAATTTTGTTTGCATTGGGCGGCTATTTTTCCAGTATGATGCAATTTCTCTCAGGCTCTATGACAATGACTGGCGCGGCCATCTTGGTGTTGTGAGCTCAGTTTTCGCCCATCGTCGTCGTTTTGTGTTTGGTCGGTCATTTACGCTCTCTACCACATCTACAAACTTCTATGATTATCCCATGTGAATTTCTTTTGTATTACATGGCTATTTTTCCCATATGATGCAATTTCTGTCAGGATCACCACCGCCATGACCAATCACGGCAGTGGCCACATTGGCGTTGTGAGCTCAAAGTGGAAAAAGGAATAATAATAATGAGGATTTCTTCTTCTTTGTTGTATTCCGTGTCAGCCATGATTCCTCCGACGCGTGCCTACCACCTTTTGAACTGTCAGATCAGTACAGATCAGTACAAATTGTCAGTGTAGCCGGGGGAGGTCAGAGTGAGTTGACAGGCGCAGTTGCTGCGCTGTGCCACTGGGGGCGCACGACCCGTTCATGAAATGTGGACAGTTAAAGAGTTAATAATAAACACCTTCATTTAAAAACTGCGTTTTGTGTTTACTTGTGTTATCTTTGTCTATTATTTAAATTTGTTTGATGACCTGAAACATTTAAGTGTGACAAACATACAAAAAAATAAGAAATCTGGAAGGGGGCAAACACTTTTTCACACCACTGTAAGTGTAAAATTCCACATCCCATTTCAGGGAGAGTCAGTGCTGGCAGGCTGGATTACTTAAAATTAGTGGTGTTGGCATTGTTGCTTTAATCGGCTGTTAACACTTTGCCCCCGCTAACGGCAACAAATTTTGTGATCACGGTTAACGGCACCTAACGGCAGAAAGCGTGAACTGTACTTTTTGATCTAGCAGCTCTCCATACCAAAGCAATTCTGGCCAAAGACACTGTGCATGCCATGCAGACATTGCGAAGTCAAACAAGCTGGATGACAGCCATGGATGTCCCAAAGTGCTGTCATGTTTAAGTTTGCAACGTTATCTGTCGGTGCTCTCACCTAGATAACTGTTACAGCCTCCTCCAGAACTTCGCCTGAATGTTGAGTTGTTCTTTTTCTGTGGAAGCTAGCTAGCTGGCTAGTAGCTACATGCTAGGTTATAGCTGACCTCTAGCAGCTGACATGGACAGAAATTCGCCTGTTTTCATCCTCATAGCTTTGGGTCCAACTATTGGTAAGTACCAGTCTAAAAAAAAATCCTCAAGCTGTGTTTGTAATGTCCATTCACTCCCCCGCCGTTTTTGCAGCACAGTGGGTTGTCATCACAGGCGAGATAGTTGTTTGTTCATGTTTGCAGTTTTTCGGCTAAAAGGGAAATTGTGTCTCTTGTGACACACAAGGTTTTGTGTTAATCTGCTTAAAAGAGGTGGATGTTTGCTATGGGAGAAAGAGCAAACTGCTTTTGTGGCTGCTGGCTGGTTGTTGTTCAGTGACGTTATTGAGCCTTGGCATTCTTTTGTTTGCACTTGTAGTAATACTTTCGAGAATATTCTGGATAGTTTTTGTCATTTTGGATATATTGAGAGCTTTAATAAACCTGCAGGTGAAGACAGCAAGCATATTTAGATTTTTTTTTTTAGATTTAGTATACTTTATTGATCCCCAGAGGGGAAATTGAGGGCATCCACCACCTGGATGGATGAAGCAGCCACGATATGGCGCTATCCCTTAACCATTCACACACACATTCACACCTAGGGCCACCTTAGAGTCTCCAGTTAACCTAACCTGCATGTTTTTTGGCATGTGGGAGGAAACCGGAGAAATCCCGGAGTAAACCCACGCAAACACGGGGAGAACATGCAAACTCCACACAGATCACTGTTGGTCGGGGGCTGGGATCGAACCCACGATCCCACGAGCCCCCGGCCAAGGGTAAACTGTGCTGCCGCTGTGCTAACCACTGCGCCACCGTGTGCCATATTTGTCCACTCCCATGTTCATAATAGTATGACAAACTTGAAAAATTACCGACTTAAGGTACACTGTATCTGTATGGAAAAACATGCGATTAATGCATTATTAATCACGATTAACTCAACATTCCAAAAGCTTAATCGCGATTAAAAATTGTAATTGTCCATCACCACTACTTTAAAATCCATTTTTTAGTCTTTGTGGGAAAGTCTCTGTAATTTGTTGTGGTCTTCAAAGCAGTGGGGAGCTTGTTCCATTCCGTTATAGCTTTGTATGAGAAGGCTGATTGTCTAAAAGCAGTTTTACGTAGGGGGATGCAACAATGCCACCTAGAGGAAGTCCTTGTTATTCTGGTATTTTGTTCAGAAGTTAGGTACACAAAAGTCTTAAGGGGTGGGGGTGCAGAACCCTGGATAATGTTAACAACCCAACCATATATTTGCATACATGATCATATTTTGAAAGCTTAACATCTTGTGTTTGGCAAGTATACCACAATGGTGATACTGTCGTGTCTTCTTATCCAGAATTTTGATGGATTGTTTATACAGGGATTCTAGGGGTTTTCGAGTCGTACTGTTGGCTTGTGACCAGCATGAGATGCAATAGGAGAAATGTGTCAAAATCATGACATTCAGAAAGGTTTTTGATCCTTGATACAACAAACGTTTGCAAGGTTATATTTCAGAATGCGGCTCATCCGTTTTATGTACTTTTTAAAGCTGAGTGTAGGATCTAATGTGACACTCAAATACTTAAACTCGGTTACATTTTTTTATATTTGCTCCATTTACAGTTCTACTCAGACAGTGCGTATGATTTTGTTTGTTGGTAAAATACATGGTAGCTGTTTTCCCTACGTTGCGATTGAGGCATGATTGATTAAGCCATTTTGACACTTTCTCCATTGCTGTCATTAACTTGTCAGCCATTTGTTTGGCATCCTTCCCATGTGTGTAGATGACTGTGTCATCTGCATATACAGTGGTGTGAAAAAATGTTTGCGCCCTTCCTGATTTCTCATTTTTTTGTATGTTTGTACTTAACCCTTTGAGTGTGTAGAAATTTTGGCAGAAAAATGCAGAGTTTGACCTCAAATTTTCAAATGACAATAGCTTCAGAACGGTAATAGTTAGAGGCAAAGTCCCAAATACAAAAATGTTACAGAGGAACCCAAGTGTCTGCCAAGTGAACTTGCATCCATGCATAGTGCATAATTGGACCTAATTTGCATATTCAGACAATCCAAATTTTATTATATTTGGTCATTGTGGTCATTTTGTCAGTAAGTCTCTGCCCTCATCTGTCAAGGTTGCCAAAATTACTAAAAATTATTTAAAAAAAAATTGTTTCACACTGTCACCACCTGGTCCTTTGTCCATTCATTGCCAAAATTACTAAATATCATTAAAGAAAACAAATCAATTTTTGTTTCACACTATGTCACTATGTCACCACTAAAAATCATTCAAAAAAACCCAAACAATCGCCACTGCCCATTGTTGACCTGCCACCGCACACACATGACGCATGTCGATACCCACCGGCTGTGCGCTCTTGCCCACCCAAACTTTGCACACGGGCTGCTCTGGACCTTTTCGCTCCGCGACCACAGTTTGGCAAAGCAGAACAATCTGCAGATGAGGCTCCTGTGCCATTTTGGGCACGGCTGGACACAGAAAACGCAGCTGCAGCGTCGCGCGCAAGATGTCCATCATTCAGTGCCAAAATTACTAAAAATAATCCCCAAAAAACAATTTCATGACACATTTGTGGCACACTATCTAAACTAAAATAAAGCAAATAAAACACAGTTTATGCAACAAATATGTACCTGTTTCTTTTGTCGGTCAGAAGCTTCCAGAATTCCTCAGTCCAAAACAGCGACACAAAATCAGGGGTGGGTGCAGATGACAGGTCCTTCTCTCCACGATGTCCAACTGGTTGTTCAAATGCTTTCAGCCACGGCTGATAAACTTCTTCATCTCTAAGAAGCTCCCAGCCGTCAATGTCCAAACCTCCTGCTGCATTGCCACTACCCGTTGTTGTCCTGCTACCGCACACACGTGGCGCACGTCGATGCGCACTGGTTGTGCGCTCTTGCCCACCTAAACGTTGCCCACGGGCTGCTCTGGACCTTTTTGCTCTGCGACCATGGTTTGGCAAAGCAGAACAATTTACAGACAAGGCTCCTGTGCCATTTTGGGCATGGCTGGACACAGAAAACACAGCTGCAGTGTCACGCACAAGATGTCCATCTCCACTTTCGCCAGAACTGCTTGCACCATTGTGTGAAGGCACATAATCAGAGCTGGACTCTAACTCAGATGACGAACTAGGGCTAAGCTCTTCCTCTGAACCAGGAGCGGCAAATACCAGTGCTAAAACCTCTTCAGCTTAGAGCGTCTTCCTCGCCATCCTGTCTCCTCCATGAATGAAAGGGGGCGGGCTTCAAACGCTGATTTGACCTACTTATTGAATTGGACCATTTCCAGTTCTCGCAGTAAGTGAAAAGCCCCACCTCTTAGCCACCAAGTGGTGTTAAAAGGTTTGTACATTTTGCACTCTGTTCAGCTGTACAGGCTTTGTTTGGATTGATCAGCTGACAGTCGCAGTAGTGCGACACACACACTCAGAGGGTTAAATATTTCAGATCATCAAACAAATTTAAATATTAGACAAAGACAACACAAGTAAACACAAAATGCAGTTTTTAAATGAACGTTTTTATTAAGGGTAAAAAAAAAAATCCAAACTTACATGGCCCTGTTTGAAAAAGTGACCCCCCCCCCCCCGCGTTAAAACATAACTGTGGTTTATCACATCTTTGGAAAGCTGAGTTCAATTTCTCTCGCCACACCCAGGCCTGATTACTGCCACACCTGTTCTCAATCAAGAAATCACTTAAATAGGACCTACCTGACAAAGTAAAGTAGACCAAAAGATCGTCAAAAGCTGGACATCATGCTGCGATCCAAAGAAATTCAGGAACAAATGAGAAACAAAGTAATTGAGATCTATCAGTGTGGAAAAGGTTATAAAGCCATTTCTAAAGCTTTGGGACTCCAGCGAACCACAGTGAGCACCATTATCCACAAATGGTGAAAACATGGAACAGTGGTGAACCTTTCCAGGAGTGGCCGGCTGACCAAAATTACCTGAGGAGCGCAGCGACGACTCATCCAAGAGGTCACAAAAGACCCTACAACAACATCCAAAGAACTGCAGGCCTTACTTGCCTCAGTTAAGGTCAGTGTTCATGACTCCACCATAAGAAAGAGACTGAGCAAAAATGGCCTGCATGGCAGAGTTCCAAGACGAAAACCACTGCTGAACAAAAAGAACATAAAGGCTCCTCTCAGTTTTGCCGGAATACATCTTGATGATCCCTAAGACTTTTGAGAAAATACTCTGTGGACTGACGAGACAAAAGTTGAACTTTTTGGAAGGTGTGTGTCCCATTAAATCTGGTGTAAAAGCAACACAGCATTTCAGAAAAGGAACATCATACCAACAGTAAAATATGGTGATGGTGTGGGGCTGTTTTGCTCCTTGAGGACACTGGAAGACTTGCTGTGGTAAATGGAACCATGAATTCTGCTGTCTACCAAAAAATCCTGAAGGAGAATGCCCGGCCATCTGTTCGTGACGTCAAGCTGAAGCGCACTTGGGTTCTGCAGCAGGACAATGATCCAAAACACACTAGCAAGTCCACCTCTGAATGGCTTAAGAAAAACAAAATGAAGACTTTGGAGTGCCCTAGTCAAAGTCATGACCTGAATCCTATTGAGATGCTGTGGCATGACCTTAAAAAGGCAGTTCATGCTTGAAAACCCTCCATTGTGGCTGAATTACAACAATTCTGCAAAGATGAGTGGGCCAAAATTCCTCCACAGCGCTGTAAAAGACTCATTGCCAGTTATCACAAACGCTTGATTGCAGTCGTTGCTGCTAAGGGTGGCCCAACCAGTTATTAGGTTTAGGGGGCAATCACTTTTTCACACAGGGCCATGTCATTTTGGATTTTTTCCCCGCTTAATAATAAGCACCTTCATTTAAAAACTGCATTTTGTGTTTACTTGTTATCTTTGTCTAATATTTAAATCTGATGATCTGAAACATTAGAAAATGACAAACATACAAAAAAATGAGAAATCAGGAAGGGGCAAACACTTTCTCATACCACTGTATCTGAATTTTTATGTCATTTTCACATACTGATGGCAAATCATTAATATACAAAGTAAACAGCAGTGGGCCTAAAACTGAAGATGCGGTGCTCCCATTGTGCATGCCTTTGATTGGGATACTGCAGCGCAATCTTCAAGGCTGCCCATACTGCAATCCCACGAGGCTACCGACCCCTCTATGTCCCATGTTTGGACGGAGAAAGTGCTGCCCTCCTACAATCCTATCAAACATCAGGGGACCCAGAGATAGCAGACCATCTCATTGAATCGCTAAATACAGCCCGGCGAAAGAAATGGGAGGAGACAGTTGCTGACCGGAGCTTTACCCACTCTAGCAGGAAATGTTGGAGCCTCATCCGTCGCCTAGGAGCCGCACAGAAGCCCCCTAGCCAAAGCCGAGCATCCGTCACACCCAACCAAGTTGCATCCCACCTACTGACTATCGCCAAAGCACCCCAAGACAAAGACACCAGAAGAGCAGTTACAACTGAGCTAAAAAAACACCAAAAAATGCCTGTAGAGGAAACGAACCCTGAACCCTTCGAGGCTGCTGAACTGGAGAAAGTCCTACAGGGCCTGAAATGTGGAAAGGCAGCAGGATACGATAACATCTTCCCAGAATTCATGAAAAATCTTGGCCCCCGAGCCCTAACCTGGTTGACACAATTCTACACAAGGATCACACAAACGAACTCGATCCCAAAGAAATGGCGGGCAGCAAAGGTCATTGCCATCCTCCCAAAACCTGGCAAAGACCACAAACTACCAGCAAGCTACCGCCCAATCTCCCTACTCAGCGTTCCTTACAAAATCATGGAGCGCCTAATACTGCAACGCATTTTCCCAGAAATAGAGGATATTCTAAGTGTGGATCAAGCAGGTTTCCGCAAGGACCGCAGTACAGGAGAACAAGTACTGGCCCTAACCACCTTCATTGAAAATGGCTTCGAGAGCAGACTGAAGCCAGGGGCTGTGTTTCTCGATCTTACAGCCGCCTATGATACGGTCTGGCACAAAGGCCTCCTCCTGAAACTTATAAAGGCGATCCCTGCTTGGGCAACAGCAATTATAAAAACGCTGCTGACCAACCGAAGGTTCAGAGTCCACCTCAGTCAGAACACAAGTGCATGGAGAATGCAGAAAAACGGACTCCCACAAGGCTCAGTTCTAGCTCCAACTCTGTTCAACCTCTACATAAACGACCTGCCTACTACAAAATCCCGCAAATTCATCTATGCAGACGACATCTGTCTGGCATTCCAAGCACCAGACTTTGAACCACTGGAACGGGTGCTCACGGAAGATCTTGCTAAACTGGACCAGTTCTGCAAAATCTGGCGCCTAAAACCAAGCCCAGCAAAAACCGTCTCCAGTGTATTTCACCTCCACAATGCAAAAGCTGCCAGAGAACTAAACATCCACCTGAGCAGACTCAAGCTTAAGCATGCCCCAAATCCAACTTATCTTGGAGTGACCCTTGATAGGACCTTATCCTTCAAGGAACATCTAAAGTGGACGGCTGCTAAGGTGAAAGTACGAAACAACCTGCTCTGCAAGCTCGCTGGTGCAAAATGGGGGGCGGCAGTCTCCACCCTGCGCACCTCAGCACTGGCCCTTTCATACTCTGTAGCAGAATATTGTGCCCCTGTCTGGTCCAGGTCATCTTACACACACCATGTAGACACCCAGCTCAACTCAACCATGAGAACTATAACTGGAACAATCCGCTCAACACCACTCCCCTGGCTCTCTGTACTGTCAAACATAGCCCCTCCACACATCCGGCGAGCAGCATTAACTCAAAGGATGCTCCAAAAAGTTAAAGATTTTCCTCACTTACCAATCCATGCAGATATCTACACCCCACCCACTGCCCGACTTTCATCCAGACGGCCGATTTGGAAAAACCCTCCCCCAGCTGACTTTACCATCCAGACAGCTTGGCAAGAGGAATGGGAGACCAAGGAGGTCCCAAACAAACAGCTGGTGATAAACCCCAACCAACAGGTCCCGGGCACCAACTTCCCAAGGAGACAGTGGTCTACACTCAATCGCTTCAGGACTGGACATGGCCCCTGCTTGGCCAGCCTTCACAGATGGGGCAGTAGCCCTAGCCCACTGTGCGCATGTGGAGAGGAGCAAACTATGGAACACATCATAGAGGCTTGCCCGCTCCAAAGACTGGAAGGAGGATTACACACCCTCCATACAGCAAACCAGGAGGCAACTGCTTGGCTTAAGGACTTTGCATTCGCTAAATAAATAAATAAATTGGGATACAGTATTGCTTATGTGCGCACACTGGGAACGACCAGATAAGAAAGATTTTAACCAGCTAAGGGTATTCATGGACAGTTTATATCCTGATAGTTTAGAAAGAAGGACTGAGTGATTGACTGTATCAAAGGCTTTATGTAAGTCTAAAAAGATGGCTCCTACACACACCCCACCCCGGTCCAGATTTTCTTTAATTGTTTCAATAAAGTAACAACATGCAGTCTCTGTTGATGGTTCGGCCTGAAACCAAACTGCATGGGATTGTGTGTCTGTTGTTCTGCAGTGCTGTTGTGCATCTGTTGTTCTGCTCTATCAGATGCATCTTCTTCACTACCATTCACCCACTGCTTTTATTTACTCAGGTGTTTCCATAAAGACTTGGTTCTGCACCTCATGTTCTCTGATCTTTTCTAATTAGATTTTGTTGGTCGTTCTGGCAGCAGTGAATTTTTCCACACAGCGTATTTTTATTAAAGGCCTTCTGAGCTTTCACTGCTGTAGCTCGCCAGAGAAATCCTTGGACTTGAAGTGGCATGAAATAAAGCGGCGTTGAGAGTTTTAAGTAGAGTTTATTAAATCATACCGCCTTCACGGGAACTCGGCTCCAGCCCATAGTGTGAGCAGGCTGAAGCCGAATTCCTCAGGCTCTCAGAGAGGAGACACGGTGTGTGTCTGCAGCAGCAGCTGAAGAGTGAGTGAATGAGAGAGTGACCATGGGTTACAGTGCAGTATATATACCCAACTACAACAATACATAAAAGAGCATTCCCCAGCAGTTGGTATGATCAAAGAGATTGCAGAACAGGCATGAGACATTTGCATTTGAGAGACATATTGATCTCGGTCTCTAGGTCACAGTAAGGACAGGACGCATGAACACAATGCATGAAAGGCACATTAACATCACAGAAGTGGGCCAGAAGAAGCGGGGCTGCCTGTAGACATTAATACACACATTTCACTGTTCTGTTAATTGCTCTAGCCGAGCGCTGTGTCTGTCCAGTCTGTTGTGGGGGTTACACCAAACCGCCACACGCTCCCTCCTAGAGGGCTCGGCAGGAGGCCGAGGTCTCGATCATTCAGCTTGGGCAGCGAGCAGGAGAAGCTCTCTGCAGGAGGAGGGGGAGGGAGGAGGGGGGTAGTACGTGCCGGACGGGGACGGTGAAATCGTCCGAGCCGCGCAAAAATTGCTTGCTGGTCCGCGACGTCGAGGGGCTGTCCCGTTGAACGTGCGGAGGTCCGCAAGAAGAAAAATTAGTCTCTGACTCCTCTCGTGGCCATGAAGAAAAGCAGGAGCGGCTGTAAGGAAAAAAAAAAAAAAAAGACAAAAGCAGAGGGACTGGCGTGTTGACTTTAGGTTCAGGCGTAACCCCAAAGCCTTGGGAACCGCAGCCAGCTGAATTCCCCTTGTGTGCCGTGGCTAAGACCATAAAATCCAGTGAGCAAGCTGCGGGCCTCAGGTGTACGAGCAAGCCTGAAGGGCCAGTGTGCAGCAGAAGGAAGGCGGTCAGTGTAGCCGTATGTGTCCCGTGCGTGGTGCACCGTCCTCGTAACTCCCCGGTGCGTGCGCCAGGGTTCCGTGATGGGTGGGCCAGCTGGAGAGGAAAAGCCAGGGTCAGGGAGCTTAATCATCCCTGTTGTAGTTGCAGCAGATGGGTCATGGTGCGTTCAGGTCCACGTGTGCTCCGTCGGCCGTGGAGGTCGCCGTTGTGGAGAAAGGACGAAGTGCGTGCGCTCTCATAAGGAGACACAGAATCGTGTGTCAGAAGCTGTGAGAGCGGCTGGTCCAAGCGTGGATGTGCCGGTCTAGGCGTGCAGATCTCACCATGAAGTTGCTGCGGCTTTCCCGGTCGTGAGTGATGTCCGGAGAGTTCCCTGAAGCAGAAGGGAGCTGCTGCGTTCACTTGTCGTCGGAGCATCACCGCCGGGTGCTGCGTTCATTGTCAGCGTGTTCTTTTCTGCCTTCAGGTCATGGTGCGTTGGAGCGGTGAGAGGGAGGAGACGTCTTGTGTCCCTCAGTCGGTTCAGCGTGGATGTCCAGACCAGAAGGTTGCGATGCACAAAGCGTGTGCATCTTCGGGGTCACCAGTGAAGCGGCATGAAATAAAGCGGCATTGAGAGTTTTAAGTAGAGTTTATTAAATCATACCGCCTTCACGGGAACTCGGCTCCAGCCCATAGTGTGAGCAGGCTGAAGCCGAATTCCTCAGGCTCTCAGAGAGGAGACACGGTGTGTGTCTGCAGCAGCAGCTGAAGAGTGAGTGAATGAGGGAGTGAGCATGGGTTACAGTGCAGTATATATACCCAACTACAACAATACATAAAAGAGCATTCCCCCAGCAGTTGGTATGATCAAAGAGATTGCAGAACAGGCATGAGACATTTGCATTTGAGAGACATATTGATCTCGGTCTCTAGGTCACAGTAAGGACAGGACGCATGAACACAATGCATGAAAGGCACATTAACATCACAGAAGTGGGCCAGAAGAAGCGGGGCTGCCTGTAGACATTAATACACACATTTCACTGTTCTGTTAATTGCTCTAGCCGAGCGTTGTGTCTGTCCAGTCTGTTGTGGGGGTTACACCAAACCGCCACAGACTCACCTTTCACTCCTCCAAATGAAACCTCCTGTTGTCTGTGAGGGTCAGTTTCCAAACTCTCCATAGACATGCAGTGAATCACACCGAATCCTCATTTACATAGGTCCCGCCTCCACGTGTTGGTGCTCTTCTCAAACAGTTTTTCATCTATAAATGCGTAATCATTCAATTTTCATCATTTGCGTAATATTGCCAAGATTAGGAGCATCTTGTCTCAGAGTGATGCTGAGAAGCTGATCCACGCTTTTGTTAGCTCGAGATTAGATTATTGTAATTCTTTATTATCAGGTTCTTTATTATCAGGTTGTCCTAAAACATCTTTAAAAAGTCTTCAGCTGATCCAAAATGCTGCAGCAAGAGTTTTAACAGGTACTAGAAAGAGAGATCATATCTCTCCGGTTCTGGCCTCCCTTCATTGGCTTCCCATAGAGTTTAGAATTAAGTTTAAAATCCTTCTTCTTACTTACAAAGCTCTAAACAATCAGGCTCCTTTTTATTTAAAAGATCTGATACTACCGTATCATCCTAACAGAGCACTACGCTCCCAAAATGCAGGTTTACTTGTAATACCTAGAATCTCCAAAAGTACAATGGGAGGCAGAGCCTTCAGTTATCAAGCTCCTCTCCTGTGGAATCAGCTGCCAATCTGGATTCGGGAGTCAGACTCGATCTCTGTTTTTAAGAATAGGGCTAAAACCTACCTTTTTGATATAGCCTACAATTAGGGAGGGATCATGTGTTTTCTGAACCCTCCCTTAGTTATGCTGCTAATAGGTTTAGTCAGCCGGGGGACCTCCAGTAATGCACTGGGCCTCACTCCTTTCCTCACTCTCTATGAAATATTTTTTTTTTGCTGGTCATTAACATTTGTTTGTTCTCTCCCATAGATTGAGTCCCCATCGTGCTGTTTGCTCTCTACATGTCTGTTCTTTTCTTCTTCTCTATCCCCTCACCCCCCAGCCAGTCGCAGCAGATGACTGCCCCTCCCTGAGCCTGGTTCTGCTGGAGGTTTCTTCCTGTTAAAAGGGAGTTTTTCCTCTCCACCGTCGCCAAGTGCTTGCTCACAGGGGATCGCCTGATTGCTGGGGTCTTTCTGCAACTGTGGGGGTCCTCCCTACAGTTGATAGTGCTATGAGATGACTGTTGTTGTGAAATGGCGCTATATAAATAAAGTTGAATTGAATTGAATTGAAATGCAAGAAATCTCTGTCTGTGTGCCTGTTCTATGCATATCTCTTGAACCGTTCATCAGACTGACCTAAGGTTTTATACGTGGTTTCCTGAGGTTATGCGGGTGTGCATCCCCGAGTATGGAGTTGCTCAGTCAAAATATGTAATTTTTATCCATAGAAGTTTAGCCACTGCTCTGTCACCGCTCTGTGTCTCTTCATGCCCTGGCTTCAAGAAGTGTGGGCGGGATTTCGGGTTGACTCTGTGCTGACTGGATAATGCACAGCATCACAGCCATGCTGATTGGACAGTGCGCTGCATCACGATCATGCTGATTGGATAACACACAGCATCATGACCTGTCAGTCACCACAGTATTGCCTGGACAAAACAAGGAAATGAAAGTTAGGAAGATAGAAAAAGATAATACTGAAGATTTAATGCTTAAAAAATTATACCATCAAGTTGCCGTGATTGCGTAGGTCGAAAGGATAATTCGCCATATGTGGATAATGAGGTGCACGAGCAGACTGGGCGGAGCGTCAGCGGGGACCCGGTCTGACAAATCAACACAACATGCCGGGAAAAGCAGCGGCCAGACACAACCTGGCTCAAAGGCATGCTAACTGATGGCGATTAAAAAAAAAAAAGTTCTTTTCAATAAAGTGAAAAAAAAAATAATGCATGGAGTGTGCTTTTGCCCTGAGGCTGATTTATCATGGAAAACAGCTGAACTCTGTGATTCGAGCATAGAGGACACACAGGAGAAATGAAATGGCGTTTTTCTCTCTCTTCAGTGAATAAGGCTGGAAAAACAACAGCAGTCCATGCACAGTAATGTTACCCATAGTGCAAATAGCAACAAAAGTACTGCAATTTCCCAGTTTGGGATCAATAAAATACATCTATCTATCTAAAAGATAGACTTAAGGTTTAATGCTTAAAAATTATACCATAAAGTTGCCATGATTCCGTAGGTCTAATGTATAATTCGACATGAAGAATACAAGGTGGGTGGGGGGCGGGGAAGCAGCAGCTGATCTGGTGGATCGCAGTCCTTTGCAGACACACGGGTAAAGCAGCAGCCAATGGGTCTCAAATATTTGTAAACGTGTCCCGTTATAGCACTGCATAAGTTTATTGACGATACACAGAAGAAATTCAGTATTACACTGAACTCCTACAATGAACAGTGATATAAACTAAAATAATTATAATGATGACTGAACAACTCCCGTTCCCTAAAGTACAATATACACTATTATCTTGAATAAGTGATAAAAGATCAGACAAATAAGTGATCTGACAAACAAATAAGCAAGGGATCTGAAACAGTCGCTAATATTGGATGTCCCATTCATTTTCAATATTTAGGTATTCTGTAATTACGTAATATTCACACAATCAAATAAATCTTAGTGCCATTTACTTCCTTTTATATTTGTCAAAGTCTTAACATGTGATTGCCTACAAATAGGCTACACCTCTGTATTCCACTTTCAAACACAGCCTACATTTGGGCCTGTAAAGCCTGATTGGGATACCTGTTTCAGACAGGAATACTTGCAGGCAATGCACTAGTATAAATTCATGAGCTAAACACCCATCAGGGAACCTCAGTGTTTTCTAGAATGAAAGTACGATGTAGCAGCTGCTCTCTCAGACTTTAGCAGCTGTACTGATGCATTTTTTTGTTGTTGTTGTTGTTCTGTAGAATCTTTGAGTTCCGTAAGCTCATTGGCGACAGGGACAAGTGTAAGTCTCTGGTCCCTGAAGATCATCCCATCTACATAAATAAGGTCAATATTTCTCTGCTCAGTGCTGCACCGTGTTACGTTGTGTGCTCTGCTGTGTTCTCACGGCCATGTTTGTGTTCAGACTGAGGATTTCAGCGACTGTCTCATCCACGATGGTTTCTTCATCTCGCCCTTGGAGCACCTGGTTCCTGGGATCCTGCCCCAGGAGGCCGTCAAAGCCAGGTACTGAACAGGACATCATAAACCTGTAACTTTATCTAAACATGGTCAGTCTGTTCTGAAAACCAACGTAGATTAAAACATTCCATCAAACAATTTGATACAAGAGCAACTGACTCGTCTTCACTGTTCTGTCTGACTAAGTCATGAATACTGTGGAAGTTCTCCACCATCAGGCTAATTATCGTGTTGAACCTCACATAGACAACATGTTGACAACCTGCCACCCCCTGAGCCCTCACAGAGTTCAGCAAAGATTAGTGTCTATTTCCACCGTTTGACTACAGGCAGCGGTGCAGGAAGGTGCAGTGATGTTAGATTGGTCCTAACCAGGAGAAGATGCTGGGACGGTAACGAGACAGGCAGCTGATTAATGAAGTTAGCAGTTAGCAACAGTGTAGAACATGTCTAACCACATGATGGAGAACCAAAACAAAGACATTCAGAAAAAGTTCTCCTTAGAAAACTGATTCAGATGTTCTGTTTCTGTGTTTCAGTAAAAATTTAACATGTTTCAGGTTCCAATTTATCGTTCCTAAGACATGGCAGAAGAACAGACCGGTCTGCATCCACTTAGCTGGGACTGGAGACCATGTAAGACCCTAGTCCTCTGTGGTTCTGGTGTTTTTATATGAGACCCTGGTCATTGTTCCTGAATTATTTGTGGCATTTTAACTGAACAGCAGCTCCACCATGACATCATCATTACAGAAGAACGTCAGACCTGATCTAATCCTGCTCTGATGTTTCTGTCTCTCTGACATGTTTGTAGTTTTTCTGGCGGCGCCGGTCCCTGATGGCACGGCCCATGATCAAAGAGGCAGGAATAGCATCTCTGCTTCTGGAGAACCCCTATTATATCCTTCTAATGAAGCTTTGGTTTTGTTCTGTTCTCCAGGATTGATTCTACACCACCTACAGAGTTAAAACCTGTTTGTGTTTTTCTTGTTTTTGTCAAAACTTTATCCTTAACGTTGTTTTCCTACACGGTTATCGTAAACCCAAGGACCAACTGTGAGTGAACCCTTTAAACACCACTGCACTTATGTTATGTGTAATAAATTGGAGTGAAATAGGACAACAGTATTGAACACATCAGAAAAATCAGAGCACCGAGGCCTAGTAATGTCAGAAATCAGCTGAAATCCAAAAGTTGTTCTAAAGTAGTTCTACCTCCTATCTGTGGAAATTAATATCAGCGGGTAGGAGCTTCATGAGTGGCTATAAAAAGTTTTTCAACACCAAGGTGTGTCGTACAGGAAACATGTCATGGTGGGTAAAAGCCAAGATCTCTCCCAGGACCTTCACAACCTGATGTAAAATACATTGATGGATTTGGTTACAGACATAGATCAGAACTTCTGAATCTTTCAGGCAGCACTATTGGGGCTATTATCCACATGGTGAAGGAACATCACTCTACCATCAACTGGCCAATCACAGGAGCTCCTCACAAACTATCTGACGAGGGAGTCAAAAAGGTAGAAGAGTAACCCAAAAGCCAAGGACAACTGGGAAAGAGCTCCAGAAAGACCTGGAGGCAGCAGGTACAATTGTGACAGAGGAAACATTGGGCAGTACACTCCACCGACATGGGTTCTACTCGTGCTCACCACACAAGACTGCATTATTAAATAAAAGGCATGTTGAAGCTCATTCAACATTCACTAAGAAACATTTGGACGAGCCTATGAAATACGGAGAAGATGTAGTTCTAAAAATTTTTGGTTGTCAGACTACACACCATGTTTGGAAGAGAAACGGCACTGCACACCACCCACAAACTACTACTACAACAGTGAAGTTTGGAGGTGGAAGCATCACGGCAGATGGCACTGCACATCACCTACAAACCGCTACTGCAACAGTGAAATTTGGAGGTGGAAGCATGACTGGCAGACTTCATATAAGTAAAGGAACAATGAATGGAAACATGTAGCGGAGTATTCTAGAAAATAATCTGTTGCTACCCACCAGGATAATGAGGATGAGACGGGAGCAGAGCTTCCAGCAGGACAATGATCCCAAACACACAGAGAAGGAAACGCTCAGTTAATTTGGGACAAAGAATACCAAGAACGACCCAGTCAGTCATCTGACATAAATCTAACTGAAATCAGGATTTCACAGAGGATCTCCAGAATCTTCAGGATTTAATGCCAGTCTTTTTAGAAAACTCCCATCTGAACTCTGAGATTACTTTCTTCATACAGGAAGGGTCCTAAAGCTGTCATCACAAATGACAGCTTTAGGACCGTACTGTATTTCCGTACTGTATTACTTATTTCTGTACTGACTGTACTGGAAATAAGTACTGTGTTCAGTACTTATTTCCCCTGCTGTATGTTAGCTGATATCACAGTTCTGTGCTATCAGAGCAGACCAACATCTGTTAGACCAGATTCTGTCTGTGGTTAACCCGAATGACCAGTCCTGGTTTAGCTGGTTAGTTCTTCAAACACTGCAGAGGTCATCAGGGTGTTCATGGTAAAAATAACACTAATGTGTGGTGTTGTAGGAGGTCCAGTCTGAAGAATGTGTCGGACCTGTTTGTGATGGGCGGAGCTTTGATCCTAGAGTCCACGGTTCTGCTGCGATGGCTGGAGAGGGAGGGGTACTGGCCTCTGGGGATGACGGGGATCTCCATGGGAGGATATGTGAGTCTGGGAATACACTCAATATGCATGATAATTAAACACTCACAGTAAAGCTGATATTAAACATTAATGAACCTGATATTAAATACTAATGAACTTGGCCACCGGAGTGGTGGCTTAGTTGATAGTGCATCCGCCCCACAACCAGGAGGTTGGAGGCTCAAGTCCTGGCCGGATCATACCAAAGACCATATAAAAAATGGTACTTTCCACTTTCTAGCTTGGTGCTCAGCGTAATAGAATGGAGGAAGGAGAAGTTGTTTGTGGCGGTGCCTTGCATGGCAGCGATCCCTCAGATTCTAGATGTGATTAACATTATAGATAGGAGAAATGTAATTTCGTTCTACTGTACATGATTGGCTGTATGGACTGAATGACAATGGAGATGGCTTCTTCTTCTGATATTAAACACTAATGAACCTGATATTACTTAACCTGATATTAAACTCTAATAAACATGATATTATAATATCATGATATATATGTTTTAATAAGTGCTGCCATCTTGGCCAGGGCACCATTGTAAAAGAAGTCCTTACCTCAACTAGTTTTATCCCTGGTATAATAAAGGTGAAATAAAAAGAATTTTAAAAAATTAAACCCTAATTTAAAACCCGATAATAAACACGACTTAACATGATATTAAACACTAATGGACCTGATATTAAAGTCTAATAAACATATTAAACATGAATTAACTGATATTAAACTAATTAGCCTGATAAAAACTAGTGAATATGATATTAAATACAAATAAGCCTAATATTAAAGATTCTTGAACCTAATATCACTTAACCAATATTAAACTCTAATAAACATGATATTAAACACTTATGAGCCTGATATTAAACAGTAATGAACCTGATAACCCTTAGTGTTCCAGCAAATTTCCTTAAAAACGCCTAAAAATAACATTCCCAAAGTAAATCAAAAGCTGTTCTTCAACCCTTTACAGTATCTTCATGGGATTCATCTCATTCAAAAGAAAACACTCTAAATGTTTTGGCAAAACAGTCAGAATCCCAAAGTGCTTCAGCCACAGAGTAACGGTGAGCTAAGCATACTAAATCTGAAGAAAAAAGTACGCCTAGGTGTTTGGGGTTTTTTTTTAGACATAAATGCCTGAAAATAACATACAGCTGTTAGATACTGGCTGGAAAACACAATAGGAATCTAGAACCAAGTGTTATGAAGTTCAGGTCAAAATTTTATAACAATACCACAAAAATGAATATAGGACACACCTTTTTTTTCTCAGGTGGTTTATGAGGTTAGTAAATTTATTACAGGAAACCCCAAAATGACAATAGTCATCTGTATAGCTTGTAAAATGGGAAGATAACCAAAACTAGCATGAACAGTGGTAATTTTGCATATATGAAGAAACAGCAATATTTACATATTTACCGGTTTTGCATATGTGGAATAGGGGTGTAATGTAATTGTGTAGCTGGATGGAGAATTAGTGAAATGATAATAGTGTCAAAAATTGAGTATAATGCAAAATTAATGAAAAGGGAATTTGGAAAAATGTGAAAGGGAAAACAGGTTGACTTTACCATATGCTCAAAAGGGACGGTAGTTACAGAAAAAGCTGATGGTTTTCCTTGGAGCTAATGCTGTTAACTGCCTTACTCTCTTGACGTTGCTTGGTTCCCAAGAGGCTTGGAACAGGACAGAATGGTCGAGCCCCAGGAGGGGTCACAGGCGTGGGAGGAATGACTCTGGGTATCCTGGCTTTGGTCCAACCTGGGCTGGAGATGAGCCTTGGCAGCAATGGTTCTCCCTGCCGTTCTGTGCCCCGGGGTCTCGGCCGAGGGATCCTCTGTGAGGTGGGGGCCGGTTCAGGCCAGGAGCGTGCGTCTGCTGGAGGTGGCTGTGGAACAATGGATTGTCCTCTAGGCCGACATTTAGCAGTGCAGGACAGCCAGAAGGAAGCCTTAAAAATGGATTAAGCTCTAAAAAGTGTGATCACGCTTGACTTAAGGGAAATAATGATTTAGATTGAAAATCATAGCTTGGTTGGCTTTAGAAAAGATAAAAATTGAAGATTTCTTCCATTAGTCATGAATCTCTAGAGAAGATGTTGAAGTTTTAAAGAAAAATCCAAAAAGTCAATTAATCAATCAATCAACTTTATTTATAAAGCACTTTAAAAAGCAACACTTGCTACACAAAGTGCTGTACAACAAGAACACACATAAAAGCAAGGAGCAGGACACTAACACAGAAACAATACTAGAAAAGCACTCGGGAGAGCGCAGACCTCCGCCAAGTACCTCAGTTCTCCTTAATATTGGGATTTTCCCCAAATATAATAGTCCTACATTTATTTTATGTATATTTTCAGATTCCTTGACCATCAAAACATACATTTAGCAATTGGATTCACATTGATATCTTTATTAGATCAGTAGTTATTGACAAAAATCACTTTTTTGGTAATGGCGGTTTTCTTCTGGATATAGCTCCATAGCTTTTGAAGATGCAACAAATCCATTGGCACATTACTGATTCCTCAGTGTTTTGGCTATATTTTGGTGTTTGTTGTATGTTTATATCTAAATTTGTTACCTTACAGTGATGAAAATTCCAAAGATCCCCTATTATTTCCTGTTCTGGATCACAGTATCCGGATTATTTGCAGGATCCGGATCAGTCTTTGATATTTCCTAGAACCTATTGGGATCTTATCCTGTATTTTTTTGGCAAGCGTCCTGCCATTTATTGTGGAGTTATATACACATATGCTAAAAATGGCCCTATCTTGTAATGATAAAGAATCCTTTAAAAAAAATTCCTGGATCCAGACGGTGATCCAGATCACTCCCAAAATCTAATCATTTTTTCCTTGTCCCATTTCGGACTTGTCCTGAAAATTTCGTCAAAATCCGTTCATAACTTTTTGAGTTATGTTGGTAACAGACAGACAAACAAACGCTGGTAAAAACATAACCTCCTTGGCGGAGGTAATAAAACCAACAAGACAATATAAAACTCAGCATGAGTAGAAACCACAGTCAATGAAGTTAAAGGTAAAATAGATAAAAATCTATTTAAATAAAAATCTATTTCATTCAATAAAATCAATGACCCTGGTTACATGGTCACAGTAAACCGATTACTGGCAATGAACTGATAACGCCACAGTTTTCTTGTGTTTACAGGCACTGAATAAACAGATTACCGGAGGGTAAATCACTTGAGTTAATGACCCCAGTTATATGGCTTGTATCGGATTATTCTATTTACATGGCCACTTGAATAATCAGATAACTGCAGAAATCCAATCATAACCAGTTTATTAGTGTACATGTAAACATAATCAATGTCTCACACTGGGTTGAAGGCCAGGGAGTAAAAGTGTGTTTTAAGACGGGTTTTCAAAATGGACAGTGAAGGTGCTTGTCTGATGTTCAGAGGTAAATCGTTCCATAACCTGGATGCCGTGATCGAAAAGGCTCTGTCCCCTCTGAGCTTCCACTTTACCTTTGGTACCCTCAGGAACAGCTGTTCAGTTGACCCGAGGGACCTGGTAGGAGCGTAGGGATGCAGAATCTCAGAGAGATAAGGCCTAGCAAGTATCAAAGTTTAGGTAGTTAAAGCATGCTAGGAAAAAGGGAGAGTTTCAGTTTACTTTGGCGAATACAAAGAGTTGCATGGGAGGCTGGTAGGCTTCAGAAGAGAGGCAGGCAACCTTTCCTCTCCAGGGGCCTCATGTATAAAGACTTGCATGGATTTCCTGCTGAAAGATGACATACAGTGGTGTGAAAAAGTGTTTGTCCCCTTCCTGATTTCTCATTTTTTTTGTATGTTTGTCACACTTAAATGTTTCAGATCATCAAACTAATTAAAATATTAGACAAAGATTATACAAGTAAACACAAAATGCAGTTTTTAAATGGAAGGTGTTTATTAAGGGGGAAAAAATCCAAACCTACATGGCCCTGTGTGAAAAAGTGATTGCCCCCTAAACCTAATAACTGGTTGGGCCACCCTTAGCAGCAACAACTGCAATCAAGCATTTGCAATAACTGGCAACGAGTCTTTTACAGCGCTGTGGAGGAATTTTAGCCCACTCATCTTTGCAGAATTGTTGTAATTCAGCCACATTGGAGGGTTTTCGAGCATGATCCGCCTTTTCAAGGTCATGCCACAGCATCTCAATCGGATTCAGGTCAGGACCTCGACTAGGCCACTCCAAAGTCTTCCTTTTGTTTTTCTTAAGCCATTCAGAGGTGGACTTGCTGGTGTGTTTTGGATCATTGTCCTGCTGCAGAACCCAAGTGTGCTTCAGCTTGAGGTCACGAAGAGATGGCCGGACATTCTCCTTCAGGATTTTTTGGTAGGCAGCAGAATTCATGGTTCCATTTACCACAGCAAGTCTTCTAGGTCCTGAAGCAGCAAAACAGCCCCAGACAAAGAGTGCTACTGCCGACTAGTGGTAAAGGATAGCAATAGCTCCTGAGCACAGTCTAAGGCAGAAAGGAACGAAACCCTGCAGGCAGCCTGTCAGCCTGAGCTCAGGGTAACAAAAACCCAGCTTACTGGCATTTGTAGATCTGTCTACACATTTGTGGATCCAGACACATGCCAGAACTGTTGCAAAAGTCACATGTACTTTGACAGCCAATTAAGACAAAGCTGTGGTCTTTTCAAGCCGTTTTTAACGAAGTACACAAATACAATTTTTTTTTACACATTTCTCAATCATTTTACATATTTGTGAATCTGTGTACACATTAGCAAATATTTTTTACATATTTGTGGATCAGTGCACGCATTTGTGGAACTTGGCATGCATTTGTAGATCTGTGCATGCATTTGCAAATATTTTTTACACATTTGTGGAACTGTGCGTACACTTACTGTACAAATAGTTTTGCAACAATAATAGCCCCATATTTTATGTCCAAAATGTAAACCT
Organism: Pholidichthys leucotaenia; assembly: GCA_020510985.1. Classification (NCBI taxonomy): domain Eukaryota; kingdom Metazoa; phylum Chordata; class Actinopteri; order Cichliformes; family Pholidichthyidae; genus Pholidichthys; species Pholidichthys leucotaenia. Next base: position 280,045,057 of record CM035840.1, on the reverse strand, counting down.
CATCCTTTATAATTATATACAACTTACATGGATTACACGCACTACTATTGTAAATGAATGAAGTGCGCTGAGGAAAGGGTAAGACTGTTGCATTTCAAACTTTACACGTGTTTATTGACATAACTACTGTACACACAGAGGCAATTGGGGGTTTGGCAGAATGCTGTGAAACTGCAGTTTAATCAGCAAAAAAGAAAGTCACTTACTCGAACCACTGAGTTGTAATGAAGCCTTGAAGACGGTGATATTTGGGGGTGCACAGGTGTGTTGCACATGAGGTGGGTTATTATTAGGACAATTACATGAATTTACTCACCAAGAAGCCACCCATCCGCACAGTGCCAGCTTGTAGTTTGTTCCCAACAACACTGTTTATTAGAATCATTATGAAAACCAGCTCTTGCTGCAGATTGCACTTTGATGTTGGCCTGGCACTTTGATGTTGGCTTTTTCTAAAGCCCATCCAGGGACAAGAGTTGCAAATTAGCTAATAGCTATACACTCTATGTGCAACACATCAGATTGATTGTCTTTGATTAATTGTCTATGTTTATTGCACTGTCCCTGTCAAATAAACTAATCTACTACTACTGTTCAACTGCATTGTATGGGAATATGATGTACCTGGGTGACAGCTGGATAATGCCATCCCACACAGCTAGCATAGCTCGGCTCAGGGTTGACTGGGAAATTCCCGATTGGTCTGCCAGCTCACTCTGGCATGCCCCTGTTTCCAGAAACCCTAGAGTTGTCAACACCTGCACTGGGACAGGCAGTGCACGGCTTCTCGCCGTGTCGTGCTCCAAGAGCGGCCGTGGCTCTGAGCACAGTTCCACAGGGACTGCCAGTGGAAACCTAAACCAGCTGACAAGCCAGTCATCATCCTGAGCCAGAAAATCTTCTGTCTCTAAATACCTTTTCTCACTGCGCAATTTGCAATATCCTCTAATAATGCTAATGCCATTGTTGTTAGAGACATTTTCTGCACTTCTTTGTGCTTGCTTTATCAATCAAACTTTATTTGTATAGCACTTTTTAAATACAGTGGGGCAAAAAAGTATTTAGTCAGCCACCAGTTGTGCAAGTTCTCCCACTTAAAAGATGAGAGAGGTCTCCAATTTTCATCATAGGTATACCTCAACTATGAGAGACAAAATGAGAAAAAAAATCCAGAAAATCACATTGTCTGATTTTTAAAGAATTTATTTGCAAATTATGGTGGAAAATAAGTATTGGGTCACCTACAAACAAGCAAGATTTCTGGCTCTCACAGACCTGTAACTTCTTCTTTAAGAGGCTCCTCTGTCCTGCACTCGTTACCTGTATTAATGGCACCTGTTTGAACTCGTTATCAGTATAAAAGACACCTGTCCACAACCTCAAACAGTCAGATTCCAAACTCCACTATGGCCAACACCAAAGAGCTGTCAAAGGACACCAGAAACAAAATTGTAGACCTGCACCAGGCTGGGAAGACTGAATCTGCAATAGGTAAGCAGCTTGGTGTGAAGAAATCAACTGTGGGAGCAATTACGAGGGTCATTCAATAAATAAGGTGAATTTTTCGGTATAAAGACTTCTAATACAGATAGAAGCTTACTTTTTTTTTATTTTTCAACGTAGTCTCCCAGCAATGTCACACACTTTACCATCTGTGCACAAGCTTCCGTATTCCCTCAGCGTAAAAATCTTTGGACTGATGTCTCAGCCAGTCGCTCACAACACTTTTGACTTCATCGTCACTTTCAAACTTCGTGCCTCTCGTGAACGCTTTCAAGGGACCAAACAGGTGAAAGTCTGAAGGGGCAACTCATCACCATCCTTCTCATAGCGGGAGAGACACTGCTGGGACAACTCGACCCTCCTCTGTTTGTGCTCTGCAGTAAGCATCTTTGGCACCCACCGGCAGCTGACCTTCGAGTAGCCAAGGTCATCATGGACAATTTTGTGTGCTGTCCCAACAGATAAGCTCAAAGTCCTTGCAATGTCATCCACTGTTCTTCTTCTGTCAGACTGAATGAGGTCATTGACTGATTCGATCACCTCAGGAGACCTCACTTCTGTAGGCCTCCCAGGCCTGTCTTCATCCTCAACACTTCTCCGTCCTTCTTTAAACAATTTAGCCCACTTGTAGACATTTTTTCAGCTGAAACATGTGGCACCATACACAGTTGACATTCTCCTATGAATTTCAACTGGTTTGCACCCTTCAGCAACCAAAAACTTGATAACTGACCGCTGTTCAATCCTGGAGCATGCTTCTTGGTCGGCCATCTTTGTTAATCGCCAAAACTCTCAAAGTTTTTCTTGAATCTGCAAAAGAAAGTAAATCCATGTGAAAAAGAAGTAAAACAAAAAAAAAAAAATTAAAAAAAAGTAAGCTTAAATCTGTATTAGAAGTCCTTATACCAAAAATTCACCTTATTTATTGAATGACCCTCGTATTAGTAAATGGAAGACATACAAGACCACTGATAATCTCCCTCGATTTGGGGTTCCACGCAAGATCTCACCCCGTGGGGTCAAAATGATCACGAGAACGGTGAGCAAAAATCCCAGAACCACACGGGGGGGACCTAGTGAATGACCTGCAGAGAGCTGGGACCAAAGTAACAAAGGCTACCATCAGTAACACACTACGCCACCAGGGACTCAAATCCTGCAGAGCCAGACGTGTCCCCCTGCTTAAGCCAGTACATGTCCAGGCCCGTCTGAAGTTTGCTAGAGAGCATTTGGATGATCCAGAAGAGGATTGGGAGAATGTCATATGGTCAGATGAAATCAAAATAGAACTTTTTGGTAAAAACTCAACTTGTTGTGTTTGGAGGAGAAAGAATGCTGAGTTGCATCCAAAGAACACCGTACCTACTGTGAAGCATGGGGGTGGAAACATCATGCTTTGGGGCTGTTTTTCTGCAAAGTGACCAGGACGACTGATCCGTGTAAAGGAAAGCATGAATGGGGCCATGTATAGTGAGATTTTGAGTGAAAACCTCCTTCCATCAGCAAGGGCATTGAAGATGAAACGTGGCTGGGTCTTTCAGCATGACAATGATCCCAAACACACCGCCCGGGCAACGAAGGAGTGGCTTCGTAAGAAGCATTTCAAGTTCCTGGAGTGGCCTAGCCAGTCTCCAGATCTCAACCCCATAGAAAATCTTTGGAGGGAGTTGAAAGTCTGTGTTGCCCAGCGACAGCCCCAAAACATCACTGCTCTAGAAGAGATCTGCATGGAGGAATGGGCCAAAATACCAGCAACAGTGCGTGAAAACCTTGTGAAGACTTACAGAAAACGTTTGACCTCTGTCATTGCCAACAAAGGGTATATAACAAAGTATTGAGATGAACTTTTGTTATTGACCAGATACTTATTTTCCACCATAATTTGCAAATAAATTCTTTAAAAATCAGACAATGTGATTTTCTGGATTTTTTTTTTTTCTCATTTTGTCTCTCATAGGTGAGGTATACCCATGATGAAAATTAGAGGCCTCTCTCATCTTTTAAGTGGGAGAACTTGCACAACTGGTGGCTGGTCAACCAGCAACCCCACCCTTCCAAGGGCGTGGAGGGTGAAACTGGGCATCCTGGCAGAACTAAAAACAATATCTGTCACAGGTCTGTCACAGGTCTGTGGTGAACCACTCCCAGTTACACGGGGTGAGACTGGCCATCCTGGCAGATAAGCACATCTGTTGCGAGGTCTGTGGTGGACTTTTGCCAGTCGGTGCATCGTGACATGCACTACACAAAGAGCAGAGATAAACAAACCCATCATCTGGTCAGTCACTGCAACAGATACTGGAGTCAGTTTGTCTTGGGCTGTCCTTGCTACTGATAATACCTCTATCTGCCAAGAATGTGCCACTAGTCCAGCAAAAGCTAGTGGTTCTCAAATACTTTGAAAGCAGTTTCATGAAATGGTCAGTCAGAAAGCAACTCATACCAGCTTGGACGTTGCCCGGGTTTGCAGGATCGGGAGTTTCTGGCAGCAGAGGGCGAGGGACAGAGCTGCGTAGAGGAATCTGATCAGACCTAAATGAAACAGTCATTGTCGCCCGTGACAGACTGCTATGATGATGATGATGATGATGAGGCAACTGCTAACATGAACAGACATACGTGCAATAGAACGGCGCACACAGAAAATTCAGATTCCTTAGTGAGAGAAGCTGAAGCAAAGGACCGCTACTTCTAAAAAAAAAAAATTAAGAAATAAATGGGCTCGATCAATATGAGCACAAGAAATGGACCATGGATCTCGACCAACTGCCTCGAGTCATGCTGTCAGATGTGTTTGCCTACCTGGTTTGTGGGGTGACTGCATAAACCCATGAGCAATTTAAGAACTATAAATCATTAGAGGCTCATGTTCTATTAACCAATGGATGGGTCCAGCCACCTCAACTATTCTGGGTGAATGAACAGAAAACCTTCGTTTAACATAAAGGTAAGCAGCTATTGTTTCTACATAGTTTTCTGCACTAGCATGTGTCTGCAGCTACAGGCATTTCTAAGTCCTAACGGTGAAATGTTGGATTTATGTTCAAATTTGTCACATGCCCCGTGACTGCATGGGTTTACTCCGGGTACTCCGGTTTCCTCCCACAGGCCAAAGACATGCAGGTTAGGTTAATTGGTATCAACTGGGGATTCTAAATTGTTGTTAGGTATGAATGTGAGAGTGAGTGGTTATCTGCCTCTCTGTGTTGGCCCTGCGATGGACTGGCGATCTGTCCGGGGTGTACCCTGCCTCTTGCCCAAAGATGCTGGGATAGGCTCCAGCCCCCCCACGACCCAAAAAGGATTAAGCGGTAGAAGATGGATGAATGGATGGATTTGTCATATGATGCTAAATAAGTATATACACGTTATCATCAACAGGACATTAAATACTAATCCAGTGATGTGATAAGCCCGACGCTCGTCCTGGCGCACCGAAAAAAATTACTGGTATAATTAGCTGCTATAAAAACCATACTAAACCAGGACACTGAAGTTTTTATAGTCACCTGAAAGAGGAGAAGCTGCTTAACTTAATGATACCAAACATTCTATGGACTTCAGTCCCCAGCTGATATTAAATCCATGCATAATGAAGGCAACAAGTAATCCCAACTTCAAGAAAAATTAAAGAAAATCAGCAACACCGAAAAGCTCCCATTTTAAAAAAAAAACAAAAAACACTGCTCCAGATTAGCAAGAGAAATTCAGAATAGCAGCAATGATGTGGGGAAATTATTTGATTTTGCCCTGTGCGTTTTTACACATTATTGAGAGATGACAGAGAGCCGTTGATGAGGTGCAGCCAAAGCCACGACGCACAAGGCAGCTGCTCTGGAGAGGGGACGTCTTTCTGCACTTCTAAATATTTTTTTAAATCACAACTTACCTTGGTGAAATGCCGTGGACACATGACCATGTGTGCAGGAATATTGTTGAAGCTGATGTCTTTCCTTCTGACCGCTGCAAACCATTCCATCCAACATCTCTTTGTTAGCTCTGAGACCCGATTCTCTCTGCTTTTCTTCCAAGTTGGCAAGTTAAAAAAGCATACGCCGTTATCAATCTTGTTCCACGCCAATCATGAGAGCAGTTGTTGCATTTCATAATGCAACAAAACTTCCCCATTCTAACGTTGCGTGGTATTCAGATGAATAATAATTAGTGGTGTTGACGTTATTGCGTTAATCGCCCGTTAACACTTTGCCCCTGTTAACGGCAACAAATTTTGTGATCGTGGTTAACGGCAGTTAATGGCAGAAAGCACAAACAGTACTTTTTGGCCTAGCGGCTCTCCATATCAAAGCCGTTCTGGCCACAGACGCTGTGTGCGCCATGCAGACATTGCTTAGTCAAACAAGCTGGATTACAGCCATGGATATTCCCAACGTGCTGTCATGTTTAAGTTTACAACGTTATGTTGGAGCTCTCACCTGGATAATTGTTACAGCCTCCTGCAAAACTTCGCCAGGATGTTGTGTTGATCTTCTTCTGTGGAAGTTAGCTAGCTAGTAGCTACTAGCTACATGCTAGGTTATAGCTGATCCCAACAGAAATTCACCTGTTTTCATCCTCATAGGTCCAACTGTTGGTGAGTACCAGTCTAAAAAAAAATTCTCAAGCTGTGTTTGTAATGTACATTCACTCCCCGGCCATTTTTGCAGCATAGTGGGGTGTCATCAGGGGCAAGATAATTGTTTGTTTATGTTTGCAATTTTTCTGCTAAAAGGGAAATTGTGTCTGTTGTGACACACAAGGTTTTGTGTTGATCTCCTTAAAAGTGGTGGATGTTTGCTTCTCTTACCATTTATTTTATTGACTTTGGTTTCTACTCGTGCTGAGTTTTATATTGTCTTCTTGGTTTTATATTGTTTTTGTGCTAGTGTCCTGCTCCTTGCTTTTATGTTTTTATGTGTGTCCTTGTTGTACAGCACTTTGTGTAGCGAGTAGGGATGAGCCGATACCAATTTTTCCAAGACTGATACAGATACCGTGACTTTGAGTATCGGCCAATAGCGATCCAAACCTGATACCGTCTCTCTTATTTAAAACAACAGTACAGAACATACTTTGGTAATGACTGGTTGCATTTTGCATACATATAAAAACATAAATTTAAAAGTCAAAGAATATATTACAAATTTGACTCAGTTCAGCAATGGTGATACTTTTTTTTTAATTTTAAACTTTGCAACATTGGCAGGATTTCACTGCTCAGCACTATGTAAACATGCATTCTGAAGTTTTAAGTGCAAGTTTATTGCAAAACTTAGATGATGAAATTCAAAGTGCCACTGTGCATGAGGTAAAAAATGCTGTAGATCTGAAAATAAAGGAACTAACTCTTTAAGTTGTATTTTTGTCATCCATTATTATTTGGGCCCGAGCCACTGACAAAGTCAGTGGGCGAGAGCCCTATTGTAATTGTTAGAATTTTTTTTTTTTTCTTCATCTCCATCTAAGATCTCCTATTTGGGGTAGTGAATGTGCATGAAAACTCACCAATTTTTGCAGAGATCTCAAGACTGGCAAAAAATTGAATATTTTGGAAGAAATATGAATGACCCCACAAAAATGGCTCTACAGCGCCACCTAACGTGAAGTCAGTGGGGAGTGGCACACGCTTACTTTTGCGTAGAAAGATGAAAACCGGGTGAGATGTTTATCATGTCAAGACATGCAAAAAACTCCATAGAAGTGATGGTCTACACATAACAGGAAGTTGGCCATTTTGGCACAAAGTGGCAGTGACCTGATTTCCACCTTGCACAGGTGAAGTGCATTTGATCAAACTCGTCCTAGGGTTTTTGTCTGATTGAGGTCATTTGTGGTGACAATCATCTATACCCATGTGCCATTAAAAGTTAGTGAAAATTTTTCTTAAAGCTTGACAGTTTGGCCGTAGGGGCATGGCAAAGTTTGATGCTTCGCCATGATCATTCTATGACCATTCTGATGGCAATAACTCTGGTATGCATTGTTCGATTTCAACCAAATTCAATATGATGGATATTGTTGATATAGTTCCAAACAGCTCTATAGAACAATATTCATAGAAATCTACAGCTCCACCTAATGGTTAAAGGAAGAATTGCTGAAAACTCTTTTCTTTGTTACTCACTCGCCATTTGCCTGAATGACATGAAATTTTCTGAGATTCATCAGACCACAGGGATGATCATAACTGTACATCAACTTTACCGTGACGTCACACTTGTTACCATGGACACGCCCTCCTCGCCATTCAATTTGTGATCTTGCGGGGAGGGTTTGGAAGATTCTGGAGTCATGAAATTTGGAGCATAGGTAGAGGTGACTGTCATCTGTAGTCCTATATGGGTCAGCAACACATAACTGATAGGGAAGTGTTGCCATGGCGACATGGCGAAGGTTGACTCCTCGCCATGGAAACTCAAAAAGTTGCAACTTGGACAAATTTCATCCGATTTTCACCAAATTTTCAACAGTGGATATTAGTCCAACCCCGCACGCTCCTATGTAAAAATGCTTGACAAAACCTACAGCACCACCTACTGCTCATGAGAAGTACTGCGCCACTCGCATTTGAACAAACTCCTCCTGGGGGCCTTCTCCCATTGAACTCATTTTCACATGGCGGCATCTATAGGCATTGGCCATAAAAAGTTGTCAAATGTGAGTCACAGTCTCAAAAGGTGTGGCCACGACACCATGGCAAAGTTTGTCTCCTCCGCTGACATCAAACAGCTATAACTCAAGCAAAACTTGTCCGATGTCCACCAAAGTTTCTATGATGGAAAATAGTCCTGCCCCGAACACGTCTGCATAAATACATCTGACAAAAGATATAGTGCCATCTTGTGGTTAAAGGAAGAATTGCTGAAAACTGTTTTATTTATTAGTCACAGGCCACTTGCCAGAATGACATGAAATTTTCTGAGGTTTATCAAACAACGTGGCTGATCATAACTGCACATCACCTTTAGCATTTCGTCACTGCTGTTACCATGGACACGCCCTCCTCACCATTCAATCCGTGATCTTGTTGGGATGGTTGGGAACACCCTGGAGCCATGAAATCTGAAACATAGGTTCAGGTGACTGTCATATGTAGTCCTATGTGGGTGGGCAACACATTGCTGACAGGTAAGTGTTGCCATGGCGACATAGCGAAGGTTGACTCCTCGCCATGGAACATCGGAAAGTTGTAACTTGGACAAACTTTGTCTGATTTTCACCAAATTTACAATGATGGATACGAGTCTAGCCCCACACACTCCTACATAAGTGATTGACAAAAGTTAGAGCGCCACCTACTGCTCAAAGGAAGTGCTGGGCCAAACTGTTTATGACTCACGCAGCGCTTGCAACGACGGGAAATTTTCTGAGCCAGCTAGGTACGATGGGCGCCGGGGTCCGCGGTTGCGCGGTGGATGAGGGCCCGCTTACAGCTGCTCGCAGCTTTAATTACTATTATCATCATCATCATCATAAGTATTCTCCTGGTCCTCAGTTTGTTTAGTATTTTATTCTCTGTCCATAGTTTGCTCTTATTTTGAAGTCATCCCTTTTTCATTTCATGTAGCTTTGTTAGTCCTGCTTCCAATTCACCAGTTATAATTTGCTATTTATGTTGTTGCCTCTGTTTACAGAAGCCGTGCATAGCGCGGCTGAGAACGGGATCGCGCCTTCATTTTATTGTTATTAGCGTATTGGAAAATTACTTTTATTCCTTACCGATACTGATCCTGCCATTGTGCCTGGATTGAACCCGATACCGATACGGCAGATTGGATCGGCTCATCCCTAGTAGCGAGTGTTGCTTTTTAAAGAGCTTTATAAATAAAGTTGATTGATTGATTGATTTGCCATGGGAGAAAGAGCATCCTACAAGTACCTGGGTGTTCATCTGAACAATAAACTAGACTGGTCACACAATACTGACGCACTCTACAAGAAGGGACAGCGCAGGCTGTTCCTACTGAGGAGACTCAGGTCTTTTGGTGTACAAGGGGCGCTGCTGAAGACATTCTATGACACGGTGGTGGCATCAGCCATCACTTTTGGAGTGGTCTGCTGGGGCAGTGGCATTACAGCAGCCGATAGGAAGAGACTGAACAAACTGATCAAGAAAGCTAGCTCTGTCCTGGGGCAGCGCCTTGACCCAGTGGAGGAGATGGGAGAGAGAAAGATGGTGGCTAAACTGTCATCTCTGCTGGAGTCCGAGTTCCACCCTATGCAGGACACACTGAATGCACTAAGGAGCTCATTTAGCAGCAGACTACATCATCCTAGGTGCACAACCGAGAGGTTTCGCAGGTCCTTCCTACCAACGGCTGTCAGACTGTATAACCTAAGCAGGGCTGCTCGCAGAGATAGCAAAAAGACATGACAACCTAATAGTATTGAATACAAAAGACACAGTAGACTTACACAATGGTCCCCTCCGGTATACAACTAGGAAAATACCGGTAGCTACGGAGGGTAACAATATGTATGGGTACATAATCATACCATGTAGGATAACTAAGTAGACGGTTGTGCTGTTTCATTCCATCTAGCTGCAATGCTCCGCACTGTGTGTTTGTTTGTATATTTATATATTTATTCCATCTAGCGACAATGCTCCATGTTTATATATTTACATATTTATTCCATCTAGCTACAGTGCTCCGCACTGTGTGTTTATATATTTACATATTTATTCCATCTAGCTACGGTGCTCTGCACTGTGTGTATTTGTGTTGCATATTTGTTCCATCTAGCTACAATGCTCCGCACTGTGTGTGTTTATATATTTGCATGTTTGTTCCATCTAGCTGCAATGCTCCGCACTGTGTGTGTTTATATATTCATATATTTATTCCATCTTGCTGCAACGCTCCACACTGTGTGTGTGTTTATACAGTATATTCACATATTTATTCCATCTAGCTACAATGCTCCGCACTGTGTGTGTTTATATGTTCATATATTTAGTCCATCTAGCCACAATGTTCTGCACTGTGTGTTTATATATCTATATATTTATTCCATCTAGCTGCAATGCTCTGCATCGTGTGTCTATATATTTATGTTTATATGTACATATGTATACTCGCTGCTCTTGTTTTTTCTTGCCTTCTGATTGTTGCTCTGAGTGTTGCTATCCCTGTGCTGTTGCAATCCTGGAATTTCCCCGTTGTGGGACTAATAAAGGCTTATCTTATCTTATCTTAAGCTCCTTTTATGGCTGCTGGTTGTTGTTCAATGATGTTAATGAGCCCTCGCATTCTGTTGTTTGTGCAGTAATACTTTTGAGAATTTTCTGGAGAATATTCTGGATAGTCTTTGTCATTTTGGGTATGTTGAAAGCTTTAATAAACCTGCAGGTGAAGACAGCAAGCATATTTGTCCACTCCCATGTTCATAACAGTATGACAAACTTGAAAAATTACCGACTTAAGGTACACTGTATCTGTATGGAAAGTCATGCAATTAACACATTATTAATTGCGATTAACTCAACATTCCAAAAGATGAATCGCGATTAAAAATTTTAATCATCCACACCACTAATAATAATGTGATTGAAAGAACCACATTGGAAATAAGTGTTTTCACTTTCTTGTATCATCCTGGATTTTGTATGACATTTTTTGTGTATAATTACATTTCCTATGTTTGAATACCATATTCAGTGTCCTTGTTATCTGAATAAATAAAAATAAACAAATAACAGACTGAAGCAGCCCTCTCAAAAACTTCAGTTTAACCACATTCGTTGCTCACTACTAAGCACAGACAGGCAGAACAATTTTCCCACAATTCCTTGCGGTTTTTCCATCAGGTGACGTTGGAACTCAAGCCAGATTGAACGCCAAAATTGGACTTTGATCACCTGACTTATGAACTCTTTCTTTCTTAACTCAAGGATTAAATTTGATTACATGACGTAACTCTCCTGTGGCTGGTGTCGCAGATACGCACCTGTCCCGTGGTAGGTCAAAAAGTATGTAAAAAAAACAACCCCAAAATAAACCCAGATGTACTAACCATTTCACATCACTAGATGGCAGACACATATAACTTACTGCTCTTCTCTGGAGGACTGAGTTAAGCCATCCAGAACTCATTTAAATCTCATGTCACTTCCGAGGCGCAGAAGAAGAGACGTACAAACAATTGTGCAACATACAGTATATTTCAACAGGGAGGAAGCATTTGCTCCAAATTTGGCCAACTATGATTCTAATAGTTCATCTGATCTGTGGATCAGGTGGTGGCTGAAGGCAGAGACCTTGGCGGTCTGATCCCAGGCTTCCTAAACTGGCTTTTGGAACGTGGAATGTCACCCCTCTGGTGGGGAAGGAGCCTGAGCTGGTGGATGAGGTTGAGAAATACCGGCTACATATAGTTGGCCTCAACTCAACACACAGCTCTGGTTCTGGACCCAGTCTCCTGGAGAGGAGCTTGAGCTTGGCCTACTCTGGAGTTTCCCCAGGCGAGAGGCAACAAGCAGGGGTGGGTATTCTTGGATCCCCCCCACCTTGCTGCCTCTATATTGGAGTTTTCCCCGGTGGATGAAAGGGTTGTTTCCCTGCGCCTTCAGGCTGGAAAACGGGTCCTGACCATCATTTGTGCCTATGCACCAAATGATGGTTCAGAGAACCCACCCTTTTTTTGGAGTCTCTGACTGGGGTGCTAGAGGGTGCTCCTCTTGGAGACTCCATTGTCATACTGGGGGACTTAAATGCGCACGTGGGCAACAACAGTGAAACCTGGAGGGGCATGATTGGGAGGAATGGCCTGTCCGATTTAAACCCGAGTGGTGTTCAGTGATTGGACTTCTGTGCTAACCACAGTTTGTCCATAACGAACACCATGTTCAAGCATAAGGGTGTCCATATGTACACCTGGCACCAGGACACCCTAGGTCGCAGATCGATGATCGATTTTGTTATCGTGTCGTCAGACCTGCGACCGTATGTCTTGGACACTCAGGTAAAGAGAGGTGCAGAGTTGTCAACTGATCACCACCTGGTGGTGAGTTGGATCCGATAGCAGGGGAGGATGCCATTCAGACCTAGTAGACCCAAATGTATAGTGAGAGTGTGCTGGGAACGTCTGGTTGAGGCCTCTGTCCGGGGGGTCTTCAACTCCCACTTCCGGAAGAACTTCGACCACATTCCGAGGGAGTCTGGAGATATGGAGTCTGAATGGGCCATGTTCTCCACCTCTATTGTTGAAGCGGCTGCCCAGAGCTGTGGCTGCAAGGTCGTTGGTGCATCTCATGGTGGCAACCCCTGAACCAAGTGGTGGACACCAGTGGTGAGGGGGGCCATTAACCACTTGCGCTCCGTTGTTCCGCGGGCGGGCAAGTCTCTGCGTCCTAGGGCGCACGAGAGCGCACTCGTGCGCGCTCGGACGCATGATGCATGATATACTGATGATGGTGCAGATGGAGATGGTGCTGGCCTCCAAGCACCACTGAAAAAAAAAGTTGCAGACAGCCGCGAACAGATTAGTTCATCTAATTGACCTCTCATTCGACTAATAAGAGCCTTGAATTGGGTTTCTGAAACCATGAAGAGCCAATGAATGAAAACCTAGGAAGGAGGACCCGCCTACTGTGAATGCAGGAGCCAATTGAAGCACAGAAGTTCGGGCTGGGTGAAGAGATATTTACTGTTGCAGCAGATGAAAACAAAGGACGCTGGACGAATCTGCTACAGACCCAGGCTCACCCAGCAGCATGGAGAACACCCACAAGTGGGACCTGCACTCATTCCAGCAGAATAGGATTAGGATTCTCTTCCGTCATCATAGACCGACGGAGGCCGACGACAAAGGTCGTAAATCATTCACCAAAACCGCAATAATGGAATTATGTTTTGATCGGGATCCACGAGCGGACCAGCGTCGCGTTCGTCTGACAATGGGGAAGAGAAGTTCGCCAGGACTCTGCTGCTGTGAAGAGGTAAGGTGTTATAAGCTAAATTATTATTTCTCCTTGAAAACTGCAATCCAAAAATGACTTTTGACCGATCGGTAAATTACAACTGTACGGCGCACGAAGTACGAAGTGCGTGCGCCACGATAAACGGTTCATTTGCCGTGTTCGGACCGTGAAGCCCCCCCCCCCCCCCCGCTCCCCGGTCCGCGAGGGGAAGCATATGAGTCTATTCCATCATGTAGCGATGGCCGTCTTCTGTAGCGAGGGGGGGGACAACCCCCCCCCCCCACACACACAGTAGCGAGGGGGGGGGAGCCGCTGTGACAGCGTTGCTGTGGAAACATGCAAGGAGTGTAATCCGTCATGTAGCGAGGGCCGAACTCCGTCCTTTGTTGCGGGGGGGGGGGATAACCCCCCCCCCACACACACACACACACAGACACAGCCCTGAATGTGACCTTTCATTAGAGCCCAAAATGAAGCTTCTACATTGAATTATTCAAAAGTTACAGACATTTTTCCAAACTGTGCCATTTGGCACAATTTGGCACAGTTCCAAAACGCCTGGGAACTACCTGAGAACAAAGCTGTGTAAAATATTCATTTTTTGTGGTATTGTTACCAAATTTGGATCTCAGCTTGATAACACTTGGTTCTGCATTTCTGTTGCATGTTCCAGCCGGATCGGACAGCTGTGTGTTATTTGCAAGCATTTGTATTCAAAAAAACACCGTGTCCAAATTTATTTTCTTCAAGTTCAGTATGTTTAGATGACTGTAACTCAGTGGCCGGAGCACGTAGAGAGGTCATGTTTTTTTTTGCCAAAAAATTCAAAGTGTTTTCTTTTAAATGAGACCAGCCCTATGAAGATGCTGCGAAGGGTTGAATAACAGCTTTCGATTTACTTTGGGCACGTTTTTTTTTGGCATTTTTAGGAAAATTGCCCGGAGTGCAAGGGGTTAAGCTGAAGAAGGAGTCCTATCGAGCTTGATTGGCTTGTGGGACTCGCAAAACAGCTGAGGTGTACCAGCAGGCCAAGTGGAGTGCATCTCGGTTGGTTGCTGAAGCAAAAACTCGGGTGTGGGAGGAGTTCAGTGAGGCCATGAAACAAGACTTTCAGTCGGCCTTGAAGAGATTCTGGCAAACTGTCCAGTGGCTCAGGAGGGGGAAGCAGTTCCCTGTCCACACTGTGTATGGTGTAGATGAGGCACTGCTGACTTCGACTGGGGATATCATCGGGCGGTGGAAGGAATACTTCGAGGATCTCCTCAATCCCACTGACACGCCTTCCACAGAGGAAGCAAGGCTTGTGGACGAGGGGGACAATTCGCCAGTCACAGGGGCTGAGGTTGCCAAGGTGGTTAAAAAGCTCCTTGGTGGCCGGGCCCCAGGGGTGGATAAGATTTGCCCTGTGTACCTCAAGGCCCTGGATGTTGAAGGGCTGTCATGGTTGACATGTCTCTGCAACACTGCGTGGAGGCTGGGGACAGTGCCTTTGGCATGGCAGACCGGGGTGGTGGTCCCTCGCTTTAAGAAAGGGGACCAGAGGGTGTGTTCTAATTTTAGAGGGATCACACTCCTCAGCCTCCCTGGGAAGGTCTATGCGAAGGTACTGGAGAGGAGAGTCTGGCCGTAGGTCGAACCTCGGATTCAGGAGGAGCAATGTGGTTTTCGTCTTGGCCGTGGCACATCAGACCAGCTCTTTACCCTCTCGAGAATCCACGAGGGTTCATGGGAGTTTGCCCAGCCAGTTTGCATGTGTTTTGAGGACTCGGAGAAGGCATCTGACCACGTCCCTCATGGTTTTTTTGTGGGGGGTGCTTTGGGAGTATGGGGTATCGGGCTTGTTGTTATGAGCTATCCAGTCTCTATATGACCGTTGTGAGAGTTTGGTTTGTATTGCCAACACTCGATGGGACTCATTCCCAGTGAGAGTTGGACTCTGCCAGGGCTGCCCTTTGTCACCGACACTGTTCATAATTTTTATAGACAGGATTTCTAGGCACAGCCAGAGAACGGAGGGTGTCATGCTTGGTGACCACAGGATCTCATCTCTGTTGTTTGCAGATGATGTTGTCCTGTTGGCTTCATCCAGCAATGATCTACAGGGCTTACTGGGACAGTTTGCCGCCGAGTGTGAAGCGGCTGGGATGAGAATCAGCACCTCCAAGTCCGAGCCTATGGTCCTCAGCCGGAAAAAGGTGGATTGTCCTCTCTGGGTTGGGGACAGGCTCCTGCCCCAAGTGGAGGAGTTTAAGTATCTTGGGGTCTTATTCACGAGTGAGGGGAGAATGGAGCGAGAGATTGACAGCTGGATTGGAGCAGCCTCTACTGTGGTTGTGTGGATATTAAACAGTCTTTAACCTCTTGCACTCCAGGATACCACGGGCGGTCACTTCTCTGCGTCCTAGGGTGCACTGAAAAAAAAAAAGCTGCATTTCTGTTCTTCCACTACAGACACAGCCGCGAACAGAAAGCCAAAGGAGTGCTTTGATTGGTTTAGATTTGATTGACCTCTCATTCGACTAATAAGAGCCTTGAATTGGGTTTGTGAAACCTTGAAGAACCAATGACTGAAAACCTAGCAAGAAGGACCCGCCTACCAACGGCTGTGAATACGAGCCAATTAAAGCAGAAAAGTTTGACAATTGAAAGCGTACGTCCCATGCGTAAAATCTGTTTTGTGTAAGCCGCTGGGTGACACACACGCGTTCTCCAGTCTTTTTTTCTTACTACTGTTCTTATTTGTTTTGAAAAATCGTTCGCCAAAACCGCAATCATGGAAGCGCAAAACCGCAATAATGGAATCATGGTTTGACCGGGTCGCGTGACCAGAAACACGAGTCGTAACAAGCGGACCAGCGTCATGTTCGTCTGACAATGAGGAAGAGAAGTTTGCCAGCGACACTGCTGTTGTGGACAGGTAAGTGTTATAAGCTAAATTATTCTTTATTCCTGAAAATTGTAATCAAAATGACTTTTGACCGATCGGTAAATTACAACTGTGCGTCATCGCAACATGACGGACCGGTCCGTGCGCCGCGTCCGGAGTATAATTACTAATATAATTAGTATAATTTTTAGTGCACTGTAGGTTATTTTTTCTTGTAAAAAAAAAAAAAAAAAGCCACACATTTTTTACGTGGCATGCTTCTTTGTGTGTGGGGGCTTGTTTGTTCATTCATTCATTCATGAATGAATAAACAACCCCCCCCCACACACACACACACACACACAGCCCTGAGTGCCACCTTTCATCAGAGCCCAAGATCAAGCTTCTATATTGAATCATTCAAAAGTTACAGACGTTTTTCCAAACTGTGCCATTTGGCACAATTTGGCACAGTTCAAAAACGCCTGGGAACAACCTAAGAAAAAAGCTGTGTAATATATTCATTTTTTGTGGTATTGTTACAAAATTTTGAGCTCAGCTGGATAACACTTGGTTCTACATTTCTGTTGCATTTTCCAGCCCGGATCTGACAGCTGTGTGTTATTTGCAAGCATTTGTATCCAAAAAAACACCCAGGCGAAATTTATTTTCTTCAAGTTCAGTATGTTTAGAGGACTGTTACTCAGTGGCAGGAGCACTTAGAGAGATTATGACTGTTTTGCCAAAAAATTCAAAGTGTTTCTTTTAAATGAGACCAACCCCATGAAGATGCTGCAAAGGGTTGAAGAACAGCTTTTGATTTACTTTGGGTACGTTATTTTTAGGTGTTTTGGGGGAAATTGACCAGAGTGCAAGGGGTTAATATCAGGTTTACTACTAATAAACCTGATAATAAACATATTAAGCACTAATAAACCTGATAATAAAAATATTAAACACTGCTTAATATGACATTAAACACTAATAAACCTGATATTAAACACTAATAACTGATATTAAACTCTAATAACCTGATATTAAACACTAAAAACCTGATATTAAACACTAATAAACCTGATGATAAACATTAAACACTACTTAATATGGCATTAAACACTAATAAACCTGATATTAAACACTAATAACCTGATATTAAACACTAACTACTGTGTAGAAGTCTAGGGAAACACCTGCAAGACCAACCTACAGTCAATATGCACATTACAAAAAAAGAGCTATAAGGATAATAAATAATGTAGGATATAGAGACCATACCAATTCGTTGTTTTTAAAGTCACATGTCATAAAGTTCATCGATTTAGTTAAATTTAAGACAGCACAAGTAATGTACAGGGCAATTAATAATCAACTCCCAACTAATATTCAAAAAATATTTAAAAAAGAGACAATGATCATAATTTGAGAGGAGACTTAAATTTTACAAAACCCAAGATACGAACAGCCAAGAAAAGTGTGTGCATATCTGTCTGTGGGGTGGATTTGTGGAACAGTCTGGAGCCGGAACTGAAACTATGTACAAACAGAAATCAATTCAAAAATAGGTATAAACATTATTTGCTGAAAGGATATATGTTAGAAGGGTAGTATTTATATGTACGATTCACTATGCTCACTCTGGGACACTATGGGACACTATGGAATGGTGGGTGGGACAGCACTGTGTATATCAGTGTTGTTTGAGGCTGGTTTTGATGTATGGACATCAATGTGTGTTAGGATGGATGGGTGTTAATGTTGATACGTACAAAATACAGTTAATTGTTTACTTGGGGTCTTAAATGTGGTAATTTGTATATAATTCACATGGGTGTATTTATGGAAAAGAGGAGATGGAATTAATAAGTGTTCACTTCTGCCTTCTCCCTTTCGAACACTGTATAGTGTTACTTTATTGCATTTGTCATTTGTTTTGTTATTGTTATACTTTTTTGTTCAAAATAAAGTATCTATCTATCTATCTTAATAAACCTGATATTAAACACTAATAAACCTGATGATAAACATATTAAACACTACTTAATATGATATTAAACACTAATAAACTGGATATTAAACACTAATAAACACTAATACACATATTAAACTCTACTTAATATGACATTAAACGCTAATAAACCTGAAATTAAACATTAATAAATTGGATATTAAATACTAATAAACCTGATATTAAACACTAATAACCTGATATTACACAGTCTTTAATATCAGGTTTACTACTAATAAATCTGATAATAAACATATTAAGCACTAATAAACCTGATAATAAAAATATTAAACACTAATACACATATTAAACACTACTTAATATGGCATTAAACACTAATAAACCTGATATGAAACACTAATAAACCTGATAATAAACATTTCAAACACTAATACACATATTATACACTACTTAACCTTTTGCACTCCGGTGTACCGCGGGCAGACACGTCTCTGCGTCCTAGAGTGCACGAGGGCGCCCTAGAACGCACACTGTGCGTCCTAGGGCGCACTGAGAAAAAAAACCCTGCATTTCCGTTCTTCCACTACAGACACAACCGCGAACAGAAAGCCAAAGGAGTGCTTTGATTGGTTTAGATGTGATTGACCTCTCATTCGACTAATAAGAGCCTTGAATTGGGTTTCTGAAACCTTGAAGAACCAATGACTGAAAACCTAGCAAGAAGGACCCGTCTACCAACGGCTGCAAATACAGCCAGCCAATTGAAGCACAGAAGTTTGAAAGCGTGCCTCCCTTGCCTAAAATCTGTTTTGTGTAAGGCTGGGTGACACACATGCGTTCGCCAGTCTTTTTTTCTTACTACTGTTCTTATTTATTTTGAAAAATCGTTCACCAAAACCGCAATCATGGAAGCGCAAAACCGCAATAATGGGATTATGGTTTGACCGGGTCGTGTGCCCAGAACCACGAGTCCGTAACAAGCGGACCAGCGTCATGTTCGTCTGACAATGAGGAGGAGAAGTTCGCCAGCGACACTGCTGTTGTGGACAGGTAAGTGTTATAAGCTAAATTATTTTTTATCCCTGAAAATTGTAATCAAATCGACTTTTGACCGATCGGTAAATTACAACTGTGCGTTATCGCAACATGACGGACCCGGACCGCTGCGGTCCGGTGCGGATGGCGCACGGACTGGACACGGTCTGTGCGCCGCGTCCGGACCGTGAACGACCCCCCCCCCCCCCCACTACTCTTCTGTAGCGGATTGCAGATATTATCGCAGATATTTTAGTACAACTGTGCGTGGTAGACCGCAGCGCACAGTCCCCGCTTTCTGTCATGTGTCGATGGACGATGTCCGTCCTCTGTAGCGGGGTGGGTGGGGGGGTGGGAGTTGTTATCTTCTACATTACAGATATTGTAGTATAATTTTTAGTGCACTGTAGGTTATTTTTTCTTGTAAAAAAAAAGCCATACATTTTTTACGTGGCATGCTTCTTTGTGTGTGGGGGCTTGTTTGTTCATTCATTCATGAATGAATGAATAAACAACCCCCCCCCCACACACACACACACACACACAGCCCTGAGTGTCACCTTTCATTAGAGCCCAAGATGAAGCTTCTATATTGAATCATTCAAAAGTTACAGACGTTTTTCCAAACTGTGCCATTTGGCACAGTTCAAAAACGCCTGGGAACAACCTAAGAAAAAAGCTGTGTAATATATTCATTTTTTGTGGTATTGTTACAAAATTTTGACCTCAGCTGGATGACACTTGGTTCTACATTTCTGTTGCATTTTCCAGCCCGGATCTGACAGCTGTGTGTTATTTGCAAGCATTTGTATCCAAAAAAACACCCAGGCGAAATTTATTTTCTTCAAGTTCAGTATGTTTAGATGACTGTTACTCAGTGGCAGGAGCACTTAGAGAGATTATGACTATTTTGCCAAAAAATTCAAAGTGTTTTCTTTTAAATGAGACCAACCCCATGAAGATGCTGCAAAGGGTTGAAGAACAGCTTTTGATTTACTTTGGGTACATTATTTTTTGGCGTTTTTAGGGAAATTGACCAGAGTGCAAGGAGTTAATATGGCATTAACACTAATAAACCTGATATGAAACACTAATAAACCTGATGATAAACACTAACAAACCTGATATTTAACACTAATAAACCTGATCATAAATATTTCAAACACTAATACACATATTAAACACTACTTAATATGACATTAAACACTAATAAACCGGATATTAAACATTAATTAAACTGGATATTAAACACTAATAAACCTAATATTAAACACTAATAAACCTGATAATAAACATATTAAGCACTAATAAACCTGATAATAATAATAATATTAAACAGTAAGGTCAAACACTACTTAATATGATATTAAACACTAATTAACCTGATTTTAAACACTAATAAACTGGATATTAAACACTAATAAACCTGATAATAAATATATTAAGCACTAATAAACCTGATAATAAAATGTTAAGCACTAATTAACCTGATATTGAACACTAATAAAACTGATATTAAACACTAATAAACCTGATGATAAACATATTAAGCACTAATAAACCTGATAATAAAATATTAAACAGTAATATCAAACACTACTTAATGACATTAAACACTAATAACTGATAATAAACACTAATAACCTAATAATAAACACTAATAACTGATAGTAAACACTAATAAACCTGATAATAAACATTTCAAACACTAATACACATATTAAATACTACTTAATATGACATTAAACACCAATAAACCTGATATTAAACACTAATTAACCTGATAATAAACACTAATTAACCTGATGATAAACATATTAAGCACTAATAAACCTGATAATAAAATATTAAACAGTAATATCAAACACTACTTAATGACATTAAACACTAATAACTGATAATAAACACTAATAACCTAATAATAAACACTAATAACTGATAGTAAACACTAATAAACCTGATAATAAACATTTCAAACACTAATACACATATTAAATACTACTTAATATGACATTAAACACCAATAAACCTGATATTAAACACTAATTAACCTGATAATAAACACTAATTAACCTGATGATAAACATATTAAGCACTAATAAACCTGATAATAAAATATTAAACAGTAATATCAAACACTACTTAATGACATTAAACACTAATAACTGATAATAAACACTAATAACCTAATAATAAACACTAATAACTGATAGTAAACACTAATAAACCTGATAATAAACATTTCAAACACTAATACACATATTAAATACTACTTAATATGACATTAAACACCAATAAACCTGATATTAAACACTAATTAACCTGATAATAAACACTAATTAACCTGATGATAAACATATTAAGCACTAATAAACCTGATAATAAAAATTTTAAACAGTAATATCAAACACTACTTAATGACATTAAACACTAATAACTGATAATAAACACTAATAACCTGATAATACACACTAATAAACTGATAATATACATTTCAAACCTAATACACATATTAAGTACTACTTAATATGACATTAAACACCAATAAACCTGATATTAAACACTAATAAACCTGATAATAAACATATTAAGCACTAATAAACCTGATAATATTAAACAGTAATATCAAACACTACTTAATATGACATTAAACACTAATAAATCTGATATTAAACATTAATTAAACTGGATATTAAACACTAATAAACCTGATATTAAACACTAATACACATATTAAACACTAATAAACCTGATATGAAACACTAATAAACTTGATAATAAACACTGATATTAAACTGATATTAAATTTCCCCGTTGCAATCCTGGAATTTCCCCGTTGTGGGACTAATAAAGGCTCATCTTATCTTATCTTAAACACTAATAAACCTGATAATAAACATTTCAAACACTAATACACATATTAAACACTACTTAATATGACATTAACCACTAATAAACCTGATAATAAACATATTAAGCACTAATAAACCTGATAATAAAAAT
This sequence comes from Pholidichthys leucotaenia, assembly GCA_020510985.1. Taxonomy (NCBI): domain Eukaryota; kingdom Metazoa; phylum Chordata; class Actinopteri; order Cichliformes; family Pholidichthyidae; genus Pholidichthys; species Pholidichthys leucotaenia. The sequence goes on along the minus strand of CM035840.1, from coordinate 280,022,764 downwards.
ATTAAACAGTAATATCAAACACTGCTTAATGACATTAAACACTAATAAGCCTGATAGTAAACATTTTAAACACTACTTAATATGACATTAAACACGAATAAACATGATAATAAACACTAATAAGCATGATATTGGACACTAATAAACCTACTCTACTGAACCAGAACCATCCATTTTAAACCAGATGTCCTCCTGTAGACATTCTACTCATATGCCTCTTTGTCTCTGTGTCCTCTCCATGTTTCTGTTTCTCCAGATGGCATCTCTAGCTGTCACCAACTGGCCGAAGCCCATTCCTCTGATTCCATGTCTGTCCTGGTCCACCGCCTCCAGTGTCTTCACCACGGTAACGCCCATACCTATGAGGACATAGACATGTATGGGAGCATAGAACCACAGGGACATAGATTTATGGGGGCACAGACCTACAGGACATAGATTAGATAGATTAGATAGAACCATGTATGTCCATGGGGATATAAATTCCCGATTGGAACAGTGCCAATTTCTTTTTTTGTTGTAGACTAAAAACATTTGGGTTTGTCATCAAAAGATACATGTGAGAAAAGAGATCAACATATCAGCTTTATTTCTAGGTATTCAAAATCAATGAGGAAATAAAATCAATCAGAGCCATTACACAAACATTGGCCCTAGATAGTATAACCTTTTGGAATGTCCTGAAGAAGAAAGAAACCACTGGTGTACTAAGTAACAGATGTCAAACGGGTAGACCAAGGAAAACATCAGCGATTGACTACAGAAACCTTGAGAGAGCTTTAATGAAAAACCCTAAACCAACTGTTAGTGATTTCAACAACAACCTCCAGAGTTTTAGATGATAGTGATAATGGTGAAGATGATAGTGATGATAGTATTGATGGTAAAGATGATTCAGAATAAAAAATCTTCAGAATTAAGTGAAATGTTCATATCTCCTTTATTTTTCTAAATATTTCTGATGCTGTTTGATTTAAATCCACAACATATTCCGTCCCCTTGTCCCTGTCCCCTCGTCTCCATGTCCCTCGTTCCCTCTGTCCCCTGTCCTTCCGTCTCCTCACCCCAGGGTGTTCTGAGTAAAGCAGTGAACTGGTCAGAACTAGAAAAACAGTACTCAGTGAACTCTGTTTATGAGGAGGAGATCATTAATCTGCTGGAGTACTGCGGGGTTAGTAATACTACTACTAATATCACTACTACTACTACACCAGTGCCCCAGGTTAGTAATTCTCTCTGTTCTTCAGTGTCTCCTTCTCTAAATCTTCATTTTTCTTCGTCATCCTCCAGGCTGACTCCTTTAGGACAGGTCTATCCCTGCTGAATATGCACAACCTGCTGGACATGTCTAAGGATCCCTGCTTCAGTGGGGTGGCTGTAAACTCATCATCACTGTCAGTGAAGGGTGGAGTCGCCAGCTTCACCTCTCTGTCCAGGTCAGTTCACTACAACACCGATTTATTAGGTTTTAATTGGATAAATTCAGTTAACCTGGCAGTTGGTGGGTGGTTAGAGTTAATTAACCCATGTAGGTAACCATCCACATTGATGTAGTCAGTTGTGGTCGGTGGTCAGACCTAGTGTTCTGCCCTCACTGTGTAGGATGACTACAGCTATGCAGACAGATGACTGTGACAAGTGACAGCCGCTTGTCTTCTTTATTTAGACGTTTGCTTCAAATGCCAACAGAGTGAGTAAAACTGAAAGAAAATGAAAAACAGATACTTGAGACTCAACTGAATACTCAAATCACTTACAACACTAGATCAATGTCAGCCCAAATGTGTCACTAAACATTTCAAGATGAAATAAAACTTTCTGATTTGTATAAAAACAGCAGACATAAAGGTGCTGTACAATAACATTGCAAAATAAGTTTTTGCATTACCAACACAGCTGCACCTCTCAACAGGAGCTAAAAATAACACAAATGCTCAAACTATCAAAATATTCATGAATAACATTTCTAAGTCATGTTAAATAAAAGACTTACTCACAGGTAACGTTTTCCATAAAAAACAAAGATTGATGGATGTGGATTTAATCATGAACATGAGGACTCCTGCAGCTGACCATCATGGCCAAACACGTGGAACTTACTTCTCGTTTCCTGTCACCATTTACACTGAACAACATAGAAACGCAAATAATAGCACCACCTGCTGGCAAGGAGAAATTCGTGCCAGCACACTCCCTGCCTGACATCTATAAGATGTCACAATCATATCTTGTATTGTCCTTAGTCTTTGGCAGGAGCAGCACAATGTTATTATTGGCCTCAAGAAGGTCTTGCATGTTCCTCCAGAATCGATCTTGACTTCAACTTTCCTCACCTTTGCATTGTGGCTTGGAAGTTACCTTGACCACCATGCCTACAGGCCAGTGGTTCCGCTTCACTTGACTGTCCTTTAGCAGCACGAGGTCTCCTCCTTTAAGACTGGGTCAATCTGAGTGCTGTTTTCTGTGACCTTGTAGTGTAGGGAGGTACTGACTTTTCCAATGATGCCAGAAGACGTTGGAGAGATGTTGCACGTGTCCCCATTGTCGTTGGTATAGGTCCTTTTCCTCAAAATCCCCAGGTGGTATGGAAGGAACTCCAGCCTTCTGCATAAGAATTAGCTGGTGTGAGGATGAGAGGAAAACTTGGGTCAGAGGACACAGGGATGAGGGGTCAAGAGTTGACAATAGCTGTTACTTCTGCCATGAACGTAGTCAACACTTCATGAGTCAGCTGCCGTGGTGAAACAGCCATGAGCATGGAATCAAGAATACATCTAATCAGGCCTATCATTCGTTCCCAGCTGCCTCCCATGTGGGACGTATGTGGCAGGTTAAACATGCATGTGCACTCATTGTCCCTTAGAAACCCCTGCATCTTCTGGTCATTACATTGTCTTGAATCAATACTGAGCTCTTTGCATGCGCCCAAGAAGTTGGTTCCACAGTCGGACCTGAACTGTTTTACCAGGCCACGGACAGACAGGAACCTCCGTAGTGCATTTATTAAGCTCGACAATTTCCTTGATTCCATCACCTCAATGTGTATGGCTCTGGTACTCATACAACTGAAAATGCCCACGTACCGTTTACTGTTGATGCAACTTCCTCTGGTCTGACGAGAGATGACCATCCAGGGCCCAAAGACATCTACTCCAACATAAGAGAATGGGGGTGCTTAGATGGTCTTCAGGAATATCAGCCATTCTTTGTATCTCTGTTCTCCATCTGAGCTTACAGCAGATCACGCAGTTGTGAATTATGTTGCTGATGTACTGTTTTCCCCCAATCACCAACAGGCCAGCTGACCTCACAGCACCTTCCATAAAGTATCGTCCTGCTTGACTTGCTGGTGGTAATGTTGTATCCGAAGGGTTGTTAGAAGGTAACGATGAGGGACAATGGTAAATGGCATTCACTTATATAGTGCTTTTATTCTCATCTCTTGATGACCAAAGCGCTTTACAGATCCTGCTATCCACACATTCACACACTGAATGAGGGGGTTTCTTTCATTGCTCCCCAGATCAGCTTGTGACAAACAACCTCCAACTCTGAGACAGCCAGCATCATCCAGGTAAGGGGACAACTGTCTTAACTGGCTTTGTATGAGGATCTCTTTCCCTGCCTTGATGCATGTAAAAACTTCATGGAAGACCGCATGTTGGAAACTGCGTATGATAACAGTTTTTGCCCCAGCAAGATCTTCTGGACTGAGATTCTCACATCGATGCCAGCCTCGACAATCACTTTTGCTGTTCCCTTGCTCGAAGGATCTAACTGTGTGGATCACTCTCAACACAGCTGTTACATGCAAATTCCAGGATGAGAATGACTCAAAACGCCTTAGGTTCAAGAAAGGCTTTGCAACCTGAGTGGCACAAGATGTCACCAAGGGGCGGATTTCAGAGTCAGACTCTGGGTCATCTAGATCGAATGGTGGTTTGCAGTCAGCCTTGTGTTTTGCTGGTTTTTGCAGGAAGTCTGGCCCTTTTAGCCATGTGCTGGACATCAAGGCGTTTGCAGGGACTGACCTTGAAGCATGGTCAGCCGGGTTTGCTTCTGTGGGAATGTAGTGTCACTGTTCAGGTACAGATGATTTTTGATTCTTTGTATACAGTTGCTCACGTAAACATAGAATCTTCTAGATTGGTTGCGTATGTAGCCAAGGATGATTTTACTTTAGGTGAAGAATTTCAGTGACTCAAACTTGACATCCATTTCCTCAGCAAGCACATCCACGCTTTCCACAGCTAGGACGGCTGCGTTAAGCTCAAGCCTGGGTATTGTCAGCTCTGACAGTGGTGCAAGTTTTGCTTTGCCAAATACAGATGAAGAAGGCAAGAATGATCTTGGATTCGTAACCTTGATGTAAGCTATGGCAGCAATAGCTTGAGTGGAGGCATTACAGAAAATACAAAGCTCCTTGTGTGTTGAGCTACTTAGAGGGATGGTGTATGTTCTTGGGATCCTGGCATGCTCCAGATCCTTCAAAGAGTCCTTCCACTTATGCCATTCCTGAAGCTTTCTTTCAGGGAGTGGGTCATCCCACTCACAGGTCTCTAGGGTGAGCTCACTTATTAGTGCTCTGCCACGAATGCTGACTGGAGCTGCAAAACCCAAGTGGGTCATACAGACTGTTAATGATTGATAGCACCCCCCTGCAAGTGTAGGGCTTCTCTGTGGAGGACACTTGGAAGATGAACTCATCCGTGGCCACATCCCAGCTTATTCCCAGACTTTGTTGCATTGGAGGGAGCTCTATGCCAAGATTGAGGTCCTTTAGGCCCTTTGCCAGGTCCTCCTTAGGGGAATGTCTGCATTAAATTGACACTGTTGGAAACAATCTTGTGCATCTGTAAGTTAGATGCAGCCAATGTTTCTTGGGCTTTCTTGAGAGCTTCAATGGCCTCACCCTCTGACGGGAATGAAACAAGGCAGTCGTCGACGTAGTCTTTCCACAAACTGTTTTGTCATGGTATCTTTGCCTTCTTGGACTTCAGATGCCCTCCTGAGCCCATAGATCACCACAGCAGATGATAGCCTGTTCCCAAAAACATGTACCCTCATACGGTACTTGACCACTGGTTGGTTCATGTCATTGTTCTGGTGTCAAAGGAAGCGCAAGAAGTTCCTGTGATCTCCACGAACTAGGAAGCTATGGAACATCTGCTTGATATCAGCAGTGACTGCCACCTGCTCCTGGCAGAACCATACCAGCACACCCAGCAGGCTATTGTTGAGGTTGGGGCCAGTGATGACCACGTCGTTTAAAGAGACTCCATTATGGCGTGCACTTGAATCAAAGACAACTCTAATTTGGTTTGGCTTATGTGGGTGGTAAACCCCGAAGAAGGGACGATACAAGCGTTCCTCTTCCTCCTTAAAGGAAACTTGTACTGGTCATTATAACAACATTATTCCTGCTTTAGGTATTACTTATAAACCAAAAATGTGTTTATTCAGTTAAACTAACTCCCCTAGAGTCAGTATACTGAATAGTTTTATCCAATGAAAACTGCTCGATCAAAACCAATGGGGAGCAACCATCGCTGGCCAGAAATGATGTACACTCGTTTCTAGTTTTACCGCGGACGAGTAACGTGTTCAGCAGATGCTCAGTGGGTCGAGATCCGAGTTGAAAATGGCACAAAATCTGCACAAGTATGTACTGCACAAACTGTCTTTGGAAATGGCCTTCATTGACGGCATGATCCGCAGTTACCATCAGGGACCAGCAGCTGAAGGGGACCTGACTAACAGGAAAGTTCCCAGTCAAGTAACTTCAGAACACATTGAATAAATCTTGATATAATAGAACAGCACGGTGGCGGAGTGGTTAGCACTGCGGCAGCACAGCAATTCACCCTTGGCCGGGGGATCCTGGGTTCAATCCCAGCCCCCAGCCAACAGTGATCTGTATGGAGTTTGCATGTTCTCCCCGTGTCTGCGTGGGTTTACTCTGGGATTTCTCCGGTTTCTTCCCACATGCCAAAAACATGCAAGTTAGGTTAACTGGCATCAAACTGGGGATTCTAAATTGTCCTTAGGTATGACTGTGAGAGTGAATGGTTGTCTGTCTCTCTGTGTTGGCCCTGTGATGGACTGGCGATCTATCCAGGGTGTACCCTGCCTCTTGCCCAAAGATGCTGGGATAGGCTCCAGCCCCCCGCAACCCGAAAAGGATTAAACTGAAGAAGATGGATGGAAATTATATGTGGGTAGATTTGCTTGTACATGGTTGTAAAAAATTACATAAAATTCTGATGTTGAAACTTTGTTGACTGCTATACTGCAGCCCACTCAGACGCACAAAGCAACGACTGTGCGTCACTACCGTGTTGAAACTGGCCATGGAGGAGACAAGATGTCGCTGACTGTGACTGACTGAGACAGCAGTGACTTGAAACTCGTGTGTATTTGAGAGGGACTTATAACCAAAGTTACTGGACGGAACCACTATTATCATATTTGATCCTTTAAAATAGCTTTTGATTAAAATTCACTACAGGTACCTTTTAAGCAGCAGCGTTCGCTCTGCAGGGCCGCTATCAAATATGTCTTGCATAAACCTGACAAAATTTTTCATTTCAGGTCGCCTTTCCAATGTGCAACACACTGATGCAAGGCGTTGTCTGGCTTGCTGTCTGTTATTTGGAAGGCGAGGCCTTGGGGAACAGAAAGGAAGCGGAGCTACCCAGCTGTTTGTTGTCCTGGTAGACCTCCTTGTCCATTAGCTGCAAAAAGGCTTATTCTTCAATTGAGTAGGCAGGTTTATCATCTGTGCTTGTGGAGTGGTAGACTATTTCTCTCATGGCATTAATTTCAGTGTCTGACTTCTTGTGCAAAATGAGAGCTAGCTTTGTGATTGCCCTGACGATTGAAGACTTCCTTAACTTAGATGTTGTTTTGACATGGGAGGAAGATACTCGTGCGCCCGTGGTCTAAAATGTTTATCTTGAGAACATTCACATTCCCAGGTTTGTGAACACTGCTGAAAACAAATGTTACCAACAATAACCCACCCCAGAGCCAGCTTTTGAGGAAATGGAGCATTCGGAAGCCCATTTCTATGATCAAGCACTTTGTGGACCTGAATTACATCTCTCCAAGTAGCAGGAGAATGTCTGCCTTAGAGTCGAGTGCTGGGATGTCTGGAGCAATATCTTTAAGGTGAGAATGACAGCTAGCTGCTTGTGGGGTTGGGATTTCACTTTGGTTGTCATGGAGCATGTCGCATTCAATGAGTGTGGGCAAAGGCAAACTCACTCGTCCATCGGCTGATTCAACTACGAAGTTGGTTGCTCTTCTCCCTGTTACTTGCAACACACCAGCACAAATCTTAAGCATGTATGGGGAAGATGTTTTGACTATGTCAAAAGTGTCAAAGAAGGAAGTTCTGGCCAGAGGCTTGTTGCTTTGATCGTCCAAGATTGCATAGGCTTTGAGCTTTTTATTATGGTGACCTTTTGCATAGACTTAAACAAGGCAAATCTTAGCACAGGAGTGTCCACCATTCTCACGACCACACACGAGTGCAGGTAGAGGTAGCAACTGTTGGAGGTAATTCTTGCTCCCCACCATGATTGGTGACAAGCTGTGTGACATGGGTCGTCCATGGTGCAGGACCAGGGTGGAGAGCGGTGGTGTGTAAGTCACTTCACATTCAGCACAGTGGATTTCCACTTTACAGTTCTTGGCTTGGTGATTAGAAGAAGCACAGCACTGGAAACATATTTAACTTTGCTTCAGGTAAGCCTTGCATTCTTACAGGGTTTTCTCTCTCAATGCTCTGCACATTTTGAGTGCATGGGGTTTTTTTTATGGATGGGACACTCTTTGTTGGGATCATCGATTCTTTTTTCTGTACTTTGCCTCTGTTCAGAGTTAACGACTTCTGTCCCATTGACAGAGATAGTGGTTCTCATTCTGTCGTGCCTTGCCAGGTATTTATTGGGTTTGAGTGTTGGTGCTTGAGCCCTGAAACTTGGGTCATTTCTCATCTTGGCTTCATTTTTAACAAAGGCAACAAAAAGAGAGAACGGGGTAATGACACCATGTGATTATCTTTGTACCTTGTACCGTGCACCATCCATTTCTCCTGCAGGCTAAAGGGAAGTTTGTCGACTATGGGATGGATACCACGGGCTGTGTCAAGGTACGGCAGTCCTGGTATTTAGCCTTCACTCTTGGTGGAGTCTGTTTCCATAAGTAGGTCCCCAAGGTTACGGGGGAGATGGGGGTCCTTGTTCAAAATTCTGGGGAAGCGTTCAAGCCTATCAAACAGAGCCTTTTCCAAAACCTCAGGCAACCCATAACACTCCTGTAACCTTTTCCACACTTTGGACAGCCCAAGAGAGGGATTGTTGATGTGCACTGCTTTGAGCCGTTTGGTGTGTTGCGAGGAATCATCACCCACCCACCCAACCACTTAGTTTCATCCCCACACTTGTGTATCCAAGATGGCCGCGCCGCCTGTGTTTCTGGCTGCTGGTTGTCTCCGCTTGTTTGTCCTGTTTTTGATTGTGTTATTGTGTCTGGATCATGTGCAATCAGCCATCGTTTATGATCGCCAAGTGCTGCTGGATATTCGATCTTCCATGGTGGGGTTTGGCTGTCATAATCAGGAGGGAAGATTCTTCCATCGGTCTCTGCGTCTGCAACTTCCCATTGGTTCCTGGGATCCCCGCTGTGGTTATACCGGCAGAAAGTGATCCAAACCTCGGGGAAGACGTGCAGGTGCTGCGGTAAAATCCAGAAGGCTTGCTCGGCTTCGCCGTCTCGCTCGCTCCGCCTCATCTTCTCCTAATTCTGCAGCTGGCCTCTTTCCTGGATCCTGGCCCTCGGGTGTGCCCGGAGTGAGGCCATCATTTCTCCGGCCTGTTTTTCCTGTTCTACCGTGCCAACCGGCCTTCTCCCTGCTCCGAGCCAGCAAATCTTCTGCAGGTAGCGGGTGCCTACGTCAACTTTCACTGACCCCCATTCCTGGCGAGACTGCTGCTGTGACAGAGCCCATCCAGCTGGCGTTGTTTAACGCACGTTCCATTGCAAATAAATCATTCTTTTTGAACGATTTATTTATTACTACAGGGCTGGACTTTTTATTTCTTGTTGAGACTTGGCAGAAAAGTGAGGAATTTACCTCCTTAATTGAACTTTGTCCACCAGATTGTGCCTTCTCCTGTGCTCCGAGATTGACAGGCCGCGGCGGTGGTCTGGCCATCGTGAACCGGCGCCGCTTCGTTACACGGACGGTGAGCCATGGAACATTTTCATCGTTTGAACTGATGATTTTAAAAATTGGCTCCTCAAACCCATTTTATTGTGTTTTAATTTACCGCCCTCCAGGAGTTAATGCCTCTTTTTTATCTGAGTTTAGTGATTTTTTAAAGGTGACCTGAACTGAACGGCATTGAACGGCACTGGGTGATAGTACATACAATTATAAAGATAATTTATCATTGGCACCCCCTCCACAAATCCCGGAATCTTGGAGAAAATCGCGATTTTGAGTTTCCTGCCCTGAAAAATCAGACGAATCCGCCGATTAACCGGAAGTGCAGCCGGAGTTCCGCGTGACGTCACGAGTGTGACCCAGTCCTCATGTTTACCATTGCGAGCACGTTGACACTGGTTGTTTTTGGTGCATTTTGTCGTGATAGTCGACTACAAAACACTTCCAACACCTGGGAAGATCTGTTCAGTGGCCAAGGAAAGCTGTCAAGGTGACGAAAGAAAAGAAAGGGGGAGGAAAAGCGACCGGGAAGCGATGCGTTTCTAGATATACAGTGATCCCTCACTTACCGCGTTTAATGGGGACCAGAACCGACCGCAAAAAGTGAAAAACCGCGAAGTAGCGTCACCCCCCCCAAGGGCGTCACAAGCACTATTTTGCACAAAAAGGCACAAGAGAACAGCGAAAAGTGCCACTAAGCAACACGAGCGATAGAGAACAATGAATGCGGTCTTCCTTCGCTGGGTAAAATGTCTCGGCCAATCAGCTTGCGAGGTAAAATGTCTTGGCCAATCAGCTTGCGAGATTCCCGAGTGGTGAAGAGGTGGGCGGAGAGGAGTGGAGCGGTGGTCAGAGAGGTGGATTTTGAGTTGTGCGGGCTCTCCTTGTTGATACCTGGTGTTCTAATATTAGAACATCGGGCTCTGTGTTGATACCTTTTGAGTTGTGCGGGCTCTCCTTGTTGATACCTGGTGTTCTAATATTAGAACATCGGGCTCTGTGTTGATACCTGGTGTTCTAATATTAGAACATCAGGTATCAACACGGAGAGCCCGCACAACTCAAAATCCACCTCTCTGAACACCGCTCCACTCCTCTCCGCCCACCTCTTCACCGCTCGGGAATCTCGCAAGCTGATTGGCCGAGACGTTTTACCCAGCTTCGCTCCCTGCCGAGCGCCCATACCCAGCGAAGGAAGACCGCATTCATTGTTCTTTATCGCTCGTGTTGCTTAGTGGCACTTTTCACTGTTCTCTTGTGCCTTTTTGTGCAGAATAGTGCTTGTGACGCCCTTGGGGGGGGGGGACGCTACTTCGCGGTTTTTCACTTTTCGCGGTCGGTTCTGGTCCCCATTAAACGCGATAAGTGAGGGATCACTGTAATAAGTTGGAAAAATGCTGATGTTTTTTTTTTTCCTTTCTTTTTTATTGTTAATTTTCCTTATCCTGACACCCCAAACATGCCAAAGTAAAGACTCACCATTCTGTATTCAATAAGCGACTCTCCTCCCCATCACTGCTGCGGTCTGAGTCGGTGCTGGAATCCCTCGAAAATTCTGGCTCTAATCTGTACGGTTCGATGCCTCCCTCGCTCTCTTTCTGTTCACTTGACACCCCTGCATCCTCCTCTGTCTCGTCACTGATCCTGAATGCCTCTTCACTCTGAAAACTCTGGTGTTCTTGACTGCTGGAACTGCTATCATCTGCCATTGTTGTTTTGATAAGGGTCACACTCGTGACGTCACGCAGCGTCGTCTGCACTACTTCCGGTTTGTTTGGCACTGCCAGCCAGAGGCAAAAGTTTATCGGCTTATAGCTTGGCCATCGCACGGCCTAAAAATTTCTTTTATGCGTTGAAAAATACAATAGGTAATAAGGAATTAATCTGCTATTCTACTTTTTCGGCAAAAAGGTGGGTTCAGTTCTACTTTAACTTCTATTATTTTTCTTTTTTCCCCCCCCCCTCTCCGAAAAGAGAGAAAAGAGAAAAAAAAACAAACAAAAAAAAAACTTCTATTATTAAATTTGAGCGGATTTTATTACTTGGAGATTTTAATTTGCGTATTAATGATCCCAATGACAGTTTTGCTGTGAATTTCTTGGGTATTATTGAATCTTTTAATTTTGTTTTGTGTCTATCTGGTCCTACGCATATAAAAGGAAATACACTTGATCTTGTTTTTACACTCGGTCTTAATGTGAATAATGTTCAGACTAAGGAGCTTCATGTGTCAGACCATTTTTGTGTTCTTTTTAATTTATCAGTCAAATCAGTCTGTTACACTGGCAAGCGGGTAAAATGCTCTCGTGTCATTGACCAGTTTTCAGCTGTGAAATTTTCTGCTGCCTTTGACAGCAGTGTGGTTTTATCCTCTGATGACGACACTGAGAGCTTGGTCTGTTCTTTTAACTCACACTGTTCAAGCATCTTAGATGTAGTTGCTCCCTTTAAAACCAGGACTGTCCGTGCTGTTAATTCATCCCCCTGGTTAAATGATGATCTCTGTTGTTTTAGACGTAAATGTCGGAGGGTGGAAAGACTGTGGAAGTCCACTAAACTTGAGGTGCATCAATTGTACCTTAAGGAGCTGTTAATTGAATTTAACAATATGATAAAAATGGCAAGAACTTCTTATTTTTCCAACATCATCTCCTCCAATAGTAACAATTCAAAGATCATCTTCAGTACAATAGACAGTATAGTTAATCCTGTCAGTTCTGCTCCCCCTGTTTATTCATGTAATGACTGTAACAAGTTTCTTTCCTTTTTTGTTGACAAGGTCACTGCTGTTAGGGCTGGTTTTACTCGTTCCTTTCCCCTAATCCTTGATTGTCCTAACAGACAGGCCTTTTTAAGTGATTTTACCCCAATTTCTTTTGAGGATTTGTTAGTGTTGGTGAGCTCCATGAAATCCTCCTCCTGCGTTTTAGATATTTTGCCTTCCTCAATGTTAAAAGAGGTAATTGGCTCAGTGGGTACGTCTTTGGTTTATATCATTAATAGTTCACTTGAATCTGGTTATGTACCCTCGTATTTTAAACATGCAGTTGTGCAGCCACTTTTAAAAAGAACCTAACCTTGATCCATCTGTTTTTAAAAACTTCAGGCCAATTTCTAAGCTTCCTTTTATTTCTAAGCTTTTAGAAAAAGTTGTTGCCAAGCAGCTCACTGACTTTCTGATTGAACATAATATTTTTGACAAATTTCAGTCAGGCTTTCGTCAGAAACACTCGACAGAGACCGCTCTTCTGAGGGTGTCAAATGATATTTTAATGTCATCAGACTCTGGCAAATGCTCTGTTTTAGTGTTATTAGATCTTACTGCAGCATTTGATACTATTGATCATTTTATTTTGTTACAAAGGCTTAGAGATTGGGTAGGTATTTCTGGAAAAGCTCTGGATTGGTTTTTCTCCTACCTTTCTGGTAGGAGCTTTTCCGTGGCTGTTGGCTCTTATTCATCTGACTCTGCTCCTTTAACCTGTGGGGTGCCTCAGGGTTCTATTCTGGGTCCACTTTTATTTGCCCTATATATGCTGCCACTTGGTTCTATTATCAGCAAATTTAAAGGTGTGTCTTATCACTGCTACGCTGATGATTTACAGCTACTTTTCTCTTTTAAGCCTGACCATGTTGACAATTTAAAAATTATTCATGATTGTCTGTCTGCAACCAAGGACTGGATGTCTAGTAACTTTTTGCAACTTAATGCTGATAAAACTGAAGTCCTTATTGTAGCACCTGATAATCTAATTCCTAAGTTGGTTAATAGCATTGGTTCATTAAGCTCTAACGTACGGTCTAATCTAAAAAATCTTGGTGTCATTTTTGATCAATCGATGAGTTTTGATCAGCATGTCAAATCTCTGACCCGGAGTTGTTTTTTCCACCTTAGGAATATATCCAAAATTAGGTCATTGGTTTCCTACACTCAATTAGAAATCATTATTCATGCCTTTGTTTCTTCACGTTTGGACTATTGTAATGCTCTTTTTACATGTCTTAGTAAATCCTCTTTACACCGCCTACAGTTAGTCCAGAACGTTGCTGCAAGATTACTAACTAGGTCCAGTAGATTCTGTCATATCACTCCTGTTTTGGCCTCCTTGCATTGGCTTCCTGTAAATTATAGAATTGATTTTAAAGTTCTTGTTCTTACTTACAAAGCCATTCATGAAGAGGCACCTTTTTATATTAGTGACCTGCTCTCTCTACACCAGCCCAGCAGGTCTCTCAGGTCTTCTCATCAGAATCTATTGGTAGTTCCTAGTACTAGGCTCAAAACCAAAGGCGATAGAGCCTTTGCTGCTGTTGCTCCCAGACTGTGGAACACCTTGCCTTTTGAACTTAGATCTGCACCTTCCATTGGTGTTTTTAAGAAGCAACTAAAGACCCACCTTTTTAGCCTGGCTTTTTAACTATGTGCCGATTGTATTTTTATGTGCTTTTATTGTCTACTTTGTTTTACTGTTTTATGTGCCTGTGTTTTTATTTTGTTTTTTACCATGTTAAGCACTTTGTGACTCTGTCTGTGAAAGGTGCTCTATAAATAAACTTATTATTATTACTTATTATTAGTAAGCAAGTCGAGCTCTTCACTAGCTGTAAGGTGCAAACCTTGGATGGTATTTTCAAATGAGGATTTCCATGCCCAGTAGTTGCCTGGCTTGTCACTGAACCTTGTTAGTCTTCCTGTGAGCAGCTCGCGTCTGGCTAGAAATCTGGTAAGGTCAGACATATCTGTGTTTTCTCGTGAGGGAAATCTGAAGGATGGCAGTGGGTCATGCACTGGAGAATATGGGATGGACCATTGTGCCTTTGAGTCAGTGAAGAGTTCGAGTTTACTAGTAGGGTCGAACAATTCTGCTTCCTGCTGGGGTTGGAAGTATACAGGGGATGCGGAGTCCTCTTTGGGTTTTGCATCTCTATTGTGTTGTTTTGGAGGAATTGGTCTCTCTCATAATCACTAGTGCACTGTAAAGGGTGAAATGTCTGAGAGACAGCACTACTCACGTGCCCACCCTCTGTTGCTTGCTGCAGCCTCTTACACATTTGCTTCTGCGAGTGCCGCTTCGGCTTCACTTTGTTGATGAAGTGTTTTCAATGTGACATCTAGCCGTGTTTCTTCAACTTTAAGCTGTGCTTGTTTGACTTTCATTTCAATTTCTTTTTGGGCAAAGGTGGTTCTTACTTGTGCTGCCTTGGCTTTTGCTTGTGCAGTGAGTGCGGCCATGCTGGCTGATAAATTTCTGGAAGACTTTGATGCTTTTGATGAGTGAGTGCGGACTGACGTGACATCATCATCTCATAACTGAGCCATGGTTGGCAGGACTGCTATATACAGTATATCCACCTGAGATTTGTTGCTGTAGGTGGATTTGCCTTTTTACCGTTCTGCCCTCACTGTATAGGGTGACTACAGCTATGCAGACAGCTGACTCTTTGACAAGTGAGAGGTGTTTGTCTTCTTTATTTAGATGTTTGCTTAAAATGAGACTCTTAAAGGCCAAATGTCACGTAACAGGGTACTTTAAATATCTTGAAACTAGATATAAAAGGGAACCGATCCGTTCGGGTCTTGGTGCATATGCTTCAGTAACAACGGAATATTCATTAATTTAAAACTGCCGCGCTTGGCCTGACACGGCCCCTGGAATCGCCTGGGGAAGAAGGCGGAAGTGACGAAATCGATTGTACCCTAGTTTGATGCTTGGGGTATTTCAATTGATTGTTTATATGGAGACTGGAAGGTTGAAGTGAGCAACAAGAAAGAAAAAATTGGATATTTCACCTATACCTTAAAACGGGACTATCAGGGACAGCTGGGTAATAAGGGACACTTCTCTGGGAAATGTTTTCATACCTGTCAAGTGAGACGTTTTCGCCGTACTTCAACACCGTAAAAAGCGGCTATAAGGGACGACGGAGCAACAAGGGACACCTCTCTGGGAAATGCCCCAAATGCAACTCGTGTTGTTATTGTCAAATATTTTAAGGATTCATGGATACTTGACAATAACAACACAACTCAGCGTCCGGCGCAAAATAAAAAAAAAAGCAGAATTCTGTATTTGTAAGGCGATCTCTGTCTGTTCCGCAACCGCTGCACAGCTGAACGTGTTAAACCATTGTCCTAATGACTTCTCATTGTAGTGAGAATAGCTCACGCTGAGCGATCTGCCCGCCGCAGCCATTAGACTGATTGACTCCACACTTCTCATTGTAGTGAGAATAGCTCACGCTGAGCGATCTGCCCGCCGCGGCCATTAGACTGATTGACTCCACACTTCTCATTGTAGTGAGAATAGCTCACGCTGAGCGATCTGCCCGCCGCGGCCATTAGACTGATTGAGTCCACACTGTAGTGTGAATAGCTCAGGCTGAGCCATCTGCCAGCACCAGCTGTGGGGGATCACACACAGGACGTGCTCCGCAACACGTTCTGTCCTGTTTTTTCCCCGTATTTTCCTTAAAATATTTGACAATAACAACACGAACTACATTTAAAACATTTCCCAGAAAAGTGTCCGCCACCACTCTGCCGTCCCCCACAGCCGCGCTTGGCACCAAAATATGGCGAAAACGTCTCACTTGACAGGTATGCGCCTCCATTTTCATATTGATCTGGTCAATTTCTTGACAGCAGCGGCTCTCCTCCACTGTAATAATAATGGCTTCCGAAAAATCAATATTTATGGGGCGCCCTCGACATACCCCCTTCGGCTTCGCAATTCTGGAGGCGATTAATGTCCAGTTCAATGACATTTTCCACTGGTTCTGCTCTCTGGTCATCGTTGGAACTGTTGTCATCAGACAAAGCATCTGATTCCGTCTCGGACGGCTCGAACCTGTAAGGTTCTATGCCTCTGTCACTGTCTGAACCACTGACAAAAAAAAAGACAAAACTAAACTAATTTGTTCACAATCGCTGTCACTTTCCGTCATGATTGTCCAATGTTGATAAGTGTGAATGTGGATAGGCAGGGCAGCCAGGGTACAACTGGTGATGTCAAAAACATGGGCGTGGTCTGGACTGGCTGTCACAAGCCAGCAAGCAAGGTGGGGCCTTCACCTGGTGTATTTTGTGTAATTATGTAAATACAGGTGGGTGATATGGTCTCCGGTATGAATATTTGGTTTAAGCTATGTGTATTTTATCTAAATTCGTTGTTATTTAGAAAAAAAAATTACGTGACATTTGGCCTTTAACTGAATACTCAAATCGCTTACAACACTGGACCAATGTCAGCCCAAATGTGTCACAAAACATTTCAAGATGAAATAAAACTTTCTGATTTGTATAAACGCAGCAGACATAAAGGTGCTGTACAGTAACACTGCAAAACTAGAAAAGCACTCAGAGAGGCTTCTTCTGTCCCTCATGAATCACCTCAAAAATGTAATGGGTTTGTGTGTAGGCCTAGAGCCACTTCTGGTGAAAATTGCATCAAAGACTGTCCATTAGTTTTGGAG
Organism: Pholidichthys leucotaenia; assembly: GCA_020510985.1. NCBI lineage: Eukaryota > Metazoa > Chordata > Actinopteri > Cichliformes > Pholidichthyidae > Pholidichthys > Pholidichthys leucotaenia. Next base: position 280,006,059 of record CM035840.1, on the reverse strand, counting down.
TATTGTTGCTAACATACTGTGAGAAGGCTGAGGTATGCATTCTCAGATCATCACCAAAGTCTCATCATCTGTTCCCCATGCCATTACACACCTTTCCTGAAAATTTAATCAAAATCCATTCATAACTTTTTGAGTTATGTTGCTAACAGACAGACAGACAAACCAACGCCGGCAAAAACATTATCTCCTCCCTTGATGAAGGTAATAAGTTTCTGCATGAACAATACAGCTGCACCTCTCAACACCACATGAGCAGGCGCTAAAAGTAACACAAATGCTCAAACTATAAAAATATTCATGAATAAAGTTTCTAAGTCATGTTAAACGAGAGGGCACTCAGAGAGCGCATACCTCCGCCAAGGCTCCGTCCCTCCCTCCCGTTGTCCTTCCGTCCATACCGCCATCCATCTGTACATTCCGAGATAGGGCCTTGGCAAAGGTATGCACTCAAGGATCACCAACATCTAATGAGCTCATCTTTGGGCCAAGGGCCACTTCTGCTGAAAATTTCATCCAAATCCATCCAGTAGTTTTGGAGTACAGTTGCTAACTCTCTGTGAGAAGATAAGAGCCTTGGTGGAGGTATGCATTTTGAGATCATCGCCAAAATCTAATCGTGTTTAGTGTGCCATTACACACCTTTCCTGAAAATTTGAATGAAAAGCACTATATAAATGCAATCTATTATATTATTATATTACGAATGGACAGTCTTTGATGCAATTTTCACCAGAAGTGGCTCTAGGCCTACACACAAACCCATTACATTTTTGAGGTGATTCATGAGGGATGGAAGGAGTAGTTTGGTGAGGCCATAGAACAAGACTTTCGGTCGGCCTTGAAGAGATTCTGGCAAGCTGTCCAGCGGCTCAGGAGGGGGAAGCAGCTCCCTGTCCACACTGTGTATGGTGCAACTGGGGCGCTGTTGACTTTGAATGGGGATATTGTCGGGCGGTGGAAGGAATACTTCTTCTTTTTTTTTTTTTGTTACTTGTTTTGTACCCGTAGGTAGATTTGTTTTGCAGTCTGGTGACAAGCCACCAGTTGCCGGTCGCTGCGTGCGCAAGCGCCCCGTGTCCCTAACCTGCATGTTTTTGGCATGTGGGAGGAAACAGGAGAAATCCCGGAGTAAACCCACGCAACACGGGGAGAACATGCAAACTCCACACAGATCACTGTTGGTCGGGGGCAGGGATCGAACCCACGATCTCACGATCCCTGCGATCCCCCGGCCGAGGGTAAACTGTGCTGCCACAGTGCTAACCACTGCGCCACCGTGCAGCTCATACTTCGAGGATCTCCTCAATCCCACTGACATGCCTTCCCTAGAGGAAGCAGGGCTTGTGGACGAGGGGGACGACTCACCTATCACAGGGGCTAAGGTTGCCAAAGTGGTTAAAAATCTCTTTGGTGGCCGGGCCCCGGGGGTGGACAAGATTTGCCCTGAGTACCTCAAGGCCCTGGATGTTGTAGGGCTGTCATGGTTAACACGCCTCTGCAACATTGCGTGGAGGTTGGGGTCAGTGTCTTTGGCATGGCAAACCGGGGTGGTGGTTCCTGTCTTCAAAAAAGGGGACCGGAGGGTGTGCTCCAACTTTAGAGGGATCACACTCCTCAGCCTCCCTGGGAAGGTCTATGCCAAGGTACTGGAGAGGAGAGTCCAGCTGTTGGTCGAACCTCGGATCCAGGAGGAGCAATGTGGTTTTTGTCCTGGCCATGGCACATTGGACCAGCTCTTTACCCTCTTGAGAATCCTTGAGGGTTTGTGGGAGTTTGCCCAACCAGTTTAAATTAAATTAAAATTAAAAAATTAAATCACCCTTTATTGTCATTCAACTGTACAACCAATCATGTACAGTAGAACGAGATTGTGTTTTACCTATCTACTGTGTTAATCACACACACCCCAAGTGTAGAATCAGAGGGCCGCTGCCATGCAAGGCGCCGCCACAAATTTCCCTCCTCCATTCCATTATTGCTGAGCACCAAGCTGGACGGCAGGAAGTTCCACTTTTATATGGTCTTCGGCATGACCCGGCCGGGATTTGAACCCCTGCCTCCCGGGTGTGGGGCGGATGCTCTACCAACTGAACCACCACTCCACTTACATGTGTTTTGTGGACTTGGAGAAGGCATTTGACCGTGTCCCTCGTGGTTTTTTGTTGGGGGGGGGTGTGCTTCGGGAGTATGGGGTGTCAGGCTTGTTGTTAGGAGCTATTTGGTCTCTGTGCGATCGTTGTGAGAGTTTGGTTCGTATTGCCAACACTCAATCGGACTCATTCCTAGTGAGAGTTGGACTCCGCCAGGGCTGCCCTTTATCACCGATCCTGTTCATAATTTTTATGGACAGGATTTCTAGGTGCAGCCAGGGATCGGAGGGTGTCATGCTTGGTGACCACAGGATCACATCTCTGTTGTTTGCAGATGATGTTGTCCTGCTGGCTTCATACAGCAATGACCTACAGTTCCTACTGGGACGGTTTGCCGCTGAGTGTGAAGTGGCTGGGATGAGAATCAGTACCTCCAAGGCCGACTCCATGGTCCTCAGCCGGAAAAAGGTGGATTATCCTCTCCGGGTTGGGGACAAGCTCCTTCCCCAAGTGGAGGAGTTTAAGTATCTCGGGGTCTTATTCAGGAGTGAGGGGAAAATGGAGCGAGAGATTGACAGTCAGATCGGAGCAGCATCTGCAGTGATGCAGACGTTGTACCGGTCTGTTGTGGTGAAGAGGGAGCTGAACTCTAAGGCAAAGCTGTCGATTTTCCAGTCAATCTATGTTCCTACCCACACCTATGGTCACGAGCTTTGGGTAATGGTCGAAAGAACGAGATCGCAGATACAAGCTGCTGAAATGAGCTTTCTTCGTAGGATTGCTGGACTCACCCTCAGAGATGGGGTGAGGAGCTCAGTCATCCGGGAGAGTCTCAGAGTAGAACCGCTGCTCCTCCACATTGAAAGGAGCCAGTTGAGGTGGTATGGGCATCTGATCAGGATGCCTCCTGGACGCCTCCCACTTGAGGTGTTTCGGGCACGTCCCTCTGGGAGGAGACCCCGGGGCAGACCCAGGACTCGCTGGAGAGACTATGTCTCCCAGCTGGTCTGGGAACGTCTTGGTATCGTCTCTGAAGAGCTGGAGCAGGTGGCTGGGGAGAGGGAAGTCTGGGCTTCTCTGCTAGAACTGCTGCCTCCGCGACCCAGACCTCTGGAAAAGCGATAGAAGATGGATGGATGGATATTATTATTATTATTAACAGACAGAGAAGTGACAGCAAAAACAGTATGACTACATTATAATAATAATAAGACTGTCATAAATATATTGACCATACATTGGGGCTGGGCAATTCCACCTTAAATCAACATCATATATTAAATCTTTCAGGTAGGTTTTCATTTTTTTTCCTCCTCTCTTCTCCATTACAGTTTACTGGCAAGCTTCATAATTACTAAGCAATATTACACAACAGTGCAGTATCATGCCATTTTTTTGCAGGTATCAACTACAAATTTACAGTGGTGTGCAAAAGTGTTTGCCCCCTTCCCGATTTCTCATTTTTTTGTATGTCACACTTAAATATTTCAGATCATCAAACAAATTTAAATACTAGACAAAGATAAGGAAACACAAAATGCAGTTTTTAAATGAAGGTGTTTATTATTAAGGGGGAAAAATCCAAACCTACATGGCCCTGTGTGAAAAATTGATTGCCCCCTAAACCTAATAACTGGTTGGGCCACCCTAAGCAGCAACAACTGCAATCAAGCGTTTGCGATAACTGGCAATGAGTCTTTTACAGCACTGTGGAGGAATTTTGGCCCACTCATCTTTGTTGTAATTCTGCCACATTGGAGGGTTTTTGAGCATGAACTGCCCTTTTAAGGTCATGCCATAGCATTTCAATCAGATTCAGGTCAGGACTTTGACTAGGCCACTCCAAAGTCTTCATTTCGTTTTTCTTAAGTCATTCAGAGGTGAACTTGCTGGTATGTTTTGGATCATTTTCTTGCTGCAGAACTCAAGTGCGCTTCAGCTTGAGGTCACGAACAGATGGCCAGACAATCTCCTTGAGGATTTTTTTGGTAGACAGCAGAATTCATGGTTCCATTTACCACAACAAGTCTTCCAGGTCCTGAAACAGCAAAACAGCCCCAGTCCATCACACTACCACCACCATATTTTACTGTTGGTATGATGTTCCTTTTCTGAAATGCTGTGTTACTTTTACTCCGGATGTAATAGGATACACACCTTCCAAAAAGTTCAGTTTTTGTCTTGTCAGTCCACAGAGTATTTTCCCAAAAGTCTTGGGGATCATCATGATATTTTCTGTCAAAACTGTGACGAGCCTTTATGTTCTTTTTGCTCAGCAGTGGTTTTCATCTTGGAACTCTGCCATGCAGGTCATTTTTGCCCAGTCTCATTCTTATGGTGGAGTCATGAACCCTGACCTTAACTGAGGCAAGTGAGGCCTGCAGTTCTTTGGATGTTGTTGTGAGGACTTTTGTGACCTCTTCAATGAGTTGTCGCTGCGCTCTTGGTAATTTTGGTCGACCGTCCACTCCTGGGAAGGTTCACCACTATTCCATGTTTTTGCCATTTGTGGATAATGGCTCTCACTGTGGTTTACTGGAGTCCCAGAGCTTTAGAAATAGCTTTATAACCTTTTCCAGACTGACAGATCTCAAGTTACTTTTTCTAATTTGTTCCTTAATTTCTTTGGATTGCAGCATGATGTCTAGCTTTTGAGGATCTTTTGGTCGACTTCACTTTGTCAGGCAGGTCCTATTTAAGTGATTTCTTGATTGAGAACAGGTGTAGCAGTAATCAGGCCTGGGTATGGCTAGAGAAATTGAACTCAGCTTTCCAAAGATGTGATAAATCACAGTTAATTTATGTTTTAACAGGAAGTGGGCAATCACTTTTTCACACAGGGCCATGTAGGTTTGGATTTTTTTTCCCCTTAATAGCAAACACCATTTAAAAACTACATTTTGTGTTTACTTGTGTTATATTTGTCTAATATTTAAATTTGTCTGATGATCTGAAACATTTAAATGTGACAAACATACAAAAAAATGAGAAATCAGGAAGGGGGCAAACACTTTTTCACACCACTGTATATAGTATCCATCTACTGCAACAAACTTGTGAGAAATATGACCATGACAAAGGCACAAATGCTCACCTGGCATGCCAACAGATGCGGACATGTTCTTCCAAGTGTTTGCTTTCAAATTTTGATCATGATATTGTTTTAGTGTCAGATCAAAGAGTACCAGGTTGTTTGATGCAGCAAAGTTCAGCCTCTCCAAACTGGTTGAAAATCCCAAGTAATGTTATTTTATTTGTGTTTGTTTATTTTATTTATTTATTTATTTATTTATTTATTTATTTATTCTAGTGATTTATTTTTATTTCAATTTATGTTGCATTTTTGCCTTTTTGTCACCTGTCTCTCTTTGCTGTCTGGCATTTTGTATGTGTTCAATTGCTCAACTTTGCCATTTCTGTGTTGTATGTATGTTATTGGTAATAAAATTTAAAAAAAAAATTGGTTCAGCCTCTCCACTGTCCGTCACCTACCGTTGTCGTTTTCCTGTACCGGCGTCCTGTCCCGCCCTTCCTTAATTCTGATTGGCTGCTTAGAAAGGTCTGACATCGATGAGCGCAGCTGTACCGTAGTCTGACAAGTTGAACTTTTTTCAGCCTTGAGCACTGTGACAAAAACTGCTCAAAGCATTTCAGCGCCGAGGGTGCTCAGCACTGTAAATGCTGGACTACATAGAGAATGAATACAAAATAGTCGTCCACATGTTGCAGCATGGCACCGAGACAAATTCCTAGTTTGTGTATCACATGAACAATGGCAATAAACCTGATTCTGATTCTGATTCTGATTCTGACAGCAGAAAAAAAGAGTTTGGTAGACACGCCCCCTAATACTTTTTCCGCAGTGTTTGGCTTCTGGGTTGCCGAGGCGTGTGGCCCTATGGTGTGACCACATACATAACTGAGTGGACACGTCTTAAAGGAGCAGTACATGAAAAGCACCAGATATGAAATATCTGACATCATCATCATCATAGCAGTCTGTTGGGGGTGACAATGACTGTTTCATTTAGGTCTGATCAGATTCCTCCACGCAGCTCTTTCCTTCGCCTTCCACTGCCAGGAACTCCTGACCTTGTTAACCCAGGCGACGTCCTAGCTGGTATCAGTTGCTTTCTGACTGACCGTTTCATGAAACTGCTTGCAAAGTATTTGAATACCGCTAGCTTTTGCTGGACTAGCAGCACATTCTTGGTTTAAAAAAATTACGGCATCCACATCGTGATCCAAATCACCACCAAAGTCTAATCATCTGTTCCCCGTGTCATTGCACACCTTTCCTGAAAATTTCATCCATATCAATTCACAACTTTTTGAGTTATGTTGCTAACAGACAGACCAACCATCCATCCATCCATCCATCTTCTTCCGCTTAATCCTTTTCGGGTCACGGGGGGGCTGGAGCCTATCCCAGCATCTTTGGGCAAGAGGCAGGGTACACCCTGGACAGATCGCCAGTCCATCACAGGGCCAACACAAAGAGACAGACAACCATTCACTCTCACAGTCATACCTAAGGACAATTTAGAATCCCCAATTATTTTTTTTTGCCAATTAACCTAACTTGCATGTTTTTGGCATGTGGGAGGAAACCGGAGAAATCCCGGAGTAAACCCACACAGACACGGGGAGAACATGCAAACTCCACACATATCACTGTTGGTTGGGGGCTGGGATCGAACCAATGCCACTAAAAGCATTCCCTCTAGTCCTCCCTTGGCAGAGGCAATAAAAGATTTACTCATAGGCAATGCTTTCCATAAAAGAAGATTGATGGATGTGGATTTAATCACAAACATGAAGACTCTTGCAGCTGACTATCATGGCTGAACATGTGGAACTTGCTTCCTGTTTCCTGTTACCATTTACACTGAACAACATAGAAACACAAATGGCACCATCTGCTGGCAAGGAGAAATTCCTGCCAGCTGGTTAACAGCTGTAAACTTTAATGTAGTTTTGATTAATGACTCATCACGTAATACAATTAAATTAACCCCATAGACTAGTTTATATGGTGAACAGTGGCCCAGACCCTGTAGGTTTTTCCTCCAACCAGTGTCTTCAACAGGTGATTTCACTGAAGTTCTTCCCACTGACTGCTGATCAGTGAAAACATCTGCTGGAGAGAAAAACCTGCAGGGCCCTGGACCTCCATGGATCATGGTTGGGGACTGCTGGTGGTGAAGACTGTTACCTGTTTAGTGTCATCTGGTTAGTATTACCTAGTTAGCCTGGTTAATGTTACCTAGTTGGTGTTCCTGTGGTGGTGAAGAGTGTTACCTGGTTAATGCCACCTAGTTAAGGTGGTTGGTGTTATCTAGTTAATGTTAGTTGGTGTTCCTGTGGTGGTGAAGCCTGGTTAATGTTACCTGGTTAATGTGTTCTGTCTCTCAGGAACGAGACTGTCCGTGATCACGTGAAGACTACGGATTCATCAGAGCGCCGTCGGCCATCTTTACACAGAGAGGCCATCAGCTTCATGAAAGGAGTGATGGATGAGTGTACACACATGGCCAACTTTTCTGGTAAGGTTGGTTACAGTGGGGCAAAAAAGTATTTAGTCAGCTACCAATTGTGCAAGTTCTCCCACTTAAAAGATGAGAGAGGTCTCCAATTTTCATCATAGGTATACCTCAACTATGAGAGACAAAATGAGAAAAAAAAATCCAGAAAATCACATTGAAGGATTTTTAATGAATTAATTGGTAAATTCCTCAGTAAAATAAGTATTTGGTCACCTACAAACAAGCAAGATTTCTGGCTCTCACAGACCTGTAACTTCTTCTTTAAGAGGCTCCTCTGTCCTCCACTCGTTACCTGTATTAATGGCACCTGTTTGAACTCGTTATCAGTATAAAAGACACCTGTCCACAACCTCAGTCAGACTCCAAACTCCACTATGGCCAAGATCAAAGAGCTGTCAAAGGACACCAGAAACAAAATTGTAGACCTGCACCAGGCTGGGAAGACTGAATCTGCAATAGGTAAGCAGCTTGGTGTGAAGAAATCAACTGTGGGAGCAATTATTAGAAAATGGAAGACATACAAGACCACTGATAATCTCCCTCAGTCTGGGGCTCCACGCAAGATTTCACCCCGTGGGGTCAAAATTATCACGAGAACGGTGAGCAAAAATCCCAGAACCACATGGGGGGACCTAGTGAATGACCTGCAGAGAGCTGGGACCAAAGTAACAAAGGCTACATCAGAAACACACTACGCCGCCAGAGACTGAAATCCTGCAGTACCAGACGTGTCCCCCTGCTTAAGCCAGTACATGTCCAGGCCCGTCTGTAGTTTGCTAGAGAGCATTTGGATGATCCAGAAGAGGATTGGGAGAATGTCATATGGTCAGATGAAACCAAAATAGAACTTTTTGGTAAAAACTCAACTTGTGGGACTTCCGGTTATGGTGGCCACGTAGGAAGACGTGTTTCACACTGCTCTCCTTGTCAAACTAAAAATTTAACTAAAACTCTCTCAATTGGAACAAAAACCCATCCCAGCGTTTTGGCGTGGATATGGTAAAGACCAAAGTTGGAAAATCAGGTGGAGGAAAAGGCAACTCGACAAAACAATCCAAGCTAACGGACTTCCACACTCAAGGCGAGGCAGGGAAAACTCCAGAAGCAATGGCGGAGGATGGAGCCAGCGGCGGAGCGGGAACTGCTGGGGAGGGGACAAGCGTAGTGCTCGCTGCCATCACCTCCATGAGAACAGAGTTTTCATCTAAATTTGATGGGATTATAGCAGCGATAGAAGGTATGAGGAAAGAAATAAACAACTGTTTGGAACGAGTGTCGCAGGCGGAGCTCCAAATATCAAGCGCTGAGGATGACGTCACCAGCCTGCAAATTAAGCTGCAAACACTGGAATCATAATGGAAACGTCTGGAAGATAACGTCCTAGACTTGGAATCCCGCTCGCAACGGAATAATTTGAGGCTGGTGGGCCTCCCGGAGGAAGCGGAGGGACGGGACTCATCTTCCTTTTTGGAAAAGTGGATTCCAGAAGCGCTGAACAATGCGGATCTGCAGTCATCGGTTGTTTTAGAGAGCGCTCACTGAATCGGCCCACCGAGAGATAATAAGACACCACCGAGGACACTGATTATGAAGTTCCTCAACTACAGAGACAAGATGACGGTCACCAATGCTGCACGAGCTAAAGGGGAAATTAAATACCAGGACCAACAGGTGCCCGCAAAGAGCTGCGCAACCTAGGGATTCGTCACGGAGTGATTCATCCGGCAAGACTGCTGGTCACATATAAGGGGAGAACCCACACCTTCAAGACCCCTCAAGAGGCGCAGGAGCTCATCAAGCAAATCCAAAAGGAGACTGGTGGGAGTTAAGCATGAACATGACAAAGGTAGAACATTTAAGCGTATGTACAGTCATCTGATTGATCTGAAACATATAATAAGTCTACAAAATACAGACTGTATTTAAAAAAAAAAAAAAAAAAAGCTATGATGTACAAAGTTGCTATAAAACTTTGAAGGATGCTGAAAAAACTACAGAAGAGAGTTGATGTTATTTAAGAATAGTAGTAGTGTCAGGGTGATTGAGAGGAGAAAGAGAGAATGGTTTGACTGATCCTCGCAGGTGTGGAACAGTCATTAGCTATAACAGGAGACGTGCGGCGGCATGAAATAAAGCGACGTTGTTGGAGGTTTTAAGTAGAGTTTATTATATCATACCGCCGTCACGGGATCCCCTCTCCAGCCCAAGTGTGTGCAGGCCGGAGCGGGATCCTCTGGCTCTCAGAGAAGGAGGGACACAAAGTCTGTGTCCTGCAGCAGAGGTTGAAGTGTGAGTGAGAGGAAGTGTTACAGAACCTGTGCAGTATTTATACCCAACTCAAACAATACATCAAAGCAGATTCACAGCAGTTTGTCTGATCAAAGGGACTGCAGAACAGGCATGAGATATTTGCATTTGTGAGACATACATCACAATAGGCAGATTTGCTAGACTTTGCTCCAGCTGCAGAACAGAGAGGTTAACAGGCACATCTACATATTGATCTGAGTCTCTAGGTCACAGTAAGGACAGGACGCATGAACACAATGCATGAAAGGTGACATTATCACAGTAGTGTAGCGGAAAAAACCAGGAGTAGCGAGTTGTCTGTCCTTAGTCTGTTTGTGGGGGTTTTCCCAAACCGCCACAGCTCCCCCCCAGAGGGCTCGGCAGGTGGTCGAGACCTCGATAGTGCAGCTTGGGCAGCGAGCAGGGAAAAGCTCTGTGCAGGAGGGGGTGGAGGGAGGTGGGGGTAGTAAAAGCCGGCCGGAGACCATGAAAACGTCTGGGCCGCGCAAATATTGCTTGTGGGTCCGCAATGTCGAAGGGCTGGTCCCGTTGAACGTGCAGAGGTCCACAAGAAGAAAAATTAGTCACTGGCTCCTCCCGCGATTAAGTCCTGCAAGGATTAATAGCGGCCGTGAAGAAAAGACGAGGCTGCTTGGCGGCTGTGATGAGAGCAGAGGGACTGGCATGTTGACTTTAGGTGCGGGCACAGCCTTAAAGTCCTTGGGGATCGCAAAACCGCTGAATTCCCCATGTGTGCCGTGGCTGAGACTATTAACAAATCCTTCGAGCATGCTGCATGCGTGCCTCAGGTGAGCGAGCAGCCCTGAAGGGCAGCGGCGAAGGAGGAAGGCAGTCTGTGGAGCCGTATGTGTCCCGTGCGTGGTGCGCCGTGCCCGTAACTCCCCGGTGCGTGTGCCGGGGTCCCGTGCGTGGGTGGGCCGCTGGAGAGGAGAACCAGGGTCAGGGAGCTTGCTGGAGATCATCCCTGTTCAGTGTGTTGGAGCGGTGAAGGAAAGTAGACGCTCTGTCACTCGCTCGGTCATGGTGCGTTCAGGTCCACGTGTGCTCCGTTGGCCATGGGGATCGCCGTCGTGGAGAGGAGACGAGGTGCATGCGCTCTCTTGTGGAGGGGCTGTGAGCGCGGCCAGTCCAGCGTGGATGTGCCGATCTAGGCGTGCAGATCTCACCATGAAACGTTGCTCAGCTTTCCCGGTCGTGGGTGTTCTCCAACGAGTTTCGCCTGGAAACTCCGCGTTGAGGTCTCCCTGAAGCAGAAGGGAGGGCAGATCAGTCAGGCTGCCGCGTTCGCTGGTCGTCGGAGAATCACCGCCGGGCGTTGCGTTCGCTGGCAGCGTGTTCGTTTCAGCGTCGGGTCACCAGTGCGGCGGCATGAAATAAAGCGGCGTTGTTGGAGGTTTTAAGTAGAGTTTATTATATCATACCGCCGTCACGGGATCCCCTCTCCAGCCCAAGTGTGTGCAGGCCGGAGCGGGATCCTCTGGCTCTCAGAGAAGGAGGGACACAAAGTCTGTGTCCTGCAGCAGAGGTTGAAGTGTGAGTGAGAGGAAGTGTTACAGAACCTGTGCAGTATTGTAATATAAATGTGTTTTTAATGTGTGCCCTGATTTGTTTCTCAGTTGTTTTTATGTTTTAACAATCCAGTTCTCTTCCCATGATGAATTTATCTTAAGGCACACCATGACCTGGACAATATGACCTGTTTCTAGAAACTGTTTTCCTTAGCACAGCAAGTTTCTCACTCCTTAAATCACTGTTGCATGCTTATGAAACAAAGGCGTGACCTTTATTCCTCATGTGTGTGTGTGCGGGTGAAATGTAGCAGGTGTTCGTGTATGTTTTGGGAACCGGGCAGAGTTGAATTGCCTGGGAGCAGAAAACTGGCCCTTCCTGCTCCCCACGCAATTCTATGATGGGGGGGGGGGGGGGCTTGCTCGGAGCAGAGATGGCCACTCTGTTCTGTACCTAGCCTTCCTTTAAAAACAGGGGCTTTTCCTTAATACGGGGAGTCTGCCGTGAGTTTTTGCGCAGAACGTCCGGCTAAGGGAAAAATCACGCTCTTCCTGGCTGTCGGCTCCCGGTCACCTGTATCAAACGGTAAGAGCTTGTGAAATGACATGAAATGCATTGATCCTTGTGTGAAGGAAATGTGTGACATGCAATGATTTCTCTTTTGTGTATGGAGATATGGTCTGTGGGGAATAAAGAGATACAGCTTATTCTAGCAGCCGTGTCTCAGTGTGAATTACTTTGTCTCAGTGTGAATCACTTTCTTTCATATGCGCCGACTCCTCACGAACCTGTCTAAATATTTTCATAAAACAAGTATTTATTCCCAACTCAAACAATACATCAAAGCAGATTCACAGCAGTTTGTCTGATCAAAGGGACTGCAGAACAGGCATGAGATATTTGCATTTGTGAGACATACATCACAATAGGCAGATTTGCTAGACTTTGCTCCAGCTGCAGAACAAAGAGGTTAACAGGCACATCTACATATTGATCTGAGTCTCTAGGTCACAGTAAGGACAGGACCCATGAACACAATGCATGAAAGGTGACATTATCACAGTAGTGTAGCGGAAAAAACCAGGAGTAGCGAGTTGTCTGTCCTTAGTCTGCTGGTCACATATAAGGGGAGAACCCACACCTTCAAGACCCCTCAAGAGGCGCAGGAGCTCATCAAGCAAATCCAAAAGGAGACTAGTGGGAGCTAAGCATGAACATTACAAAGGTAGAACATTTAAGCGTATGTACAGTCATCTGATTGATCTGAAACATATAATAAGTCTACAAAATACAGACTGTATTTAAAAAAAAAAAAAAAAAGCTATGATGTACAAAGTTGCTATAAAACTTTGAAGGATGCTGAAAAAACTACAGAAGAGAGTTGATGTTATTTAAGAATAGTAGTAGTGTCAGGGTGATTGAGAGGAGAAAGAGAGAATGGTTTGACTGATCCTCGCAGGTGTGGAACAGTCACTAGCTATAACAGGAGACGGAATTTTTTTTTTTTTCCACAATATCTTTATTGAACCTTTTTTTTTTTTTTTTAACAAACATGATACAAACAATCAAACACTAACACTAAAATACTACAAAAAAAAAAAAAAATGCCCTAAAAACACCAACAACCACCAACAAAATCAAGTCTTCAACAATGCTCCTCTGTTCAGTCTAGACAATCCAATACATTAGTATACATATTATGTTCACCAGTTTGGAATTTACAAGGTCCACACACATCATTCACCCTCTTCCTCAAGAGCTATGTTCAAATTTTTTACATAATCAATAAAAGGTCTCCATATATTCTCAAACACAATTTCCTTTGATTTCAGTATATATGTTATTCTTTCTAATGGAAGGTTTGTTAACATCTGTCTTAACCACTGAGTCACATCTGGTCTATGAGTCTTTTTCCATAATAGTGCAATACATTTTTTGGCATTAAGCAAACTGAGGTCTATGAATGTTCTTTCACTTTTATTGAAATTATGCTTTTCTGGGTACAGACCCAACAAAAACAGTTTAGGATTCAATATGATTTGTTTTGAGATTATTTTTTCAATTGTTACCCTCACCTCCTCCCAAAACATTCTTATTAATCTACATTCCCATAAACAATGAAATAGGGTTCCTTTACTTTCCATGCATTTTGTGCATGTATCTGGTATATTTTTGTTATATCTATTTAACTCCTCCGGTGTAACATACATCCGCATTAACCATTTGAAATGTATCAATTTAAGGCGTGCATTTATTGATTTGGTTTGAGCTTCTGTACAAGCCAATTCCCATTGTTCCTCTGAAATTTCAATTTGCAGATCTTCTTTCCAGTAGTTTAATCTTTTCAGTGAATTTTCACTTGAAGATAGTGTCAATGAGTTATAAAACTCTGAAATAATACCCTTTCTTTTACTATCTTTCATCATCATTTTTTCCAAGGATGAATAAATAGGTCGAGTGAGAGCTTTATTTTGATTTGATCGAATAAAGTTTCTAAGTTGAAGATATTTAAAAAAATGTGTTCTATTGAGATTAAATTTGATCCTCAGCTCTTCAAAAGACATTATGTTGTCTGCACATGGCAAATATAAATCCTGAATCTTTTGTATCCCTTTTAAATTCCATACTTTAAATACAGCGTCCGCTCTCCCTGGTTTAAAATATTGATTACCCCATATTGGACTAAATTGTGACAATAACTGTGGTTCTTTTAAATAGTTTTTAGCTTCACACCATATTTTGATCATATGCTTTACAAATGGATTTTTAACTTGTTTTTGTAATTTTTTTGCCGAATCTGAGTATATGAATATGGGAAGAGGTAAAGGTAAATTGTATGATTCCATTTCAGTCCAGTGAGGAAGATCATTTGATGAAAAATAATATGTCATAGACCTCAGTTGTGCCGACCAATAATACAACATAAAATTTGGACATTTCAGACCTCCACGATCAAATGGTAAATATAATAAAGACAAACGTAATCTAGCCCTCCTGTTGTTCCATATAAATTCCACTAACTTTTTTTTTATTCTTGAGAATAGATCTAAAGGTGGTGATAAGGGAATGTATTGAAATAAATAAAGTATTTTAGGTAAAATATTACTTTTAAGTATATTGATTCTCCCGATCATCGACATTGGTAGTGACATCCATCTCTGAGTTAACTCATTGATATCTGACATTAAGGCTTCATAGTTGACACTGGCGACTGATTCTAGCTTAGGCATAATTTGGATTCCTAAATATTTAAACTGATTTACAACATTGAATTGATTTACCTCAGGGGCTGGGTAATTTCTCTGGGTCTCATTTAGCATTAATATTGAAGATTTAGTTTTATTTATTTTATATCCTGATATTTCCCCAAAATTCTTTATTAAATTCAACAAGGTTGGAATTGATTTTTTTAGATTCGACATAAACAAAATTATATCATCGGCGTACAGGGAGATTTTATGTTCTGTTGGTCCAACTTTAATTCCATATATTTGTGAATGTAAACGTATCGCTATCGCTAAAGGTTCAATTGCCATAGTAAACAGTAAAGGTGAAAGTGGACAGCCTTGTCGACATCCTCTATTGATTTTTATTGGTTTTGAAATATTGTTATTTGTTAGGATTTCTGCTGTAGCATTATTGTATATTATTTGAACCCATTTTATGAAATTATTTCCAAGTCCAAACCTTTGTAGGACTTCAAAAAGAAAGGGCCATTCAACTCTATCAAAGGCCTTTTCGGCGTCCAATGATAGGAGAGCTGTATCCGGTGCTTCTTTATTAAAATAAATAATATTAAATAGTCTTCTTACATTATGGAAGCCTTGTCTACCCTTTATAAAGCCATTCTGATCTCGATTAATAATATTTGGTAAAATTTCTTGTATTCGTCTTGCTAAAATTTTACAGATTATCTTAAGGTCGGCGTTTAATAGGCTTATTGGTCTCATATTTTCACATTTATTAGAGGGCTTACCTGGTTTTGGCAGCAGTATAATTAAGGCATTATTTATGTATGATGGTAAATTATTATTTTGAAATGCTTCTAAAACCATTTCCAAAAAAGGTTTTATTAATTTATTCTTAAATTTTTTATAAAGGTCAACTGGAAGACCATCTGGTCCTGCACTTTTTCCTGATTTCATATTATCAATGGCTAGCCCAACTTCTTCTTGACTAATTTTAGACTCCAATATCTCCCTGTTTTCATTTGGAATACACGGTATAGATAGTTCGTTCAAAAACCCATTTAGTTTTGTTAAATCAGGTTCATTTTTGGTATCATATAATTTTTCATAGTAATCTCTAAAGGCTCTATTAATTTCTAAAGGATCTATAACTACCTGTCCATTACTTATAATACTGGTAATTGGTGTTTTAATTTCCAATTGTTTAATCTGCCATGCTAATAATTTTCCTGATTTTTCACCTTGTTCATAAAAAGATTGTTTCAATCTTAGAAGACTCGAGGCAGCTCTATTCGCTGATTTTTTGTCGTATTCAGCTCTCAAAATCAGTAATTCATTCTCCAACCTTGGGTCACTTCCTGCATACACTTTTTCCTGAAGACTTTTTATTTTATGTTCCAATTTAGCTCTCTCCTCTCGAGTCTTCTTAGATTTTGATCCTGTATAACTAATAATATGTCCCCTAATAAAAGCTTTGAAAGCCTCCCACTTTACACATGCTGATGTTTGTGTAGTATTGATGTCAAAGAACTCGTCTATCTGTTTTTCTATATACTTGACAAATTCCTCATCCTGAAGCCATTTATGCTGAAATTGCCATCTACCTGATTCCTTTGTCAATTTTTTATCTACATATATTAGACAACAGGGTGCATGATCAGAAATCACGATGTTATCATAAAAGCAGTTTTGAATCTTGGACCTTAATTCTGTGGAAATCAAAAAATAATCAATACGTGAGAATGTCTTGTAGGTACTGGAATAACAAGAATAGGCTTTAACTTGTGGTTTCATTTCTCTCCATATATCTAACAATCTCAATTCTTTCATAAAATGATTAATAGTCATCCTACATCCAATGTGCGTACAATCCAGTCCTGTTGATCTATCCACACCTGGATTCAATGTACAATTAAAATCCCCTGCTATTATATGTTGCCCTGTAAGTGATGATAAGATGAGAAATAAATTAGCAAAGAACTTCTGATCATCTATATTGGGACCATATAAGTTCACAAGATTTATATTTTCTAATAGCAAAGAACCTTGAATGATTACATATCTTCCAAATTTGTCTCCAATTACATTTTTCACCTGAAAAGGAACTGATTTATGTATGAGAGTCATAACTCCCCTGGCTCGGGATGAAAATGAAGAGGTGAATACACTTCCCTGCCATCTACTCCTAATTCTTTTAACATCCTCCTCTATCAGATGAGTTTCTTGTAAAAACACAATTCTTGAACCCATGTCCTTTATTTTATTCATAACTTGTTTAAGTTTTTTTAAATTTTGTAGACCTCTGCAATTCCATGAAGTTAAATTAAGATTAACACTTTGGTCCATGATCAATAGAGAGTTTAGGATTACCTTGCAGTGTAAACATGCTCATACAGAGAAGCAAAAACATGAGTGGTTGAACATTCATCCTACAAACTACACACAAACAAATTTCCCCTTCCCACACTTGTGGCAAACCCCCCAAAATCAAAAGAAAAATTCTGTCTCCCGATATAGCCATCGACCGTTCCACACCCACGGGGAACAGCCTAAGCCACTCCTTCTTCATCCTCCCAATCACCCTAACTCTACTGCTTTTAATGACGTAACATTAACTCTCCTCTGTAGTTTTCCAACTTAACTCCAAAATTTTTAACAACTTTGTACATCATAGTTTTTTTTTGTTTGTTTGTTTTGTTTTTTTTAATATATAATACAATCTATTTTTTGTAAACTTACTATTTACTTCAAGTCAGTCAGATGCCTGTGCAAATGCTTAATTATTCTACCTTATATTTTGTTCATGCTTAGCTCCCACCAGTCTCTTCTTCTTCTTTGATCTTCTTGATGAACTCCTGCGCCTCCTCTGGGGTCTTGAAAATGTGGGTTCTGCCCTCATACGTGGTCAGCAGTCTCGCAGGATAGATTACACCATGACGAATCCCAAGGTTGCGCAGCTCCTTACGTATGGGATCAAACTGCTTCCTCAATTGCTGGATTCCTGTGGCCAAATCTGGGTAGAACCGCACCTGCTGGTCCTGGTGTTTAATCTCTCCTTTAGCACGTGCAGCGTTGAAGATCTTCATCCTGTCTCTGTTGCTAAGAAACTTCATAATTAAGGTCCTCGGCGGTCCCTTATCTCTCCGTGGGCCAATACGATGTGCTTTTTCCAGAACCACTGCTGATTGCAACTCCTCGCTGCCCAGCACCTCCGGAATCCACTTTTCCAGAAAGGAACATACGTCCCAACCTTCTGATTCCTCTGGAAGACCCACCAGCCTCAAATTATTCTGTCTCGACCGAGATTCCAAATCCAAAATATTATCTTCCAGAGATTTATTTTTTTTTTCCAAAGTGCGCACCTTTAATTGAAGACGGGTGACGTCATCTTCAGCACTAGCGAGACGGAGCTCCATCTGCGCCGTTCGTTCTACACAGTCACCCAATTCCTTTCTTATTCCTTCCAACGCTGTCATAATCCCATCAAATCTAGAGGAAAAGTCCGCTCTCATTGAGCTCATGGCAGCCATCAGCGCATCTGCGCCATTCCCCGCAGACATCGCACCGCCGCCAGCCTCCTCCGCCATATATGGAGTTTTGTTTGCTGCGTCACAGACCTGAAAGTCCGTTAATTTGGACTGTTTCGGCGGCTCGCTTTTTCCTTTTCCTGGTTTTCCAGCCTTAGGCTTCGCCGACATATCCTCGCCCAAATGCTGGGATACGTTCTGTCCCAAATGAGAGAGTTATTTGCCGATTTTTTTTTCTCCAGGAGCAGAGCAGAGCGAGACACGTCCGTCCTACGTGGCAGCCATAACCGGAGGAGACGGAATTTTTTGATTTTGGGGGGATTACCATGAATGTGGGGAAAGGGAATTTGTTTTTGTTTAGTTCGTAGGATGAATATTCCATCATCCATGTTTTTGCTTCTCTGTAAGAGTATGTTCATATTGCAAGGTAATCTCAAACTCTTTACTGATCATAGATCAAAGCATTAATCTTAATTTAACTTCATGGAATTGCAGAGGTCTACAAAATCTAAGAAAACTTAAACAAGTTATGAATAAAATAAAAGACATAGATTCAAAAATTGTACTTTTACAAGAAACTCATCTAATAGAGGAGGATGTAAAAAGAATTAGGAGAAGATGGCAAGGTAACACGTTCACCTCATCATTTTCATCCCGAGCCAGGGGAGTTATGACTCTCATACACAAAACAGTCCCATTTCAAGTGAAAAATGTAATTGGAGACAAATTTGGAAGATATCTAATCATCCAAGGATCTTTGTTATTAGAAAATATAAATCTGGTGAACTTATACGGCCCCAATATTGATGATCAAAACTTCTTTGTTAATTTATTCCTTACTTTATCATCACTTACAGGGCAACATATAATAGCAGGGGATTTTAATTGTACACTGAATCCCAGTATAGACAGATCAACAGGACTGGACTGTACGCACAATGGATGTAGGATAACTATTAATCATTTTATGAAAGAATTGAGATTGCTAGATATATGGAGAGAAATGAAACCACAAGTCAAAGCCTATTCTTTTTATTCTAGTACCTATAAGACATTCTCACGTATTGACTACTTTTTGATCTCTACAGAATTAAGGTCCAAGATTCAAAACTGTTTCTATGATAACATTGTGATCTCTGATCATGCACCCTGCTGTCTAATATATGTAGATAAGAAATTGACAAAGGATCCAGGTAGGTGGCATTTTCAGCATAAATGGCTTCAGGATGAGGAATTTGTTAAGTACATAGAAAAACAGATAGATGAGTTCTTTGATATCAATACTACACAAACAACGGCATGTATAAAGTGGGAGGCTTTCAAAGCTTTTATTAGGGGGCATATTATTAGTTATACAGGTTCAAAATCTAAGAAGACTCGAGAGGAGAGAGTCCAATTGGAACGTAAAATAAAAATTCTTCAAGAAAAGGTGTATGCAGGAAGTAACCCACAGTTGGAGAACGAATTACTGATTCTGAGAGCAGAATATGACAAAAAATCAGCGAATAGAGCTGCCTCGAGTCTTCTAAGATTGAAGCAAACTTTTTATGAACAAGGTGAAAAATCAGGAAAATTATTGGCATGGCAGATTAAACAATTAGAATTTAAAACACCAATTACCAGTATTATAAGTAACGGACAGGTAGTTATAGATCCTTTAGAAATTAATAGTGCCTTTAGAGATTATTATGAAAAACTATATGATACAAGAAATGAAACTGACTTAACAAAACTAAATGGGTTTTTGGGTGGATTATCTATACCGTATATTCCAAATGAAAACAGGGAGATACTGGAGTCTAAAATTAGTCAAGAAGAAGTTGGGCAAGCCATTGATGATATGAAATCAGGAAAAAGAGCAGGACCAGATGGTCTTCCAGTTGACCTCTATAAAAAATTTAAGAATAAATTAATAAAACCACTTTTGGAAATGGTTTTAGAAGCATTTCAAAATGGTAATTTACCACCATACATGAATAATGCCTTAATTATACTGTTGCCAAAACCAGGTAAACCCCCTAATAAATGTGAAAACATGAGACCAATAAGCCTATTAAATGCTGATCTTAAAATAATCTGTAAAATTTTAGCAAAACGACTACAAGAAATATTACCAAATATTATTAACCGAGATCAGAATGGCTTTATAATGGGAAGACAAGGCTTCCATAATGTAAGAAGACTATTTAATATTATTTATTCCAATAAAGAAGCACTGGATACAGCTCTCCTATCATTGGAAGCCGAAAAGGCCTTTGATAGGGTCGAATGGCCCTATCTTTTTGAAGTCCTACAAAGGTTTGGACTTGGAAGTAATTTCATAAAATGGGTCTAGATAATATACAATAATGCTACAGCAGAAATCCTAACAAACAGCAATATCTCAAAATCAATAAAAATCAATAGAGGATGTCGACAAGGCTGTCCACTTTCACCTTTACTGTTTACTATGGCAATTGAACCTTTAGCGATGGCAGTACGTTTACATCCACAAATATATGGAATTAAGGTAGGACCAACAGAACATAAAATCTCCCTGTATGCCGATGACATAATTTTGTTTATGTCGAATTTTAAAAAATCAATTCCGACCTTGTTAAATTTAATAAAGAACTTTGGGGAAATATCAGGATATAAAATAAATAAAACAAAATCTTCAATATTAATGCTAAATGAGACCCAGAGAAATCACCCAGCTCCTGAGGTAAATCAATTCAATGTTGTAAATCAGTTTAAATATTTAGGAATTCAAATTTTGCCTAAGCTAGAATCAGTCGCCAGTGCCAACTACAGGCACAGGCTCAGGGAGGGGCAGATGACTGCCCCTCCCTGAGCCTGGTTCTGCTGGAGGTTTCTTCCTGTTAAAAGGGAGTTTTTCCTCTCCACCGTCGCCAAGTGCTTGCTCACAGGGGATCGCCTGATTGCTGGGGTCTTTCTGCAACTGTGGGGGTCCTCCCTACAGTTGATAGTGCTATGAGATGACTGTTGTTGTGAAATGGCGCTATATAAATAAAGTTGAATTGAATTGAATTGAACTATGAAGCCTTAATGACAGATATTAATGAGTTACTTCAGAGATGGATGTCACTACCAATGTCGATGATCTGGAGAATTAATATACTTAAAAGTAATATCTTACCAAAAATACTTTATTTATTTCAAAACATTCCTTTACCACCACCTTCAGATCTATTCTCAAGAATTAAAAAAAGTTAGTGGAATTTATATGGAACAATAGGAAGGCTAGATTACGTTTGTCCTTACTATATTTACCATTTGATCGTGGAGGTCTGAAATGTCCAAACTTTATGTTGTATTACTGGTCAGCACAACTGAGGTCTATGACATATTATTTTTCATCAAATGATCTTCCTCACTGGACTGAAATGGAATCATACAATTTACCTTTACCTCTTCCCTTATTCATATACTCAGACTTGGCTAAAAATTACAGAAACAAGTTAAAAATCCAATTGTAAAGCACATGATCAAAATATGGTGTGAACCCAAAAAATATTTAAAAGAACCACACTTACTGTCGCAATTTAGCCCAATATGGGGTAATCAATATTTTACACCAGGGAGAACGGATGCTGTATTTAAAGTATGGAATTTAAAAGGGGTTCAAAAGATTCAAGACTTATATTTGTCACGTTCAGATAACATAATGTCTTTTGAAGAACTGAGGATTAAATTCAATCTTAATAGAACACATTTTTTTAAAAATATCTTCAGCTTAGAAATTTTATTCGATCAAATCAAAATAATGCTCTCACCAGACCTACTTATTCATCCTTGGAAAAAATTTTGACGAAAGATAGTAAGAGAAAGGGTATTATTTCAGAGTTTTACAACTCATTGACACTATTCTCAAGTGAAAACTCACAGAAAAGACTGAATTATTGGAAAGAAGACCTGCAAATTGAAATTTCAGAGGAACAATGGGAAATGGCTTGTGCAGAAGCTCAAACCAAATCAATAAATGTACATCTTAAACTGATACATTTTAAATGGTTAATGCGGATGTATGTTACACCAGTGGAGTTAAATAGATATAACAAAAACATACCAGATACATGCACAAAATGTATGGAAAGTAAAGGAACCCTATTTCACTGTTTATGGGAATGTAGAAAAATCAGAATGTTTTGGGAAGAGGTGAGGGTAACAATTGAAAAAATAATTTCAAAACAATTCACATTGAACTCTAAACTGTTTTTGTTGGGTCTGTATCCAGAAAAACATAACTTTAATAAGAGTGAAAGAGCATTCATAGACCTCGGTTTGCTTAATGCCAAAAAATGTATTGCACTACTGTGGAAAAAGACTCATAGACCAAATGTGACTCAGTGGTTAAGACAGATGTTAACAAACCTTCCACTAGAAAGAATAACATATATACTGAAATCAAAGGAAAATGTGTTTGAGAATATATGGAGACCTTTCATTGATTATGTAAAGAAATTAAACATAACTTCTGAAGAAGAAGGTGATTGATGTGTGTGGACCTTGCAAATTCCAAACTGGTGAATGTATATTATGTATTCTTATGTAAGAGATTACCTAGACTAAACAGAGGAGCATTGTTGTTGACTTGCTTTTGTTAATGGTTGTTGTTGTTTTTAGTACATTTTTTTTGTTGTTGTTGTTAGTGTTTTTTTTTTTAATTTTTAAATTACTTTAGTGTTAGTGTTTGACTGTTTGTGCCATGTTTGTAAAAAAAAAGGTTTAATAAAAAATATTGTGGGAAAAAAAAAAACTCAACTTGTCGTGTTTGGAGGAGAAAGAATACCATACCTACTGTGAAGCATGGGGGCGGAAACATCATACGTTGGGGCTGTTTTTCTGCAAAGTGACCAGGACGACTGATCCGTGTAAAGGAAAGAATGAATGGGGCCATGTATCGTGAGATTTTGAGTGAAAACCTCCTTCCACCAGCAAGGGTATTGAAGATGAAACGTGGCTGGGTCTTTCAGCATGACAATGATCCCAAACACACCGCCCGGGCAACGAAGGAGTGGCTTCGTAAGAAGCATTTCAAGGTCCTGGAGTGGCCTAGCCAGTCTCCAGATCTCGACCCCATAGAAAATCTTTGGAGGGAGTTGAAAGTCTGTGTTGCCCAGCGACAGCCCCAAAACATCACTGCTCTAGAGGAGATCTGCATGTAGGAATGGGCCAAAATACCAGCAACAGTGTGTGAAAACCTTGTGAAAACTTACAGAAAACATTTGACCTCTGTTATTGCCAACAAAGGGTTTATAACAGAGTATTGAGATGAACTTTTGTTATTGACCAAATACTTATTTTACCAAGGAATTTACCAATTAATTCATTAAAAATCCTTCAATGTGATTTTCTGGATTTTTTTTTTCTTATTTTGTCTCTCATAGTTGAGGTATACCTATGATGAAAACTGGAGACCTCTCTCATCTTTTAAGTGGGAGAACTTGCACAGTTGGTGGCTGACTAAATACTTTTTTACCCCACTGTAGGTTAGTTTACGTGGTGACAGTTATCTGGTTTTATCCTCTGTTAACTTGGTTTTATCAGCTTATTCCGGCGAAGTTGAAAGGAGCTAATGCAATGACGGACCGTCCATCCATTCACATTCCATGAGAATCGCTACTCCTCCTAGGCATTTTCCCCAATGGTCACCAAACTCTCACACAGTGATCCTCAGGTGGGTCTGTATCCAGGTTGTGCTCAGGTCAAAGGTCAACAGTCAGGAGATCAGAGCACTCTTGAGGTAATTGGATCAGGCTGGAATGAGGTACTCTGTCATTGACGGTCTGGTCTTGGTTTTATCTGCTCAGTGAATTCCTCACTGGTACCATACTAGACCTGACGCTGATCAGCAGGTCTAATCCCCATATCTACCTGTCCTACATTCAGTGAATTCATCCTAAACTAAACTGGTCATGTTTCAGTCCCCATAGACCCGACCCTGATCATTGTGGTCCAGGCCAAAGAGGATGCCTACATTCCCCGATCAGGAGTCCTTAGTTTGCAGGAGATCTGGCCCGGCTGTGAAGTCCGCTACTTGAACGGCGGCCACATCAGCGCCTACCTGTTCAAACAGAACGTCTTCAGGTAAACTCAATTGGACCTGATGTCCGTCAGCGGTAATGACTTTATTGATCTGAACATAAACACACTACGGCTTAATTAAAATACTCGTTAATGTTAATGTTTCTTTATTCATCTCTTTCATTTCCAGAAAAGCCATTTATGATGCATTCAACAGATTCTGCCTGAAGTACCCCGACCTGCACTAGACTGAACCCTCCAGGACCAGAACAGTGACTAAGGCCTGTGTAGACTCAGTTGTTCAAAGACTGAAACACCATTTGACACTTTAACGAACTTTGATACAAATAAAACTTTATTTTCTTTGCTGTTGGAACAGCTGTTGATGTGATGAGAGGTTCTGATTGGGTCAACACTGATAACATCGTCCTTTAATTCACCATTAAAATCACTGGTCAGACTGGAGGAAGACTGGGTCACTTTATCTCAGATGGCAGCTAAACACACCCGTGGCTTTATGTTAGAACATTTGACAGTAGTTGACGTCTGTGTCAGATATGCATCAGTCAGTGCTAGGGCTGATTTTACTGTGAAAGTCAGCTGATTTTACTGTCAAATCAGTTGATTTTACTCTCAGATCATGTGTGTTTAATGTAAAATCAGTTAATTTTCCTGTCAAACTGATTTTAATGTGACATCAGCTGATTGTACTATCAAATCAGTGACAGACTACTCTGAGCAGTAACCTACAGCAGTAGCAGAACGATTACTGATGAATAAATGTGATGTGAACATGTGTGCAGTGAAATCATGATGGTGGTGACAGTGATTCTTTAGTTTCCGTTTTATTTCATGAGCGTAACAGAACCTCCAGCTGTCACCAGGTTATCCAGAAAGCATCAGTCATGATGTTTCACCACCACTGGATGTCTCTCTAGAGCTCCGCCCTTAAACCCAGACAGAGCTGTAGCTTGGCCACACCTCCTAACACCGGCTGTCACCATCTTCTGTTCCTCCTTCCTCCTCTTTGCTAACATAATCCAAGCTAATGGCTAATCACAGCTCTGTCAGTGGTGGGGTGGCTTCCCACACCGTTCTGTTGCATTTCACTGATTGAGGGTCTCCCATCCCAACCGGTGAGTCTCCAGTGGTTCCTCAATGGCCTCTAATGAGGGAACAGGCACCCATCAGAAGGGCCCCTAAGAGTGGCACATTGCGGAGCAGAGGACTTCCTGCCTCTGGGGGCCTGTGTGTGGCAGAGATCCAAAAAAAGCAAAATGGCTCATTACTGGGGGAACCTCCCAAGGTGTTGACAGGCAGCTGTTGGAGGAAGAAAGCTAACAGTGATGCAAACAGCAATAACTGATGGATGTGCACATACGTTAATAATAAATTAAGCCACATAATCACAGGGACTGACATGTTTGGGTTTGTTTCACATGGTCACTGGAGCCATGCAGTGTTATTTGGAATGGGTAAATGACAGAAACAACACCATGAGTAGGCTATGCTAGGTGTGCTAACATTAGCCACAGTGGGCAGCACGGTGGTGCAGTGGTTAGCACTGTTGCCTTACAGCTAGAAGGTTCCTGGTTCGAATCCCCAGGTTGGCAGGGGTAGGAACCTTTCTGTGTGGAGTTTGCATGTTCCTGTGCTGCGTGGGTTTACTCCGGGGGCTCCGGTTTCCTCCCACAATCCAAAGACATGCATGTTAGGTTAATTGGCTGTTCTAAATTGTCCCTAGATATGTTTCCTATAGGCCCTTAGAATAGAGGGTTAGTATTAGTGAAAGCGCTTTGAGTGGTCTTTGTGACTAGAAAAGCGCTATATAAGTGCAGGTTAGTTAGTTAGTAGTTAGTAGTACACTTCGTACATAAATTAATAATAAAATAAACCAGACAACAGTTGGGACTAAGACGTTTGGGTGTGATTCATCAGAGTCCATCAGTGCTGTGGTCAGTGTTAGTCCTGCTTAACAGGTACTAACCCATTGGTCATCAGTATTATTGGTACCGGGGTTAGGGTTGCCACCTTCAATGAAGAAAAACAAAGGACCCCCACCCCAAGGTGATGTGTAGGGCGCTAGTTGTGGTTTATCATAACTTAATTGTTTAAATCATAATACTATTCATAGGCTGAAGTTTAACGTGCTTCTTTGACAGTGTTTATAACTTTGAAGTTTGAAAGTCAGAATGTTCCTGTTTACTACAAATGAAAGAACCCCTTCAAAAAATCTGGGCGTGCAAATAACAATTTACTTAACATTAGAAATGTACAGCTTCTTTACGAGGGGGAGCTGATAATTTCATAGGCTGAAAAGTTCATAGTGGATCCAAGCGCAGGAATCCAAGTGCTGCAACGCCGATGGAAGAAGTGTGTGGACCAAAGGGGAGAGAGGCTATGTTGGAAAAATAAGCCACATTTGGTCAAATTTGATGACTATGACCTTTTCAGCCTATGAACTTTTCAGTCCCTCCTCATATCAACATTTTTTTTGTATTTGTGTAGAGTACAACCATGGTAAAACAGTCCACAGCCTTATTGTTTCCTGTGTTATTTCTATTTCCATGTGTATTTCTTGTAACATCTTGCAGCCATGAGTAGAAGTTTGTCTTTCAAAACACTGCAGTAGAACTCTGAACAAGACTCCATAAAATTGAGAGTACTTTGCAGTTTGCCTTGTACGCATTGTCTTTGATGCCGTCAAGCCAATCATTGAGTTCTTCCCACTCACATTGGTACTTTTGCAAACGTTTTACATTTGACTGATGGTGTGGCTGTTCTGATAAGTATGGAAAAATGTCAGGACACTGGCAAGCTACTATGGCTGCTGCTGAGCCCGCCTGGCTATCTCTCGCCCGATCACTGTCGAGCGATGACTTCACGCTTGAAAAAGGAAACAAATCAACCAACAACTGAGTAGGAGGACAGCATGCATAATGCGGATGAGATGATGCTGCATTAAAGGTAGCAAGTAAATGCAGGACAAACTGTGTCCTGTATTGATTCAATACAGGACACATTATTTTAGTGTAAAAAAACAGGACAATACTGTGTTTTACAGGACGGGTGACAACCCTAACTGGGGTTGTCTGTCCTTCTGTCCATATATGGATCTTCCATGTGTCCTCTGTGACATCACTAGTTGTTTATCTTTTTGTTTTAAACTCGGTTGTATTAATTTTTTTTGTCTTCTACTCATTGTCACACCTGTCATCAGTGCCATGTGTCCTAAATGTCCTTCATGTCTTCTTTGTTCCGTCTGTAACATTTGTGACTCACCGTGTAACTGGATCATTTTCACATTTGTACACGTGTGTTAAAGGTTTTAATTATTAATTAATGCCAATATCACTATCACAGTCTGCACTTGTTGTAGAAATTATCCCAAAGATTGCAACTGGGCAGAATTTTATAGTTTTTAATAATTTCTATGTTTCTGTGGGGGTTGATTCTATCTGCTATGATGATGATGATGATGATTCTAAAAACGTAATTATTAATCTGGTGCTACAACCGTTGAATTGGTGTCATACCTGTTGAATTAAAGAATACCTTTGCTAATATTGTTTGTTTTTAATTTTGTCATCTTGGTAAACAGAATTATTTTCATTGCAGAAATAAGGAGACATCAGTGCACATGAATTATGTCATTAATTATTTAATGAAATGTCTGTGATAACGTGATGGTCAGTGGAGTTTAAATGATCAAATTACCACAACATCAGACAGCTGGAGCAAATCATAACCTTTCATTAAAATCTTAATCTCTGCTAACTTGGTAATGAATGATTGCCATGAAACGGTGGGTAAACATCAAAGCCTTCAGGTTCTTCACCTGCACAGGTGAGCCATCATGCTGTAAAAAATACAACAGAATGAATAACATTTATAGATAGGATTATATAAAACTATTATGAGTCATACTGACTAGCAGTAAACCCCCACTATGCTGGACTGTCATTCTCATTTTTTACAGCGGGCAAACACCTCCAGTCTGGGGTCAGAAATGAAACTAAACTTTTGTTTTCCATTTTATCTATCCATCTTCTACCACTTAAAACTTTTTTTTTTTTTTGGAGGGGGGGGGGGGGTGCTGGAGCCTATCCCGGCATTTTTGGGCAAGAGGCAGGGTACTCCCTGGACAGATCGCCAGTCCATCACAGGGCCAACACAGAGAGACACACAACCATTCACACATTCATACGTAAGGACAATTTAGAATCCCCAGTTGGTCCCAGTTGATCAAACATGCATGTCTTTGGCCTGTGGGAGGAAACCAGAGTACCCAGAGAAAACCCATGCAGACACGGGGAGAACATGCAAACTCCACACAGAAGGGTCACCGATGATCAGGGCTGGGATCGAACCCATGACCTTGTTGCACTAACCACTGTTCCACTGAGCTGCCCGTTTTCCATTTTATACAAAATTAAATGTTTTCTTTTAAATTCTTACAAAATTTATAATTCTAAACTGACTCAAATATAAAGGATAGATTAATATTTTTGTAAATATGTAAAAATAAGCAATGCCCATGTCATGAAAAAAATTAGGACACCCTGTATAAGCCTGTGTGATTTTTTTTTTTAAAACATATTTGGCCATATGGATATCTAATATCAATGTTAAAAATACTGGGCGATTCATGTAATACAACAAAACAATTAAAAATGAATTAAAGACTTTTTTCAAATTTTCTGTAAAATGTAATTCTAAACAAATAGTGAGGAATAAATTAGGACACCCCCACATTCATTTCCACTTAAAATGGCTAAAATAAATGTTAAAAAAAAATACAAATAAAAACAAAAACAAGGTTAGACATAGATATGTGAACATTTCTTAATAAAGAACTGAATATTTAATGGGGGTGTGGAGAGCGTGAAAAGATGAGGCTGAGTTTATTTTGCAAATCAGATTTATTCACTTGTCTCCAACATCCTCCAAACAGAAAACGAGACACATCCTCCCACATCTGCCCTTTTTATACCCGGGACATCAAAGTACAGTCACATTGTCTTTAAATCCCAAGACACAATACATCGTCCTCTAGGTCTTCTCCCCTCCACCTACAATCCTGGTGGTCAGGAAATCTCTCAAGGCCATCTCTAAAGATCACATTTCGCACCCTCCTGTTATCCCCAGGAGACCCAGACCTATTGTTCATTCTGAGACGTGAAGCAAGAGTAATATACATATGCAGCCTAAGCAACTCCCATATGTGTGCCACATGACCCCCCCCCCAAAACGTCTAAGATGAAACAATACAACACAGTCTGCATATCATGATAAAATCACAAACATCAGTCCACGTGCTGTTTGGGCTTCAATCGTCTTCCGAACTTGCTGTAAGCGGGCTTTACCACTCCCGCGGCGCCATCCTGCTGTGAATCTGCTATCTGAGGATGAGAACCGTTAGTCAATCCCTGTGGGAGCTCTGGGGAATGCTCCCTAGGAGGTCTGCCGCGTCGAGGAGCCCTCGCCGACTGCACAGCTTCGTCAGCCATCACAAAAGCAGGTTTGAGTCTGTCTATGCCAATTGTTTCCCTTCTGCCCCCCGAATCTAGCAAAAAGTGCTTATCACCTGTTTCCAGCACTCTAAATGGGCCATCATAAGGCGGTCGCAGGGTTGGGCGATGAGCATCATGTCTGACAAAAACAAACTCCGCATTTTTTAAAGCCTTAGGTACAAAAACGCGCGGAAAACTGTGATGAACGGGGCCAGGAAGCGTGCTCGCTCCCGTGTCGCTCAGTAACCGCTGAGCAGGGGGGCACTCTGGCGCAGGATTATCTGGGAGAAACTCCCCGGCAGCCGGAGTGGCTGCGCAAACACCAGCTCAGCTGGGGAGGCTTTTAAGTCCTCTTTAGGTGCAGAACGCAACCCCAATAAAACCCATGGTAGCCTGTTTACCCAATCTGCATCCGTAAGCGACGCTCTGAGGGCTGCTTTCAATGACCTATGGAAACGTTCGCATAAACCATTAGCCTGGGGGTGGTATGCGGTAGTGCGGTGGATCGTTACCCCCAGGCTGCGGGCCATCGCTGACCAAAGCTCGGAAACAAATTGAGGACCTCTGTCGGACGTAATATCCGATGGAACTCCAAAACGCGCTACCCAAGCCGTTAAAAACGCGCGCGCCACCTCCTCGGCTGTGGTTGATGCCAGTGGGACCACTTCAGGCCAACGCGTGGTGCGGTCCACCATTGTCAAAAGATGTGTGCACCCCTGTGACGGCGGGAGGGGGCCTACGAGGTCGACATGCACATGATCGAACCTCTTAGCCAGGATGTGAAATGGCTCTAAGGGGGCTTTAGTGTGTTTGTGTATTTTGGCTTGCTGGCAAGCCATGCAGGCTCTTGCCCACTCCTTAACGTGCTTGCGCAGGCTCGGCCACACAAACTTCTCTCCTACCATTTTGACCGACGCGCGCACCCCTGGGTGCGCCAGAGAATGAATCGAGTCAAAAACGCGGCGGCGCCACGCGGTCGGCACCACCGGACGCGATCGTTCGGTGGAGACATCACAGATTAGGGGGGGCATACCATCTTGCAGCACCCTGCTCTCCAGCCTTAACCCTGTTGGTTCAGACTGGAGCGCTCACACGTCCGCATCGCTAACCTGATCCGCGGCCATGGCTGCATAATCTATCCCCACGCGGACTGGGGCCGCGCGTACTTCCGCGCCACTAGCCTGCTCCGCGGCCATGGCAGTATAATCTACCCCTACGCGGACTGGAACAGTTACGGCGCGCGAGAGACAGTCTGCCACTACATTAAGTTTACCCGCTACGTGTTGAATATCGGTAGTAAACTCTGAGCAGCCAGCTGCCTCTGCTGCCGGCCTGACCACGGCTCCGAAACCTTGGCCATCGCAAAAGTCAGCGGCTTGTGGTCGACGAACGCAGTGAAACGACGACCTTCCAGCCAGAACTGGAAGTGGCGAATGGCCAAGTGGAGCGCTAACAACTCCCTGTCAAACGCGCTGTATTTTCGCTCGGTATCGCGCAAAGTCTTGCTGAAAAAGGCAAGCGGCTGCCAAGCCCCAGCAACATGCTGCTCTACTACCTCACCTATGGCCACATCTGACGCGTCAGTAGTGAGCGCTATGCGGGCCGTTGGGTCTGGATGTGCTAACAACGCAGCGTTTGCCAGGGCTATTTTGACCTCCGAGAATGCGCGCTCCCGCTTCGGGGACCATTCGATTGTATTTGTGGGTTTTTGTTTTTTTAGCGCGGCATACAGTGGTTGCATGAGCTGCACTGCACGGGGGAGGAAACGGTTATAAAAATTCACCATTCCCAAAAACTCCTGTAATGCTTTGACCGTTTGTGGCTGGGGAAAATTTGTTACTGCACGCACTTTGTCCGGCAGCGGAACTGCTCCTTCTGGAGAGACGCGGTGCCCCAAAAAATCAATCTGTGTCAACCCAAACTGACACTTCGCTGGGTTGATTATTAACCCGTGCTCTCCCAACCTCCGGAAAACTGCCGTGAGGTGTTTCTCGTGTTCCTCTTCGGACGCGCTGGCTACCAAAATGTCGTCCAGGTAGACGAACACAAAAGGGAGATCGCGCAACACCACGTCCATCATGCATTGGAACGTCTGCACAGCGCCTTTAAGCCCGAACGGCATGCGCAAAAACTCGAAAAGGCCAAACGGAGTTATTACCGCTGTTTGGGGTATGTCCTTAGCGCGTACTGGGACTTGATGGTACCCGTGGACCAAGTCTATTTTAGAAAAAATGCGCGCCCCCGCCAGATGAACGGAAAAATCTTGGATATGCAGGATTGGGTAGCGGTCGTGCGCTGTAGCGTTGTTCAGCCTGCGGAAATCACCGCAAGGTCACCACGAGCCGTCAGCTTTAGGGACCATGTGAAGTGGGGAAGCCCATGGGCTGTTCGAACGCCGGATGATGCCCAACTTTTCAAGGTTGGCAAACTCCTCGCGCACTATGGTCAGTTTAGCTGCATCCAAGCGCCGAGCTTTTGCAAAAACGGGGGGACCGGCGGTAGTAATAAAATGTTCCACTCCGTGTTTAGCGACGGCTGCTGAAAATGTGGGAACCGTGAGTGCTGGAAACTGAGTGAGGAGTGTGTGGAACTTACCGCTTGCCGTAGCGACGTTGGCTTGTGCTGTCGGTGGGGTCACTCGGGCTGCACAGGGAATAGAGTAAAAAGAGAGTGCATTAACCAAGCGTCTATTGGGAAGATCAACCAACAACCCATGTGAGCACAGAAAATCAGCCCCTAACATGTTGAAGCTCACCGCAGCTATAATAAAAGTCCACTCAAATGTACGGCCTTGCAGGGACAGAAGCAGAGTCTTCTCACCGAAGGTCTTAATGCTCGAGCCGTTCGCTGCCGATGCTCTGTGACTCCCGGGGCCTGCCAGCCGGTCAGCATAGGTTGGCATGATGAAACTCACTTGGGAGCCTGTGTCCACGAGGAATTGCCTCCCAGAACGCGCATCCATCAAGTAGAGCAGCTTGTTCTGTTCACCGAGGGCCGCGGCTGCTACCAACCCTCGGCTCTGGCGTTTCCCGAGCTCTTGAACTGACACGGTGGTATACACTTGCGTGCCCTCTCTGCAAAGCGACGATGGTAGAAACAGAGGTCATCTCCTCCGCGATGTTTGACCTTCACCGCCGCCGTTGCCGGTGGGTCTGCTGCCGCCGCCTCTGGCCACCTGCCATCTCCGGCCCTCGCGTCGAGTCCTGTCGCTGCTGCGGTGGCCGCGCGCTGTCTGCTGGCGTTGAGAATCCGCTGTGCCTCCTGGGCCAGCGCGCGGAAGTCCCGCTGGGCCAACAACGGTGAACCGGCCAAGGTCGCTCTCGAGGCCGACGGTAGCGTTCTCAGGAAAATGTGGGTGAAGAGAAGGTCGTCGCCGTCTGAGCCCCTCAGCCTCAGCATGTCTTCCATCAGGTCGACGGGTGTGCTGTCTCCCAAGTCGTTCAGGGCCAGGAGTCTCTCCGCTCTTTCCTGGACTGAGGGAGTGAAACGCTGGATGAGTGCAGCCTTCAACCTGCCGTATTTGTCTTCGGCCGGTGGCGCTGCACCAGGCTCTGCACATGTTGAGCCGTGCGGTTGTTGAGCTTGGCGATAACGTGGTAGAATTTCATGTCATCTGCCGTTATTCCCCGGAGAGCGAACTGAGCTTCGGCCAAGAGGAACCAGGAGTCCGGGTTGTCCTGCCAGAAATCTGGTAGTTTGACTGAGACTGCGTTCGCCTGGCTGGTTCCTGGCGAGTCTGGCTCAGGGGAATTTCTTTCGTCCATGATACGTCTTAAGGTCACCAGTGTGGAGAGCGTGAAGAGATGAGGCTGAGTTTATTTCTCAAATCAGATTTATTCACTTGTCTCCAACATCCTCCAAACAGAAAAAGAGACACATCCTCCCACATCTGCCCTTTTTATACCCGGGACATCAAAGTACAGTCACATTGTCTTTAAATCCCAAGACACAATACATCGTCCTCCAGGTCTTCTCCCCTCCACCTACAACCCTGGTGGTCAGGAAATCTCTCAAGGCCATCTCTAAAGATCACATTTCGCACCCTCCTGTTATCCCCAGGAGACCCAGACCTATTGTTCATTCTGAGACGTGAGGCAACAGTAATATACATATGCAGCCTAAGCAACTCCCATATGTGTGCCACAGGGGTCCTAATTTTTTCACGACTATATATATACAGTATATAACATACAGTGTGTTTGTGTGTGTATATATATATATATATATACACACACACTGTACATAATATATATATATATATATATATATATATATATATATATATATATATATATATATATACGTATATATATATATATATATATATATATATACGTATATATACACTGTACATAATATACTGTATATATATATATACAGTATATATAGTATATATACAGTATATATATATATATATATATATATATATATATATATATATATATATATATATATATATACACTACTGTTCAAAAGTTTGGGGTCACCCAGACAATTATTTTGTTTTCCATGAAAAGTCACACTTATTTACCACCATGAGTTGTAAAATGAATAGAAAATATAGTCAAGACATTGACAAGGTTAGAAATAATGATTTGTATTTGAAATAATAATTTTTTCCAGATACTCAACCTGCTCAGAAGAAGGTCAGTTTTATAGCTTCTCCAACCAGCTAAACTGTTTTCAGCTGTGCTAACATGATTGCACAAGGGTTTTCTAATCATCCATTAGCCTTCTGACGCAATGAGCAAACACATTGTACCATTAGAACACTGGAGTGAGAGTTGCTGGAAATGGGCCTCTATACACCTATGTAGATATTGCACCAAAAACCAGACATTTGCAGCTAGAATAGTCATTTACCACATTAGCAATGTATATTAGATATTAGAGTGTATTTCTGATTAGTTTAAAGCTATCTTCATTGAAAAAAACAGTGCTTTTCTTTCAAAAATAAGGAAATTTCTAAGTGACCCCAAACTTTTGAACGGTAGTGTATACATATATACGTATATATATATATATATATATATATATATATATATACTGTATATATATATATATATACAGCACAGAAATGTATTGAACATGTCAACATTTTTTTTCATTAAACATATTTCTGATGGAGCCATTGACCTGAGATTTTCACCAGGTATCAGTAACAACCCAAGTAATCCATACATACAAAGAAATCAAGGCAACTGTGTTCACAAAATGTTATATTTAATAAAGTGGAATGACACAGGGAATAACTTGAACACATGAAGAAAAAGCGGTGCAAAAAGGCATAGAAAGCCAAGAAACCTGCTGAAATCCATCAGAATTTAGGAAGCCATCCCATCCACCATCAGCTCAAATTAATTTCAGCTGGTTAAGTCCAGACTGATAGCCTTTGAAAAGGTCTGTGAATATCAGATTGTCACACCACAAAGAACTCATGATAAGCAGAAGCAAAGAGTTCTCTTTAGACCTTCACAATCTTATTGTTGCAAAACATAATGATGGCATTGGTTACAGCTGCATTTCTAAGCTTCTGAATGTTCCAGTGAGCACTGTTGGAGCCATCATTCGGAAGTGGAAAGATCATCATTTTACCATAAACTGGCCATGACCAGGAGCTCCTCACAAGATTTCTGACAGACAAGTCAAAGAATTATCAGAAGAGTTATCCAAGAGCTAAAGACCACTCGTGGAGCACTCCAAAAAGACCTGGAGTTAGCAGGTACTGCTGTTTCAAAGAAAACAATAAAGCCCCTTTTCCACTAGTACCTACTCATCCCTACTCGCCTCGACTCTACTCAGTTTGTAGGGTTTTCCATTAGTACCTGGTACCAGTGTAGGGTGTGTAAAGGATGAGGCAAGTTTGTCTCAGGCAGTTTATTACACATTCTCTCACATGAGCATAGTAGAAAAGAGGACATCTCACACAGAACTCTTCACTTAAATACTCAGGTCCTTCTACATATCAAAAGGTCACATTGCATTCACATAAAAGATCACATTGCATGCACTTCCTTAATCCTTAAACATCCCCCTCACAGTCTCTAGCACACAAAGGATCCTCCAAGCCGTCTCTGACATACAAAAGATCACATTTCACAGCTTCCTGTTATCTCCAAGGAAACTCTGCCCTTTGTTCTTATCAAAGATGCTGCTCATTATGTTTTGGCCATGTGCGGCCACACCACCCCACCGAGCATACTGGATCGAACAAAAGAATAACAGTCTGTATGCTGAATCATTACACATCAATCCACATGCTGCTTGGGCTTCAGTCTTCTCCCGTATCTGCTGTAACCAGGATTCAACGCCTCCGCGGCGCTGTCATGATGGGGAGCTGCTGTCTGGGGATGAAAACCTTTTGTCTGTCCCTGCGGGTGTTCTGGGGAAATTCTACTCTGGGAAGCTCCCCGTGGGGGTCTTCCACGCCAAGGGGCCCTCGCCAACAGCACTTGCTCGTCCGCCACCACAAAAGCGGGTTAGAGTCTGTTTATGCCAACCTTTTCCCTCCTACCCCCCAAATCTAGCAAAAAATGCTTGTCCCCTGTTTCCAGCACTCTGAACAGTCCATCATAAGGTGGTCGCAGTGGGGGGCGATGCGCATCATGTCTGACAAAAACAAACTCCGCGTTTTTCAAAGTTTTAGGCACAAAAACGTGCGGAAAACTGTGGTGAACGGGGACCGGCAGCGTGCCTGTGTCAATGCTACGCTGCAACAGCTGAGACGGGGAGCTGCCCGGTGCAGGATTATCCGGGAGAAACTCCCCGGGCAGCCGAAGTGGCTGCGCAAAAACGAGTTCAGCTGGGGAAGCTTCTAAGTCTTCTTTAGGCGCAGAACGCAACCCTAATAAAACCCACGGTAGCTTGTCTACCCAATTTGCATCCGTCAGTGACGCCCTGAGAGCCGCTTTCAATGACCTATGAAAACGTTCGCATAACCCATTAGCCTGAGGATTGTACACGGTTGTGCGGTGAATTGTGACACCCAGGCTGCGGGCCATTGTTGACCAAAGTTCGGAAACAAATTGAGGGCCTCTGTCGGACGTAATGTCCGACGGGACTCCAAAACGCACCACCCATGCTGTTAAAAACGTGCGCGCTACCTCCTCGGCTGTGGTTGATGCCAGTGGAACCACCTCCGGCCATCGCGTGGTGCGGTCCACCATTGTCAGAAGGTGCATGCACCCCTGTGATGGTGGGAGGGGGCCCACGAGGTCCACGTGAACATGGTCGAACCTCTTAGCCGGGATGTGAAACGGCTCCAAAGGAGCCCTCGTGTGTCTGTGTACTTTGGCTCGTTGGCACGCCATGCAGGCTGCTGCCCACTCTTTCACCTGTTTGCGAAGACTCGGCCACACAAATTTCTCTCCTACCATCTTGATTGACGCGTGCACTCCCGGGTGCGCTAAAGAATGAACCGAGTCAAAAACGCGGCGGCGCCACGCGGCCGGTACCACGGGACGCGGTCGCCCAGTGGAGACATCGCAGATTAGTGGGGGCATACCGTCTTGCAGCACCCTGCTCTCCAGCCTTAACCCTTTTGGTCCAGACTGGAGCGCGCGCACATCCGCGTCACTAACCTGCTCCGCGCCCATGGTTGCGTAATCTATCCCCACGCGGACCGGGGCCACCACGGCACGTGAGAGGCAGTCTGCCACTACATTCAGTTTACCCGACACATGCTGAATATCGGTAGTAAACTCTGAGATCGCAGCCAGCTGTCTCTGCTGCCGGCCCGACCAAGGTTCTGAAACCTTGGCCATCACGAATGTTAGTGGCTTGTGGTCAACGAACGCGGTGAAACAGTGCCCTTCCAGCCAGAACTGGAAGTGGCGAATAGCCAAGTGGAGAGCCAGCAACTCCCTGTCAAACGTGCTGTATTTACGTTCACTATCGCGCAAGGTCCTGAGGAAAAAGGCGAGCAGCTGCCAAGCCCCGGCTACACGCTGCTCCACGACTGCCCCTATGGCCACATCTGACGCGTCAGTAGTGAGCGCTATGCGGGCCGTTGGGTCTGGATGTGCCAACAACGCAGCGTTTGCCAGGGCTGCCTTGACTTCCGAGAACGCCCGCTCTTGCTCTGGTGACCATTCGATCTTATTCGCGGGTTTCTGTTTTTTGAGCGCGGCGTACAGTGGTTGCATGAGTTGCGCTGCGCGGGGGAGGAAACGGTTATAAAAATTCACCATTCCCTAAAACTCCTGTAACGCCCTGACCGTTTGTGGTCGGGGAAAATCTGCTACCGTACGCGCTTTGTCAGGCAGCGGAACCGCTCCTTCGGGAGAGACGCGGTGCCCCAAAAAATCAATCTGCGTCACCCCGAACTGACACTTCGCTGGATTGATTATTAAACCGTGCTCTCCCAACCTCCGGAAATCCGCCGTGAGGTGGGTTTCGTGTTCGTCTTCGGACGCACTAGCTACCAAAATATCATCCAGGTAGACGAATACGAAAGGGAGATCGTGCAGCACCGCATCCATCATGTGTTGGAACGTCTGTGCAGCCCCTTTAAGCCCGAATGGCATGCGCAAAAACTCAAATAGACCAAACGGAGTTATCACCGCTGTTTTGGGTATGTCCTCAGCGCGCACTGGGACTTGGTGGTAACCGCGGACCAAGTCTATTTTAGAAAAAACGCACGCTCCTGCCAAATGAACGGAAAAATCTTGGATGTGAGGAATTGGGTAGCGGTCGTGCGCTGTGGCGTTGTTCAACCTGCGGAAATCCCCGCAAGGTCGCCACGAACCGTCAGCTTTAGGGACCATGTGTAGCGGGGAAGCCCATGGGCTGTTTGAACGCCTGATGATGCCCAACCTCTCCAGGTTGGCAAACTCCTCGCGCGCTATGGCCAGTTTAGCTGCGTCCAAGCGCTGAGGTTTTGCAAAAACGGGCGGCCCGGTGGTGGTAATAAAATGTTCCACCCGGTGTTTAGCGACGGCTGCTGAAAATGTCGGGACCGTGAGTGCTGGGAACTGAGTGAGCAGTGTGTGGAACTTACCGCTTGCAGCTGTGACGTTGGCTTGTGCTGTTGGCCGTGACGCTCGAGCTGTACAGGGGATAGAATCAAAGGACAGTGCATTAACCAGGCACCTGTTAGCGACATCAACCAACAAACCATGTGAGCACGAAAAATCAGCCCCCAATATATTGAAATTCAATGCTGCTATGACAAAAGTCCACTCAAATGTACGGCCGTGTAGAGACAGGAGTAGAGTCCTCTCACCAAAGGTCTTAATCTCCGAGCCGTTTGCTGCTGCCATCTCGGGGCCGCTTGATCCTGCCAGCCGGTCGGCGTAGGACGGCATGATGAAACTCAACTGGGCGCCGGTGTCCACGAGGAAATGCCTCCCCGAGCGTGCGTCCGTCAAGTAGAGCAGCTTGTTCTCCTCCCCGAGGGCTGCAGCTGCTACCGACCCCCGGTTCTGGCGTTTCCCGAGCGCTTGAACTGGCACGGTGGTATACATTTGTGTGCCCTCTCTGCAAAGCGGCAGTGGTAGAAACAAAGGGTGTCTCCTCCGTGTTCCTTGGCCCCCGCCGCCGCTGTCGTTGGTGGTTCTGCTACCGCCGTCGATGGCTCCTCGCCGTCTCTGGTCGTCGCGCCGAGCTCCGTCGCCGCCGCCGTGGTCGCGAGCTCTCTGCTGGCCATGATGATCCGGTGTGCCTCCCGGGCCAGTGCACGGTAGTTTTGCTTGGCCAGCAACGGCGAACTGGCCAGGGCCGCTCTCGTCGCTGACGGAAGGTTCCGGAGGAAAAGGTGGATAAAAATGAAGTGGTCGTTGTCCGAGCCCTTCAATCTCAGCATCCTCTCCATGAGGTCAATAGCCGTGCAATCTCCCAACCCGGTCCGCATCAGGAGTCTCTCTGCTCTCTCCTCAACCGAGAGTGTGTAGTGCTGGATAAGTGCGGCCTTCAACGCGCCGTATTTGTTGCTGGCTGGTGGCTGATCCAGCAGGCTCTCCACATGCTGAGCCATGTGGGTGTCGAGCTTTGCGACCACATGGTAGAATTTCGTGTCATCCACCGATATTCCCCGGAGGACGAACTGCGCCTCAACCAGGTGGAACCAGGAGCGCGGATTGTGCTGCCAAAAATCCAGTAGCTGGATTGTAATGGCATATGCTTGGCTGGGGGCTCCCAATGAGGCTGGCTCCGGGGAATTCTCTTCGTGTTGCATGCTTCGTCTTGGGTCACCAGTGTAGGGTGTGTAAAGGATGAGGCAAGTTTGTCTCAGGCAGTTTATTACACATTCTCTCACATGAGCATAGTAGAAAAGAGGACATCTCACACAGAACTCTTCACTTAAATACTCAGGTCCTTCTACATATCAAAAGGTCACATTGCATTCACATAAAAGATCACATTGCATGCGCTTCCTTAATCCTTAAACATCCCCCTCACAGTCTCTGGCACACAAAGGATCCTCCAAGCCGTCTCTGACATACAAAAGATCACATTTCACAGCTTCCTGTTATCTCCAAGGAAACTCTGCCCTTTGTTCTTATCAAAGATGCTGCTCATTATGTTTTGACCATGTGCGGCCACACCAGGTACTTTTTTGGAGCCTACTTCAGTGAGGTTCCAACTGTGCTGAGCCAAGCTGAAAATGTGACGTCAACGGATTGCAGGCCACTGATTGGCCAGGGCATAACATCAGTGGATGAGAGCGACATCTTCACAAGATTCAAAACCGCCATTTGTAAATCCGGTTGTGAGTTTTTATTATTTCTGTGATAATAACAAAATAAATGGCTATACACAAATCAACACTGTCACAAAACACTCACCATCTTCCCCATGAGCAGCCATCAGCTCGGAGACCTCCTGGTATTTCATTTCGGAATGCTCCACTGGCTCCGTGGCTGAAAAGTTCATATAGTGGTCAAGTTTGACCAAATGTGGTTGTTTTTCAACAGTCTCCCAGTTGGTGTGCACAGTTCTTCCATCGGTGTAGCAGCGCTTAGATCTCTGCACCTGAAAAATAAACTACATTTGGTCAAATTTGACAACTGTGAACTTTTCAGCCTATGAACTTTTCAGCCCTGTTGGCCCTGCTGCGGCAGAGTGACCCAAAATGAAAGTATTGTGGAACGTGTGAATAAAGAGGCAGATTCATGGACAGAGGGTTTATTACACGCTTCACATCTCACAAGCACAGAAAAGACTGAATCATTTCAGCAAGCTCTCCTCTTTTTCCCAACTCAGTCTTCACACGTTTCATGGCATTTCTCATCACACAGCATGACATTTACATTACACTGCTTTCAACCCCCTATGTCCCTGAGTCCTTCCTGCTATATCTCCAGGAACCCCCTGGGCATTGTTCTCCCATGTTTATTCACTGTCTCTGCCTGAGATGCTACATAACCTGACTCCCCACACCGCCCCCCCAGCATCTTAGATAGAACATCAGTCCACACGCTGTTTTGGCTTCCGTCTCCTCCCATATCTGCTGTAACTGGGGTTTACCGCCTCCGTGGCGCTGCTGTGCTGGTGGGGGGCTGCTGGGAGTGTGTCTGACTGCGGGTGGGCCGTGGCGAGGGGGGGGGGCGGAACTTCGCTCTGTCCATGTGGCTGCTCTGGTGAATCATTTCCCTGGGGAGCTCTCCGTGGGGGTCTTCCACGCTGTGGGGCCCTAGCCAACAGCACTTGCTCGTCCGCCGCTACAAAGGCAGGTTTGAGTCTGTCTATGCCAATTTTCTCCCGCCTACCCCCCAAGTCTAGCAAAAAATGCTTATCCCCTGTTTCCAACACTCTGAACGGTCCATCATAGGGTGGGCGAAATGGAGGGCGGTGGGCGTTGTGTCTGACGAACAAGAACTCCACGTTCTTCAAAGTTTTAGGCACGAAAGCACGTGGAAAACAGTGGTGGGCCAGGCCCGGCAGCATGCCTGTGTTTGCACTATGCTGCAAAAGCTGAGACGGGCAGCTGTCCGGCGCGGGATTATCTGGCAGAAATTCCCCGGGCAGCCGTAGGGGCTGCGCAAAAACAAGCTCTGCCGGGGAAGCTTCCAAATCCTCTTTTGGCGCGATGCGCAACCCCAATAAAACCCACGGCAACCTGTCTACCCAATTTGCATCCGTCAGTGAAGCCCTGAGTGCTGCTTTCAGTGATCTATGAAAACGCTCGCATAACCCATTGGCCTGTGGGTTGTACGCGGTTGTGCGATGAATTGCAACACCCAGGCTGCGGGCCATCGCGGACCAGAGGTCGGAAACAAATTGAGTGCCCCTGTCGGACGTAATGTCCGACGGGACTCCAAAACGCGCCACCTATGCTGTTAAAAAAGCGCATGCCACGTCTGCGGACGTGGTTGCCGCCAGCGGGACTGCTTCTGGCCAGCGCGTAGTGCGGTCCACCACTGTCAGGAGGTGCGTGCACCCCTGTGATGGCGGGAGGGGGTCCACGAGGTCCACGTGAACATGGTTGAATCTCTTAGCCGGTACCCGAAACGGCTCCAAGGGAGCCTTCGTGTGTCTGTGTACCTTGGCTCGTTGGCACGCCATGCAGGCTGCAGCACACTCTTTTACTTGTTTGCATAGGCTCGGCCACACGAACTTCTCTCCCACCATTTTGACTGACGCGCGCACTCCTGGGTGCGCCAGAGTGTGAACTGACTCAAACACGCAGCGGTGCCATGCGACCGGGACCACCGGACACGGGCGTCCCGTGGAGACATCGCAGATTAGGGGAGGTATGCCGTCTTGCAGCACCCTGCTCTCCAGCCTTAACCCTGTTGGTCCAGACTGGAGCGCGCGCACGTCTGCATCGCTAATCTGCTCCGCAGCCATGGCTGCATAATCTATCCCCATGTAGACCGGGGCCACCACAGCGCACGAGAGGCAGTCCGCCACCACATTCAGTTTACCCGACACATGCTGAATATCGGTAATAAACTCTGAGATCGCGGCCAGCTGTCTCTGCTGCCAGCCCGACCACGGTTCTGAAACTTTGGCCATCGCGAACGTTAGTGGCTTGTGGTCCACAAACGCGGTGAAGCTGCGCCCTTCCAGCCAGAACTTGAAGTGATGTATGGCCAGGTGGAGGGCCAGCAACTCCCTGTCGAACGCGCTGTATTTACATTCACTGTCGCACAAAGTTCTGCTGAAAAAGGCGAGTGGCTGCCAAGCTCTGGCGACGCGCTGCTCCACGACAGCTCATATGGCCACGTCTGAAGCGTCGGTGGTGAGCACTATCCGGGCCGCCGGGTCCGGATGCGCCAGCAGTGCGGTGTTTGCCAGGGCTGCTTTAACCTCCGAGAACGCCCGCTCTCGCTCCGGGGTCCATTCGTCCCCATCCGCGGGTTTCTGTCTCTTGAGTGCAGTGTACAATGGTTGCATGAGCCGCGCCGCACAGGGAAGGAAACGGTTATAAAAGTTCACAATCCCCAAAAATTCTTGCAGCGCCCTGACCGTCTGAGGCCGGGGAAAATCTGCCACGGCACGCACTTTGTCTGGCAACGGGATCGTTCCTTCCGGAGAGACACGGTGCCCCAAAAAATCAATCTCCGTCACCCCGAACTGGCATTTCACCGGGTTGATTATTAACCCGTGCTCCTCCAACCTCCGGAAAACCGTCCTGAGGTGGGTTTCGTGTTCGTCTTTGGACGCACTGGCTACCAGGATATCGTCCAGGTAGACGAACACAAACGGGAGATCGCGCAGCACTGCATCCATCATGCGCTGGAATGTCTGTGCCGCGCCTTTTAACCCGAATGGCATGCGCAGGAACTCGAATAAACCAAACGGAGTTATTACCGTTGTTTTGGGTACGTCCTCCGCGCGCACTGGGACCTGGTGGTAACCACGGACCAGGTCTATTTTGGAAAAAATGCGTGCTCCAGCGAGGTGAACGGAAAAATCCTGAATATGGGGAATCGGGTAGCGGTCGTGTGCTGTGGCGTTGTTCAACCTGCGGAAATCACCACACGGTCACCACGACCCCTCAGCCTTAGGGACCATGTGTAGCGGGGATGCCCATGGGCTGTTCGAACGCCTGATGATGCCCAACCTTTCCAGGTTGGCGAATTCCTCGCGCGCTATGGCCAGTTTAGCTGTGTCCAAGCGCCGAGGTCTTGCGAAAACGGGCGGCCCGGTGGTGGTGATAAAGTGCACCACCCCGTGCTTAGCGATGGCCGCCGAAAACGTCGGGACCGTGAGTGCTGGAAACTGAGTGAGCAGTG
Source organism: Pholidichthys leucotaenia (assembly GCA_020510985.1). Classification (NCBI taxonomy): domain Eukaryota; kingdom Metazoa; phylum Chordata; class Actinopteri; order Cichliformes; family Pholidichthyidae; genus Pholidichthys; species Pholidichthys leucotaenia. The sequence continues at coordinate 279,962,169 of CM035840.1, read as the reverse complement.
TGTGGAACTTACTGCCTGGAGCTGTGACGTTGGCTTGTGCTGTTGGCCGGGTCCCTCGAGCTATACAGGGGAGAGATTCAAAGGACAGTGCATTAACCAGGCACCTGTTAGCAACATCCACAAGTAAACCATGCGCACACAGAAAATCAGCGCCCAGGATTGGGCAGCACAGTGCTGCTATGATAAAAGTCCACTTGTACGAGCGGCCATGTAGAGATAAGGCCAGTGTTCTCTCACCGAACGTCTTAATCTCCGAGCCGTTTACTGCCACAAGTCCAGGGCCGCTAGGTCCTGCCAGCCGGTCAGCGTAGGATGGCAGGATGACACTCTTCTGGGCTCCAGTGTCGATGAGGAAGCGTCTCCCCAAGCGCGAGTCCGTCACGTAGAGCAGCTTGTTCTCTTCACCGGCGGTCGCAGCTGCTACCGACTGCTGGCCTTGGTGTTTCCAGAGTGCTTGAACTGGCACGGTGGCGCACATCTGCGCGCGTTCTCTCCGAAGCAGCGGTGGTAGAAGCAGAGCGTGTCTCTCTGGCACTCCTTGGCCCCCGCTGCCGCTACCGTCGGTGGCTCCTCGCCTCCACTGGTCGTCTCGCTGGGCTCCGCCGCTGCCGCATTGACTGTGGTCGCCCTGGTGGTGAGGATGATCCGGTCTGCCTCCTGGGCTAGCGCACGGTAGTCACACACGGCCAGCAACGGCGAATTGGCCAGAACTGCTCTCGCCTCTGTTAGAAGGTTCCGGAGGAAAAGGTGGGCAAACAGAAAGTGCCCGTTGTCCGTGCCCATTAATGACAGCATCTTCTCCATCAGGTCGAAGGCCGAACCATCAACTAACTCGGTCCGCCCCAGGAGCCTCTCCGCTCTCTCACATTCCGAGAGCGTGTAGCGCCGGGTCAGCGCAGCCTTGAGCACCTCGTATTTGTTGCCGGCTGGAGGTTGATCGAGCAGGCTTGCTACCTGCTGGGCTGTGCGAGCGTCCAGCACTGCTACCACATGGTAGAACTTGGTGTCGTCTGCCGTTACTCCCCGGAGGGCGAACTAGGCCTCGGTGTGGTGGAACCAAGAGCGCGGGTTGTGCTGCCAAAAGTCCGGTAGCTTGACTGAAACTGCACACGCATTGCTGGGGGTTCCAGTCCGGGCTGTCTGTGGGATGGCTGCTGTGTCGCTGGGGTTTCCCGACAGGGCCGGCTCCGGGGTCTTGCCTCGTGTTCCATAATTCGTCTAGGGTCATCAGTGTGGAGTGTGTGAATAAAGAGGCAGATTCATGGACAGACGGTTTATTACACACTTCACATCTCACAAGCACAGAAAAGACTCAATCATTTCAGCAAGCTCTCCTCTTTTTCCCAACTCACTCTTCACACGTTTCATGGCATTTCTCATCACACAGTATGACATTTACATTACACTGCATTCAACCCCCTATGTCCCTGAGTCCTTCCTGCTATATCTCCAGGAACCCCCTGGGCATTGTTCTCCCATGTTTATTCACTGTCTCTGCGTGAGATGCTACATAACCTGACTCCCCACAGTATACCAGGAAGTCTCCAAGCTGATGGCTGCTCACGGGGAAGATGGTGAGTGTTTGTGATTTTAAGCATTTTTTACATTATTTATCAATGAAAACGTCAGCATGGAAAGAATATTACGGGATAACGGGCCACCTTCCTGTAATGAACCCAACCCCACCCACTTGAGGTGGGGTTGGGTTCGTATATTTATACGAACCCAACCCTCATTCTTTAGGTTCGTATATTTATACATGCTTCGCCATGACGGCGAAGCATGTATAAATATATATATAGATATAGATATAGATATAGATATATAATACTATATTGTACATATATATTATACTATTATTGTACATATTACACTATAAATATATATATATTTATAGTAATATGTACATATGTATACTAGCTGCTCTTGTTTTTTCTTGCCTTCTGATTGTTGCTCTGAGTGTTGCTATCCCTGTGCTGTTGCAATCCTGGAATTTCCCCATTGTGGGACTAATAAAGGCTTATCTTATCTTATCTTAATAGTGTATCTTCACTTTGGGGAATGGGAGTTGTTCAGCCATCATTATAATTATTTAAGTTTATATCACTGTTCAGTGAAATATTGACTTTCTTCTGTTTATCATCAATAAACCCATGCAGTACTATAACAGGACACGTTTAGAAATATTTGAGACCCATTGTAGTGCATCAGTTTATATTTTAGCAATATTTTGTTATTGAAAGGTTTTTTTGTAGTGACCCAGCACGCTGCGGACGGACACTATCTCACACTCATCAGGGCTGGAGGAAGGGGGGACAATTGACATACGGACAGAGAGCCCCAGGGGACAATCAGACAGGACTGTTATGTATGCGTCCTCGGAGAGGACATCCGGGCGCCAGCTGATGTCATGCTAATGATGGGTGTTAAATAACAATCACTATGCTAATGTGCCATGCATTCTCTCTGTCTGTATAACTTATAAAAGAGCTTGTTACTCATGCCTAGGCAGCGCAGTAGCTCACCGAGCTACAAAGCGTGTTTCATTATGTTGGAGGAAATAAAACCTTGCACCCTTCCAGCTCGTTGTGTAACCCAGCTGAGAAAATGACCCTTTTCTCAGATTTCATTTGTATTAATGAAAGTGTGTGATTTTATTTTGAAAAATGGTTATTTTGGGAAGAGGAAGTGCAATCCTCGTTATCCAACTTTTAAATTCCCGTTTCATGGTCACGTTGGGTGATCTGGGTCTTTCCATTCGTTGAGAGCGATATTAGCCCCGCCTTCCGAGTAAAGTGCTGAGGCGCTCCGCTGGTCATCGGTCTTTCACGATACGAGAGCGGACGAGAGAGGCTGTGAGCGGTCTGGTTCACAATGATACCTCTTCTTGGTGAGTTAATTCAGAAAGATGCTATAAATGGATCTAAACACTCTCCAAACGCTAATTTGCAACCTTTATTATCCTAAGTTGACAGGAGCACGAGCTTGTGAGGCCGTGAAGCGGTGACTTTTGCTGTGTTCACACTGAGACCTCATCTTGGTGAGTGAAATACATGCTAATGTTAGCGTTATGCTAATGCTAATCGCGAGTGGATTTTTTCCTGTTTAAAAGCAATGGAAAAGGCTGTCTTTGTGTCTGTATGGTCTTCCTAAATGTGATTTCAGTTCCCAACAGTGTGCTGAAGTACTTTTAGTTCTTATGCACTATTTCTGTCAAATGTAATGTGTAGTTTGATGCTAAAAGCACATGGTGTTGGTCACCTATGTAAAAGCATAGGTTATGCTAAACCCAGTAGCTCAGACCGGGTTTTACTGATTTTAAAAAGAGGAATTCATTTAATTGGTTACATGAAAAAAGGGTATTTCATGTGCTACCAGAGAGATTGTGAGAAAAGAACACATGCATGTAAGATGTAAGATGTGAAATGTAAGATATTACTATATTGCTGGATTGTAATAATAGTAATATGAGAGAAGAATTTAAACACTAAGCTATGGTGTTATATAAGAAGGGGTTGGAAGACGAATTACTCTAGCTGTAAACAATAATACCATTATTGTTGTGCAGGCTAGGTTTTTTTGGTTGCCGACCAAAAACCTTCTGGGTCCTGGATTTTCTCCGAATGGAGATGGAGAGCCTGACCCGAGATTGAACCGAGATTGAACAGAGGTCTGACCAAAGTCTTGATTGAAGGACATCCCTCCTCTCTCCAGTGCACAACATTGAAGTGGTAACAACTCAAGCTGCCGCTTTAAAAGAGGAAAAGAAACCTGTGCCGGGAGATACAAGATATCTTGACTGGTCAAACAGCTAAACCAAACGGACAAACAAACACTGAGCTCAGTAGGACATTTTTGGGGTTTTATTTCATGCCAGCCGTTGTTATATTTGTATATTTGTAAGTTGTATATTTTGTCCCTTTTATCTTTAATAATAACGGATATGAATTGCTCATTTCCTGCCTCCAGCAAGTTCATTCCACATTCACTTTAATTCCCTATTGTAACCCTTACGAACCTAGCAACTGGTCTACACTTAATAATTTCCCTTACCTAATTAACATAAGACAGGGGTTACAGTTGCATCTCACCTGTTCTATTACCTCCACATTGGTGACCCTGGACGTGCATGGTGCGTCTCTCGACTATGCCATTTTCTCCACATTGGTGACCTGACGGAGATTAACTGTCTCTCCCTTACGCCGCACACCACATGGTGACCTGACGTGGGATGACCGTCTGCTCCCTTTCACTGTGCTGTGGATTCCAGAGTACCAGAGAACGCCTGCATCCTCTTTATCCACAGCGGAGCGCGCTCTCCAGAGCAGGCAGTGCTGGGACCGACACACACCATGAACGGCGACACGAGCGAACTGAAGGAAACAGCTAGAATGGGAAGATCATCGGCGCCGTCTGCGTTGATTTCCATCAAGCTCCCCGACCCTGACTTACCTCCCGACAGCAGACTTTCTGCACAAAGATGCCCCGCGCGCACACCGCAGGATTACGAGGACAGCGCAACTTCCAGCTATGTGGTCATTGCGCCATGCATGCACCACGCACCAGGGACAAACCGGCTCCACAAACTTATACATCATCCTCCACTGCTGCACATGCCCGAGAAACACGGCCGATCGCCATTCTCGGAACCTTTAGGGCTGCTCACGCACCTAAAGCAGACATGCAGCCCGCACACGGGACTTTGTATGGGTCTCTCAGCCGCTGCGCACAACGGGAATTTAGCCGATTGCTTTCCCCAGTGCCTTTAGAGCTGCTTCCGCACCTAAAGCAAAACTGCCAAGTCCTTCACACGGCTTCAGTTTTTTCACAGCCACTACACATCCTCGGGGAATTTGGCCATTCGCCTTCCCATCATCCTCGCAGGACTGCGCCCGCACGAGGAGTCAGAGACTAAATTTTTTCATAGCTGCTGCGGATCACCGCCAGGTTTACCGGGAAAGTCCATCACCATAGCGGATCCACACGCAATTTTTGCACGGCCCAGACACTTTTGACGTCCCGGGCCGGCACTCACTTATTCCCATCCACCTCCCCCTCCTCCTCCACATTGTTCTTCCCGCACCTCACTACCTAAAGCCAGCTGATCGCCGGTTTGTTCCATTACGCACGACGCGCACCGGCCCCATGCGCCCACGATCCACGGCCGTTCAATGTACTGGAACTCGGAGCGGAGCACACTGTCTTTTCCACCCCTCCCCCATCCCCCCCACAGACTTGACATGCTCTCTGACACTCCTCTACAGCAGGACAGTTCTACCGGAGCTGGAGCCCAAACAACCGGGGGGGATCACAGCCCCTTCTGAGTGTTCTGGGGGGAGCCGTGTAGTGACCCAGCACGCTGCGGACGGACATTATCTCACACTCATCAGGGCTGGAGGAAGGGGGGACAATTGGCATATGGACAGAGAGCCCCAGGGGACAATCAGACGGGACTGTTATGTATGTGTCCTCGAAGAGGACATTCGGGCACCAGCTGATGTCATGCTAATGATGGGTGTTAAATGACAATCACTATGCTAATGTGCCATGCATTCTCTCCGTCTGTGTAACGTATAAAAGAGCTTGTTCCCCATGCCTAGGCAGCACAGTAGCTCACCGAGCTACAAAGTGTGTTTCATTATGTTGGAGGAAATAAAACCTTGCACCCTTCCAGCTCGTTGCATCTCGCCTGTTCTATTACCTCCACATTTTAAAATTTTAATGCTACGATTGAGGCGGTGCTTATATCGTCGCGCTGGGGCGATACTGAGGCCAATGATCTGAACCTTGAGGGCGTGACTGGCAAAGACTCACAACGTGAGCGCTGTGGCTCTACTGTAAACATTTGTTTGTTATTGATGCGAGAAGATTATTATTGTTATTATTATTATTATTATTATTATTATTATTCCACCTAAATGATTGCTTTTTTGACCCTCTAAACATTATGCAAAATACATTTTTTTCACACACACCTCAGACCTAGTGAAAAATTTTATAAACTGGAAAACATATGTGCCCCATGCTGAAAATTTATCCAGCCTGTGGTTGGTATGTCCCGGGTTCCTGGAGCAAAGGGCAGCACAGTGGTGCAGTGGTTAGCACTGTTGCCTAACAACTAGAAGGTTCTGGGTTCGAATCCCCAGGCTGGCAGGGGTAGGAACCTTTGTGTGTGGAGTCTGCGTGTTCTCCCTGTGCTGTATGGGTTTACTCCGGGGGCTCTGGTTTCCTCCCACAATCCAAAGACATGCATGTTAGGTTAATTGGTTGTTCTAAATTGTCCCTAGATATCTGTCTCCTATAGGCCCTTAGAATAGAGGGTTAGTACTAGTAATGTGCTTTGAGTGGTCTTTGAGACGAGAAAAGCGCTATATAAGTACAGATCCTAATCCCTTATCCAAAGGTTGTAGGCCCCCATGTTTTGTTTTTACATTTGGTAAAAAAAAAAAAAAAAAAAAAAAAAAGGTTGGTAGATATGATAGATATGCCAAAATGTCAGAACACCAGCGAAGGAGGATCCAAACAGCTGATCGCTGGAACCACAGAGCTCAGCTGTTTTCCATGATAAATCAGCCTCAGGCCAAAAGCACACTCCATGCATTATCTTTTTTTTTTTTATTGCCATCAGTTAGTGTGCCTTTGAGCCAAGCCGTGTAAGCCATGTTTGAAAGTGGAATACAGAGGTGTAGCCTATATGTAGGCAATCACATGTTAGACTTTGACAAATATGAAAGGGACTGAAGTGAGATTTATTTGATTGTGTGAATATTAATTACAGAATAATTGAAAATGAATGGGACATCCAATATTGGCCACTGTTTAAGAACTGTTTATTTTTTTTGTCAGATCACTTATTTGTGTGATCTTTTATGAGTTATTGAGAGTTTTTGTGTCCAGTTTGGTGACGGTCATTGTTTAGTCAAACCGTGCATGTGGCCGCATATGATATGCTGTTGATCCGGACATTCTGCTCCACAATTATTAACTTTTAATAATTAACTTTTAATAATGTGCGAGCACACCGAGAGCAGTACCACCGGCAACTGCGAGTGATGGTCCTGCCAAGGGACTCCCGTGTACCGCTGACTGGGGCAGGCTGGGTGTTCTTCCCCGCGAGGGACCGTGGTCCGCCCGGTTAGGCTGCTGCGTCTCCCGGCATGTTCTGTGTTGATACACTGGCATTCTTTGTTAGACCCAGTCCCACTGACGCTCCGCCCAGTCTGCTCACGCACCTCATGTTCTCCACATATGCCGAATTATCCTTTAGATCTTCGCAACCATGGCAACGCTATAGTATAAATTTTTTTAGGCATTAAATCTTCAGTTTTATCTTTTTCTAGTCAAATTTGTCATTTTTCACTTCCTTGTTTTGTCCAGGGAACACTGTGGTGACTGACAGGTCGTGGTGCTGCGTATTGTCCAGTTAGCATGGCCATGCGTATTATCCAGTAAGCACAGAGTCAGTCCGAAATCCCGCCCACACTTCTTGAAGCCAGGACACAGAGAGCAGTCACACTGTAGAGGCACATGGGGAAAACATAATGTGTAACATCTTAGATAAGAACAAAGAGCAGAGTTTTCCTTGGAGATAACAGGGAGTTGTGAAGGATGAATGCAGTGTGATCTTTTGTGTATCAGAGACTGCTAGGAGGATGTTAAAGGATTAAGGAAGTGAATGCAATGTGATGTGTAGAAGCTGCTGTAAGAAAGCCTGAGTATTTAAGAGAAGAGTCTTGTCTGAGATGCTCTCTTTCTGACTATGCTTACATGTGAGATGTGTAATAAACTGTCTGAGTCAAATCCGCCTCGTCATTTACACACTCCACACTGGTGACCCAAGACGAATCATGCAACACGACGAAAGATCCCCGGAGCCAGCCTCGTTGGGAGCCCCCAGCCAAGCATATGCTGTTACAATCCAGCTACCGGATTTTTGGCAGCACAATCCGCGCTCCTGGTTCCACCTAGTTGAGGCGCAGTTCGTCCTCCGGGGGATATCGGTGGATGACACGAAATTCTACCATGTGGTCGCAAAGCTCGACGCCCACACGGCTCAGCATGTGGAGAGCCTGCTGGATCAGCCACCAACCAGCGACAAGTACGGCGCATTGAAGGCTGCACTCATCCAGCACTACACACTCTCGGTTGAGGAGAGAGCAGAGAGACTCCTGACGCGGACCGGGTTAGGAGATGGGTCGGCTATTGACCTGATGGAGAAGATGCTAAGATTGAAGGGCTCGGACGACGACCACTTCATTTTTACCCACCTCTTCCTCCGGAACCTTCCGTCAGCGACGAGAGCGACCCTGGCCAATACGCCGTTGCTGGCCAAGCGGGACTACCGTGCGCTGGCCCGAGAAGCACACCGGATCATCATGGCCAGCAGAGAGCTCACGACCACGGTGGCAGCGACGGAGCTCGGCGCGACGGCTGAAGGAGGCGAGGAGCCATTGACGGCAGTAGCAGAACCACCAACGACAGCGGCGGCGGGGGCCAAAGAACGCGGAGGAGACATCCTTTGTTTCTACCACCTCCACTTTGCAGAGAAGGCACCCAAATGTATACCACCATGCCAGTTCAAGCGCTCGGGAAATGCCAAGACCGGGGGTCGGTAGCAGCTGCGGCCCTCGGGGAGGAAAATAAGCTGCTCTACTTGACGGACGCACGCTCGGGGAGGCATTTCCTCGTGGACACCGGCGCCCAGTTGAGTTTCATCATGCCGTCCTACGCCAACCAGCTGGCAGGATCTAGCGGCCCCGAGATGGCAGCAGCAAACGGCTCGGAGATAAAGACCTTTGGTGAGAGGACTCTACTTCTGTCTCTACACGGCCGTACATTTGAGTGGACTTTTGTCATAGCAGCATTGAATTTCAATATATTGGGGGCTGATTTTTTGTGCTCACATGGTTTGTTGGTTGATGTCGCTAACAGGCGCCTGGTTAATGCACTGTCCTTTGATTCTATCCCCTGTACAGCTCGAGCGTCCCGGCCAACAGCACAAGCCAACGTCACAGCTGCATGCAGTAAGTTCCACACACTGCTCACTCAGTTCCCAGCACTCACGGTCCCGACATTTTCAGCAGCCGTCGCTAAACACCGGGTGGAGCATTTTATCACCACCACCGGGCCGCCCGTTTTTGCAAAACCTCGGCGCTTGGACGCAGCTAAACTGGCCATAGCGCGCAAGGAGTTCGCCAACCTGGAGAGGTTGGGCATCATCGGGCGTTCAAACAGCCCATGGGCTTCCCCGCTACACATGGTCCCTAAAGCTGACGGTTCGTGGCGACCTTGCGGGGATTTCCGCAGGTTGAACAATGCCACAGCACACAACCGCTACCCAATTCCTCACATCCAGGATTTTTCCGTTCACTTGGCAGGAGTGCGCGTTTTTTCTAAAATAGACTTGGTCCGCGGTTACCACCAAGTCCCAGTGCGCGCTGAGGACATACCCAAAACAGCAGTGATAACTCCGTTTGGTCTATTCGAGTTTTTGCACATGCCATTCGGGCTTAAAGGGGCTGCACAGACGTTCCAACGCATGATGGATGCAGTGCTGCGCGATCTCCCTTTCGTATTCGTCTACTTGGACGATATCTTGGTAGCCAGCGCATCCGAAGACGAACACGAAACCCACCTCACGGCGGTTTTCTGGAGGTTGGGAGAGCACGGTTTAATAATCAACCCAGCGAAGTGTCAGTTCGGGGTGACGCAGATTGATTTTTTGGGGCATCGCGTCTCTCCCGAAGGAGCGGTTCCGCTGCCTGACAAAGTGCGCGTGGTAGCAGATTTTCCCCGGCCGCAAACAGTCAGGGCGTTACAGGAGTTTTTGGGAATGGTGAATTTTTATAACCGTTTCCTTCCCCGCGCAGCGCAGCTCATGCAACCACTGTACGCCGCGCTCAAAAAACAGAAACCTGCGAATAAGATTGAATGGTCCCCGGAGCGAGAGCGGGCGTTCTCGGAAGTCAAAGCAGCCCTGGCAAATGCTGCATTGTTGGCACATCCAGACCCAATGGCCCGCATAGCGCTCACTACTGACGCGTCAGATGTGGCCATAGGGGCAGTCGTGGAGCAGCGTGTAGCCGGGGCTTGGCAGCTGCTCGCCTTTTTCAGCAGGACTATGCACGATAGTGAACGTAAATACAGCGCGTTCGACAGGGAGTTGCTGGCTCTCCACTTGGCCATTCGCCACTTCCAGTTCTGGCTGGAAGGACGCTGTTTCACTGCGTTCGTTGACAACAAGCCACTAACATTCATGATGGCCAAGATTTCAGAACCGTGGTCGGGCCGGCAGCAGAGACAGCTGGCCGCAATCTCAGAGTTTACTACCGATATTCAGCATGTGTCGGGTAAACTGAATGTAGTGGCAGACTGCCTCTCGCGCGCCGTGGCTGCCCCGGTCCGCGTGGGGATAGATTACGCAGCCATGGCCACGGAGCAGGTTAGTGACGTGGATGTGTGCGCGCTCCAGTCTGGACCAACAGGGTTAAGGCTGGAGAGCAGGGTGCTGCAAGACGGTATGCCCCCCCTAATCTGTGATGTCTCCACGGGACGACCGCGTCCCGTGGTACCAGCCGCGTGGCGCCGCCGCGTTTTTGACTCGATTCATTCTTTGGCGCACCTGGGAGTGCGCGCGTCGGTCAAAATGGTAGGAGAGAAATTTGTGTGGCCGAGCCTTTGCAAACAAGTGAAAGAGTGGGCAGCAGCTTGCATGGCGTGCCAACGAGCCAAAGTACACAGACACACGAAAGCTCCCTTGGAGCCGTTTTGCATCCCGGCTAAGAGGTTCGACCATGTTCACGTGGACCTCGTGGGCCCCCTCCCGCCATCACAGGGGTGAACGCACCTTCTGACAATGGTGGACCGCACCACGCACTGGCCGGAAGTGGTTCCACTGGCGTCAACCACAGCCAAGGAGGTGGCGCGTGCGTTTTTAACAGCATGGGTGGCGCGTTTTGGAGTCCCGTCGGACATTACGTCCGACAGAGGCCCTCAATTTGTTTCCAAACTTTGGTCAACAATGGCCTGCAGCCTGGGTGTCACAATTCACCGCACAACCGCGTACAATCCGCAGGCTAATGGGTTATGCGAACGTTTTCATAGGTCATTGAAAGCGGCTCTCAGGGCGTCACTGACGGATGCAAATTGGGTAGACAAGCTACCGTGGGTTTTATTGGGGTTACGTTCTGCACCTAAAGAGGATTTGGAAGCTTCCCCGGCTGAACTCGTTTTTGCGCAGCCACTTCGGCTGCCCGGGGAGTTTCTCCCAGATACTCCTGCGCTGGACAGCTCCCCGTCTCAGCTGTTGCAGCGTAGCATAGACACAAGCACGCTGCCGGGCCCTGTTCACCACAGTTTTCCGCGCGTTTTTGTACCTAAAACTTTGAAAAACGCGGAGTTCGTTTTTGTCAGACACGATGCACATCGCCCCCCACTGCGCCCACCTTATGATGGACCGTTCAGAGTGCTGGAAACAGGGGACAAGCATTTTTTGCTAGATTTGGGGGGTAGGAGGGAAAAGGTTGGCATAAACAGACTCAAACCCGCTTTTGTGGTGGCGGACAAGCAAGTGCTGTTGGCGAGGGCCCCTCGGCGTGGAAGACCCCCACAGGGAGCTTCCCAGAGAAAAGTTTCCCCAGAACACCCACAGGGACAGACAAAAGGTTTTCACCCCCAAACATCAGCTCCCCAGCATGACAGCGCCGCGGAGGCGGTGAATCACGGTTACAGCAGATACGGGAGAAGACTGAAGCCCAAGCAGCATGTGGATTGATGTTTAATGGTTCTGTCACAGCATACGGACTGTTATTCTTTTGTTCTATCCAATATGCTCGGGGGGGGTGGTGTAAATTGAGGGCATCCACCTGGATGGATGAAGCAGCCACGGTGCTAAATCACTGAGAGTGTGGAATATTTATTGGAACTAAATAAAACATTGTATACTGCAGGGGTCACCAACGCGGTGCCTGCGGGCACCATGTCGCCCGCAAGGACCACATGAGTCGCCCGCAGGCCTGTTCTAAAAATAGCACAACTCGCAAGTGAGCTGCGTCTAAGATGTAATTTTTTCTGCCGCTATTTTTTAAAATCACACTTGCATTTATATAGATTTTAAAATGACAATGTCTTAAAAATAAAAAAAAATGAAAATATGTTTATTATACGTAAAGTTAAGGTGAATCTGACCTAGTTCAAAGGTCAGTATTGTGCGCATGACAAAACCTTCGCGCTTGTGGAGCGTAAGCTAGCGGGCAGTGAAGATGGTGGGCGCAGTGCAGTTTCCTAGCCCCAAAACATGGCAAAAAAAAGACAGAAAATTTATCATTTTCAAAGTGAGCGGGAGGAAGAGTTCTTTTTTACTACCGTGAAAGGAAGCTGCGTGTGTTTCATTTGCGTGGCGACGGCGAAGCGCCACTATGTGGAGCGACACTTCACTACCCACTCTTTTTTTTTTTTTTTGGACTTATCTTGTACCCGTAAGTGGATTTGTTCTGCAGTCCGGAGACAAGCCACCAGCCGCTGCGTGCGCAAGCGCCTCTTAACTCCCTAACCTGCATGTTTTTGCATGAAAAACCAGAACATGCACCACCAGAACATGCAAACTCCACACAGATCACTGTTGGCCGGGGGCAGGGATCGAACCCATGATCCCCGCGATTCCCCCAGCCGAGGGTAAACTGCTGCTGCGGTGCTAACCACTGCTCCACCGTGCACATAAGCACTCTCAGCGCTGTTTAGTTTCTTCTCATGAAAGGACAGCGCTGGTTATTACTCAAGCATGATTCTTGGCAAGAACTGTATGGATATAATTCCAGTGAAGAAGAACACACAAAAGTGTGTTTATTAAATGTAACAGATTTTGAGCAGAATTGCAGCAGATTTGTTCAGTTAAAAATGTGATAAGATTTATTTAATATGAAAGTTGATTTTTCTTAAATGTTGCATAACTTTTTCAAACATGGTTCAACATAGTTCATGAATTAAAAGGGTTTAGTTTTTTATGGTTAAAAGGGACTGGTGAAAACTGGACATTTTTTTAATGAAATGTAGAAGTGATCATCTGAACAATTGCTGAGATTAATAAAAATAAAGTGTTGAATATTGATCTTGTCTGTTACCCACTCTAAGTTATTGATAATTATATATATATATATATTTATATACAATTTGTTATTTTAGAGGAGTGTGTCAAGCTGGTGCCCTTCACATGACTCGATACCCATGAAGTAGCTCTTGGTTTCAAAAAGGTTGGTGACCCCTGGTATACTGTTAATATTTATAATGATAATTATAAGAAACTTCATGAAAAATACGTAGTAGTTGACTACTGGCTCATCAGTATGTTGGGTTTTTGTCCTAAACTTCAACAGATATTCAAATGGCTGTTATAGATCTGGAACCAAGAAAAACCACTTATGCAGAAGAAACACCTTCAAACCAGACTGAAATATGCTAAGGACAGCCTGGAAAAAGATAAGATAAGATAAGATAAGCCTTTATTAGTCCCACAACGGGGAAATTCCAGGATTGCAACAGCACAGGGATAGCAACAATCAGAAGGCAAGAAAAAAAAACAAGCAAGCAAGAGCAGCTAATATACATATGTACATATTACTATAAAATATATATATACACACACACACACACACAGACACACAGTGCAGAGCATTGTAGCTGGATGGAATAAATAATGCATACTGAAAGATCTTCCTTTGGTTCCATGAAACTAAACTAAAGATCTTTGGCCATAGAGACAATGTTGATGTTTGGAGAAAGAAGAGGCGTACAAGCCAAAGAACACTGTCTCCACAGTGAAACACGATAGTGGGAGAATCATGCTGTGGTGATGCTTCTGTGCGTCTGGAACTGGGAATCTCATCAAAGTGGAAAGAATCATGAAGAAAGAAGACTATGTAAAGACTTCAAAAGAAAACCTCAAGCAGTCAGCAGCAAAACTGGATCTGGGTCGTCGCTTTGTCTTCCAACAGGACAACAGCCTATATAGAACATATACAGTGTGTACTGTATGTATGTATGTATGTGTGTGTGTGTGTGTGTGTATACAAAGTGGTGTGAAAAAGTGTTTGCCCCCTTCCTGATTTCTCATTTTTTCGTATGTTTGTCACACTTAAATGTTTCAGACGATCAAACAAATTTAAATATTAGACAAAGATAACATCCTCTCTCATGGATCGTCACCTTATCGTGGTGGGGGGGTTTGCGTGCCCCAGTGACCCCAGGAGCTATGTTGTCCGGGGCAATTTGCCTCTGATAGGGTCTCCCAAGACAAACTGGTCCTGGGTGAAGGGCCAGACTAAGAACGATCCAACAGACTCTCAGGATAAATTCTATATCAAAGATTCAGTGTACCCCGCCCGGTATGGGGTTACCGGGGCCCCACCCTGGAGCCAGGCCTGGGGGAGGGGCTCGAAGGCAAGCGTCTGTTGGCTGGGTTTCCACCCATGGGACCCAGCCGGTTTCAGCCCGAAGGAGTTACATGGGTCCGCCCTCCAGTGGGCTCACCACCTGCAGGAGGGATCATGGGGGTCCGGTGCTATGTGGATTAGGTGGCGGTCAAAGGCAGAGACCTTGGCGTACTGATCCCAAGCTTTCTAAACTGGCTTTTGGTACGTGGAATGTCACCTCTCTGGTGGGGAAGGAGCCTGAGCTGGTGTACGAGGTTGAGAGATACCGGCTAGATATAGTCGGTCTCACCTCAACACACAGCTCCGGTTCCGGAACCAGCCTCCTGGAGAGGGGCTGGAGCTTGGCCTTTTCAGGAGTTTCTCCGGGCGAGAGGCGACGAGCAGGGGTGGGTATTCTTGTATCGCCCCACCTTGATGCCTCTATATTGGAGTTTTCCCCGGTGGACGAAAGGGATGTTTCCCTGCGCCTTCGGGTTGGGAAACGGGTCCTGACCATCATTTGTGCCTATGCACCAAATGATGTTTCAGAGTACCCACCCTTTTTGGAGTCTGTGACTGGGGTGCTGGAGGGTGCTCCTCTTGGAGACTCCATTGTCCTACTGGGGGACTTCAATGCGCACGTGGGCAACGACAGTGAAACCTGGAGGGGGGTGATTGGGAGGAACGGCCTGCCCGATCTGAACCCGAGTGGTGTTCAGTTATTGGACTTCTGTGCTAACCACAGTCTGTCCATAACGAACACCATGTTCAAGCATAAGGGTGTCCATATGTGCACCTGGCACCAGGACACCCTAGGTCGCAGGTCGATGATCGATTTTGTTATCGTGTCATCAGACCTGCGACCGTATGTCTTGGACACCCGGGTAAAGAGAGGTGCAGAGCTGTCAACTGATCACCACCTGGTGGTGAGTTGGATCCGATGGCAGGGGAGGAAGCCATTCAGACCTGGTAGACCCAAACGTATAGTGAGGGTGTGCTGGGAGCGTCTGGCTGAGGCCCCTGTCCGGGAGGTCTTCAACTCCCACCTCCGGAAGAACTTCGATCACATTCCGAGGGAGTCTGGAGACATGGAGTCTGAATGGGCCATGTTCTCCACCTCTGTTGTTGAAGCGGCGGCCCAGAGCTGCGGCCGCAAGGTGGTCGGTGCATCTCGTGATGGCAACCCCCGAACCAAGTGGTGGACACCAGTGGTGAGGGGGGCCATTAAGCTGAAGAAGGAGTCCTATCAAGCTTGGCTGGCTTGTGGGACTCCCGAAGCTGCTGAGGTGTACCGGCAGGCCAAGCAGAGTGCAACTTGGGTGGTTGCTGAAGCAAAAACCCGGGTATGGGAGGAGTTCAGTGAGGCCATGGAACAAGACTTTCGGTCGGCCTCAAAGAGATTCTGGCAAACTGTCCGGCGGCTCAGGAGGGGAAAGCAGCTCCCCGTCCACACTGTGTATGGTGCGGATGGGACACTGTTGACTTCGACTGGGGATATCGTCGGGTGGTGGAAGGAATACTTCGAGGATCTCCTTAATCCCACTGATATGCCTTCCACAGAGGAAGCAGGGTTTGGGAACGAGGAGGGTAACTCGCCTATCACAGGGGATGAGGTTGCCAAGGTGGTTAAAAATCTCCTTGGTGGCCGGGCCCCGGGGGTGGACGAGATTCGCCCTGAGTACCTCAAGGCCCTGGATGTTGTTGGGCTGTCATGGTTGACACACCTCTGCAACATTGCGTGGAGGTCGGGGGCAGTGCCTTTGGCATGGCAAACCGGGGTGGTGGTTCCTCTCTTCAAAAAAGGGGACCGGAGGGTGTGCTCCAACTTTAGAGGGATCACACTCCTCAGCCTCCCTGGGAAGGTCTATGCCAAGGTACTGGAGAGGAGAGTCCGGCCGTTAGTCGAACCTCGGATTCAGGAGGAGCAATGTGGTTTTCGTCCTGGCCGTGGCACATCGGACCAGCTCTTTACCCTCTCGAGAATTCTTGAGGGTTCGTGGGAGTTTGCCCAACCAGTTTACATGTGTTTTGTGGACTTGGAGAAGGCATTTGACCGCGTCCCTCGTGGATTTTTGTGGGGGGTGCTTCGGGAGTATGGGGTATCGGGCTTGTTGTTACGAGCTATTCGGTCTCTGTACGACCGTTGTGAGAGTTTGGTTCGTATTGCCAACACTCGGTCGGAGTCATTCCCAGTGAGAGTTGGACTCCGCCAGGGCTGCCCTTTGTCACCGATCCTGTTCATAATTTTTATGGACAGGATTTCTAGGCGCAGCCAGGGAATGGAGGGTGTCTGACCACAGGATCTCATCTCTGTTGTTTGCAGATGATGTTGTCCTGTTGGCTTCATCCAGCAATGACCTACAGCTCTTGCTGGGACGGTTTTCCGCTGAGTGTGAAGCGGCTGGGATGAGAATCAGCACCTCCAAGTCCGAGTCCATGGTCCTCAGCCGGAAAAAGGTGGATTGTCCTCTCTGGGTTGGGGACAGGCTCCTGCCCCAAGTGGAGGAGTTTAAGTATCTTGGGGTCTTGTTCACGAGTGAGGGGAAAATGGAGCGAGAGATCGACAGACGGATTGGAGCAGCATCTGCAGTGATGCGGATGTTGTACCAGTCTGTTATGGTGAAGAGGGAGCTGAGTTCTAAGGCAAAGCTGTCAATTTACCAGTCAATCTACGTTTCTACTCTCACCTATGGTCACGAGCTTTGGGTAATGACCGAAAGAACGAGATCTCGGATACAAGTGGCTGAAATGAGCTTTCTCTGTAGGATTGCTGGACTCACCCTCAGAGATAGGGTGAGGAGCTCAGTCATCCGGGAGAGGCTCAGAGTAGAACCGCTGCTCCTCCACATTGAAAGGAGTCAGTTGAGGTGGTATGGGCATCTGATTAGGATGCCTCCTGGACGCCTCCCACTTGAGGTGTTTCAGGTACGTCCCACTGGGAGGAGACCCCGGGGCAGACCCAGGACACGGTGGAGAGACTATGTCTCCCAGCTGGTCTGGGAACGCCTTGGTATCCTCTCTGAAGAGCTGGAGCAGGTGGCGGGGGAGAGGGAAGTCTGGGCTTCTCTGCTTGAATTGCTGCCTCCGCGACCCGGACCTCTGGAAAAGCGGTAGAAGATGGGTGGATGGATGGGTGGATGGACAAAGATAACACAAGTAAACACAAAATGCAGTTTTAAAATGAAGGTGTTTATTATTAAGGGGGAAAAAAATCCAAACCTACATGGCCCTGTGTGAAAAAGTGATTGCCCCCTAAACCTAATAACTGGTTGGACCACCCTTAGCAGCAACAACTGCAATCAAGCATTTGCAATAACTGGCAATGAGTCTTTTACAGTGCTGTGGAGGAATTTTGGCCCACTCATCTTTGCAGAATTGTTGTAATTCAGCCATACTGGAGGGTTTTCGAGCATGAACCTGACCTTTTTAAGGTCATGCCACAGCATCTCAATCGGATTCAGGTCAGGACTTTGACTAGGCTGTTATGTCTGTATATGGAGCCGAGGACAAGGCCAAGTGTCGAACTGAACATATGTTTATTAAAGGAGGGCACAGGTGCAACCCACAGAGCCGCCAGGCAGAGGATGGCCAAAAGAAACCGCCCCTCCTGCCTGCAGCCCTTTTATAGTTATGGGTGGTGGCGTGACTGGAAGGTGGAGCCACCACCCCGTGCCTCACATTATATTATAAATAACTACACTACATTACCCCCCATCCCTTCACAGAAGTCCAGAACACACACACAATTCAGACCCAACCCAATTTAGGACCTGAATCACCACTAAGATGACAAACAACAGAACATAAGTAGCCTAACACATTCATACTAAAACAACTAAACTAGGCAGGACTGGTGGACTGCCATCCCACCCCACATGGCAAAGCCAATTATTCTGCCGCTTGTACTAAAACAAAAGTCCACCGACAAATTAAAATGACTGCTGTGTTCTTAAACTAAACTAAAATACACAAAATAATCCCCTAGAACTACATACTGTATATAAACAACAAATAATTCTGACCACAAGCATAACAATCAGCTTATAATACACACATAATAAAACATTCCAAACACATGCACAATAATCAACCTATATACATACGACCGGAGAAAACAAGTCCGTGGGCCCCCTGGACCGCCCTGTCACCAGTCCGCCCATGGATGCAGCCAGTCTCCTGGGTTGCAGCAGGTCGCCTCAGCACCAGTGCACCTTTTCTTCATCACCACCAGCTGCTCCTCTCGTCCAGGCCCACATCTCTCAGTCCCCTCCTGGGCACGCCACAGACCATTTGGGTGCCCCACAGACCATCTGGCAGCTGGAGATAAGCGTCCTCTCATCTGGCCACGACGCGTAACCGTCCCTGGTGCTCCTCCAACCGCCAACCGGCCTGTACCTTCTGTGGTTTCCCCTCCTCCCGAATCCAGTCCATGACTCCCAGAGGGGTTTTGCTCAGCTTGCAGGGTCTCTGCGTGGTATGTTGCCTCGCTGTGCCTATCAGTCTGGCCCCGACCTCTTTTGAATCCGCCGCAGCCATCGCCATCGTGGCTCCCTGTTCACCGGCCCACCTCAGCCGAGCTCCGGGAACAAATGGAACCAGCTCCTCGGTGTCACCTGCCGTCGCAGGCGTCCCGCTGTGCTGCCCAGTACCCTCGTCCCGGGTGACCTGGATTCTGGCACAGGGACTCTCCTGTGATGGCCCTGAGTGATACTGGTCCTGCTCACTTTCCAGGGTGCCAGGCAGTTCTTCATCCCACACAGCATCGTCTTCCACTCTCGGTGTCGGTCGGTCCCACAGTCCACAGCCTGACCACTCCTCTCCAGCACCGCATTTAATGGCAAAGCCCAAACCATAAAAAAGGTCGCAGCGCATTATGTTGTCCCCCTGGGCTGTCACGGTGAACTCCAGGTCAGACACCTCCGCTGATTTGTACCGGGCCATCAGTCTCAGTGTTCCCACCGTGGCCAGCTGTCCTCCTCCATAGCCACAAAGTGGTGCTGGGTCACATCCAATCCTGTAGTGCGGGAGAAATTGTCACAGTAGCCCAATTCAGCAGGGAACCCACTGCTCCCATGTCGATCAGCAATGGCACCTCCACACCATCCAACTCCACTGCGCAGAACGTGTAACCACTGGTGCTCGGGGACACAGTGTGGACAACCATCAGGGCGGGAGGGTCCAATTTATACTGCGGACTTCCTCGCTCGAACATGCGGCATACCCTGGCAAAATGACGCAGGTGACCACACTTGCCGCAGTGCCTCGCTCTTGCCGGACAGTCTCTGGCCTTGAAGCGGTACTTCACGGACCTGCAGCCCATACACATGGGCTTCCCCGGGGCAGACCTCAAATCCACAGCGTTGGCATCTCCCTTGTCTTCTTCCACGCTCCCATCGCTGTCCAGGTCTGCTACTTGTGTGGTAACGGGGAACTCCAGCTGTTAGCAGCGCTGTCGAAGCGCGCTCCTCCGGATGGTGACATCTTGCAGGGCTTGAAAATTGCACGCCATCAGCTCGGCCACGTCTTCAAAGCTGTCCAAGCCACTAAGCGTGCTCAGTATCCACTGGCCTCCAGTTCCCAAATTGCTCACCAACAATGTGCTTACCCTCAGCCTGTCCATTCTCCCTGGGTTCAGCGCCACCATGTAAGCCAGGAAGACAGCGCACCGCCTCGGCCAGGGAACAGGTGGCCCACCTGGGAGCTCCAGAAACAGCCGAACCCTAGACCCACATGCTTCCATACATTCTTAATCCTTTTTTATCCTCGTTGCCAAAATGTTATGTCTGTATATTGTGCCAAGGACGAGGCCAAGTGTTGAACTGAACATATGTTTATTAAATGAGGGCACAGGTGCAACTCACATAGCCATCAGGCAGAGGATGGCCAAAAGAGACTGTCCCTCCTGCCTGCAGCCCTTTTATAGTCATGGGTGGTGGCATGACCGGAAGGTGGAGCCACCACCCTGTGCCTCACATTCGTCGGCCTCCGTCGGTCTATGATGACCATGGAAGAGAATCCTAAACGTCTACTCTGCTGGAACAGCACCGCCTGTGGCTGAACAGGCCGATGCGCGAATGGCAGTCCCTGTCACACAGGTCGCACTTGTGGGTGGTCTCTGTGCTGCTGGGTCTGTGGCGGTTCTTCCTGCGGGTCCTTTTTTCATCTGCAGCAGCAGTCAGTCTCTCTTCACCCGCCTTGAGCTGTCTGGTCAGGGTGCCTCTCCATTTGGAGCGGTCCGTTGCAAGGTCCTCCCAGCGCTCTGTGTTGATCTCCAGGGCCTTCATGTCTCTCTTGCAGACGTCTCTAAAACGCAGCTGTGGGCGGCCAACGTCTCTCTTGCCAGTTGCCAGTTCTCCATAGAGGACGTCTTTGGGGATTCTGCCATCCTCCATACGGTGAACGTGGCCTAGCCAGTGGAGCCTGCGCTGTCTGAGTAGAGTGAACATGGAGGGAAGGCCGGCGCGGGACAGAACTTCTGTGTTGGGCACTTTGTCCTGCCAGGATATGTCCAGGATGTGGTGAATGCAGCGCAAGTGGAAGGAGTTCAGTCTCTTTTCCTGCCGGGCATATGTTGTCCACGTCTCACTCCCATAGAGCAGTGTGCTGATGATGCAGGCGTTGTACACTGCCATCTTCGTCTTGACAGAGAGTTTGGGATTCTCCCACACTCGTGTGGTGAGGCGAGCAAGTGTGAAGGCTGATTTTCCAATCCTCTTGTTGATCTCTGTATCAAGGGAGAGGTTGTTGCTGATCGTGGACCCCAGGTACGTGAACTGATTCACGACCTCCAGCTCATAGTCGTCAATGGTGATGGTTGGTGGTGCTTCCGTGCCTTGCGCCAAGACGTTAGTCTTCTTCAGGCTGATGGTAAGCCCGAAGTCTTTGCATGCCTGGGAAAAGCGGTCCATAAGGGTCTGAAGCTCCTGCTGTGTGTGGGTTGCGACTGCAGCGTCGTCTGCGAACAGCATGTCTCTGATTAGAGCCTCGCGTACTTTGGTTCTGGCTTTCAGGCAGGCGAGGTTGAAAAGCCTGCCGTCAGATCTTGTGTGCAGGTAGATTCCCTCTGTTGCTGTGCTGAAGGCATGCCTCAGGAGCATAGCAAAGAAAATCCCAAAGAGGGTTGGCGCAAGTACACAGCCCTGTTTCACTCCGCTGCGTATGTTGAAAGGCTCTGAGACATTGCCATTGTGCTGCACTATCCCCTGCATGTTGGTGTGAAACGATTCAATGAGGCTTTGCAACTTTGGTGGGCATCCTATCTTTGGCAGGATCTTGAAAAGGCCCTCTCTGCTGACCAGATCGAACGCTTTGGTGAGGTCGATGAAGGCGACGTACAGGGGCATGTTCTGTTCTCTGCATTTCTCCTGGAGTTGGCGGATGGAGAATATCATGTCTACCGTCGATCGCTCAGCGCGGAAGCCACACTGAGACTCGGGGTAGACACGTTCGGCAAGCTTCTGTAGACGAACGAGAACAACTCGTGCGTAGACTTTGCCAACAACGCTGAGGAGAGAGATGCCCCTGTAGTTGTTGCAGTCGCTTCTCTCCCCTTTGTTTTTGTAGAGGGTGATGATCTTGGCGTCCCTCATGTCCTGTGGTACGGCACCTTCCTTCCAACACTGGCAGAGGAAGTCATGCAATGGTAGCAGTAGGGCGGTCTTGCAGTGCTTGATCAGGTCGGGGGGTATGCCGTCGTTGCCGGGTGCCTTGCCAGCGGCCAAGCTATCAATGGCCTTGCTGAGTTCGTCGATGGTTGGCTCGGCGTCAAGTTCGTCCATGGATGGCAGGCAGTCGATGGCATCAAGGGCTGACGGTGTCACGGTGTTCTGTCTGGAGTAGAGGTCGGAGTAGTGTTCCACCCATCTCTCCATCTGCTTGTTCTTTTCTGTGATCATCTCCCCAGTGGAGGATTTGAGGGGGGCCGTCTTGCTCTGAGCCGGACCAAGTGCTTTCTTGATGCCATCGTACATACCACGAATGTTCCCTGTTATGGCAGCGGTTTGAATGTCTTGGCTGAGCTGAGTCCAGTACTCGTTGGCACAGCGTCGAGCAGTCTGCTGAACTTTGCTTCTCGCAGCCCTGAGAATCTGGAGATTCTTCTCGTTTGGGTACTTCTTGTACTCAGCAAGTGCTGAGCGCTTGGCTTCAATGACGGGGGTCATCTCAGTCAACTTGGCATCAAACCAGTCCTGTGACTTCGAGGTCTTCCTCCCAAAGGTAGCCAAGGCTGTGCGGTGGATGGTGTTTCGCAGCTCTTCCCACTTCTGCTTTGCAGATTCTCCTTCTTGTGGTACACCAAGTTCCTTCTCAAAGGTGGAGGCAAACTGCTCAACAAGTTCTGGTTGAGCCATCTTGCTGGTGTCAATCCGTGCCTTTCCAGGTTGTCTAGCACGATGGAATTTCTTCAGCTGCAGCTTGACCTTGCAACACACCAATGAATGGTCTGTGTCGCAATCTGCACTCTGGAACGAACGAGTGATTAGCACGTTCTTCAGTGAGGTGCGCCTGGTCAGGATCAAGTCCAGCTGGTGCCAGTGCTTTGAGCGTGGATGTTGCCAGGAAACCTTGTGTTGGGGCTTGGTCTTGAAGAACGAGTTTGTGATGCACAGATTGTGATATGTGCAGAACTCGAGCAGCCGCTGTCCGTTGTCATTCATTCTGCCCATGCCAAAAGGTCCAAGACAGGAGGGCCAGGAGTCGTGGTCAGCACCCACTCTGGCATTGAAGTCTCCAAGGAGAATGAGTTGTTCAGAGTTGGGGACGATCCTGACAGTTGTTGCGAGATTCTCGTAGAACTCGTCTTTTGCCTCTGGTGTGGCTGTCAGTGTTGGGGCATACACACTGACGAGGGTGACTGGGCCTTGAGTGGTGTTCAGGCGGAGGGTGAGGAGTTGTGCAGAGCCAGTGCTGCTCGGTTCCACCATCTTCAGCAAGGTGTTCTTCACTGCAAAGCCCACTCCGTGTTCCCTGTGTTCGTCACTGCCCTTTCCCTGCCAGTAGAACGTGTAGTCCTTCTCTCTCAGTGTGCCTGCGTCAGCCAACCGTGTTTCCTGGAGAGTGGCGATATCCACTCCCAGTCTCTTCAGCTCATTATTGATGATGGCAGTCTTCCTGGTGTCGTTGATGTCCTTGAGGTTAGTAGCGAGTCCTGTCATCATAGTGCGGACGTTCCAAGTTCCCAGTTTTAGAGTTGGTCTCTTTTGTTTTATTGTCTTGCCTGGTGCGAAAGTTCTCAGCCTGCTGTTCGGACTTCTCCTCATCCCCATGCACCCAATGAGGAAAGCAAGCTGTGACGGGACATCACCTTATTGGCTGGGGGCTGCCCAGCTTGAGGCGGGCGGTAGCTGTCCAGTGAGATCCGATGATCCCTCCCACCGTCGGGAATAACCCCTGGCGCCGAGCTCTACGCCAATTGAGCGGTGGCTTATAACCGGTAACTGTCATTCCCCGTGTTTTGTCTACGCCAAAGGCGAAGCTGGAGTGTCCTCTCCAGTGATCTGGTGTTCTACCTTCCAGCGTTGGGCGTTGGTAGGATTCAAGCCTGGGCAGGAAGATATGGAGAATAAGATGTTGCCCATGCAGCATGTCCCCCCTCTCCATGTCACTGATGAATCCAAAGGAACAGCAGGGCTGCTACAGTTTGGCACCAGCGCCGTTGCAGGAGCTGCCAGAACGATGTTGAGCACAACATAGAACTGCCTTAGGGGCTCCGACTCCGGATTTTTCCTCAGGGTTGACTCCCGAAGCCTTTCCCATGACCGGGTATGCCGCAAGGCAGCGGAGGTTTGAAATCAGGGTTTACCTTCCCCTAGATGGGCTACCTTCCCAGGTTGACGAGCCACCATCTACCCGAAGCATCTGGTTTTAAGGCGCCAGAGATCCGCCCTCGCCCCTTCTCCTATTAGTAAAAGCAGTTCCGCCGGGCTTAGAGACTAAACCACACGGGCAGGCTAGGAGTTGGACTTAGTTGTCAGAGGCTTTTCGAGACGCACGCCATAAGGAGCATTTTATGAGCACTGGGAGCTTAACCCCAGTGCCGCTCCTGGCTAGGACAACCTTGGAACCGCCTCACATTATATTATAAATAACTACATTACATAGGCCACTCCAAAGTCTTCATTTTGTTTTTCTTAAGCCATTCAGAGGTGGACTTGCTGGTGTGTTTTGGATCATTGTCCTGCTGCAGAACCCAAGTGTGCTTCAGCTTGAAGTCACGAACAGATGACCGGACATTCTCCTTGAGGATTTTTTGGTAGACAGCAGAATTCATGGTTCCTTTTACCACAGCAAGTCTTCCAGGTCCTGAAGCAGCGAAACAACCCCAGACCATCACACTACCACCACCATGTTTTACTGTTGGTATGATGTTCCTTTTCTGAAATGCTGTGTTACTTTTACACCGGATGTAATGGGACACACACCTTCCAGAAAGTTCAACTTTTTTCTTGTCAGTCCACAGAGTGTTTTCTCAAAAGTCTTGGGGATCATTAAGATGTTTTCTGGCATGGAGATAAAGCTGGGAGATGTTTGGCATATCTTGCTAAAAAAAAAGGGCAGAATCACAATCAATTGCTGTTATTTGTATTGAACAGGGCCATCGCTTGCATGATAATAACCTTATTAGTGATACCTTTTTTTTTTCCACAATATCTTTATTGAACCTTTTTTTTTAAACAAACATAATACAAACAATCAAACACTAACACTAAAGTACTACAAAAAAAAATGCACTAAAAAACACCAACAACCACCAACAAAATCAAATCTTCAACAATGCTCCTCTGTTTAGTCTAGACAATCCAATACATAAGTATACATATTATGTTCACCAGTTTGGAATTTACAAGGTCCACACACATCATTCACCTTCTTCTTCAAGAGTTATGTTTAAATTTTTTACATAATCAATAAAAGGTCTCCATATATTCTCAAACACAATTTCCTTTGATTTCAGTATATATGTTATTCTTTCTAATGGAAGGTTTGTTAACATCTGTCTTAACCACTGAGTCACATCTGGTCTATGAGTCTTTTTCCAAAATAGTGCAATACATTTTTTGGCATTAAGCAAACTGAGGTCTATGAATGTTCTTTCACTTTTATTAAAATTATGCTTTTCTGGGTACAGACCCAACAAAAACAGTTTAGGATTCAATATGATTTGTTTTGAGATTATTTTTTCAATTGTTACCCTCACCTCTTTCCAAAACATTCTTATTAATCTACATTCCCATACACAATGAAATAGAGTTCCTTTACTTTCCATGCACTTTGTGCATGTATCTGGTATATTTTTGTTATATCTATTTAACTCCTCCGGTGTAACATACATCCGCATTAACCATTTGAAATGTATCAATTTAAGGCGTACATTTATTGATTTGGTTTGAGCTTCTGTACAAGCCAATTCCCATTGTTCCTCTGAAATTTCAGTTTGCAGATCTTCTTTCCAGTAGTTTAATCTTTTCAGTGAATTTTCACTTGAAAATAGTGTCAATGAGTTATAAAACTCTGAAATAATACCCTTTCTTTTACTATCTTTCATCAACATTTTTTCCAAGGATGAATAAATAGGTCGAGTGAGAGCTTTATTTTGATTTGATCAAATAAAGTTTCTAAGTTGAAGATATTTTAAAAAATGTGTTCTATTGAGATTAAATTTGATCCTCAGCTCTTCAAAAGACATTATGTTTTCTGCACATGGCAAATATAAATCCTGAATCTTTTGTATCCCTTTTAAATTCCATACTTTAAATACAGCGTCCGCTCTCCTTGGTTTAAAATATTGATTACCCCATATTGGACTAAATTGTGACAATAACTGTGGTTCTTTTAAATAGTTTTTAGCTTCACACCATATTTTGATCATATGCTTTACAAATGGATTTTTAACTTGTTTTTGTAATTTTTTTGCCGAATCTGAGTATATGAATATGGGAAGAGGTAAAGGTAAATTGTATGATTCCATTTCAGTCCAGTGAGGGAGATCATTTGATGAAAAATAATATGTCATAGACCTCAGTTGTGCCGACCAATAATACAACATAAAATTTGGACATTTCAGACCTCCACGATCAAATGGTAAATATAATAAAGACAGACGTAATCTAGCCCTCCTGTTGTTCCATATAAATTCCACTAACTTTTTTTTAATTCTTGAGAATAAATCTAAAGGTGGTGGTAAGGGAATGTATTGAAATAAATAAAGTATTTTAGGTAAGATATTACTTTTAAGTATATTAATTCTCCCGATCATCGACATTGGTAGTGACATCCATCTCTGAAGTAACTCATCAATATCTGTCATTAAGGCTTCATAATTGACACTGGCGATTGATTCTAGCTTAGGCACAATTTGGATTCCTAAATATTTAAACTGATTTACAACATTGAATTGATTTACCTCAGGGGCTGGGTAATTTCTCTGGGTCTCATTTAGCATTAATATTGAAGATTTAGTTTTATTTATTTTATATCCTGATATTTCCCCAAAATTCTTTATTAAATTCAACAAGGTCGGAATTGATTTTTTAAGATTCGACATAAACAAAATTATGTCATCGGCATACAGGGAGATTTTATGTTCTGTTGGTCCAACTTTAATTCCATATATTTGTGACTGTAGACGTATCGCCATCGCTAAAGGTTCAATTGCCATAGTAAACAGTAAAGGTGAAAGTGGACAGCCTTGTCGACATCCTCTATTGATTTTTATTGATTTTGAAATATTGTTATTTGTTAGGATTTCTGCAGTAGCATTATTATATATTATCTGAACCCATTTTATGAAATTATTTCCAAGTCCAAACCTTTGTAAGACTTCAAAAAGAAAGGGCCATTCAACTCTATCAAAGGCTTTTTCGGCATCCAGTGATAAGAGAGCTGTATCCGGTGCTTCTTTATTAGAATAAATAATATTAAATAGTCTTCTTACATTATGGAAGCCTTGTCTTCCCTTTATAAAGCCATTCTGATCTCGATTAATAATATTTGGTAAAATTTCTTGTATTCGTCTTGCTAAAATTTTACAGATTATCTTAAGGTCGGCATTTAATAGGCTTATTGGTCTCATATTTTCACATTTATTAGAGGGCTTACCTGGTTTTGGCAACAGTATAATTAAGGCATTATTCATATATGATGGTAAATTACTATTTTGAAATGCTTCTAAAACCATTTCCAAAAAAGGTTTTGTTAATTTATTCTTAAATTTTTTATAAAGGTCAACTGGAAGACCATCTGGTCCTGCACTTTTTCCTGATTTCATATTATCAATAGCTAGTCCAACTTCTTCTTGACTAATTTTAGACTCCAGTATCTCCCTATTTTCATTTGGAATACACGGTATAAATAGTTCGTTCAAAAACCCATGTAGTTTTGTTAAGTCAGATTCATTTTTAGTATCATATAATTTTTCATAGTAATCTCTAAAGGCTCTATTAATTTCTAAAGGATCTATAACTACCTGTCCGTTACTTATAATACTGGTAATTGGTGTTTTAGATTCTAATTGTTTAATCTGCCATGCCAATAACTTTCCTGATTTTTCACCTTGTTCATAAAAAGATTGTTTCAATCTTAGAAGACTCGAGGCAGCTCTATTCGCTGATTTTTTGTCATATTCAGCTCTCAAAATCAGTAATTCGTTCTCCAACCTTGGATCTCTTCCTGCATATACTCTTTCTTGAAGAATTTTTATTTTATGTTCCAATTGGACTCTCTCCTCTCGAGTCTTCTTAGATTTTGAACCTGTATAACTAATAATATGTCCCCTAATAAAAGCTTTGAAAGCCTCCCACTTTACACATGCTGATGTTTGTGTAGTATTGATATCAAAGAACTCATCTATCTGTTTTTCTATGTACTTAACAAATTCCTCATCCTGAAGCCATTTATGCTGAAATTGCCATCTACCTGGTTCCTTTGTCAATTTCTTATCTACATATATTAGACAGCAGGGTGCATGATCAGAGATCACGATGTTATCATAAAAACAGTTTTGAATCTTGGACCTTAATTCTGTGGAGATCAAAAAATAATCTATACGTGAGAATGTCTTGTAGGTATTGGAATAACAAGAGTATGCTTTAACTTGTGGTTTCATTTCTCTCCATATATCTATCAATTTCAATTCTTTCATAAAATGATTAATGGTCATCCTACATCCATTGTGCGTACAGTCCAGTCCTGTTGATCTATCTATACCGGGATTCAATGTACAATTAAAATCCCCTGCTATTATATGTTGCCCTGTAAGTGATGATAAGATAAGAAATAAATTAGCAAAGAACTTTTGATCATCTATATTGGGACCATATAAGTTCACCAAATTTATGTTTTCTAATAGCAAAGATCCTTGAATGATTAGATAGCTTCCAAATTTGTCTCCAATTACATTTTTCACTTGAAATGGGACTGATTTATGTATGAGAGTCATAACTCCCCTGGCTCGGGATGAAAATGATGAGGTGAAAACATTTCCTTGCAATCTACTCCTAATTCTTTTTACATCTTCCTCTATTAGATGAGTTTCTTGTAAAAACACAATTTTTGAACCCATGTCTTTTATTTTATTCATAACTTGTTTAAGTTTTTTAAAATTTTGTAGACCTCTGCAATTCCATGAAGTTAAATTAAGATTAATGCTTTGATTTATGATCAATAGGGAGTTTGGGATTACCTTGCAGTGTAAACATGCTCAAACAGAAAAGCAAAAAAAATGAGTGGTTGAACATTCACCCTACAAACTACACACAAACAAATTCCCCCTTCCCACATTTGTGGCAATCCCCCCAAAAACAAAAGAAAAATTCCGTCTCCCGATATAGCCATCGACCGTTCCACACCCACGAGGACCAGCCAAAGCCACTCCTTCTTCATCCTCCCAATCACCCTAACTCTACTGCTTTTAATAACATAACATTAACTCTCTTCTGTAATTTTCCAATTTAACTCCAAAATTTTTCAGCAATTTTGTACTTTTTTTTTTTTTTAATATGTAATACAATCTATATTTTGTAATCTTGTTATATGCTTCTAATCAGTTAAATACTCAAATATTCTACCCTATATTCTGTTCATGCTTAGCTCCCACCAGTCTCTTCCTGGATCTTCTTGATGAGCTCCTGCGCCTCCTCGGGGGTCTTGAAGATGTGTGTTCTGCCCTCATATGTGACCAGAAGTCTTGCAGGGTGAATCACTCCATGACGAATCTCAAGGTTGCGCAGTTCTTTGCGGATGGGGTCAAACTGCTTCCTTAATTGTTGGATTCCTGAGGCCAAATCTGGGTAGAACCGCACCTGCTGATCTTGGTATTTAATTTCTCCTTTGGCCCGCACCGCGTTGGAGATCGTCATCCTGTCTCTGTAGCTGAGAAACTTCATAATTAGCGTCCTCGGTGCTGCCTTGTTACCTCTCGGTGGGCCAATTCGGTGGGAGCTTTCCAAGACGACTGATGATTTTAGCTCCGCGTTGTTCAGCGCCTCCGGGATCCACCCCTCCAAAAAGGAGCATGAATCACGACCTTCGGCTCCCTCCGGTAAACCCACCAGCCTCAGGTTGTTCCGTCTGGACCGGGATTCCAAGTCCAGAACGCTATTTTCCAGATCTTTATTTTTTTTTTCCAAAGTGCGCACCTTTATTTGAAGTCCGCTGATTTCATCTTCCGCACTTGAAACACGAAGCTCCGCCTGCGTCACTCGCTCCACGCAGTCACCCAACTCCTTTCTCATTGCATCCAACGCTGCCATAATCCCATCAAGTTTAGCGGAAAAGTCTGCTCTCATTGAGCTAATGGCAGCCAGCACTGCACCTGTGCCGCCATCGTCAGCAGTTACCGCACCACCGCTAGTTTCATCCGCCATATCCGCAGCTTTTTCTACTGCGCCACAAACTTTAAAGTCCGTTAATTTGGACTGCTTCGGCGATTCAATTTTTCCCCCTCCTGATTTCCCAGCCTTAGTCTTCACCGGCATATCCTCACCCAAACGCTGGGAAATGTTCTGTTCCAAATGAGAGAGTTATTTGCCGAATCTTTATTTCCAGGAGCAGAGCAGAGTGATACGTGACCTTCTAGGCGGCCGCCATAACCGGAAGTCATTAGTGATACCTTTAAATCATTTTATCAGCAACTATATATATCTGATCAATCAGATGATGCTATTGCTCAAATGGAAGATTTTTTTTCTCAGTTTAGTTTGTGCCCTCTATATGAACATAACAGCAACTGGTACTCAATGCCCTAATTTCTAGGCGGGAGGTGTTAAATGCTATGTAAGATTTACAGATTGGTGAGGCCCCAGGACCAGATGGGTTGGGTAATGAATTTTATAAAGAATTTAAGGATTTATTAGCCACCCCTCTCCTTAATATGTTTAATCATTCATTCTTATGTAATAACCTCCCTCAGACTCTGAGAGGCAAATATTTCTCTTATTTTGAAAAAAGGGAAGCCCCCTGAATTATGTTCGTCATATAGACTGATAGCACTCCTTAATGCAGACCTGAAGATCCTTTCAAAAATCTTAGCTTCTCATCTTGGAAGTTTGCTGCTTAATATTATAAGAGGAGATCAAACAGGATTTATAAAAGGGTGGAATTCTTGTAATAATGTTAGGCGTCTTTTAAATGTGATTCAGGTTTTCCAACAAAAAGCTGTTAACCATTTGGTGCTTTCCTTGGATGCTGAAAAAGCCTTTGATCGTGTGGAATGGTTATATTTATTTTATTCCATAAAGAAATTTGGTCTTGGTGACAATTTTATCCAATGGATTACGATGCTATATGATTGATAGAAAAGTTTCATATTTGTTTCATATTTGTGATTTGCTTTGTCTCAGAGTCTGTGTGAAAGTGTCAAGGATGCAGCTGTATTATGTTATCTTGTTTTAGTTCACTTTGTGAGCTTCCTGTGTGACTGTTGCTGAGTGAGCATCATGATTCCTGAGAAAGAGATAATCTGTACACCAAGTTTTGACCAGATGTACTGAACCAATCACCATGGACAATTCCTTCTCCACCTCTCAGATAACAAAGGGCTTAAAGAACTGAGTGATGTGTGTTTGAGTCTGAATGGTGCGCGAATAGGCTCTGAGAGTGTTTTTGTATTGTTCTTCACTGGCTAGTGTAATTAAATTTGCTGAAACTCTGATCCAGCCTGGTTTTTGACTGAAGGTTAAGAGGAATTTTTCTAACATACTTGGCGCCTAAACCACAGGGACTCCATATATCTCGCCTCCTGCTTCCAGCATTTTTGGACCACGGACAGCCAGTGCATAGCTGCGGAAAGCCCTCCCCCAGTGGGTCAGCTTTGTGGAAGTGAGGCATGGTCCGGAGATGCTGGGAGCGGAGCCAGAGATTTACAGAGCCAACCCGCAGGCGGATCACAGTGAGTAAATTTAATTATTAATGACGCCCTGTTCAAGTCTGTGGTCGGTCTGAAAATACGTGTTGTGGTGGGTCACCACACCTCTCCCCCCAGAGCACTCAGCAGGGGTTGTGACCGCCTCCCCTTCCCCCCCGTGGTGACCCACCACAGTGTAAAAGAATTGAAAGTCAAGCGTTAGATACCGCAAAGTCCAAAAATAAGGTTTGGATGAGATACAGCTTGGCAGGTCCTGGTTTGAGGCCGCAAGAGAAGTGCATTTCTACTGCGTTAAGTGGACCCACAAAGGAGGGTGTGGGGGTATTGATAAAAAAAATCAATGCAAGACCTTTTTTAGATCACAAGTGAGCATAGATTAAGATAAAAAATCAATGCAACACCTTTTTTACATCACAAGGGAGCATAGATTAAGAAAAATATCAATGCAAGACCTTTTTTACATCACAAGTGAGCATCGATAAAGTACTCTCATATATACATATATTACAAGATTCTCAAATTTAATCAATGAGTGAGTAATATCGGAGTAATGTAAAAAGGGAAAAAAATAGAGAATAAAGGTTATAATGAGAGATTGTGGAGGAATAAATTCAGGTGAGATGTGGCGGGTTGGAAGGTTGCAGAGTTTTATTTCCTCCAACATAATGCAACGCCCTTGTAGCGCTGTGCGCTACAGTGCTCTGCTGTGTTGTATCGTGTTGTGCTCCTGAGGCATGTATAGCAAGCTCTTTTATACATGTTAGACAAACAGAGAGAATGCATGGCACATTTGCATATTGATGTACATATCAGTCAATACATATAATTCGCGTGACCAACTGGCTCCCGGACGTCCTCACCTTAATCCGGGGATGTATAACAGTAGTCCATTGTTCTCATTGTCTCCTAGGGCTCTCTGTCCATATGCAAATTGTCCTCTGCTTCCTGCGGGCTAGCTGAGTGTGAGGATTGAATGTCCATGTAGATTGTGGTGGGTCACCACAAGATAACCTTAAAATAAAGATAAATAGTGCTAATGTGGTCTATATTAACCATATATTCCATAACCTACATATGTTAGAGCATGTGGAAATGTTTGGTGATTACATATGTAAAGAACTTCACACCTCTGAAAGGACAAAGGACTCTCACCCGCCGAGTGAAGAACAAAGACGTTCCCGGACGCGGCGGAGGAGACCGGAGGAGCCACCCTCACCCCCCAAAGCGAGGAGAGGAAATACCAGGACAATGGGGGGATTAAGATAATGAGGGATGTCAGCCTTTGTTATGCATGTCTTTTGTTGTGTGCATGTACATATATAATCAGTGAGTTGGAAAGATTCTGTCTCTTTTCCCTTCTGCCACTCTCTGCACCAGATGAGACTTGTTAGAAGAGCTGAATATTAAAGCTTTGCTTATAAACCAAATCGCCTCTTCATTTTCAAGCTCTTCTACACTGGTGACCTTGACGTGAGTATGGACCTGAGGCGTTCCCCCGCAATCGACTCATCCACGGCGACCCAGGCAGACGCCAGCCGCCACGCAGACGAGGGAGCAGATGGACAACTGTTCCCCCCGGCAGAAGAGATTGAGAGGGCTCAACCGAGCACCAGCACCGCCGTGAGAGCCGAGGCAAGGCACTCTCACCCGGCGGGCACAACAGTGATGGTGTGCACGAATGCCGTCACTGTCCAGCTGCCAGACTTCTGGCAAGAAGACCCCGCCTCTTGGTTTCAGCAGGCTGAAGCCCAATTTGCACTGGCGGGCATCACGGCTGATGACACCAAATTTTATCATATCGTCTCCAAACTCAACGTCGCCACTTCGAAGTGTGTGCGGAGCATGATCCGGCGACCACCGGCCCGGGACAAATACGAGACGCTCAAAGCAACCATCGTAGCGAACTACGTCCCATCAGCGGAAGAGAGAGCCGAGAAGATCCTGGCGGTCTACGGCCACAGAGGGTGCAAACCGAAGGCCCTCATGGAGGATTTGCTACAGCTCAGAGAGGAGGACAATGACAACTTCCTCTTCCAGTTTATTTTCCTCAGCACGCTGCCGCCACACATGAGAGGGACACTCGCCGGCATGAAGTGCAACAACCACCAAGACTTCCGCGTGCTGGCCAATGAAGCTCATCGGCTCGTCAACGCCTGCAAGGAGCTGACACCCACAGCAGCATCCGCAGACCTCAACGCTGACGCCCCGAGCCACGAGGAGCCACAACCCACGGAGCAGACCCAGCCCACGGTGACAGCGACACGGCCAAGACGTAACAGACGGCCACAGAGGGTGGCCAATGTTTGTTATTACCACCACCGCTTCGCCGAGAAGGCCTGCAAATGCGTTCCCCCCTGCAAATTTAAACGCCAAAGCCGAGAGCCGTTAACGGCAGCGGCTCTCGGCGAGAAGAATAAGCTGTTGTACGTGACGGATGGACACTCAGGCAAGCAGTTCCTCATCGACACAGGAGCCCAGCTGAGTTTCGTCATGCCCTCCCACGCAGATTGAGCCA
The DNA here is from genome assembly GCA_020510985.1 of Pholidichthys leucotaenia. Lineage (NCBI taxonomy): Eukaryota > Metazoa > Chordata > Actinopteri > Cichliformes > Pholidichthyidae > Pholidichthys > Pholidichthys leucotaenia. The sequence continues at coordinate 279,927,887 of CM035840.1, read as the reverse complement.
CGGGCACCCGGGGCAACGGAGCGGTGGCAGCCAATGGCTCTAGCATCGACACGTTCGCCGAGAAGAGCCTGCACTTCCTCATCCACGGCCGCAGCTACAGATGGACATTTGTTGTAGCGGCGGTGAGTTTTAACTTATTAGGCGCAGATTTTTTGTGTGCACATGGGTTATTAGTGGATCTAGCAAATAGGCGCCTGGTTAATGCACTGTCCTTTGCTTCTATTCCATGCTCAGCCCGAGTTTCTCCACCACCTGTGCAGGCCAACGTCACCACAGCAGGAGGTAAGTTTGAGCAACTCCTCACCCAATTTCCAGCACTCACAATCCCCAAATTCTCAGCCACTGTGGCTAAACACGGGGTTGAACACTTCATTTCCACAACGGGACCTCCCGTTTTTGCCAAAGCTCGCCGCTTAGACGCGGCCAAGCTCAACATAGCACGGGACGAGTTTACAACTCTTGAAAAATTGGTCATTGTTAGACGCTCGAAGAGCCCCTGGGCCTCACCACTTCACATGGTTCTGAAATCCGACGGTTCTTGGAGACCGTGCGGAGATTACCGCAGATTAAACAACGCTACAGCGCATGACCGTTACCCAATCCCTCACATTCGAGATTTTTCACTACATCTAGCGGGTGTGCGCATTTTTTCAAAAATAGACTTAGTCCGCGGTTATCACCAAGTCCCAGTCCGAGCAGAAGACGTTCCTAAAACAGCGGTAATAACCCCTTTCGGCCTTTTTGAATTCCTACGAATGCCTTTAGGCCTCAAAGGCGCTGCTCAAACTTTTCAACGAATGATGGACGCGGTCCTACGCGACCTCCCTTTTGTTTTCGTCTACCTCGACGACATGCTGGTAGCCAGCTCGTCTGAGGAAGAACACGAGCAGCACCTCACTACGGTTTTTCAGAGGCTAGAAGAGCACGGGCTAATAATCAATCCAGCCAAATGCAAATTCAGCGTGTCACAAATTGATTTTTTAGGACACAAAGTCTCTCCGAAGGGGGCAGTTCCACTCCCAGACAAAGTTCATGCGATAGAAAGTTTTCCACGGCCACAAACGGTCAAATCGCTACAGGAATTTTTAGGGATGGTTAATTTTTACAACCGCTTCCTCCCCCATGCAGCTCAGCTCATGCAGCCCCTATATGACGCGCTCAAAAAAAAGAAAGCTTCCAACGCGGTCGAATGGACCCCGGAGCGCGAACGCGCTTTCGTGAAAGTAAAAAGCGCCCTAGCTAACGCCACATTGTTAGTTCACCCAGATCCCTTGGCCCGCATTGCACTAACCACAGATGCTTCAGACCTAGCCATAGGGGCAGTTGTAGAACAACTTGTCAGCGGGGTCTGGCAACCTTTAGCATTCTTTAGCAAATCGCTAAACCAAACTGAACGCAAATACAGCACTTTTGACAGAGAGCTGCTGGCGCTTCATTTATCCATCCGCCACTTCCAGTTCTGGTTGGAAGGGCGGAGTTTCACGGCTTTTGTAGACCATAAACCGCTCACCTTTGCTATGGCTAAAATTTCAGAACCATGGTCAGGCAGGCAACAAAGACAGCTAGCTGCGATTTCAGAGTTCACCACAGACATTCGACACGTGGCAGGCAAACTTAACGTAGTAGCGGACTGTCTCTCTCGCGCTGTGACACCACCAGAGCGCGGGGAGACAGATTATACTGCCTCAGCAGCAGAACTCTTCACTAACGCAGACACATACGCAGCACCTATCCATGCAGGGATAGATTATGCAGCCATGGCGGAGGAACAAAACAGTGACGAGGACGTGCGCGCACTCCTGTCTGGACCAACAGGGTTAAGGCTGGAGAAAAAGGGTTTACGCGACGGCGTGCCCCCCCTAATATGCGATGTTTCAACCGGCCGACCTCGCCCGTTAGTACCAGCTACATGGCGCCGCCGTATTTTCGACGCAATTCACTCCCTCGCGCACCCAGGTGTGCGCGCCTCGGTTAAAATGGTCGCCGAAAAGTTTGTGTGGCCAGGCCTGCGCAAAAACGTAAAAGAATGGGCAAAAACTTGCATTTCTTGTCAACGCGCCAAAATACACAGACACACAAAAGCCCCTCTGGAGCCTTTTCCAATCCCTGCTAGAAGGTTCGACCACATTCATGTCGACCTCGTGGGGCCACTACCTTCCTCCCAAGGTTTCACACACCTGTTAACAATGATAGACCGCACCACGCGCTGGCCAGAGGCAGTCCCTCTAGCGGCAACCACAGAGGAGGAAGTCGCTTGCGTTTTTTTTGACAAACTGGGTGGCACGTTTCGGCATCCCATCGGACATCAGGTCCGATAGGGGGCCTCAATTTGTCTCAGAGCTCTGGTCAGCCATGTCCAGCAGCTTAGGGGCAACAATTCATCGCACCACCGCTTATCACCCTCAGGCTAATGGGTTATGCGAGCGTTTTCACAGATCTTTAAAGGCCGCCCTCAGAGCCTCACTAACGGACACAAATTGGGTAAATAAACTTCCCTGGGTTTTATTGGGGTTGTGTGCTGCACCTAAAGAGGATCTAGACGCCTCTCCCGCAGAATTAGTCTTTGCACAACCTCTCAGGCTCCCAGGTGAATTTTTACCAGAGAACCCAGAGCCAGGGCACCTTCCAGTCCCAAGGTTTTTAGGCAACAACGGACCGAACTCTCTCCCCGGTCCAGCTCATCACTCCTTCCCACGGGTTTTTGTCCCTCAAGCTTTAAAAAACGCTGAGTTCGTTTTCGTTAAGCATGAAGCTTTAAAACCTACCTTTCGCCCAGTATACGATGGGCCATACAGAGTGCTGGAACATGGTGATAAACACTTTGTGCTTGATTTTGGGGATAGAAAAGAAACAGTCAGCATTGACAGACTTAAACCTGCCTTCTTGTTGAAAGACGAGCCTGCACAGTTGGCGAGAGCACCTCGGCGGGGTAGACCCCCAAGAGAAAAGACTCAGCCCCCCAGCAGGGAACAGTTAACCTCTCTCCTTCCCACACTGCAGATCCCTCTCAAGAAGGTCCCAGCAGGGCGCCTAAACCAACCTACAGCAGTTTTGGGAGAAGATTAAAACCCAGGCAGCACAGGGACTGATACAAACCACTCCACAATTTTTCACTAATTGTGCTGCAACAGTTTAGGACTGACTTATGATTTTACTATGCTGTTATGATTACCACTGAACTCTCTTAGGAGCATGGCTGCTGGAAAGTTTCTTCCGTGGCAACAGATGTAACACTTAGTATGTCATAATAACTATCTTAGACTGTGAACCTTCCTGTTGTCCTTTCTTAGTTGTTTGGGGGGCCTGTGGTCTATATTAACCATATATTCCATAACCTACATATGTTAGAGCATGTGGAAATGTTTGGTGATTACATATGTAAAGAACTTCACACCTCTGAAAGGACAAAGGACTCTCACCCGCCGAGTGAAGAACAAAGACGTTCCCGGACGCGGCGGAGGAGACCGGAGGAGCCACCCTCACCCCCCAAAGCGAGGAGAGGAAATACCAGGACAATGGGGGGATTAAGATAATGAGGGATGTCAGCCTTTGTTATGCATGTCTTTTGTTGTGTGCATGTATATAATCAGTGAGTTGGAAAGATTCTGCCTCTTTTCCCTTCTGCCACTCTCTGCACCAGATGAGACTTGTTAGAAGAGCTGAATATTAAAGCTTTGCTTATAAACCAAATCGCCTCTTCATTTTCAAGCTCCTCTACACTAATATAATAAGGACAAAACTTTAGTGTGATAATAACAACCAAAATACCTTAATGCATCATTTAAAACAAGTCTGAAATAAAATAAAATAACTCCTTAAAAATATATATACTGTGGAGAGAGGAATAACCAGGCCGAGCGTTCAGAGCAGATGAAACTTTATTCTTCTCCCTCTCACATCCATCAGAATCAAAAGCCTTAAAACTCAGGTTGCAGGCACTCTCTTTTATATCACAACACTCCTCTGCTACCTGAGGTGCTATATTAACATATCAATCCCCCATGACAATTCCCCTTGTCCTCTAGCACCTTTGATCTGCCATGCCCTTCAGTCTAAGGGAAAACTACTGAGGGAAAACTACTGAGTGGGTCCCCCACAACACGATAAAATAACCTCAAATTATAATAAAATAAAATAAATATATCAAATAGATAACTGCAGTCTGTTTGTCCGGTCATTTGTGTGCTTGTTCATGTGTGTTTTAATGTTTTACGGTTTACTTAGGTGAGAAAAAGAGAGAAAATGAATGTGTTTTCAGAACGGCAGATGATGATTGACGATGAGAACCTTGGGTTTCAAGTTCTGCTTATTATTAAGTGACTTTGGGATTGTTTCACTAACATGTGTGTGCTTATCTGGGGCTTGTTATGTGTGTATGTGTGTGTGTGAAAGGACTAACTTGTGTTGTGCTGAAGCAGTAATGAGGTCACACTGAACTGGGGATTTTGGTATGATGAAAGGTATTAGATGCCTGTTTTTTTTTTTTTAATCTCAAGATAGCTTTGACAGTAATTTCTTTTGCTGTTTAGTTTTCTGTGGGTTTTTTGCTGGCTTCATGATAGATACTTGTATTAAGCAAGGCAATCTTGCTTTGTTGGCAGATGTCTTTTTATTTTTAACTAACATTATCAATTGCCAGAATTTTTCGCTTATTTTAAGTAAAATTATCTGCCAGCAGAGCAAGAAAATTTGATTTTTGTTTTGTTTGGGATGCCTGAAGGCAGGTAAACAGCATTAGGTTATTTCATTTGACTTATATTTGGCTTTTGCAGTGTAATTGTATTCTCTAGCTCACAGATACATTATCTCCAACTGAGGGGTAACAGTGGCTTCAGATGGAAAAGGAAAAAAAAAAGGGCGACAGGCTGACTTGGACTTGACTTGGACGGTAAAATCAAAATCTGATGATAAACCTGAAAAATTGACCATGGTAAAAGGAATGGAAAAAGGGATTTGTCTAATTTTAAGAGCAAAGCAGGATTATAAACCAGAGTTGGAAAGTAAGATGGCAACAAAGAAACTTGGTTCAGCCTGGGCCAGTATGAAAACTATTGCAGGCCTTCAGAGCACAGAGCGCAGTAATCGTCTGCTTTTAGATGGTTTTAATTCAGACACAGAGCTGGCTAATGCTCTTAATTGTTTTTATGGTCATTTTGACTCCTTTGATTTTAGCACTGAAACCCAAGATTTGAAACAGAAACTCAAAGACAATCAGCACTTTAATATTGAGGTGCAGGATGTTAAAAGGGCGTTCTGCGCTGTAAAAGTGAACAAAAGTCAGGGCCCTGATAATATATGTGGGCGCTTGGTAAAGTCCTGTGCACATGAACTGAGTCCTATATTTCATTACATTTTCAATTAAGTCCTTACAGACACAACATGTGCCTAAGATCTGGAAAGAAGCCGCGGTTGCTCCCGTTCCAAAATCCAGCTGTCCTAAAACGGTAAACGACTTTAGACCAGTTGCTTTGACTTCAATTTTAATGAAAATTTTTGAAAAACTGGTCAGATGTGAGGTCCTAAAGCAGACTGAGCATGCATTGGATCCTCTGCAGTTTGCCTATAGGCCTCACAGAGGAGTGGAGGATGCCACTGTCACTCTGTTTAACATGCTTTTTAAACATCTGGATTTTAATGGGACACACGCCAGGCTTTTATTTGTGGACTTTTCCTCCGCCTTTAATACAATCCAACCTCATATTTTAGTTGAAAGGCTCCTGCAACAATTTGATTTGAGCAATAATCTGGTGGGTTGGATTCTGGATTTCTTAACCAACGGGACACAGAGAGGAAGGGTCAATGGTACATTGTCTGACCTAAAGTGCTCTTCTACTGGCTCTCCTCAGGGGTGTGTGTTGTCACCACTACTCTTCATCCTGTACACAAACATGTGTAAACATGGAGCAGACATGACAACAGACACATTATAAAGTATGCTGATGACTCAGTTATTGTCAGTCTCCTCCAGGATGGCGAGAGTGGCCACGGCCCAGTAGTTGATGATTTTGTTCACTGGTGTGAGGATTCCTACCTGCAGCTGAATATGACAAAAACTAAAGACATGATTATTGACTTTAGGAGGAAAACTCCCAGGCACAAAGTCACCATACTAAAAGGCCAGACCACCGAATGTGTACAATCCTACAAATATCTTGGGACGATTATTGATAGTAATTTAAACTTTGAAGAGAACTGTGAAAGGGTGTGCAAAAAGGGTCAGCAACATTTGCATTGCTTGAGAAAACTTGCACGTTTCCAAACTGACCGAACCATAATGACAATGTTTTATCGGGCTTTTATTGAATCTGTTTTATCCTTTTCTTTAGTGTCATGGTTTGGTCAGATAAAACTGAAACAGAGGAAATCCTTGGATCAGGTAGTTAGATGGTCCAGTCGTTTGCTTGGTGAGTCACAGCTGAGCCTGACATCCCTGTACACCAGACAAGTACAGAGGATGGCTACTGTAGAAGAGCTTGGAAATGAAGAGGCGATTTGATTTATAAACAAAGTTTAATAATCAGCTCTTCTAACAAGTCTCATCTGGTGCAGAGTGGCAGAAGGGAAAAGAGACAGAATGTCTCCGGCTCACAGGCTTTATACTTGCACACAACAAAAGACATGCATAACAAAGGCTGACATCCCTCATTATCTTAATCCCCCCATTGTCTTGGTATTTCCTCTCCTCGCCTTAGGGGGTGAGGGTGGCTCCTCCGGTCTCCTCCGCCGTGTCTGGGAACGTCTTTGTTCTTCGCTCGGCGGTTGAGAGCCTTTGTCCTTTCAGAGGTGTGAAGTCCTTTACATATGTAATTACTAAACATTTCCACATGCTTCAACATATGTAGGTTATGGAATATATGATTAATATAGACCACAGCCCCCCCCAAACAACTAAGAAAGGACAATAGAAAGGTTCGCAGTCTAAGATAGTTACTATGACATACTAAGTGTTACATCTCTTGCCACGGAAGAAACTTTCCAGCAGCCATGCTCCTAAGAGAGTTCAGTGGTAATCATAACAGCATAGTAAAATCATAAGTCAGTCCTAAACTGTTGCAGCACAATTAGTGAACAATTGTGGAGTGGCTTGTATCAGTCCCTGTGCTGTCTGGGTTTTAATCTTCCCCCAAAACTGCTGTAGGTTGGTTTAGGCGCCCTGCTGGGACCTTCTTGTGAGGAATCTGCAGCGTGGGAAGGAGAGAGGTTAATTGTTCCCTGCCGGGGGGCTGAGTCTTTTGTCTTGGGGGGTCTACCCCGCCGAGGTGCTCTCACCAGCTGTGCAGGCTCGTCTTTCAACAAGAAGGCAGGTTTAAGTCTGTCAATGCTGACTGTTTCTTTTCTATCCCCAAAATCAAGCACAAAGTGTTTATCACCATGTTCCAGCACTCTGAATGGCCCATCGTATGCTGGGCGGAAAGTTGGTTTTAAAGCTTCATGCTTAACAAAAACGAACTCAGCGTTTTTTAAAGCTTGAGGGACAAAAACCCGTGGGAAGGAGTGATGAGCTGGACCGGGGAGAGAGCCCGGTCCGTTGCTGCCTAAAAACCTTGGGACTGGAAGGTGCCCTGGCTCTGGGTTCTCTGGTAAAAATTCACCTGGAAGCCTGAGAAGTTATGCAAAGACTAATTCTGCGGGAGAGGCGTCTAGATCCTCTTTAGGTGCAGCATGCAACCCCAATAAAACCCAGGGAAGTTTATTTACCCAATTTGTGTCCGTTAGTGAGGCTCTGAGGGCAGCCTTTAAAGATCTGTGAAAACGCTCGCATAACCCATTAGCCTGAGGGTGATAAGCGGTGGTGCGATGAATTGTTGCCCCTAAGCTGTTGGACATGGCTGACCAGAGCTCTGAGACAAATTGAGGCCCCCTATCAGACGTGATGTCCAATGGGACGCCGAAATGTGCCACCCAGTTTGTCAAAAAAATGCGAGCGACTTCCTCCGCTGTGGTTGCCGCTAGAGGGACTGCCTCTGGCCAGCGTGTGGTGCGGTCTATCATTGTTAACAGGTGTGTGAAACCTTGGGAGGAAGGTAGTGGCCCCACGAGGTCGACATGAATGTGGTCGAACCTTCTAGCAGGGATTGGAAAAGGCTCCAGAGGGGCTTTTGTGTGTCTGTGTATTTTGGCGCGTTGACAAGAAATGCAAGTTTTTGCCCATTCTTTTACGTTTTTGCGCAGGCCTGGCCACACAAACTTTTCGGCGACCATTTTAACCGAGGCGCGCACACCTGGGTGCGCGAGGGAGTGAATTGCGTCGAAAATACGGCGGCGCCATGTAGCTGGTACTAACGGGCGAGGTCGGCCGGTTGAAACATCGCATATTGGGGGGGCACGCCGTCGCGTAAACCCTTTTTCTCCAGCCTTAACCCTGTTGGTCCAGACAGGAGTGCGCGCACGTCCGCGTCACCGCTTTGTTCCTCCGCCATGGCTGCATAATCTATCCCTGCATGGATAGGTGCTGCGTATGTGTCTGCGTTAGTGAAGAGTTCTGCTGCTGAGGCAGTATAATCTGTCTCCCCACGCTCTGGTGGTGTCACAGCACGAGAGAGACAGTCTGCTACTACGTTAAGTTTGCCTGCCACGTGTCGAATGTCTGTGGTGAACTCTGAAATCGCAGCTAGCTGTCTTTGTTGTCTGCCTGACCATGGTTCTGAAATTTTAGCCATAGCTAAGGTGAGCGGTTTATGGTCTACAAAAGCCGTGAAACTCTGCCCTTCTAACCAGAACTGGAAGTGCCATCCATCCATCCATTTTCTACCGCTTTTCCAGAGGTCCGGGTCGCGGAGGCAGCAGTTCAAGCAGAGAAGCCCAGACTTCTCTCTCCCCAGCCACCTGCTCCAGCTCTTCAGAGAAGATACCAAGGCGTTCCCAGACCAGCTGGGAGACATAGTCTCTCCACCGAGTCCTGGGTCTGCCCCGGGGTCTCCTCCCAGTGGGATGTGCCTGAAACACCTCAAGTGGGAGACGTCCAGGAGGCATCCTAATCAGATGCCCATACCACCAACTGGAAGTGGTGGATGGATAAATGAAGCGCCAGCAGCTCTCTGTCAAAAGTGCTGTATTTACGCTCAGTTTGGTTTAGCGATTTGCTAAAGAATGCTAAAGGTTGCCAGACCCCGCTGACAAGTTGTTCTACAACTGCCCCTATAGCTAGGTCTGAAGCATCTGTGGTTAGCGCGATGCGGGCCAAAGGATCTGGGTGAACTAACAATGTGGCGTTAGCTAGGGTGCTTTTTACTTCCGCGAAAGCGCGTTCGCGCTCCGGGGTCCATTCGACCGCGTTGGAAGCTTTCTTTTTTTTGAGCGCGTCATATAGGGGCTGCATGAGCTGAGCTGCGTGGGGGAGGAAGCGGTTGTAAAAATTAACCATCCCTAAAAATTCCTGTAGCGATTTGACCGTTTGTGGCCGTGGGAAACTTTCTATCGCGTGAACTTTGTCTGGAAGTGGAACTGGCCCCTTCGGAGAGACTTTGTGTCCTAAAAAATCAATTTGTGACACGCCGAATTTGCATTTGGCTGGATTGATTATTAGCCCGTGCTTTTCTAGCCTCTGAAAAACCGTAGTGAGGTGCTGCTCGTGTTCTTCCTCAGACGAGCTGGCTACCAGCATGTCGTCGAGGTAGACGAAGACAAAAGAAAGGTCGCGTAGGACCGCGTCCATCATTCGTTGAAAAGTTTGAGCAGCGCCTTTGAGGCCGAAAGGCATTCGCAGAAATTCAAAAAGGCCGAAAGGGGTTATTACCGCTGTTTTAGGAATGTCTTCTGCTCGGACTGGGGCTTGGTGATAACTGCGGACTAAGTCTATTTTTGAAAAAATGCGCGCACCCGCCAGATGTAGTGAAAAATCTTGAATGTGAGGAATTGGGTAACGGTCATGCGCTGTAGCGTTGTTTAATCTGCGGTAATCTCCGCACGGTCTCCAAGAACCGTCGGATTTCGGAACCATGTGAAGTGGTGAGGCCCAGGGGCTCTTCGAGCGTCTAACAATGCCCAATTTTTCAAGAGTTGTAAACTCGTCCCGTGCTATGTTGAGCTTGGCCGCGTCTAAGCGGCGAGCTTTGGCAAAAACGGGTGGTCCCGTTGTGGGAATGAAGTGTTCAACCCCATGTTTAGCCACAGTGGCTGAGAATTTGGGAATTGTGAGTGCTGGAAATTGGGTGAGGAGTTGCTCAAACTTACCTCCTGCCGTGGTGACGTTGGCCTGCACAGGTGGCCGAGACTCGGGCTGAGCATGGAATAGAAGCAAAGGACAGTGCATTAACCAGGCGCCTATTTGCTAGATCCACTAATAATCCATGTGCACACAAAAAATCTGCGCCTAATAAGTTAAAACTCACCGCCGCTACAACAAATGTCCATCTGTAGCTGCGGCCGTGGATGAGGAGGTGCAGGCTCTTTTCGCCGAACGTGTCGATGCTAGAGCCGTTGGCTGCCACGGCTCCGTTGCCCCGGGTGCCCGTGGCTCGATCTGCGTGGGAGGGCATGACGAAACTCAGCTGGGCTCCTGTGTCGATGAGGAACTGCTTGCCTGTGTGTCCATCCGTCACGTACAACAGCTTATTCTTCTCGCCGAGAACCGCTGCCGTTAACGGCTCTCGGCTTTGGCGTTTTCCCAAAATCGCAAATTTGCAGGGGGGAACGCATTTGTGGGCCTTCTCGGCAAAGCGGTGGTGATAATAACAGACGTCGCTCTGTCTGTTACGTTTTGGCTGTGTCGCTGTCACCGTGGGCTGGGTCTGCTCAGTGGGTTGTGGTGCCTCGTGGCTCGGGGCGTCAGCTTTGAGGTCTGCGGATGCTGCTGTGGGTGTCAGCTCCTTGCAGGCATTGACGAGCCGATGAGCTTCGTTGGCCAGAGCGCGGAAGTCTTGGTGGTTGTTGCATTTCATGCTGGCGAGTGTCCCTCTCATGTGTGGCGGCAGCGTGCTGAGGAATATAAACTGGAAGAGGAAGTTGTCATTGTCCTCCTCTCTGAGCTGTAGCAAATCCTCCATGAGGGCCTTCGGTTTGCACCCTCTGTGGCCGTAGACCGCCAGGATCTTCTCGGCTCTCTCTTCCGCTGATGGGACATAGTTCGCCACGATGGTTGCTTTGAGCATCTCATATTTGTCCCGGGCCGGTGGTCGCCGGATCATGCTCCGCACACACTTCGAAGTGGCGGCGTCGAGTTTGGAGACGATATGGTAAAATTTGGTATCATCAGCCGTGATGCCCGCCAGTGTAAACTGGGCTTCAGCCTGCTGAAACCAAGAGGCGGGGTCTTCTTGCCAGAAGTCTGGCAGCTTGACAGCGACGGCATTCGTGCATACCATCACTGCTGTGCCCGCCGGGTGAGAGTGCCTTGCCTCGGCGCTCACGGCGGTGCTGGTGCTCGGTTGAGCCCTCTCAATCTCTTCTGCCGGGGGGAACAGTTGTCCATCAGTTCCCTCGTCTGCGTGGTCGCTGCCGTCTGCCTGGGTCGCCACGGATGAGTCGATTGCGGGGGAACGCCTCAGGTCCATGCTCGCGTCAAGGTCACCAGTGTAGAAGAGCTTGGAAATGAAGAGGCGATTTGATTTATAAACAAAGTTTAATAATCAGCTCTTCTAACAAGTCTCATCTGGTGCAGAGTGGCAGAAGGGAAAAGAGACAGAATGTCTCCGGTTCACAGGCTTTATACTTGCACACAACAAAAGACATGCATAACAAAGGCTGACATCCCTCATTATCTTAATCCCCCCATTGTCTTGGTATTTCCTCTCCTCGCCTTAGGGGGTGAGGGTGGCTCCTCCGGTCTCCTCCGCCGTGTCTGGGAACGTCTTTGTTCTTCGCTCGGCGGTTGAGAGCCTTTGTCCTTTCAGAGGTGTGAAGTCCTTTACATATGTAATTACTAAACATTTCCATATGCTTCAACATATGTAGGTTATGGAATATATGATTAATATAGACCACAGCTACCTCCATTTTAAATGATGACTCCCACCCTTTGCACTGCAACTTTCAGCTTCTTCCCTCAAGACGGAGGTTTGCTGTCCCAAAAAGTAAAACCCAGCGCTACAAAAACAGCTTTGTTCTTGCTGCTGTCAAAGAGTTGAACAAGTTGTAACAATATATTGCACATAATTTAGGCACCTATTTATTAACTCCATTGTATATTTACTTATTTTTGTAGGATGTTATTTGGGTTCTAAATCTTTTATTGGGTTTTAGACCTTTGAGTTTTTAACCTCTTTGACTAGTTTTTAACTTTTTAATATGACCCTTCTCTCTTACCTCTGGTTTTTCTCTCATCTCTTTGTCTTCATACCCTGATTGATGGAGCCTTGAGTATTTTTATCATGTTTATAGTCAGCTTCATGTGTGCCTGTGTTTGTGTCGATGTTGAATGTAATTGTGACTTGTAAATATGGATGTCACCAGACTGCAAAACAAATCTACCTACGGGTACAAATAAAGTAACTGAACCTAATATGTGTTCTGTCTCTTTTATGGTGCATGACGAGTCTGGCGTGGGAGCAGGGGGCCTTGCTTCTGCTCCTCCTCCTCCATACTCCCCCGCTGCTCAGCCCATATACCCTGATCTCACAGAACTCCAGGCTGGAGCGACTATGGCTGACATCACCTCGCCTCCGCTCGTCTCCACCCCTCTACCCGGAGTAGCCACACCGGGGCGCCCAAGAGTTAAGTAGATATACACACATATCCACTCCACACTCACCATCAATACGATGAATAAGACTGAAGATTATGAAAAATGTTGTCACTGAACAATATTCTATGATTGAACTTTCAAATACAGCTTATATGGAACAACCCAAACCACAAACAAGGCAACGATGAAAGTGATGACGTTTATAGAACCAGGTTACAAGAGGTTTTGATAGGCATTCTGATTTAACTAAGGCTGATAATTATTCAGCTGTAGAACCTTATTGACAGCATTTGAAAAGTGTCTTTTTGCAAAACATGCACCCACACCTAGCTGATTACATCTGCAAACATTTGGTCACATACCGCACTTGTGCATTTGGCAATGTGCTAACTTATGCCAAACATGCAGAGATAATAGAGGAGGAAAAGAAAGAAAAGGGGAAAAAAAATTAAAGAAAACCCATCTCCTGTTTGTGTGATTGTTGACACGGGAGGGGGGGGCAGACCCTCCCCCAATTCTATTTTTCAGGGTGGCACCACAGCTGGACCCCAGTGGTGGAGGGGGGATGGAGGGAGGCATGGGGCGGGCTGGCCATGGGATGGGGAACATGATGTTTGTCATCAATGTGGACAAAAGGGCCACTGGCAGAGGTAATTGTCCTGGACGCCAGCAGCGGCAGAGAGGGGGTGGAGGACCCCACGGGCCAACTACCTGACTGGCTGCACCGAAGCTAAGTACAACTGTTGATGCTAACACTGACATAACAGACATTCATTTACCTAACTTTGACTTAATGTTAACAATACAGTGTTCACCTGAAGTGACAATGCAGGTTCAGGACATTCCAATTAAGTGTCCCTACAGAGAACGGTATGAGAGCATCACATTTTCCACATGTGACAGAAGTAAATGTATTGCAGGATTTCAATGTGCCAAGGTATTGCTACTCCCTGTGTTTGGTTTCGGCCAGACCAACCTCAGTGACATCAGACCTGCACAGAAAAGCTATGCAATATTTTGAGTCCAACATCCCTACTACACAGCAGGCCACAGACCAATATCGTTGCAGTATGTATGACAGACATCTGAGTGGCCCAGATCCAAATTATGAAAAAAACATTCCTTGCAAATCCATTCTCCAGACTGGTCATTAAAAATCTGTATTGGTCACCAAGGGGCTATGTGGGGGCATCTGTTGTGTTGTGTGATGAAGACAACAGACATTTTAAACACTGGGAGGTGCCCCACATCCCACTAATCAAACCCAAAGACATGCACTGGAAGGATGTAGGACGCTTTATAACAACAGCAGAGGAATGTGGTTAGTCCTGGAAATAAACTCCTGATCCAAGAGTTCAATATTCCCCAAAACTGGAAACCTACTCACTGCCTTTGAACTGGGTGACCACAGTGCAGAAAGAAGTTCACATTGATGTTCCCAACTCACTCATGTGATCACTTTTTACATTAACAGAAGGAGAGGAACACGCACTCTCACAAATTCCAAATTCCCTGTGGTCGACAGGAAAGGCAGATGTAGGCTTAATAAAAAAAAATGCAGAATTGGTTAAAATAAATGCTAAATCTCATTATAGGCCTTACAAAAGACAGTATCCTCTATGTCCTGAAGCCCAAGAAGGCATTAAACCGGTCATAAAGGACCTGGAAGCAGCAGGTGTCAGTGTCCCATGCCCAAATTCTCCATGTAACACACCTTTGTTTCCTGTGAGGAAGGCTGGACCATCTTCCGGATGGCAAATGGTCCAAGACCTTCAGGCAGTAAACAAAGTAGTTATCCCAAGAGCTGTTTCATCGGCAACGCTTTTTTCAGCATCCCAATACATCCAGATCATCAGTTTTAGTTTGCATTCACATTTGAAAACAAGAGATACACATTCACCAGATTACCACAAAGTTACTGTGAATCACCAACCATTTTTTTCCACAGGCAATGTCAGCAAATTTGGCACAGTTTATTCCACCTAATGGGAGCCAGTTGCTCCTTTATGCTAACGACATTTTGCTGGCATCACCTGATGAAGAAACATGCAAATAAGACACCATTGCCTTACTGCAATTTTTAGCAGAACAAGGCTACAAAGTCAACAACAGAAAATTCCAGTTGTGGAAAAAGTCACACATGCAGTGTCAGTCATCTTGTCACAAAGTAAAATATCAGTCATCTCACCATCCAGACACTTTGCATGCATTAAAGTGCTATTATCACAGCCTCATCTAACCATTGAACGTTGCACGGTAACAAGATTAAATTAATTTGTAAAGTAGGTCAGAGAAAAGCACTCATAATGTACACAGACAGTCAGTATGCTTTTTCTACCATCCATCACTTTGCACAACAGTGGAAGAAAAGAGGCATGATTACATCAACAGGGAAGCCAATCCAAAACAAAGACCTCATTTTAAAACTGTTAGACAGTGTAAAACTTCCCTCTAAATTAGCCATACGCAAATGTGCCACACACACTAATAGCACAGATCAAATCTCTAAGGAAAACCACTTACATACAATACCGCAAAAGCAGCTGCACAAGGTCACATAGGAAATCTCACCACAGCATCTCTTCTTTTAACATTGACAGAACAACTATCATATGACACGCTCACCCAGGAAACATCACCACAAGCTGAAATTTACCAGTGGAAAAAAAATGCAAATTATTCCACCAGACTGTTGTTCTGCTACATGGTCTTTCCCACGTAGCAGCAGGGGGTATGATTAGTAAATAATGTATGATTAGTAAAAATAATTGTTGTGGTTCCTGAGAAACAGATAATCTGTACACCAAGTTTTGACCAGATGTATTGAACAATCACCATGGACAATTCCTTCTCCACCCCTCAGATACTGAAGGGCTTAAAGAACTGATTGATGTGTGTTTGAGTCAGAATGGTGCACAAATAGGCTCTGAGACTGTTTTTGTATTGTTTTCCACTGACCAGTGTAATTAAATTTGCTGAAACTCTGATCCAGCCTGGTTTTTGACTGAAGGTTAAGATGAATTTTTCTAACAATGATAATCCACAAGCATCTGTCCTGACCAATGGACTCAGATCAGACAGTTTCCCAATGTATAGAGGAACGAGGCAGGGTTGTCCCCTGTCTCATCTTTTGTTTGCTATTGTGATAGAGCCAATTGCCGAA
Source organism: Pholidichthys leucotaenia (assembly GCA_020510985.1). NCBI lineage: Eukaryota > Metazoa > Chordata > Actinopteri > Cichliformes > Pholidichthyidae > Pholidichthys > Pholidichthys leucotaenia. Next base: position 279,912,102 of record CM035840.1, on the reverse strand, counting down.
GCTATTAAAATGGACCCCTTGATATATGGCTTGCAAGTTAGCAATGTTCATTATAAGATTAGCTTGTATGCAGATGATGTTTTGATTTTTATCACCCAACCCGAGATAGCAATACCAGCTTTACTAAGTGTTATTGATGCATTTAGTAAGTTTTCCGGGTATAAAATTGATATCTCGAAATGTGAAGCCATGCCCCTGGGAAGCCTCAGCTTCATACCTATTACTTCACCCCCCCTTTCCATTTAAGTGGTCTCCAGCAGGTTTTGAATATCTTGGTATATTTATAACTCCAAATTTTAACTATGTGTATAAAAGAAATTTTGTTCCTTTATTTGAGAAAGTAAAGCAGGATTTAGAGAGATGGAATTCTCTACCTGTATCCTGGTTGGGATGCATATCCTTAATTAGAATGAATATTTTGCCATGTTTATTGTATCCCATCCATATGATTCCTCTATTATTTTCAAATAAGGTGATTAACCCCTTGCACTCTGGTCAATTTCCCTAAAAACGCCTAAAAATAACATACCCAAAGTAAATCAAAAGCTGTTCTTCAACCCTTTGCAGCATCTTCATGGGGTTGGTCTCATTTAAAAGAAAACACTTTGAATTTTTTGGCAAAACAGTCATAATCTCTCTAAGTGCTCCTGCCACTGAGTAACAGTCATCTAAACATAGTGTGTCACCCAGCGGCTTACACAAAACAGATTTTACGCACGGGACGCACGCGTTTCAATCGTCGAACTTCTCTGCTTCAATTGGCTCGTTGTATTCGCGGTCGTTGGTAGGCGGGTCCTTCTTGCTAGGTTTTCAGTCATTGGTTCTTCAAGGTTTCAGAAACCCAATTCAAGGCTCTTATTAGTCAAATGAGAGGTCAATCAAATCTAAACCAATCAAAACACTCCTTTGGCTTTCTGTTCGCGGCTGTGTCTGTACTGGAAGAATGGAAATGCAGCTTTTTTTTTTCAGTGCGCACTGAGACGCACTAGGATGCAGAGGCGTGACCGGAGTGCAAGAGGTTAAAGAACTAAATGGTTGGCTCAGCTCTTTTATATGGAACAAGCGCAAACCAAAACTTAAGATAACTACGTTACAATTACTATATCTTATGGGAGGGTTAGACTTACCAAATATTAGACTGTATCAACTGAGTTCTTATTTGACCTACATTTCTGACTGGGCTACAAACAGACCCAATTCTGTGTAGTTAGATATTGAATCTTCCTTCTCCAAGTACCCACTGAAGGATTTATTGTTTTTCAAGAAGTTTAAGGACATTAAATTGAGTTTATTTAAATATTGTAACACTTAATACAATCAAAGCTTGGAGAGCAGTGTGTCGATTAGAGGGTAGGTCTAAATTTACATCTATTTTTACCCCTATTGTCAACAACCCAGATTTTGAACCTGGATCAACAGACGTGGTTTTTCGGCATTGGGGTTATAAGGGTATTAACTGTCTGAAAGATGTATTTTGTGAAAATGTAATATTGTCTTTTGAACAACTGGCTAAGAAATATAATCTTTCTAGATCAGACTTTTTTTCATTTTTTTTTTTTTTTTTTACAGCTGAGACGTTTTATTTTGTATAATACAACATTAATGAAAGATTCAGAAAACTGTCCTGTTGAGAAGCTGTTATTCCAAACTTCTTGTAAAGTATCTGTCAGTCAATTTTATAAAGCTCTGTGCTTGGCATCCACTGTTTCTCTGCAGGGGTTGAAGGGCATGTGGGAGAAAGAGCTGTGTGTCACAATTGAGGACAAAGTGGGAAAATGTTTTGAAGCAGGTTAAATCTATTTCTGTCTGTAATCGTGTTGAAGCACTCCAGTTAAAGATTATATGTAGATTACATACTGTATTTTCCCTAATCACAGACATCATTTTAATTCAGCTCTTTCACCCATGTGTCTAAAATGCAGGGTAGAAGTTGATACTGTGACTCACTGTCTGTGGTCATGTTCTAAAATACAAAAATACTGGTCTAATGTATTAGCAGAAATGGAAAAAAAATATTTGGTCTTGATCTGGAATTGGACGCAATATGCATCCTTCTGGGCCTTCCAAGTAGATGGTACCATTACAAAATAAAAGGCTTGAAGCGGATGATAAAATAAAGGCAGCGATGAGAGGTTTTAAGCAGGTTTATTAAATCATACTGCCATCACGAAGCCTGCCCAATGGGCGGCTCGGAGGCTCTCCAGCAAAGAGACACAGAGTGTGTGTGTCAACAGCAGTTGCAGAGTGAGAGAATGAGAGAAAGATTTACAGAACAGTGCAGCATATATACCCAACTCAGACAATACATCAAAGACATTCACAGCAGTCGATATGGGCATTAGCATATGAGAGGCACAGACAGGACAGAATGCATGAACACAATGCATGAATGGCACATTAGCATCACAGCAGTGAAACAATGCATGAATGGCAGATTACATAACAGCATGCAGCGGAAAAAAACAGAAGTAGCGAGCTGACTGTCCTTAGTCTGTTGTGGGGGTTATTCCAAACATGCCACACTGCTGCCCCCCAGAGGGCTCGGCAGGGGGCCGAGACCTCGATAGTGCAGCTTGGCAGCGAGCAGGAAAAGCTCTGTGCAGGCGAAGGTGGAGGGGGGTGGGGGGTAGTAAACGCCGGCCGGGGACGGTGGAATCGTCCGGGCCGCGCAAAAATTGCTTGCTGCGCCGCGATGTCGAGGGGCTGTCCCGTTGAACGTGCGGATGTCACAAGAAGAAAAATTAGTCTCTGACTCCTCTCGCGGCCATGAAGAAAAACAGGAGTGGCGAGGCTGCGTAGCGGCTGTAAGAAAAAAAGAAACAAAAGCAGAGGGACTTGGCGTGTTGACTTTAGGTGCAGGCACAACCTTAAAGCCTTCGGGGACCGCAGACTGCTGAATTCCCGTTGAGCGCCATAGCTAAGACCATAAAATCCAGTGAGCAAGCTGCGTGCCTCAGGTGTACGAGCAAGCCTGAAGGGCAAGTGTGCAGCAGCGAAGAAGGAAGGCGGTCAGTGGAGCCGTATGTGTCCCGTGCGTGGTGCGCCGTCCGCATAACCCCCGGTGCGTGCGCCGGGGCTCCGTGCGTGGGTGGGCCAGCTGGAGAGGAGAACCAGGGTCAGGAATCTTGGTGGAGATCGGCGCAGTCGGCACCGATAATCATCTATGTTGAGCTGTGGCTGCAGATTAGTCATGGTGCGTTGGAGCATTGAGGGGAAATAGACGATCTTTGTCCCTCAGACTCGGGTAGATGCGTAGGATCGCTGAGAGGGAGGAGGAGCGGTGAGAGGGAGAAGACGTTCTGTGTCCCTCGGCTGGTCCAGCGTGGACATCCCGATCTCAGGCGAGGGTCGCGCCATGACGTTTTCTGCAGTTTTCCCGGTCGTGGGTGATGTCCGGAGAGTAGCTCGCCTGTGTTGGCTCCACGTCGAGGTCTCCCTGAAGCAGAAGGGAGGGCAGATCGTTTGCGTCAGGCTGCTGTGTTCGCTGGCAGCGTGTTTTTTTCAGCGCCGGGTCGCCAGCGTGGCCGTCCAGACCAGAAGGTTGCGTTGCACAAAGCGTGTGCATTCTCGGGGTCACCAGTGAAGCGGCAGATAAAATAAAGGCAGCGTTAAGAGGTTTTAAGTAGAGTTTATTAAATCATACCGCTGTCACGAAGCTCGCCCAATGGGCGGCTCGGAGGCTCTCCAGCAAAGAGACACAGAGTGTGTGTGTCAACAGCAGTTGCAGAGTGAGAGAATGAGAGGCAGATTTACAGAACAGTGCAGCATATATACCCAACTCAGACAATACATCAAAGACATTCACAGCAGTCGATATGGGCATTAGCATATGAGAGGCACAGACAGGACAGGATGCATGAACACAATGCATGAATGGCACATTAGCATCACAGCAGTGAAACAATGCATGAATGGCAGATTACATCACAGCATGCAGCGGAAAAAACCAGAAGTAGCGAGCTGACTGTCCTTAGTCTGTTGTGGGGGTTATTCCAAACCTGCCACAGGCTTAACATATGCTGCTAGGAAAAATATTCTGCTTCAGTGGATCAGTGAAAAAGTACCAACTGTTAAAGGCTGGCAGAAAGTTTTGTTTGACTTGGTGCCACTGGAATATTTGACCTGTATACAACATTCCAAGAAAGATCAGTTCTTTAAAACCTGGGTGTTATGACCCGAGCGCGGCTTCTGATCGCGCTTGGGCTAAGTTATGTTTCGCTGCCGGCCTTGACAGTTGCGGGCTGTATTCTGGCCTCACCGGGCTCTTATTGTGAAAGTGCTCAGTGGGGCTTCCGCCTGTCAACGGCCGGTCAGCTGATTGTAATTATCATCATTAGTGCTTCGCCTTCTTAAGCCCGGCACTGGCGGCGGTAAGACGCAGCAGTGTCAGTCGTTCTTCGTCTGAGCTACGGATGCTTTGGACTGTTACCTACCTCGTCTGCCTGTGGTTGACCGTCGCTTCCCCAGGACCAGTAAGTGAGCTGTTAGCCTTACCACTCCCGGTGTGAGTAGACCTCTGTGTGTCTCTGCCTCAGCAGCCTGTGTAGTCATTACTCCATCAACCTTGCCTGTGTATGACCGTCTCCTCCTATGGACCTATAAGAGAGCTGTTTAGCCTTACGCCTCCGGATGTGTGTAGACTTATGTATCATTGCCCCTGCATCTTGTGTTGTTACTTTTCACCGTAATAAAACTCACTGAAACTCACTGGTGACTGTGTGGCATCTTATGGTGGCTCGCGAGGGCCACCGCATGACAGTGCACTGCTGCCAAAATGGCGTTTACGGTGACGCCAACCCGAGACGCAATTCACCAGTGGGTTCGAGTTTTTGGACATTTGCTTTTTCCTGTCTGGGTACTGTGTATGTGAAGAATGCCGTCGCGGAGGGGCCGCGTTTGGAGTCCGAGCCGCGAGCTGACAGGTGTGCTGGAAGTCGTGGATGAGCTGCTCATCTCCGCTTCCCTGCTGGATTATGACCACAGCATACACTGGTACCTGGACGCTGCCGAAGATATTCTTTGTCATCTCTCTCCCCGCTATGCCGACCACCCGGAAGTCGACGCGAGGAGGGAAGACATCGCCGCGCAACGCGAAATATACCTGATGATGGAGGAGGAACGCAGCATGAAGCAGGAGAAGAGGCACTCCTGCTCTTTGCCTATGGATCCCGATCCTATCCTCGATCCGTTTCGGGAGTTTGCACCGTCTGGAGGCCGGCGAAGGCGTCGGCGCCACGGCCGGGCGCATCTTCGGCAAGATCCTGCTCCGGATCCAGTTCCGGGCCGCCGGGATGACCCCCTCAATCAGCCAGCTGCTGTGAGTGAGCTGAGTCCTGTGCCGGTGGGCTCCGTCCATGGGTCCTTTTCTACCACCCAGCGAGCGAGGGAAGGAACAATGTCCGCTACAGCTGATACCATCTTCCCTCCGGGAGACAGGCAAGTCCAATTTCACTGTCCTATTTATCATAGTGATCTGTCTTGTCTGACTCCTGGGGGTGAAGCTCGGGGTTCGCAGCTCCCTGAGTTTCTTTCCCCAGCTGTAGCCATTTGTACTAAACCTGCTGCCTCTGTGTCTCCTCCTGCTGAGCGGTCCTCGGCGTTAGTCCCACGCCGTCGAACGAGGGGGAGGCCTGCGGCTCTGGGAAATATCCCGGCCCTGCAGCCTTGTTTTGGACAAAGGAGGAGAACGGACTGCGATGAGGAGCCAGTGCCGACGAGCGAGCGTCCCCAGGGGTCCTCAGGGATGCAGCCCAAGTCAGCAGGTCGAGGGTCCTCTGCCCCCACGCCATACGGGTTATTGGCGTGGATGCCAGCGCGTGAGGATCCAGCTGCAGAGACCATCAGGCCAGCTGTGGAACCCGACGCGACCGAGTGGGAGCCCGACGACGAGTGTCTTCTTGAACCTGGATCGGCGAAGTCCTGGACAGCTCCAGAGCCCGAGTGCAGGCAAGTGCTCTTCCTTGTTTTCCTGTATGGTGTGTTAGAGCATTTTTGCCTGCCTCATGGGGAGGCGAGTGAGGGGCAGCCGTCTGCTGCACCTGAGCTCGTCTCGCTGGGCTCTGGCGCTGCCGGTGGAACTGATCCCGGTCCTCTTCTGTTTTTTGAGCACCTCCACAGCGTTACCGGTCCGGAGCCAGTCAAGGTCACGGGACTGGGGGTTCCAGGTTCGGAGATGGAGGTCGTCGCCGGAGCAGTCCTGACCCAGTCGGGGTCCGACATGTGGGCTGAGATGACCCAGTCGGGGTCCGACGTGTGGGCTGAGGTGACCCAGTCGGGGTCCGACGTGTGGGCCGAGGTGACCCAGTTGGGGTCCGACGTGTGGGCCGAGGTGATCCAGTCGGGGTCCGACGCATGGGCTAAGGTGACCCAGTCGGGGTCCGACGTGGGTGCAGTGATGACCCAATCGGGGTCCGACGAGGTCCGGTGGGGGTCCAGCGCAGGTGCGGCTGCGACCCAATCAGGATTCGAGGGGGTCCAAGTTTTTGGTTGTCCCCCTCTCAGGAGCCACCAGCTGGGGGCCGTTAGAGGTTTGTGTTTGGCAGACTGGCGCTCTCCTGTCTTGTCGTCTTCAGGCGGGCGGCTGCATACAATTCCTCCACGGTCCTGGTGGTTGTGGGATGCGGGTCGGCCACCCGAGGAACTGCTTCGTGCGTTCGGCGTCTTGGGTTGGCCACCCAATAAACTGTGTTTGCTACGGGGTGACCTGGTTCGGCCACCAGAGGACTTGTTTCTGGGGGCCTGGGACTGGGGTAGGCCACCTGATCATGTACTGTGTTTGTGGGACTATCTGTGGGCCCATACGGTGCCTAGTCACGTCAAGTACGTTTAGCAATTTTTTTTTGTTGTTTCACGTAGTCATAGTCATAGTCAAGTCAAAGCAATTTTAGATTGCCTCATGTTTCTTCTTTTTGAAGGCCACAGTCTGGTCATAGTCAAGTCAAAGCAATTTTAGATTGCCTCATGTTTCCTTTTTTTTGGAAAGCCACAGTTTAGTCATAGTCAAGTCAAAGCAATTTTAGATTGCCTCATGTTTCTTTTTTTTTGTAAGCCATAGTTTAGTCATAGTTAAGTCAAGTCAGAGCAATTTTAGATTGCTCCATGTTTCTTTTTTTTTTGTAAGCCACAGTCTATCTATAGCTAAGTTATGTCAGAGCAATTTTAGGTTGCCTCATGTTTTTTTTTGAAAGCCACGGTCTAGTCATAGCCAAGTTATGTCAAGCAATTTTAGATTGCTCCATGTGTGTTTGTATGTATTTCTTGTTTTGTTTGTGCTTAGGTTGCCTCGTGTTTTTTGAAAGTCACAGTCTAGTCATAGTCACGTTATGCCAAGCAATTTTAGATTGCTCCATGTGTGTTTCCATGTATTTCTTGTTCCATAGTTATCATGCACTGAGGTTGTTTGGGAGTATGATTTTGGCATGTTAAGTTTGTGTTTTGAAGAGATCTTTACTTTGAGTTCTTTACCACGTGGGATTATGTACTTTGGAGTTAGACGGGTTGTCTGTGGTCCCTGTGGGAAGATGTTCGGTGTCAGGTGCTTATGCTCTTTATGGTTTTGTATCCCTTGTATTTTTTTTAGTCATGTCTTGTTTTTTCTGGTTTCGTCATGGTTCTGGGAGAAATTGATGTATTCTTTTTCCTTTTGGTTTAGGGTCTTGTTCATGGGTTGGTTCTCTCCCTCCACATCTGTCCCCCAACCTCCCACCCTGGGGGGGGGGCGGGGGGGCAGGGTGGTTCCTTGGGGCGTTCGGAGTCCGCCCGTGGAGGGAGGGTACTGTTATGACCCGAGCGCGGCTTCTGATCGCGCTCGGGCTAAGTTATGTTTCGCTGCCGGCCTTGACAGTTGCGGGCTGTATTCTGGCCTCACCGGGCTCTTATTGTGAAAGTGCTCGGTGGGGCTTCCGCCTGTCAACGGCCGGTCAGCTGATTGTAATTATCGTCGTTAGTGCTTCGCCTTCTTAAGCCCGGCACCGGTAAGACGCAGCAGTGTCAGTCGTTCTTCGTCTGAGCTACGGATGCTTTGGACTGTTACCTACCTCGTCTGCCTGTGGTTGACCGTCGCTTCCCCAGGACCAGTAAGTGAGCTGTTAGCCTTACCACTCCCGGTGTGAGTAGACCTCTGTGTGTCTCTGCCTCAGCAGCCTGTGTAGTCATTACTCCATCAACCTTGCCTGTGTATGACCGTCTCCTCCTATGGACCTGTAAGAGAGCTGTTTAGCCTTACGCCTCCGGATGTGTGTAGACTTATGTGTCATTGCCCCTGCATCTTGTGTTGTTACTTTTCACCGTAATAAAACTCACTGAAACTCACTGGTGACTGTGTGGCGTCTTATGGTGGCTCGCGAGGGCCACCGCATGACACTGGGAGCCTTATTTAAATTACATAGGCCCAGTTGTTTCAGTTAATATGCAGCAAGGATTAAAAAAAATGTTACATGAATATTTAGACAAGTGGTTGAATGTTGAATGTTAGCTTGAGCCCATCTTTTTTCCCCCTCTTTCTTTCTTTTGGGGGAAAGGTATTATTATTATTATTATTATTATTTATTGTTGTTAAATGTCTTATTTAATTTTCTTATTGTGCAGATGTCATCTTATTGGTTAATGCTTTTCTTATTTTTGTTGTTGTTTTTTTGTTTTTGTAAAAAAAATTGAAAATTAATTAATAATTTGAGCTGGAGGGTTTTCACATGATACGAGCTGACCGAACACCAGACAGTGGCAAGGCTAGGGGCGGTGGAGTGATAATGTATGTTAACAACAACTGGTGCAGACCGGGACATATCACTGTTAAACAACGACACTGCAGCAAAGACATTGAGTTGCTAGCTGTTAGCATGAGGCCTACATATCTCCCGAGAGAACACTCACACGTGATCTGCATTGTTGTTTATGCAAATCCGACGGCGAACGCTGGGACAGCACGTGACGTCATCCATTCAGTAACCAGCAGGCTGCAGACAGAACACCCAGATGCTCTTCTCCTCATCTCAGGCGATTTCAACCATGTTTCACTGTCTCCCATTCTACCCACGTTCACCCAGTATGTCACATGCCACACTAGAGACAATAAAACACTGGATTTATTCTACGCAAACACTAAGGAGGCGTACACCTCATCACAACTCCCCCCACTCGGGAGATCGGATCACAACTTGGTTCATCTCCGGCCGGTGTACAAACCCCTAGTGCACAGACAACCTCCGGCCATGCACACTGTGGAGTTATGGTCTGAGGAGACAATGGACACCCTAAAGGGCTGTTTTGAAGCCACCGCCTGGAAGCAGCTCTGCGATCCACATGGTGAGGACATCGATGGCCTCATTCACACCTTCACGGGCTACCTCAGCTTCTGTGTGGACAAATCCGTTCCCACCAAGACCATACGGCGTCACTCAAACAACAAACCCTGGATCAACCCTGAGATAAAAACACTTCTGAGAGAGAAGAAGAGGATCTTCAGGTCAGGGAACAGGGAGATGCTGAAGTCCGTACAGAGGGAGCTGAGGAGAAAGATCAGAGAAGGCAAGGACAGCTTCAGGAAGAAGATGGAGGACAAGCTGCAACAGAGCGACATCAGCGGGGTCTGGAGAAACCTCAAAACCATCTCGGGGCTCCAGAATACCTCCCCCCAGGCCACAGGGGGCAGGGAGTGGGCGAACAACCTGAATCTGTTTTTCAATAGATTTGACCAACCGCCCTCCCCCCTGACTGCACAACAACCACTGCTGCCTCTAAAGAAATCAAGTCCTGCTGCCCACTCCCCACTCCACCAACACCCCCCCACTCCCAACACACAGCCCCCCATCCTGACCCTGACCAGGACCCAGGTGAGGACGGAGCTGAGGAAGATCAAGGCGAGGAAGGCGCCGGGACCGGACGGCATCAGCGCAAAGCTCCTCAAGTCCTGTGCAGACCAGCTGTGTGGGATTGTGACGTATATCTTCAACATGAGCCTGAAACTGGGGAGGGTACCACAGCTGTGGAAAACATCTTGTGTGGTACCTGTACCAAAAACTTCCCACCCCAAAGACCTGAACAGCTACAGACCGGTGGCCTTGACGTCCCACTTGATGAAGACCCTGGAGAGACTGCTCCTTGCTCACCTCCGCCCCCTGGTGGAACCAGCGATGGATCCACTCCAGTTCGCCTACCAGCATGGCATTGGGGTGGAGGATGCGGTGATCTTCCTCCTTCACCGTTCTCTGTCCCACCTGGAGAAGCCCGGGAATATGGTGAGGATCATGTTCTTTGACTTCTCCAGTGCTTTCAACACCATCCAACCGATGATCCTGAAGGACAAGCTGCTGCGCGCAGGGGTGGACCAGCACCTGTCATCATGGATCCTGGACTACCTCACGAACCGGCCTCAGTTTGTGAGAACCCGGGACTGTGTGTCCGACACGATCATCAGTAGCACGGGGGCCCCCCAGGGAACGGTGCTGGCTCCCTTCCTGTTCACTCTTTATACTGCGGACTTCTCACACAACACAACACACTGCCATCTACAGAAGTTCTCTGATGACTCTGCGATCGTTGGCCTCATCTCCAATGGAGATGAAGCTGAGTACAGAGGGCTTATCCAGGACTTCGTGGACTGGTGCCATCGGAACTGCCTCCAGATCAACGCGAGGAAAACTAAGGAGCTGGTGGTGGACTGCCGCAGGTATGGGCAGCCCCTCACAGTACCAGTAAATATACAGGGAACAGACATCGAGATGGTGACATCCTATAAGTACCTGGGTATTCATCTGAACAATAAACTAGACTGGTCACACAATACTGATGCACTCTACAAGAAGGGACAGCGCAGGCTGTTCCTGCTGAGGAGACTCAGGTCTTTTGGTGTACAAGGGGCGCTGCTGAAGTCATTCTATGACACGGTGGTGGCATCAGCCATCACTTTTGGAGTGGTCTGCTGGGGCAGTGGCATTACTGCAGCCGATAGGAAGAGACTGAACAAACTGATTAAGAAAGCTAGCTCTGTCCTGGGGCAACGCCTTGATCCGATGGAGGAGATAGGAGAGAGAAGGACGGTGGCTAAACTGTCATCTCTGCTGGAGTCCGAGTTCCACCCTATGCAGGACATACTGAATGCACTGAGGAGCTCATTTAGCAGCAGACTACATCATCCCAGGTGCACAACCGAGAGGTTTCGTAGGTCCTTCCTACCAACGGCTGTCAGACTGTACAACCTAAGCAGGGCTGCTCGCAGAGATAGCAAAAAGACGTAACAAACTAATAGTTTTTTGAATGCAAAAGATGCAATAGACTTACACAATGGTCCCCTCCGGCATACAACTAGGAACATACCGGTCGCTATGGAGGGTGAGAATATGTATGGGCACATAATCATACCATGTAGGATAACTAAGTAGACGGTTATGCTGTTTCATTCCATCTAGCAACAATGCTCTGCACTGTGTGTGTTTATATATTTGCATATTTATTCCATCTAGCTACAATGCTCAGCACTGGGTGTGTTTATATATTTATATATCTACATATTATTCCATCTAGCTACATTGCTCCGCACTGTGTGTGTTCATATACTTGCATATTTATTCCACCTAGCTGCAATGCTCCGTACTGTGGGTGTTTATATATTTACATATTTATTCCATCTAGCTACAATGCTCTGCACTGTGTGTTCATATATTCATATATTTATTCCATCCAGCTACAATGCTCTGCACTGTGTGTCTGTGTGTGTGTGTATATATATATATTTTATAGTAATACGTACATATGTTTATTAGCTGCTCTTGCTTGCTTGTTTTTTTTCTTGCCTTCTGATTGTTGCTCTGAGTGTTGCTATCCCTGTGCTGTTGCAATCCTGGAATTTCCCCGTTGTGGGACTAATAAAGGCTTATCTTATCTTATAAATATATATTTGAAAAAAAAAGAGATTTCTGGCAAAACTGAGATGAGCCTTTATACTGTTTTTGCTCAGCAGTGGTTTTCGTCTTGAAACTCTGCTATGCAGGCCATTTTTGCCCAGTCTCTTTCTTATGGTGGAGTCAAGAACACTGACCTTAACTGGGGCAAGTGAGGCCTGCAGTTCTTTGGATGTTATTGTGGGGTCTTTTATGACCTCTTGGATGAGTCGTCACTGCGCTCTTGGGGTAATTTTGGTTGGCCAACCACTCCTGGGAAGGTTCACCACTGTTCCATGTTTTCACCATTTGTTAGACTCTCTTAAGGGCTCTCACTGTGGTTCGCTGGAGTCCCAAAGCTTTAGAAATGGCTTTATAATCTTTTCCAGACCGACAGGTCTCAATTACTTTGCTTCTTATTTGTTCCTGGATTTCTTTGGATGGCAGCATGATGCCTAGCTTTTGAGGATATTTTGGTCTACTTCACTTTTTCAGGCAGGTCCTATTTAAGTGATTTCTTGATTGAGAACAGGTGTAGCAGTAATCAGGCCTGGGTGTGGCTAGAGAAATTGAACTCATCTAAAATGCATGAAAACCTTTACAGGTGAACTTAATTTGACCTTCTGTAACCTTTTGAATGCACATGTCCAGCTGTTCAGTGTTTCAGTACTTTTTGCATAACTTGTTGTTCTCTAACAAGATGCAGCAAAATTCTCAACAGGTGTTTGATGCATGAATCGATCATTAAATGTTCCGGTTCAATTATAATTGGTATTTAAATAGTTCTCTTCATCATGCTGTTCATATTTTGACATCATCAGACCAAGACGACACTGAACAATTGATCAACAGTACCTTGCCATTGCGAGGCTTCAAACAGAATGTTCTCAGAGGGAAGTGGCCACTGAGCTTAGAGTGTCACAGAGTGTCATCAGCAGGTTGCAACAGAGATACAGAGAGACTGGAAGAGTCACAGAAAGACATAGAAGTGGACGTCCTTTGGCCACATCCCACACTGATGACCTCTTCATTGTGAACAGTGCCCTGCGGAACCGGATGATGAATGCCACTCAACTCCAGGCACATTTAAGGGAGGTCAGAGGCACCCAAGGGTTCCTGACCACACCACCAGGCACAGGCGTCATTGCCTTGCCTGGGCCAGGGAGCATTTATGCTGGACAAGGGACCAGTGGGCCTCAGTGCTGTTCTCTGATGGAAATCGATTCATGTTGAGCAGAAATGATGGCTGCTAACGATGTTGGAGACGTCAAGGAGAGCACTATGCATTAGCCACTGTTGTCACCAGACGAGCCTTTGGTGGTGGTGGTGTTACAGTCTGGACAGGTGTGTCTAGTCCATACAGAACTGCCCTACACCTTGTGAATGGTACAGTGACAAGCTGATACTACCTGATTAACATCATTAATCCAGTCATTTTGCCCCTGCATGAACAACAGAGGCCTTATTTCATTTTCATGGACAGCAATGCTCCAGCTCATCAAGGCTGCATCATTAGGGAAAGGCTGCTGGAGGCTGGGGTATCTCAAATGGAGTAGCCTGCGCTTACTCCAGGCCTGGGGCCTCATGTACAAAGGGTACTTATGCATAAAACATGGCGTATGTCCTTTTCCACCGAAAATTTCAGCTGTATCAAGAATGAAATGACTGTGGAAATATGCGCAGCCTCATGCCAACTTCATGGCTGGCGTACGTGTTTCTACTGTTATTGGTCTGTTGGCAACACTTAGAGGTGATGTTGGGACACTGAAAACGATATGAAAATTATTGTACACACCAGAGACACATGATAAACAAACATCCAAGTGTGCACAATTATATGAGTGGATATAGAAGCAAGCGCAAAGAACTGCAGAAAATGCCTCTAACAACAATGGCATTAGCATTATTAGAGGATATTGCAAATCGCGCAGTGAGAAGAGAAAGAGTATTTAGAGACAGAGAAGATTTTCTGGCTCAGGATGATGACTGGCTTGTCAGTCGGTTTAGGTTTCCACGGGCAGTCCTTGTGGAACTATACTCAGAGCTATGGCCACTCTTGGGGCACGACACGGTGAGAAGCCATGCGCTACCCGTCCCAGTGCAGGTGCTGACAAATCTGGGGTTCCTGGCAACAGGGACATTCCCAAGGGAGCTGGCAAAGCGATCGGGAATTTCCCAGTCGAGCCTGAGCCGAGCTATGCCAACTGTGTGGGATGGCATTATCTGGCTGTCACCCAGGTGCATCATATTCCCATACAATGCAGTTGAACAGGCCAACATCAAAGCGCAATTTGCAGTGAGAGATGGTTTTCCTCATGAGTCTAATGAACAGCATTATTGGGAACAAACTACAAGCTGGCACTGTGTGGATGGGTGGCTTCTTGGTGAGTAAATTCATGTAATTGTTCTAATAGCAACCCACCTCATGCGCAACGTGCCTGTGTGCCCCCAAATACCACCCTGTCTTCAAGACCTCGGACGGTGACATTTTTTTATTGAACCAATAAACCGATTGTATGAAAATATTCCATTCTGGCCATTCCAGTGATTTAAAATGTGTCACCAGCCTCCATAAATGACTTTATTTGTTAATAGCACATATTTCACTTAGTGATGCTGCAGTACCGCCATCTCCCGCTAGGGGCGTGCAGCAGTGACGTCAGGTCAGGGAGAAACAGGA